>NC_069498.1:14250483-14316092 GCF_026875155.1 Cherax quadricarinatus
TTGTACTCATAAATGTTTCTCATTATTGTATCTCATAAATGTCTAACCTGTGACCCAATCAAACTTTATTTTTTAATTACATTACCTAGCAGAATACTCCATTCTACTGAATGCTCAGCAACACAGTAAATGACCATATGACCTTTGTAATACTCATTTGTGCTAAATTGTTATCTGTTTACAAAAATGTTTTTACCACTGAATATATCATTGCTTAGTTAATCTTAAGTTAATTTTAAGCCTGCCCATAATGCTCTGCATACAAGGGGCTTTAGCATGTTGCACTGTAATAACTGTATTCCTTTGTACTTCACTGTATCATGTTCAGATTAATAAATAAATAAATAAATAAATGTTAATAAGCTATTAACATAACATGGAGATAAATGCTATACAATACCGACACGATGGAAATGTATACTCACATGCAATATAATGCGATTTTTATTGACAACGTTTCGCCCACTGTTGCGCCGTCTATACACCCTCGTTCATTTCCTTTATTAGCTAAATTTAAAAATTTTAAATTTACAGAACGCCAACAAATATCTGTTGTTATGTGCACTATTATTCTTCACATCATGATAATGTTAAACGTTTTAAATTCTTGTCAATGTTTTTGAGAGCTTTGTGTATTTGCAACCCAGAGTTCGTAGAGGAAGAAATCTTGAGGATTTGTGAAATTGCTAATGATTTATTATGTTAATACTATCCACTATATATAATTACATTCTTAAGACACATGTGGAATATTTCGGTTGCTTCATAATGGACATTATCACTAACTACATACAGGTTTCATTAATCCAATACAAAGAATACTTAGTGGACACGGTAGAAGACGTGAAGAAATGGTATAAGGTTACCAGTCCCTCGGCATTGATACGAGGTAGGTACTTCAGCGTTGATAAATCTGAAGTAGGTGTCCGAGGATGGAGACTTATATATAGTCCAGAGAAAGCGTCAAAAGTTCCGCCAACTATTGCCAGATTGTCAAAAAAATGTTAGCCAAGTGTTAGGATTGTAGAATAATTCTTAGTTCCAATAATAACATGTATGATGCAGTTCTTGCTTCTGTTTCCACTTTTTTTCCAATTTCTCTCACAACAAACTGCGACCTACACAGGAAAGAAGCAATTCAAACTTTTCTTTAAAACTGACGAGCTTTTAAGGAAGTAAGTACAGTAAGCTAGTATGAAAGTAAATAATCTATGTATGTTCATGTCAATGGATTTAAAGATATGTGTGTATGCGTGTGAATGTGTATTTAAATAATCTTAGAGTAAGAAAAGAGCGTGATGCTTATTATGGAATAAACGAGTGAGTGTGAAACACGATTGTGTATGTCATTAAATGTGTGAGTGTGTGTTAGTTAGTTAACAATTTGTCCTAGGTGTGTGTGTGTGGTGTGTGTGTGTGTGTGTGTGTGTGTGTGTGTGTGTGTGTGTGTACTCACCTATTTGTACTCACCTATTTGTGGTTGCAGGGGTCGAGTCCTAGCTCCTGGCCCCGCCTCTTCACCGGTTGCTACTAGGCCCTCTCTCTCCCCGCTCCATGAGCTTTATCAAACCTTGTCTTAAAACTGTGTATGGTTCCTGCCTCCACTACGTCATTTTCTAGGCTATTCCACTGCCTTACAACTCTATGACTGAAGAAATACTTCCTACTATCTCTCTGACTCATTTGTGTCTTCAACTTCCAATTGTGGCCTCTTGTTTCTGTGTCCCCTTCCCTGGAACATCCTGTCTTTGTCCACCTTGTCTATTCCACGCAGAATTTTATATGTTAGTTATCATGTCTCCCCAGACCCTTCCTCGTCCTCCAGTGTGTTCGGCCGATTTACCTTAATCTCTTCTTCATAGGACATTCCCCTTAGCTCTGGAACTAACCTTGTACGCAATCCTTTGTATTTCTCTAGTTTCTTGGACGTGTTTTTCGAGTACTGATACTCAGTATGGGCTGACATACACGGTGTACAGTGTCTTGAATTAGGATTTCTCTTATAAAGGTATCGGAATGCGGTTCTCGGTTTGCAAAGGCGCCCATATGCGCAGCAGTTATTGATTGATGACTGTGCTTCCGGAGACTGCTACGGTGTTATTACTCACCCAAGATCTTTCTACCTTGAGTGAGTTTGCAGACTTTGGCCACCTAGCTATACTCTGTTGGTGGGTTCTTCTTTGCCCTTCCCTATCTTCATGACTTTGGCTTCTGGAGGAATAAATTCGAGAAGCCATTTGCTGGACCAGGTGTCCTGTTGTCAAGGGTCTCTTTGAAGTCCTGCTGGTCCTCCATCAGATTTAATCCTCATCATTAACTTCACATCATCTGCAAACAGGGACACCTTCTGAGTCTAACCCTTCCGTATGTCGTTTCACATATACCAAAAATAGCACTGGTCCTCAGACCGACCCCTGTGCGACCCGCTTGATCACAGCGTGCCCCATGTGATAACATAATTTACGTTACCATGACTCGTTGTTGCCTCCATGTCAGGTATTCTCTGATCTCATTGCAGTGCCCTTCTGTTATATGCGCCTGATGCTCTAGCTTCTGCACTTAATCTTTGTGAGGAAACTGTGTCAAAGCCTTCTTGAGCCAAGAAGATGCATTCAACCCACCCTCTCTCTCTTGTCTTACGTCTGTTATTTTATCATAAAACTCAGAAGGTTTGTGACACAGGATTTGCCTTCCGTGAATCCGTGCTGGTTGGCATTTATACTCTGTTCCGATAGGTGCTCCACCACTCTCATCTGATAATCTTCTCCATAATTTTGCATAACTATACACGCAATGACACAGGTCTATAGTTTAGTGCCTCTTTTTCTGTCTCCTTTTTGAACAATGGGAAAACTACATTTGCTCTGCCGTCTTCCATACCTCAAGGTAGTTGCCCAGTTTACAGGGGATGTGTTGAAGATTGTGGGAAGTGGCACGCACAACATATCTGTCACTCTCTTAGGACCCACGGAGAGATGTTGTTCCGGTCCCATTGCTTTGAGGTATCGATGTCCTTAGCAGTTTCTTCACTCCTCCTCAGTCGGTATGTATGTCGTTCGAACACTTGTTGGTGTATTCCTTGCTTGTTGTACCCATCTGGTCTGCGTCCCACAGAGTCCTTCCTGTCTCTACTGTAATACTTCCCTTAAATCTCGTGTTGAGTCTCATCATACCTCTTGACGTTTCTTGTGAGTTCTCCACCTGCTTTCTCAGCCTTATCACTGGTTCCTTGATGTTGTCTTCCTCCTAATGTGGCTATCACAGTTTCGGGTCAGTTTGAATTTTCGATGTATGTCGTTTCCTACTGTCGTGGGCCTCCCTCATTATCTGTGCATACTCGTTTCTGGCTCTTTCTATAATCTCCTTGTATTCCTGGGTCCTATGCCTCTGTAACCTTTTCCATTCTATGTTGCACTTAGTTTTTGCCTCCCTACACTTTCGGGTATAAACCAAGGACTCGTTTGGTCTTCCTATTTTTTGTTTCCCTTGGGAAACAAAACTTCCTCTGCCTCTTGCACTTTGTTGCCCACATATTTTCCTTCATCTCGTTTTTGATCCTTCCCTACCATTTCTCTGCTCCACTGAACCTCCTGCAGGAAGTTTCTCATACCTGTGTAGTCCCCCCTTTTATAGTTTGGCCTGTCCCCTTCAGTTCCTGTTACCTTCTCCACTTGTAACTCTACTATATAGTCAAAACTCAGAACCACATGATCGCTAGCTCCAAGGGGCCTCTCGTAAGTGATATCCTCAATGTCTGAACTGCTCAGGCAGTGCAACCACCCACCGCACCCGTCTTGTGGCTCATCACTCCCCTCTCTCTTGGTTGTGTCCCTGACATGTTGATGACATGAGGGTTTTTACAAGTAGGGAGAGTGTGTGTTTTCAAGTGTGTGGTGTGTGTATGTGTGTGTACTCACCTAGTTGTAGTTGCAGGGGTCGAGTCATAGCTCCTGGCCCCGCATCTTCACTGGCCGCTATTCGGTCTCTCTTGCCACTCCATGAACTTTATCATACCTCCTCTTAAAGCTATGTATTGATCCATTCCTCCACTGCATCACTTCCCAGACTTCCACTTCCTGACTACTCTTTGACTGTATTGAAGTACTTCCAACGTCCCTGTGGTTCATAATGAGTTGTTTCAACTGCCTCAACTGTGACCCCTTGTTTGCTGTGTCCATCACTGGAAACATCCTGTCTGTCTGATCTACTTGTCGATTCCTCTCTGTATTTTATATGCCGTTATCATTTCATTTAACTCTCCCCCGTAGGACATACTCCTTAGTCCGGAATAGTTCTTGTTCGTAAACCTTAGCACTTTCTCTAGTTTCTTACATGTTTGGTTTTAGGTGAGGGGTTTCAAACTCGCGCTGCATACTCCACTATGGGCTTAACACTACACAGTGTAACTGGGTTTCCTGATGACTCCTTAGTTAAATGTCGGATTGCTGTTCTCAGGTTTGCCTGGCGCCCCATATGTGCAATCGTTATTTGGTTGATGTCGTGCCTCCAGGATAACACTGCGCACCAATACCCGTCGCGTTAATACTCATCCAAATTCTTTTCCTTGGTAAGGTTTGTAGGCTTGGCCCCCCCCTATGCTGTACCCCGTCGTGGTCTTCTTTGCCCTTCCCTTATCCTCATGACTTCTGCACTTGGTGGGGTTGACTCCAGGTGCTGTGCTGGAACCAGGCCTGCAGCCTGTCTAGGACTCTTTGTAGTTATGCCTGATCCTCTTCCGCTTATACTCTTCTCATTCAACTCACTTTGCCTTCAAACAGGGACACCTCTGAGTACTTTATTCGTCATGTCGTTCACAAATGCCGGAAGCAGCCACCGTTTCTAGGACTGATCTATGTGGCACCCATGCTCGTTACCAGGTGCCAATCTGGCAACCATCGCATGTACCTACCACACTCGCTGTGTCTTCCTGCCAGGTCCTCCAGCTTTTGGCACTAATCTTTGTGTGGAACTGTGTCAAACGCTTTCTTACAGTCCAAGAAATGCAGATCTACCCACCCTCTGTCTCTCTCTTGTCTTACTGCTGTCCTCCCTGTCATGAGAACTCCAGAAGTTTGTGACAGGATTCCGCCCCTGAATCCGTTGCTGAGCAGTCATTGATAATCCATATATCTTTCTAGGTGCTCCACACTTTTGTTAATTTTTTTCATGACCTTGCGTACTACGGTCAGTAGTTTAAGGCTTCGTGTCTGTATCTTTCTCAAATATTGGGACTAAGTATACTGTCTTCCATACCTCCGGTGAAAGCCGCCCTGTTTCGATAAGATGTGTTATTGATAGTTATAATTGGTACACAAAGTTCCTCTGCTCCCTCTCTCAGAAACCAATGGAGAGTTGTTATCGGCCCATCGCTCTTTGAGGTATCTAGTCGCTTAGCTACCTCATCACTTTCTTCCTCGGTTGTATGTATTGTGTCAACAATGGTGGTGTACCCACCTCTCTGCCTTTAGTGGCCCTCTCTTCTCTGTTGAACCACTAATTGAATCTCATGTTGAGCTCCTCACATACTTCCGCGGGTCATTTTTGGGATTCCCATCCCTCGTCATCTGCCTGACGACCTACTGGTCTTGATGCTTGTTTCATCTGATAAGGCTATAAACAGCTTTTGGTCAGATTTGACCTTTCGCTGCTATGTCTTCTCGTATTGTCTTTGGGCTCTTCTCCCTGTGCATATTATTTCTGGGTTACGACTGCTCTCCTTATTCTATGGGTCGTTTGCCTTCTATACTTTTTGATTCCATAGCTCATTGGTTCTGGCTCCCCCCCCCTGCACCTTTGGGGTGATCTGGGCTCATCCTGGCCTTTTCCATTTTCTCTGTACCTTGGGTACCAAACCTTCCTCCGCCTTCCTTGGATATTGTTGGTCACTATTCTGTATCTCGTTTTTTACTGGACTCCCGTGTCAGTTCTCTGTCCCACTGAGAACACCCCATTAGGGAAGTCTTCGCGCCTGCGTGTCACCTTCTTGCAGTTTGGCTTCATTCGTCGGCCCTTAATGTTTTCCTACCACATGTAACTTCTGGTTACCATCCCTTTTCTTCTGACTGTTCACCTGTTCTGTTTTTATCCTGGTACTTCTCCGTATTATGACTTCCACCTGTTGTATTGTATCTGGTACCATCTCTTCCTTCTGACTCTCCACCTGTTGTGTTGTATCTTGATACCATCCATCCTTCTGACTCTCCACCTGTGTGGTTGTATCTGGTACCTCTCTTCCTTCTGACTCTCCACTGTTGTGTTGTATATGGTACCATCCCCTTCCTTCTGACTCTCCACCTGTTGTGTTGTATCTAGGTACATCCCTCCTTCTACTCTCCACCTTTTGTGTTTGTATATGGTACCATCCCCATTCCTTCTGGACTCATCCACCTGTTGTATGTCGTATTGGTCCTTCCTTTCTTCTGACTCTTCCACCTTTTTGTTGTATCTGGTTACACATCCTACTTTGACTTCCACCTGTGTGTCGTATTGGTACCATCCCTTCTTCTGACTCTCATCTTCTGTATGTTGTGCCTGGTACAATCACGTCCCTGTGATTTCCACTTGTTGTGTTGTGTGCTGGTACCTCCTTCCTTCTGACTCTCAAATGTTGAGTCTGTATATGGTACCATCCTTCCTTTGGACTCTCCATCTTCTGTGTTGTGTTTGGTACCATCCCTTCCTTCTGACTCTCCACCTGTTTTGTGTATGTGGTACCAACCCTTCCTTCTGACTCTCCCACCTATTGTGTTGATCTGGTTCCATCCCTTCCGTCTGTCTCTCCACTGTTGTGTGTATTTGGTACCATCCTTCTTCTGACTCTCCAACTGTTGTGTTCGTCTCTCCCGGTACCATCCCTCCTATCTGACTCTCATCTGCTGTGCTTGTGTTGGTACATCCCTTCATTCTGACTCTCACCTGTTTGGTCGTATGTGGTACCAACCATTCATTCTGACTTCCACCCGTTATGTTGTATGTCGGTAACATCTTCCTTCTGACTCTACCCGTTATGTTGTATGTACGGGACATTCTTCCTTCTGAATCTCCACCCGTTATGTTGTATGTGGTACCATTCACCCCCCCCCTTCCTTCTGATCTCCACCGTCGATTGTGTTGTATCTGGTACCATTCCTACCTTCTGACTCTCACCCTGTTATGTTGATCCTCTGGTACCATCTTCTTCTGACTCTCCACCTGTTGTGTAGAATATGGTACATCTCTTCTTCTCGACTTCCACCTGTTGTATTGTATCTGGTACCATTCCTTTACCTTCTGACTCTTCCGCCGTTGTGTTGTATCTGGTACATCCCTACCTTCTGACTCTCCAAACACGTTGTGTTGTTATCTGGTACCATCCCTTCTTTGACTCTCCACCGTTGTTTTGTATCTAGATACCATCTCTCTTCTGACTCTCCACTTGTCGTGTTGTATTGGTATCTTCCCTTCTTTGACTCTCCCTGTTTAGTGTTGCATCTGGTATCATCCTTCCTTCTGACTCTCCACGGTTGTTTAGAATCTGGTACCAATCTCTTCCTTCTGACTCTCAACCTGTGTGTTGATCTGGTACATCTCTTACTTCTGACTCTCACCTGTTGTCGTTGTATCTGGTATCATCCCTTCTTCTGACTCTCCACATGTTGTGTCGTTTATGGTACATCCTTTCCTTCTGATTCTCCATCTTCTGTGTTGTGCTCTGGTACCTCCTTCTTCTGACTCTCCACTTGTGTGTGTTGTATTAGGTACCATCCCTTCTTTCTGACTCTCCACCTTTTGTGTTGTATCTAGATCTCATCCATCCTTCCTGACTCGTCCGCTGTTGTGCCGTATCTGCGTAACCATCCCTTCCTTCTGACCTCTCCATTCTTCTTGTTGTGTTTAGGTACCATCATTCCTTTGATCTCCTCCTGTTGTGTTGTATTAGGTACCATCCCTTCCTTCTGACTCTCCACATGTCTGCGTTGTTCAGGTACCACTCCAGTCCTTCTGACTCTCCACTGTATGCGTTGTAATCAGGGTACCATCCTTCCTCACACCTACACTTCCAAATCTGATCACGTTCTATTTTATGATGTCTTTGTTCTCGTCAGTTTCAATTGCTTTTCTCTTCCGCCTTTCCCGCGTAGGTGTGTGTCTGAGTGTATGTATGTCCCCTATTTATGTTACAGGGTGGTCGTTTCACGTCCTGGCCAGCCACTTTGCTGATCATAATAGTTTCACTTTCTCCTGATTACATGCGCCTTGTCGTATCTCTTAAGATATTGTGTGGATCAGCCTCTTCCACTTCGCTCTGTAGATTGTTCCCTCCTGAAAACTCAAGCTAAAGAATACTTCATTAACTTCTCTTTGATTACTGTGTTTTCATCTTCCAGTTGTGCTTCCTGGGGCTCTTATTACCGAGTTCTGAACCATTCTGCCTCTGTGAGTGAGTGTATGTACTCAACTAGTTGTACTCACTAGTTGTATTCACCTAGTTGTGGTTTGCAAGGGTAGTACAGCTCCTGGCCCCGCATCTTAACTGGTTGCTAGTAGGTCACTCTTCCTGCTTCCATGAGCTTTATCAATACCTCATTTTAAAGCTATGTAATGATCCTGCCTCCAGTACATAACATCCCAATTCTATTCGTTCTTGGACAACTCTGTGACTTACGAAATACTTACTAACATTCATTCAAATTTCTAACCCGTTGTTGCTGTGTCCCATCTCTGGACTTCTGTCTCTGTCCACCTTGTCGATTCCTTTCAGTATTTTATATGTCGTTGTCACATTCCCTTATCACTCTGTCTCCGGGGTAGTCAGGTCGATTTCCCTTAACCTTCTCCTCGTAGGGACACGCCATCTTAGATCTCGTACTAGTTTTGTTGCAAACCTTTGCATTTCTTCTTTTATACGTGCTTGACTAGGTGTGGGTTCCAAAATGGTGCAGCATGCGGTGTACAGGGTCCTGAACGTTTCCTTATTGAGATGTCTTATGCTGTTCCTTAGGTTTGCTAGGCGCCCGTATGCTGCAGCAGTGATTTGGTTTTGATGTCACCTCAGCGAGACTGTGACCGGTGTTATAATACCCCAAAGTCCATTTCCTCGAGTGAGGTTTGTAGTGTCAGACCCATTAGGACCTGTTTCTCCGGTCTGCGGTTTCTTTGCCCTTCCCCAATCTTCATGCACTTTTCACTTGTGGTGGGGCTCGAACTCAATGAGCAGTTTCTGGACCAGGCCTGCAGCCTGTCCAGATCCACTTTGTAGTTCTGCGTGGCCTTCGTTGATTGAATGTTCATGACTTCACATCATCTGCAAACGGGACACTTCTGAGTATATTCTTTTTCCGTCATGCCTTCGCTATACCAGGAACCAAGCACTAGTTCTGGATTGAACTTTTATTTGTGTATTACCTGAATGTAAACTTACTTGCCTCTTCTTAGTCCAATCTTTCCGGCAAACAATAACCTTACATCACTCTCCGGTTGTTTCACTTCTTGAGACTCAACGGCTGAAGAAATGTCCTAAACTCCTTGACCCATCTTAGTTTTTCAACTTCAAGTTATGTTTTTTTTTTTATATCCTATTTCCCATCTCCGAAACATTTCTGTCCCTGTTCTCCTTGATCAGTTCCCCTCCGTATTTTTACACCTTGGTTATCATATACCTTATAGTCCCCCTGTCTTCAGTGTTGTCACGTTGAGTGTCCTATCTTTTCCCATCGCACATACCCTTAGCTCAGGGGGACTAATTTGTTACAAAACTCTGAGTGTAGGTGTGGTGTGTGTGTGTAGTGTGTGTGTGTGTGTGTGTGTGTGTGTGTGTGTGTTGTTTGTGTGTGTGTTGTGTGTGTGTGTGTGTGTGTGTGTGTGTATGTGTGTGACGCGCCCGCGCGCTTGTGCGTGTGTGCGTGCGTCCACGTGTGTGACTGACAGATTCGAAACAGCTTTCACTATACCGCTGTCCGCTACGTATTCTACGTGTCGAATTCAGAAAAACAATAAAAAGTAAAAGAAGTTCTGACGTTATGGAGTACGTCAGATATGTAGGAGGTGATCCCAGTCCTCCTTTCTAAAACATGTGTTAAGTTGATTGGTTAACTGAGGCTCACAATCTACGACCAAATATGCTTTAAATTCCTTAAGTTTTTGACTTCATGATCTCGAGGCGTGAGGTTGTGGCTACGCTTGATCCCGCATTCGTCACTCAACTTGGTGGAAGGTACGGACATTGGCGGTTGAGCTCCAGCACCTCTTGGTATTATGAGTGATTTTTCACAAGATGGCGCTGGCTACTCAGGCGAGAAACCAACACTGTGTGTATTGAGAGATGTTGAAAGGACACGGTTTTCATACCAATGTTCTGTTTATGCTGCCTGCCCTACTACGATGATACCTACTGCATCAACAAGACGATCTGGTATGGTATTGCCTTAAACGGAGCAGTACATGGATCTTTGTTTGAAATTCGTGACGGCCTGGACATAGACAAGGATGGTGGAAAATACAAGACGTGTGCATGAAGGTTAATCCTGGTTTAGAAGTACGATGAGGGACGTTTCAAGTATTATACTTGGGTAAAGTTACGGAATGTACCCTTTTGAATCGAGATGCAAGAAGATATATAAAGCAACATTCGAAGGAGTATGGTGTTATTCATCAGGCTTCAGTTGGAAGGTGGTCTGATGGTATGACATGGTTGTGGACTGCGTGAGGGCTCTTTACCATCAATATGTTCTTTTCGCAAATCTATACCATCACTATGTGCACTGAGTGACTTTAGAACATCTGGTATTATGTAAATTGCGGGGCAGAGACGAACCCTGTTGGACTGTGTGGAGCTTTTGAGCATATATTTTGGCTGTAATGTGTCCTCGTCGATCGGCACTGAGAAACATGGAGAGGAGAAGGAGTTGGGGAAAGGACAGAGTGCTGGGTGACGACCCAGTCTAAAGGGGAGCATCTTCAAGGATATAGAACATGGAGTGAAATAGTGGGACGACCCAATCCGGTGATGTGCAGGGCAATCCGCATAGAATGTGCAAACATTACCGGAGGTCTCCATGGTTATTGAGGAAATATGCGTTATGGAGGATGAGGTGTGGACGAGTGGAAATTGGGTAGTCAAGTTACAGGCTGCAATAGACATGTTATACAGATTTTTGGATGTTCAGAATGAGGACGGGACACGAGCGTTGGTGTCGGATGGGAGGAAACTGTAGTGAGCGGGTGGAATTCAAAAGAGGTGGGTAATGTGGGTGATGGGAATACGCAATACAGATGGATTAGTGAGGTTGTGGCTGAAATCCACATGTGGAATATGTGAAGATGAGGGAATTGACAGAGTTGAGGCATCACGCAAGAGAGTAGGCAGGTGCTTTGACAGTGATGATGTCCTCCAAACCAGCGCAACTATCTGGTAAGAAACTCTAGTGGATGTGCCAATAAAAAAAGTAACGGGGGGGGTAGGGGCAGAGGAATAAAGGTGAGGCAAAGAAATGACATTGTGAAAAGTTCTGCCCTTAGCCGAAAAAACGTAAGGAAACGCAATGGAAGTATATCGGTCGATTGGTAAATAGCTTTTTTAAGTGTCTAACATTAAATGTTATGGCCTAAGGGCTGTATGTAAAAGCGTAAGATCTTTAGTGTATTTTTTAAAGAGAACTTGGAATACAAGTATATTTTTTACAAGAGCATAATTTTCCGGTTTGAGGGATTTGTTAGTTAGATGGATATAAATTTATGAAGGGTATACTGGGGAAGCTTCAAGGAAGGTGATGCGTTTAATAGTGAGATCAGTCCTTTCCAATTGTTACATTGGGAAGAAGGGGGAGATGGGGAGTATAGCGAGGGTGATGGGACATGGGGTGGGGTACGATGTGAGTTTTGTGAGTGTATACATGCCGGCCGGACAGTAATCGGAGTGTAAAGAGGATTTTGTACGGGACTCACTGATTTCTATATGCGGGGGTTTACTGTTTATTCATATTTGGAGGGGATTGAATAAGTGTTATACGTAGAAATGATTGTGGAAGACGGGGATGCAGGGTGAGTTTTGGGGGTCTCGGAAAGTTTTAGGAGGGAGCAGGCTTGCGGATGTAGTGAGGAGGGAGAGGTTGGAATGTGAGCACTACTTATGTGAGGAGAGGATATGCGGTACGACTAGATCGTTATTTATGCTCCTCCGGGTTACCAGGTTGCTAATACAGAAAAACTATAATTGTTAGTGTTTCAGTTCATAGAGAGTGTCGATGGATGTGGGATGGGGAGGTTTACCAAAGCGTTACATGAGGTTAATTTGTGAAAACTTAATGTGAGGATTGTTAGCTTGAGCTGGAGGACGTGTTAGTAAATTTGAGTGGTGGGACAAATGAATGGACCAAGGGGAGAAAAGGAGGTGATATACTACGATGGTGGGAGGAATATGGAGAACTTGATGAGGCTTCTTATATTTATTAAAGTATTGCAATGTTTTAAAATAAAATAATAAAGTATGGAGTACATAAAACTGTTAAAGTAAATGTTCGTCCTTATGGTTCTAGACGCACACTTTTGAGTATATTAATAACAAAGTAAATGCTGGGGGGGGGGGGGGGAGTCACCTGCATCATAAGCTGCATTGTGTCATTCTACATTATAAAAAAAAGTGATGGAAGCACTGTGTTTTTTGCAGTAGTGTGTTAGTTATGTGGTCAGGTGTATATCAGCACCATTATAGTGTTACTTTGTGCACTGGAACAGTCACTGATGATGCCTATTTTTATATATATTTATATCATTTTTATATACGTGACTATCTATGTATATTTGTATGCACTGTTTTAAATGGTATAAATCTTGGTAATAAATACCGGCAAGTTGGTTTAGAAAGACACGTAAGCAAACACTATGACATATTTATTAGAAAACGTTTCGGTCCTGGGACGTTGATCACTTCTAACATACAGAGGTAGAAAGACATTATATATATAGGCGGAGAGTGAGGTGTGACGCACGTGACCTGAGGAATGTCATAAGAACGTAAGAATGGAGGAACACTGTTGAAGGCCTACTGGCCCATGCGAGGCAGGTCCTTATCAAAACAACCTCTATAGTGTCGGTGACGGTGATCGCCGTCTCAAAACAACCTCTATAGTGTCGGTGACGGTAATCGCCGTCACCGACACTATAGAACGCAACACTGGAAACTACAAAATTTCAAAAACATTGGCATACATGATACTTAAGCAGCACCAACCCAACAACACAGGAGTCACATGATTTCAACGTCTACCCGTCCTCATCATAGGTAGAGGTTGTTTTGATAAGGACCTGCCTCGCATGGGCCAGTAGGCCTTCTACAGTGTTCCTCCATTCTTATGTTCTTATGACATTCCTCAGGTCACGTACGTCACACCTCACTCTCCGCCTATAATATATATATATATATATATATAATATATATATATTATATATATTATATATATTATATTATTATCAAAAAAATATATATATATGTCTTTCTACCTCTGATGTTAGAAGTGATCAAGGTCCCAGGACCGAAACGTTTTCTAATAAATGTCATAGTGTTTGCTTACGTGTCTTTCTAAACCAACTGTTTTTAAATAAAAAAAAAAAAAAAATCCAAAAGGGTTTTTTTTGAAAATATGTTTTTATTAGTATATTAAACTGAAAAAAAATGCATGTTTCGGGAATATTTTCCCTTTTTGCTTTTAGCCGGATTTGGGGGTTTGAATTTTTAAAACCTGTAATTTTAAACCTAGGTCAAAAAGGGCTGTTTGGAAAGCTCCCCCAAAAACAGTCATAAATAATTCAGTCACTATAATAGGGATTAAAGAAATATCTCAACATGTATTTTACTCTGGGAGAAATACAACCCTTTTAAGTTTTATACTTTTGTTTTTGCTTAGACTTGACCAAAAGCTTAAACACTGGATCAGAATTTTTAGGTAAAAACATTTGGGCTTTGGCCCCCCAAAGGGTGGTGACGCCCCACTGATGGGGTGCGTCAGGGGATGAGGGGGACGTAACGGGGGGTGAGGAGGGTTACCGGCGTGATTTGACGTCAGGGGTGAGGGGACGCCCAGGGTGAGTAAACGTCAGGGGGGGGACCCCCCCAGCCCCGTGTTTTGGTAGCGAGTATTTTGGGGTCGGGGAAAAATTTCTGTATTAGCTAATTTTTTTTTAGTTTAAAATTTTCGTAATATAAAAAAAAAAATAACTTAAAAATTAAAATTTTATCTTCAGATAATTTCCCCGGGATATATCTCTTGAGCACTAACAACCTCTTTAAAAGGAAATTTTAAAAACAAAACACTTGACAGGTGAACCAGTGGTTCTGAGGAGCTGGTTCGCCCGCCTCCCTAAACCCTTAACAGGGTCCCCGACTGTGATCATTTTTAGTGTTGGTGGGGGAAGGTGACCACATGTGTGTTTTTACGTGCCCCAAATTATTGGTGTTAAGTGTTAGTGATATAGTGTAAAAATTGTAATGCACAAGTGTTTACTGTTTGGGGAGATAAATAAAAGGGTTTGATATTGGGGTTGAAAAGTGTAGAATGTCGTAAAAAAAACCTAGCAGTTTTTTTCATTAGTACCCTTCAAAAGGGTTTTTAAGTGAGTTTCATTTTTTTTTTTAATTTAATTTTTTTCTTTCCCCTTTTAAACGCGGAACCCCTCACCCCGATTGTTTCAAAATTTTTAAAGGGTTTTTTGGATAGCTCAAGGTTGGTTGAGGCCGGGTTTCCAGGTAGTCGATACCTGGCCCACAGGCCGGGCGGGGGCCGGGTCAAAGGCGGGCGAGGCCTGGTCACAGGCCGGGCGGGGCCCCTGGTAAACAGGCCGGGCGGGGCCCCTGGCCCACGGGCCCGGGCGAGGCCTGGTCCAAGGGGGGGCGGGGCCTGGCCCAAAAGGGCCGGGGAGGCCTGGTCACGGGTCAGTCATCCCTGGTCACGGGGCCGGGCAAAGGGCCTGGTCACAGGCCGGGCGGGGCCCGGGTTTCACGGTCAGTCGATCCCTGGTCACGGGACCGGGCGGGGCCCTGGTCACAGGCCGGGCGAGGCCTGGTCACAGGTCAGTCGATCCCTGGTCACAGCCCGGGGGCGGGGCCCTGGTAACAGGCCGGGGCCCGGGGCCCCGGGCCCAAAAGGCGGGCGGGGGGGGGCCTTTGGTCACAGGCCGGGCGAGGCCTGGCCCACGGGGCCGGGCGAGGGCCTGGTCCGGGCCCGGGGCCCGGGGCCCGGGGCCCACAGGTCGGGGTTACCTGGTCACAGCCCGGGGCCGGGGGGCCTGGTACAGGCCGGGCGAGGCCTGGTCACGGCCCGGGCGGGGGCCCTGGTCACAGGCCGGGGGGGAGGCCTGGTAAACGGGCCGGGGCGAAGGGCCTGGTCACGGGCCCGGGCGGGCCTGGCCACGGGCCCGGGGCGAGGCCTGGTACAGGTGTCGATCCCTGGTCACGGGCCCGGGGCCCGGGGCCCCTGGTCACGGCCCCGGGCGAGGCCGGGTAAAAGGGTAAAGTCGATCCCCGGTCACAGCGGGCGGGGCCCTGGTAAAAAGGCCGGGCCGGGGCCCGGGGTCACGGGCCGGGCAAACCCGGGGCACGGCCGGGCAAGGGGCCCCTGGCCCACGGGCCGGGGGCGGGGGCCGGGTAACGGGCCGGGCGGGGCCCTGGTCACAGGTAAGTCGTACTGGTCAAGACCGGGGGAAGGCCCTGGTCACAGCCGGGCGAAGGCCTGGGTCACGGGCCGGGCGGGGCCTTTGGTAACAGGCCGGGCGAGGCCTGGTCACAGGCCGGGGGGAAGGCCCGGGTCCAGGCCGGGCGAGGGGGCCTGGTCACGGCGGGCAGGCCTGGTCACAGGCCGGGGGGGGCCTGGTAAGGTAAAGTCAAACCCTGGTCACGGGACCGGGCGGGGCCTTGGTCACGGGCCCCCGGGGGGAGGCCGGGTTTTTTTTAAGGCCGGGCGGGGCCCCTGGTCACGGGGCCGGGGCAAGGGCCTGGTCCAGGCCGGGAAAAAGGCCTGGTAAACGGCCCGGGGGGGAAGGTTTGGGTCACGGCCCGGGCGAGGCCTGGTCACGGGCCCGGGCAAAGGCCCTTTGGCCCACAGGCGGGCGGGGGCCGGGTCACGGCCGGGCGAGGCCTGGTCACGGGCCCGGGCCCGGGGGGCCGGGTCAGAGCCCGGGTCGCGGGGGCTTTATCCCCCCAAACATTTTCCCCAGGTATATTGTTCAAAAAAATCATAAAAAGTTTCCCTCTAAGGGTCCCCGCCCCAGCAGAGAGTAAAATTCCCGGTAAGTGGGTGTAGAGTGATCTTTTTTTTATGTAAATAAATGCGGTTTGAACCCACTTGGACAGGGAAAGTCTTGAGTTTCTAGATTTTTTTCATTCTCGTGCGTCCCCCACAAAATAAGCTTTGTGCAAAGACATCAACAGTTTAAGGGGCAGAGCTGTATGACCCTTATAGGTTAGGGGTTTAGTTAAAATTTAATTAGTAATAGGAGAAATTTCTGAGGCTAGGAAAAGCTTTTCATTAAAAACCTTCTGTCTTGCTTCGGGAAAATTTTCCCTTTATTGTTGCTATTTGCAAATTTCATAGCTCCGGGCCCGACGCACGAGGGTGCGAAAACCCTAGAACCAAAGATTATGACCCCAAAGGGGTTTGTTTTTCATTTTTAAGATAGCGTTTACGGTTGCCTGTTTTAAATTGAAAAGGTTTAAGAAAAAAATAAATTCACATTTTCCTCGGGGGAAAAACGTTTTCAGTGCTTAATGCTGATGCAAAAAAACCCCTTTGGGAAAGTTAAAGTTAAAACGGGGGGTGTGTGATTTGGAAGGGGGGGGGGGGTTTTTTGGGCCCAATTTTAAAATAATGGTTAGGAAAAACTGAAAAATTGTTAAACTGCCATAAGGGAGATTTATTTGTGCCCCCGGTTTAAAACCCCTGTCCCCACTCTTTGTGGTTAAATGAACACAATGTTCGCCTTTGTTCTTACCAAACGTTCCGTTTTCCCTAATTTTTTTTGAAAAAAAGTGAAGTTTTTTTTATTTTTAATAACTAAAATGATTTTCTTATCACCCAAAAAAATTTTTTAATGTTTCTTTCTAAAAAATGATTAACCCTTTTAAACTTTGTTATAAATAAGTGAAAAATTTGAAAATATTCCTGGAAACTTGCCATTTCTAAATCGTTTTCATTTCTTTCCCCCTTGAGGGATTTTTTTAAACAGAATTTTTGATCCCTGACTTTGAGTTGTAAATCTTTTTAAATTTTCCCGTTTTATTAATTCCAAATTTCCAGTGAAAATTAAAAGAATGTTTTTGACGGGAAGTTTTTTTTTGGAATTATTGTTTTTGCACTGTTAATACCAACGGGGTTTTTTTTTAAAGCAGTTTTATGAAAAAATCTTGAATTATGAAAGTACAGTTTTTTAAATGAGGTAGAAAATTTTTTATTAATTATAAATTTTAAAAAAAAACCCCGCGAAGAAAGTTTTTTTTTTTTAGTTTTTTGTGTGAAATCAAGGATAGATTGTTTTTTTTCAGAACATAATCGCCCAAAACTTTTTTCTGTCTGAAGCATTTTTTTCTCTCGATAATTTTTGGGGAGCATTACCTTTTATTACTGATGTAATGAAAATTATAAGGCGGATGTGTTGGAATATTTGCTGGTGTTGGGCCCTGTCAACAATATTAATAGAACTTTTTCGAAAATTTGTTTTGGCTTGTTTTGATCCCGGTGAGGGCTCTTGTCTTAAAGGGGGACAATTCTTCTAAAAAGGGGAATCATAAAAAACAAAAAGAACATAAGAACAAAGGGGAACATGCAGAAGGCCTAGGGCCCCAATGCGAGGCAGGCCCAAGCCCTCCTCCCGGTTTAAAGCCAATGCCCCAACCCTAGTCAGGCAGGTCACATTGATTTAAAGGGGAGGTACACGGAAAACCCGGGCCCCCCCTGGTAGCACAAGCTATCAGGTTAACTCACACCCCCCCAAAAATCCCTTTTCCCTCATGTATTTACCCAAACCCTATTTTTAAAAGCTACAAAAAAGTTCTGGCCTCTATAAAGGTTAAAATTTGGGGTTTGTTCCCCAAACCACAACTTTATTTTCCCCAAAACCCGTACTTTCCTATATCCTTCCCGAATTGAATTTTTCCAACTTAAAACCCTTGCTGCGAGTCCCTTTTAGGCTAGATTTTTTCGCACCTATTTACATCCCCTTTATTTATTTGTTTCCCCTTATTTCACCTCAATCATATCCCCCCCAATTTACGTCTTTTTTAGGAGTGCAGTTTCAGGGGCCCCTTTGTCTATCCCCCATAGGGAAGGTTTTTGTTTCAAAGGGATTTAAAACTTTGTCTTTCCCCCTTTGTACATTTTCCAGAAAAATTTATTCCTTTTGTTTTCGGTGACCAAAAATGTGAGGGAAAAATCTAAAGAGGCCCAACCCAAAGGGGATAGAAATTGAAGAACAAAATGAAAGGGCTCTTTATTTATGGGGTTTTGATAAGAAGCCAAGGATTCTATTAGCTTTTTGGGGAACACTTATGCATGTTGTCTTTGGGTTTTGTTTTTTTTCTAACCGGGAAATTCTTAAAAAATTTTTGCAATCCCCTAAAATTAAAATCTACATTATTTAAATTTATATGTGGGATTGGGGTTTTTGGCCCGTCCCAAAAATTTAGAAATTTGATTTTTTCTATTTAAACTGCATCTGCACTTCTCCCACCACTGATCAGTTATTCAAATCTTCCTGGAGTGGGTCGAATGTCCTCGTCAGAATGAATTTTTGAAAGGCCCATTTTGGTTGGGCATCGGCAAACTTGGGCCCATGTGCTCCTTAATGCCCCCTTCTTAAAGTCGGTTTTTTGTAGATTTTGAAAAGCAGGGGGCCCCAAAACTGACCCTTTTGGGAAAAACCCCTCTGACGCTTCCCCCCTCTGTTTTCCCCATTTATGCAAACTCCTTTTGTGCCTTTTTGTCAAACCAAAGCCTCTATCCCAGGAAAAAAAAATTTTTTTCCCCTTATTCCATGTGCTTTAAATTTTTCCCCAAAAGTCTTGATGTGGGACCCTGTCAAAAGCCTTACTGAAGTCCATATACACAATATCATATTCATTACCTGATCTACTCCTCAATACCTTAGTGAAAAAAGTTAATTAAATTCGTAAGGCATGAACGCCCCTTTGTAAAACCATGCTGAGATTCGTTGATTAATTTTTTGCTTTTCAAGATGGCTACGAACTGCCTCGGCAATTTATTGATTCCATAAATTTTCCCCACTATGGAGGTTAGGCTTATTGGTCTATAGTTCGAAGCTAAGGACCTGTCACCTGTTTTGAAAATAGGTATCACATTTGCCATTTTCCACTTATCTGTCACCATGCCAGTTTGTAGTGATATGTTGAAAAGATTAGCCAAAGGTGTGCTAAGCTCCTCTTTACATTCCTTTAGAACCCTTGCATACAGTTCATCAGGGCCTGGGATTTGTTAGGTTTTAATTTATCTATTTGCCTAAGGACCATGTCACTTGTGACCCTAATAGTGCACAGTTTATTATCGTCCTGTTCTACATAATTTTATCATTACTGGAATATCGCTGGTATCCTCTGTGTAAAAACTGAGAGGAAGTATGTGTTAAAAATTCTACACATTTCCTTATCACTGTCAGTGAGCTGACCCGAGGAACTTTTGAGTGGGCCTATCTTGTCCTGATTCTTACTTCTGTATACCTGAAAGAATCCTTTTGGGTTAGTCTTCGATTCTTTTGCAAATTTAACCTCATAATCTCTTTTTGCTTTTCTAATTCCCTTTTTTATTTCTCTCTTTAACTGAATATATCGATTTCTTAATTGCCCCTCTCCTCTTTTGATTTGCCTATATATGCCTCTCTTTTGACCAATCGATATTTTAATCTATTGTTCATCCATTTTAGGATCATTTTTGTTTGATCTGATTTCCCTATTTGGAACATAATTTGACTGAGCAGCTAGAACTATGCCCTGGAAAGCATCATATCGGCAACCATCACCACCTACCTGACCCTTAGTCAGGTCATTCAGTTCAGCCCACCTAAGTAATTTTTCAGTCCTATAAAATCAGCCAGCGAAAGTCAGGGACGGAGACTTGATTGCCATTATTAGGGGAATTTCCATGATATATATTAAAACTGAGTGACTTGTGATCACTCTCCCCAAGCTCATCATTAACCTCAATTATTAATTAGTGTTTCCCGACTGGCAAGAAAACCAAGTCAAGGAGGTTATTCCCTAGTGGCTCTGTCACAAACTGTTTTAAAAAACAATCCTGGATCGTATCAAGAAAGTCACCCGACTCTAAATTTCCTGTCAAATTGCTCCAGTCAATCTGTCTTAGTTGAAATCTCCCATTAGCACAACATTTTCGTATGTAGATGCCTTACGATTTCGTCCCCTAGAAGTTTACTGCACTCCCTATCAAGATTTGGGGCCCTGTAAATCACACCCAAATTAGTTTTTCTCGGCCCTCGAGAAGCTGTAACCAAACAGATTCAGTGGCTGACGCTTCTAATTTAATATCTTGTCTAACACAACAATTTAAATTGTCTCTGACATACATCGCTACTCCACCACCTTTCCTGTTGACCCTGTCAGTGTGGAATAATTTATAGCCTTGTATGTGACATTCAGAGGGGCATCTCTCTATCTTTCAGATTGAGCCAGGTCTCTGTTATAGCAATAATATCTATGTTTCCAGCACTTGCAATTAATCTTAGCTCATCTATCTTATTTCAACACTCTGCTATTAGTATAGTAAACCTTAAGGGAGCTAGTCCCTTGCTGCCCTCTGCTGTCCCCCTTTGTTTGCTGACCTGTTCTAATTGTCTTTATTTATAACTTCATGCTGAATGCCTTTTATACATTTACTGTTTCCAACCCTAGTGTTGCAACTGCTTGTTTCCCACACACACCCATACCTCTATCTTCCATCAGTTTAAAATCATAGGCATTTCACCAATGGCCTCAATCGAGTCTGCAAGTGCTACACCCCTGACCCAGAGAGATGTACCCCATCCCTTGCATACATATCATGTTTGCCATAAAAGTTGTTCCAGTTGTCAATGAATGGGATTGCAAGTTCCTTGCAGTATCTGTCTAGCCAGCAATTTACACCAATTGCCCTAGACAACCATTCTTTCCTACTCCCCTCTAGGCAAGATGCTACACATGATTGGGATCCCTCCCTTAGACTTAATGAAATCTATAGCTGACCTGTACTTATCTAGCAGCCTTCTCTCTCCTACCTTCCCAAATATCATTTCCACCAGCACTGAGACAAGATAATGGGCTTGTTCCCATTACCTGACATGATATTATCCAGCCTGTTGACAATGTCCCCAACACCAGCTCCAGGGAAGCACACTCTATCTCTCATCTTCTTATTCCTATTACAAAAAGCACGGTCAATATATCTTACCTGAGAGTCACAACCACAAGAATGCGCTTACCTTCATTAGCAGGGGCAGTAGTACCCTTACCTTCATGGCCACTGAATAGTACATTCATCCTGGAGAACAGAGAAGCGATTTCCTACCTTCAGATCTTCACTCTTAACTTTTCCTTATTCTGATGCGCCTCCCATTACTTGTGAACAACTAGCCACTTGTAGCAGGTGCTGGGCTGCTCACCTCACTGCTGGTAGCCGTTGCTACCTCCCCAACTACAGCCTCCTTACAGCGAGAGACAGACTGCACCTCACTGCTAGAAGTCTCATTCCCCACAACTCCAGCCACCTCACACTCTCTCCCAGACCCATTGAGGTGGACCTTCAGCCTCCTAATCTCCTCCTGGAGAAGCAAGACCTCCTCCTTCAACTCTCCAACCTCAGTTTTTAAAACACTGCAGAAGCAAGCCATGCTTTGTAACCGTCCACGCTAATCCCCAAAGCAGCTCAGGGTCTGTGACCTCACGTGACGACTGACCACTGACGACTGACGACTGACCACTGACGACTCTGAATGTGTCTCATTTTACAGTTGCTATATAATCTCAATTAGTTTAGCGCTATTGGCTGACTCCTAGATGAAACACAACTTATCTTCAGGTTGTGTAGGTGCAAGTGATGGTGTTTCCTGTGTAACTGAATATTGCATTTAGATGTCAGCCTTATAAACTTAGTGCTGATGTATTGACCTCGAAGAAAACGTCACCAAGATGGTAGGTTGTATAAGGTTTTAAGTGCCAGTTTTATTAATAAAGTTGGTTTATTTGAATGCCTTTTCTGTTCATAACTCAGTGTTGGGATTTATTCTGTTATTACAGTTTAATAGTAATGTACTTCAAGGTGTCTGTGATTTATCTGCCAGACACCATTGCGAAAATTAAGTTCCCTAAGGTTAAGTAAAATTAAATTATTTTCAGAATTACTTAGGTCTGTTTGCTTTTTTCGGGAATTTGGAAAAATGTAAACGACGCTGCTTTTGTGATAACCTTTGATTATTATAATTAAAAAAGAAGCGCTAAGCCACAAGGGCTATACAGCCCTGATAACCTTAGAGTGTCGCTGCTATTATCTTCAACAGAAGACCAGTATAGTACAATAGAAGATCAGCACAGCAACACAGCTTATGTAACAAAAGCCCCTTTGAAACAAAAAGCCGGGTAACACGGGACCGTTGCCCCCCCCCAAACCCACGGGCCTTTACAGCCAAAAAGGCCCAGTCCCCCCTCAAAAACCCCAAAAACCCGAAATTTTAACACAAAGGGCCCATACAAAAACCAAAAGGGGAAACCAAAAACGAAAAAAAAACCCCCCAAAAAAAAAACCCCCCCCCCCCCCCCCCCCCCCCCCCCCCCCCCCCCCCCCCCCCCCCCCCCCCCCCCCCCCCCCCCCCCCCACCCCCCCCAAATTTAAAAACAAGGAGAACCATTTACAATTTTAAAACCAAGAAGAAGTCAGTTAAAACGGGAAAGCCCAAGTAACGTAACACAAAAGGGGGACCATTTTAAATAAAAGAAGCCCTTTTTAATAAAAATGATTACATTTTAAAAGGGAAGAAAAGGGTTCTGTAACCCCAGAAACCAGGTTAACCGGGAAAAAAAATTACAGAAACACAAAAGGCCGGGGGAAGGAAAAAGAAGACCTTTTTTGGGAAACCCGAAAATAAAAAAAGAAGCCGTTAAGAACAAGGGCCAATACAGTAAACCAGGGGCGTTATTACCAACAGAAGACCGTATAGTAAAAAGGGAAGGGACCAGATGAACACAGAAGCCCAGTAAAACACAAAGGAACAGTAAAAAAACAAAAAGGGGCCCATTTAAAAAGGAACAAACCAGAAGGGGACCAGAAAGGTAACACAGAAGCCCCAGTACAGAAACCCAAAAAACCCATTACAGTAAAACAGAAGACCGGGTTAAACACAGAAAAAACCAGTAAAAAAAAACCCCAAAAACCAAAAAGTAAAAAAGAAGTCGAAAGGTAAACAAAAAAACCAGTAAATAACACAGAAAAAACCGGGAAGTAACCCAGAAAACTTTTAAGTAAACAGAAAAACCATTTTAAAGAAAACACGGGGAAAACCGGGAAAATTTAACACAAAAAAGACCAGTATGGGAAATCACAGAAAACAGTACAGTAAAAAAAGAAAAAACCTTTACTTTTAACCCAAAAAAACGAAATCACAGAAAAACAGTACAAAAAACACAAAACCTGAAAGTAAAAAGAAGAAATTTCAGAAACAAGAAAAAAGGGAACACAGAAAAACAGTACATTAAACAGAAGAACAGTACAGTAAAAGGGGGCCCAGTACAGTAAAAAAAAAACCCTTTTTCAGAAAACAAAAAAGGGGCCAGTACAAAAAAACCCAAAGAAACAGTACAGAAACCCACGGGGGGGAAACCAGTAAAATAACACAGAAGAAAAGTAAAATAAAAAAGAAGCCCAAAGTACAGAAAACAGAAGCAGTACAAAAACACAAAAGCCAGAAAAAAAAAAAAGGGAAGACCATTTTAAGAAAAAACAGAAAAACCCATTTACAAAAAAAACACAAAAGGAACCAGTAAAATAACACGGGAAACCAGTACAGTAACCCCCAAAAAAACCCAGAAAGTAACACAGAAAAACCATTTAATTTAACACAGAAAAACCAGTTTTGTAACACAGAAAAACAGTAAAGTAACACAGAACCCCCTTTTTAAGAAAAACACAAAAAACCCTTTAAAATCACAAAAAGGGAACCTGGGTACAGTAAAAAAAAACCCAGTAGCAAACCGAAGCCCGTACGTAACAAAAACCCGTACAGTAACACAAAAAGTCCAGTAAACAGATGAACATTTCCAATAACCCCAAAAAACAGTACATTTAAACACAAAAAACTGTCCCGTAACACAAAAAAACAGTAAAAAAAAACAAAAAAACCCAGACAGTAACAGAAAACCCGGACAGTAAACGGGGAAGAACTTTTAACGGGAAAACGAAAAAACCATTTAAAATTAAACCTGAAAACCAGTACAAAAACACAGAAGACAGTACAGTAAAAAAGAAAAAAACCCGTACTTAACACAGAAAAAACCAGTACGTAAAAAAAAACCAAAAAAAAAACACAGAAAAAGTACAGTAACACAGAAAAAACAGTACAAAAAAACACAAAAACGTACAAAAACAAGAAGCCCGGTCCCAAACACAGAAAAAAAGGGTACAAAACACGAAGAAAAAGTACGGGTAACACAGAAAAAACCAGTACAGTAAAAAAGGGGAAAAATTCGTAACACAAAAAACGGGAACAGTAACACAGAAAAACAGTACAGACAAGAACCCAGTACATTTAAACACAGGGGGCCAGTACAAAAAACAAAGAAGAAGTAAAATTAAACAGAAGACCAGTACATTAAAAAGAAACCAGTAAAAATTAACACAGAGGACCGTACAGAAACACAGGCCCAAAAAGTAACCAGAAGAAAAATACGCCACAGAAGGAAAGTAACACAGAAAAACCTTTTACATTAAACAAAGGAACAGTACATTTAAACAGAAAACAGTCCCTTTACACAGGAAGAACATTTAAAAAGTAACCACAGAAAAAAACCCAGAAAGTAACCAGAAAAACCAGAAACAGTAACACAGAAGAAAAATTAACAGTAACACAAAAAACCCAGTACAAAAAACACAAAAAAACTTTTCGAAACCCAAAAAACCCAGTACGTAAACAAAAAAAGTAAAAAAAAAACCAGCAAAACAAAAAAGAAACAAAAACGTTAACAAAGGAAAAGTCAGTAACAAAAAAAAATGTCCCGTAACAAAAAAGGGAAAAGTAAAATAAACACGGGAAAAAGTACTAAAAAAAACAGTAAAACAAAAATTTTACAGTAACACAGAAGACCAGTACAGTAACACAAAAAAAAAACCAGAAAATAACAGAAAAAACCAGTACATTTAAACAAAAAGAACAGTACATTTAACCGGGAAAGCCCAAGTCATTAACACAAAAGGAAACGTACATTAAAACAAAAGGAAGTAAAAAGTAACCAAAAGGACAGTTTATACACAGAAGACCATTTCCAGTAACACAGAAAAGCAGAAAAAAACCAGTTTTTTAAAACCCCAGAAGAACCAGTAAAAAGAAAACCGGGAAACCCAAGAAGACCAGTCCATAAACAAAAAGGGCCCATTTAATTAACAAAGACCAGTTTTAAAAACCCACAAAAGGGAAATAATTAACACATGAAGCCCGGTAAGTAACAAAAAAAAGCCAGTAAGTAACACAGAAGAAAATAAGTAACACAGAAGAAGCAAGACAGTAAAACAAGAAAAACATTTATTTTAAACAAAAGGGACCAGAAAGTTACGAAAAACCAGTAAGTAACCAAAAGACCAAAAATTTTAACACAAAAGACCGTATTTAACACAAAAAAACCCAGTAATTAAAAAAGGAAAAACCGTACAGTTAAACACAGAAGCCAAGAACAGTAACACAGAAGAAAATAAACAAAAGGGCATTTACAAAAAACACGGAAGAACAGTACTTTTCACAGAAAAACCAGAAAACCCCAAAGAAGAACCGGGGTACATTTAAAACACAGAAAACATTTCTTTAACCCAAAAACAGAAAAACCAAAAAAAACATTTTAACACGAAAAACCAGGTGTAAACACCGGGGTCCGTCGTCCGGGGAAGGGGGTCCGGGGGGGTCTTTCCCGGGAAGGCTTTTCCATAAACAAAAACCGTACATTCCCCACAGAAGGGACCAAATACAAGAGTCCCGGTTTTTAGAAACCCCGGGGCCATTTAATTTAAACCCAAAAAAGGTCCCCGGGGCGGTAAATTTTCCCGGTAGTGAGTACCGTTCGTCCGTTAACCCCAAAAGAAAAAGAAATCCCAGGGGCGGTCTTTTAACCGGGGGGGAAACAGTCTTTTTAACAAAAACGACTTTTTCCGGGGGAAGGGTTCCGAACCAGATGAACCTTTTAAATTTTCTGGTCGTCTTTTTCCTGGGGCTTTTAACAGAAATTCGGGGTTGGAAATTTTACGGGAAGAAAAGGGAAAGAAAAACATTGGGAAACGGGTTTTCGGAAAAGGGGTTAGTGCTTTTTAACCCCAGGGCCAAGTCCATAACCCCGGGGGGGCCGGGGTTTAGTCCGTGGGGGGGGAAGTTACATAAAACAAAAGGGGCCGGCCGTAAAGGGGGTTTTTTGGGTGGGTCCGGGCGGTCGGGGGGTATCACCAGTCCAGTATTTCCCCCACAGCCCATTGGGTTCCACGAAGCCTTTGGGGGGGTTTCCCGGGAAGGGGGGGGGGTTTGTTTAACCACGGGAAGATTTTAGTCTCGGGTTCGATTTGGGGGTCACGAAGGGGTAATTTCCGGGGCCCCGGAAGGTTCCGGGGCCCAGGGGGGCACGAGGGGGCCGTATTTTTACAGAAGGGGGTAAATTTAACCAGGGGCCTTTGTAACCAGAGGGTTCCAAGTTTTTTAACAAGGAAGCCGAAGTAACACCCCCCAGCCCAATCCCCCCCCAGGAATCCCAGTTGCCGGGGGAAGTTTTCGGAAGTTGGGGGTCCGGAAAAACGGGTTTTTTTCCCGGCTTTTGTTTTTCCCGGGGGGGGGTTCCCCGGGGGAAGGAGGGTTTTACAAGTCCGGTCCGGGGGTTTTTCCAAAAACCGCCGGGTTAAAAAACCGAAGATTCAGTTTTAACCCCACGTAAACGTAAATAACACAGGGGGAAAAAGTACAGAAACACTGAAAAAACAGTAAAGAAAACACAGGGGAAACTGTACGAAACACAGAAAAACGTTTTGAAAACACAGAAAAAAACAGTGAGTAAAACAGAAAAACCCAGTACAGAAAACACAGAAAAACAGTACATTTAACAAAGAGGGACGTAAAATTTTTTTTAAGGCAAAAAAAAACAGTTCAAAAAAACCAAAGGGGGGGGGGGGAAGGGGAGTACAGAAACCCACAAAAGGGCGAGTCCCAGAAACACAGAAGCGAGTACAGTAAACAAAAGGGGACGAGTACAGAAACCCAGAAGACGGTAAAAGTAAGAAAGGACGGAAACAGTAACACAGAGGAGAGTACAGAAAAACGGGAAAGACTGTACATTTAAACGAAGACGAGTTCGTAACACGAAGACGAGTACAAAAAACACAGAAGACGGTAAAAGTAACACAGAAGACGATTTTCAGTAACAATGACGGTACGGGAAAAACAGAAAAACAAGTCAGAAAACACAAAAGGGAGATTTACGTAACCAGAAGATAGTCCCAGTAACCAAAAGACGGTACAGTAACACAAAAGGGCCCAGTACCGTAAACAAAAGGACGAGTACGTACACGAAGACGAGTACAGTAACCAAAAGGGAAAGAGTACGTAACACAAAAGGCAGTACAATAACACAAAAAAACCAGTACGTAAACACAAGGGCCCCGTAAAAAATGGGACCAGTACGAAACACAGTAACGCAGAAGCCAGTCAGAAAACACAGTAACGCAAAAGGGGGAACCTTTCAGAAAGCAAAAGGGGACCAGTAAAAGTAAGGGCAGAAGCCCAGTACTTTTAAACCCCAGAAGACCAGTACAATAACACAGGCCCGGGACGTAACACGGGAAAAAACGTAAAAGAACAAAGAAACGTTCAGTAACCCCAGAAAAAAAATTTTCAGTAAACAGAAACCCGTACAGTAACAAAGAAAAAAAGTACAGAAAAACCCCCGGAGAACTTTTACATTTAACAGGGGAAAAACCCCCGTACATAACCCCAAAAAAGAAAACGTACATTTAACACAGAGGAACAGTACAATAACAAAGAAAACGGTTCAATAAACAAAAAACCAGAAAAGTAGCAAAAAAAAGCCCCGGGACAGTAAAAGGGGGGGACTAGTACAATAACACAGAAAACCAGTACCGAACACAAAGACCAGTAAAAAACTAGGCCCAGTACGGGTAAAACAAAAGCCCAGTACGTAAAAATGATGCCCAATACGAAACCCACAGAAGACCGTACAGTAACACGAAGCCCCAGTACATTAAAAAGGACCAGTACGAAAACGCAGAAAAACCATTTACAGAAAACGCAAAAAGGACCATTTCATTAAAAGGGGAAGGCCAGTACAGTAACAAGAAAGCAGTACGGTAACACGGAGCAGTACGGAAACACGAAGATCAGTACTTTTAAAAAAAGAAGATCATTTACAGTAACAAGAAGAGCGGGACAGAAAACACAGAAAACCCAGTACGTAAAACAGAAGAGCAGTACTTTAACAAAGAAGCCCATTTCTTAACATGGGAAGGGGACCAGAAACACAGAAAAACATTCGTAACACAGAACCAGTACAGTAACACAAAAGACCAGTACTGAAAACCAAAAGAAAAACATTTCCGTAACCAAAAGGCCAGAAAAGTAACCCCAAAAAGACCAGTACATTTAACACAGAAGCCCGTTTTGTAAAACGGGAAGAAAAATTTACATTTAACACAAAAGAGCAGTACAGTAAAAAAAAGAAGCCCATTTTCAGTTCACAGAAGACCAGTACAGTTAAAACGGAAGACCAAAACCCGGAACACAAGAAGCCCAGAAACACGAAACATTTAAAATTTAACACTAAGCCCAAATTAGTAACACAGAAGACCAGTACATTTAACACAAAAGAAAGTAACACAGAAAACAGTACAAAAAACACACGGGAAACAGTGCGGTAAACAGAAAATCAGTACCGAAAACACGGGAAGAACAGTAAAAATAACACAGGGAAAAGTACAGTAAAACACAGAAGAAAAAAGTACAGTAAACATAAAAAACGTACGAAACCCAAGAAAAAAACTTACTTTTAACACAAAAGAACAGTACAAAAACCCACAGGGGAAAACAGTCCGAAAACACAGAAACAGTACAGAAACACAAAAAAAAAGGGATGAAAACACAGAAGAACGGGACGGAAACCAAGAAAAAACCCAGTACAGAAATCAAAAGAGAAAAGTACAGTAACACAGAAGCCCAGTACAGTAACCAAAAGACATTTACAGAAACCACAGAAGCCCGTCCAGTAACACGGAAAGCCCAGCCCAGTAAAAAGAAGACCAGTCCAGTAGACAAAAGGGGCCGGGTCCATTTAGCACAAAAGGCCATTTCAGTAACGCAAAAGGGAACCAGTACAGTTAACACAAGGCCCAGACAGTAACGCAAAAGAGAAGTACATTAACACAGAAGACCCGTACTTTAAAACACAGAAAGAGTACTTTAACAAAAAAGGAGCAGTTTAGAAAATCAGAAGCCAAATATAGTAACCCAAAAGCCAGTAAAAGTAAACAGAAGCCCAGTATATTTAAAAAAGGAACAGTACAATAACACAAAGCCCCCCAGTTTTGTAACACAAAAGGGGACCAGACGAAAACCAGAAGAAAGTAAAACGAAGAACAGAAACAAAAACCCACGAAGAACTGTACAGTAAAAAAGGGGAAAAAGTACAGTAACGCAGGGGTACAGTACAGAAAAAAGGGGGAAACAGTACAAAAAACACAGAACAGTACAAATATAAAAAGAAAAACAGTAGATTTAACACGGGAAGAAACAGTAAAGAAACCCACAGAAAAAACTGTACGAAAAACAGAAAAAACAGTGTAAAACACAGAAGAACAGTGTAGTAAAAAGAAAGAACAGTACAGTCCACAGAGAAACAGTACAGTAACACAGGGGGGCCCAGTAAAAAAAACGCAAAAAAACAGTACAATAACACAAAGACGAGTAAGAAAAACACAGAAGACGGAGTACAGAAAACACAGAAGACGAGTACAGAAACCCACGGGAAGGGGACGAGTACAGTAACACAGAAGGAGTACGGGAAACCCACAGAAGCGAGTACAGAAAGGACGGGACGAGTACAGTAAAAAGAAGACGGTACAGTACACAAAAGGACGATTTCAGTAAACAGAAAAACGATTTCAGTAACAAGAAGACGGTCCGTAACACAGAAAGACAAAGTCAGTAACACAGAAGACGAGTTCAGTAACCACCGAAGAGGAAACAGAAACCCCGGGAAGACGAGTAAGTAACACAGAAGACGAGTACAGAAACACAGAAGACGAGTACAGTAACACGAAGACGAGTACAGAAACACAGAAGAAAAGTACAGTAAAACAGAAGCTGTACAGAAAAACAGAAAAACCAGTACTTTAACACAGAAGCCAGTACAGTAACACAGAAAAACGTACAAAAAACACAGAATCTGTTCGTAACACAGAAGAAAAGTACAGGAACCCAGAAAAACATTTTCGTAAACAAAAGAACAGTACATTAACAGGGAAAACAGTACGTAACAGAGAAGAACAGTACAGTAACAGGGGAAAAAAGTACGTAACCAGGGGAAAACAGTAAAATTAAAAACAAAAAAACCAGTAAAAAAAAGACAGAAAAACCGTACATTTAAAACAGAGGGACGTACAATAACACAAAAAACCGTACAGTAACACAAGCCGTAACCTAGACCAGTACAGTAACACGAAACCCGAAAAAAAGCCCAGTCAGAAACCAGAAAAGCAGAAGCCCAGTACAGAAAGCAAAAAGCCTTTACAGTAACGCAAAAGGGACCAGTACAAAAACACAGAGAAAAAGAAACAGAAAGAAAAGAGAGCAGTACTGTAAACAAAAGAGCAGTACGGAAACACAGAAGATCGTACAGTAAAAAACAGAAGATCAGACATTTAACACAAAGACCCAGTACGTAACAAAGAGCAGTACAGTAAACAAAAAGGCAGTAAAAGTAACACTGAAGACCGTTACAGAAAAATTGGAAGACCGAAAACACAAAAGAAAAGTCCCAGTAACACGAAGACCAGTAACACAAAAGAACAGTACGTAACAGAAAAAACCCCCATTTACGAAAAGACAGAAGACCGTAAAAGTAAACACAGAAGCCAGTACCGTAACACGGAAGACCATTTCGAAAACACAAAGGACAGTACAGTAACACAGAAGCCCGTATAGTAAAAAGAAGAACAATACAGTAACACAGAAGACCATTTTAACAGTTACACAAAAGACCAGAAAAGTTACACAAAACACCAGTACAGTAAAACGGGAAGGGGACCGTAAAAAAAGAAGCCCCAAGTACAATAACAAAAAAGCCCAAATTATATTTAAACAGAAAAACCAGTACAGTAAAAAAACCAAGAAAGTACACAAAAGATCAGTACATAACACCAGGAACGTGCAGTAACACAGAAAATCGTCCCAGAAAACACTGAACAACAGTACAATAACACAGGGAAAACAGTACATTTAAACACAGAAAAAAATTTACAAAACCCACTTTGAAACAGTACAGTAACACAGAAAAACAGTACAATAACACAGGGAACAGTACATTTAACACAGAAAAACAGTACAGTAAACGGGAAAAATGTACGTAAACACGGGGAACAGAAACAGAAAACACGGGAAGAAAAGTACAGTAACAAAGAAAAACATTTCATAAAAACAGAAGACCAGTACAGAAACCCACAGAAGCCAGTACAGTAACAAGAAGGACCAGTCCGGAACACAAAAGACCAGTCCAGTAAAACAGAAGACCGGGCCCGTAGCACAAAAGGCCGGGCCCAGTAGCACAGGGGAAATTTACAGAAAGCAGAAGCCAGTACGTAACCAGAAGCCCAGTACAGAAAAGGGCAGAAGAGCAGTACATTAAAACAGAGAGCATTTCCCTTAACACGAAGGAGTACTTTAAACACGGGAAGAGCAGTATAGTAACTCAAAAAGGACCAATATGTAACCAAAAGGACCGGATAGTAAAACGGGAAGACCAGTATAGTAAAACAGAAGAACGTACAATAACACAGAAGACCAGTAAGTATCACAAAAGGAAATTTAAACACAAAAGAACAGTAAAATAACACAGAAAAAACAGTACAGTAACACAGAAAAAAAGGGACAGTAACGCAGAGGTACAGTACAAAAAAAAGGAGGAAAAATACAATAAAAAAGCCCAGTACAAAAAACACAGAAGAACAGTAGAGTAAAACAAAAACAACAGTACAAAAACAGAGGAACGTACATTTTACACTGAAAAAACAGAAAATTTAACACAGGAAATGTACAGAAAACACAAAAAGAACAGTGTAGAAACACAAAAGGGAACAGTGTAGAAAACACGGAAGAAATTACATTTAACGCAGAAAAACGACTAAAACAGAAGACGAGTACAGTAACACAGAAGACGGTACATTTAAAAAGGGAAAAAGGGTACAGAAAAAACAAAAAGACGGTACAGAAACACAGAAGACGATTTCAGTAAAAAACAGAAGCGAGTACGTAAGACAGGGGGCGAGTCAGTAAAAACGGGAAGACGAGTACAGTAACACAAAAGGAGGGGGGGGGGGGAAGTACAGAAACACGAAGACGAGTACAGAAAACACAGAAGACGATTTTCAGTAACACAGAAGACGAGTACAGTAACACAGAAGACAAAGAACAGTAACACAAAAGACGAGTACGTAACACAGAAGACGAGTCCCAGTAAACAAAAAAGCCCATTTACAGTAACACAAAAAAGCCCTTTTAAAATAACACAGAAAAACCAAGTACAGTAAAAACAAAAAAAACCGTAAAGAACACGAAAACTGTTCGGTAACACAGAGAAAAGTACAGAAAACAGGGGAAACAGTCAGTAAAAAAGAAACATTTACAGAAAACACGGAGAACAGTACAGTAAAAAAGAAGAACAGTACAGTAACAGGGGAAACGTACAGTAACACAGAGGAACAGAAACAAAAAACACAGAAAAAAACAGTAAATAAAACAGAAAACCAGTACAGTTGAACAGAAGCAGTACGTAAAACAGAGGGCCAGAAAAAAACCCCAGAAAACATTTACAGTAAAACAAGCCGTAACACTAAAACCAGTCATTTAAAACCCAGAAGACCCGGGACGTAACACTAAAGACCATTTACGTAACCAAAAGGGACCAGTACAGAAAAACACAGAAGACCAGTACTTTAAACACAAAAGGGACCGTACAGAAACAAGTAACGCAGAAGACCAGTCGTAAGAAAAAGGGCCCAGCACATTTAAAGCAGAAAAAACCAGTACTTTTTAAAACACGAAGACCATTTCGAAAACACAGAGAGCATTTCGGAAAAACACAGAAGAGCATTTAACGGAACACAGAAGATGTCCAGTAACACGAAGACGTACAGTAACACGAGAGCAGTACGTACCACGAAGAGCAGTAAAGTAAAACAAAAGCCAGTACAGTAAAAACAGAAGACCCAGTACGAAACACGGGGCCCGGGTTCAGTAACAGGGAAAGACAGTAACCAGAAGAACTTTTCCGAAAACACGAAAAACCAGAAACAGTAAAGGGAAAGGGAACCAGTAAAACGGGAAAACAGTACAGTAACACAGAAGACCAGAAAACCACAGAAAAAACGTACAGTAACAAAAGAAGACCGTAAAAAAAACAGGGAGACCGAAAACACAAAAAGGCGTAAAATAACACAAAAGGCGTACATTTAACTGGGAAGACGGGAAAACCAGAAGAACAGTACTTTTAACACTGGAAGACCATTTACGTAACAGGAAGACCAGTAACACGAAAGAAAAGTAAAAGTAACACAGAAGACCAGAAAACCAGAAGAAACTTTCATTTAACACGGGAAGACCATTTCAGAAACACGAAGACCAGTACTTAAACACAGAAGAAAAGGAACCGAAACCCACGAAGACCAGTACAGTAACACAAAAGGGAACCATTTCAGAAAAACAAAAGGGACCAGTTAAAAACCAGAAGAAACAATACAGTAACAAGAAGAGCAGTACAGAAAACACAAAGCCAGTACTTTAAACAGAAAAACCAGTACAGTTACACAAAAGGGCCAGTACAGTAACACAGAAGACCAGTAACCCCAAAAAGCCCAGTACAAAAACACAAAAACCAATATAGTAACACAGAAGACCGTACGTAAAAACAAAAAAAGTAACCCCAAGAAAACTTTTCATAAACAACGGGAACAGTGCAGTAACACAGATAACAGTCCCGAAACACAGAAAAAACAGTACAAAAAAAACAGAGGAACAGTACGAAACACAAAAGGGAACATTACAGAAAACACATAAAAAAACGACGTAAACAGAAAAAAAACAGTACAGTAACAAGAAGAACAGTACAATAACAAGGGGAAAAACAGTACTTTTTAACACAAAAGGGAACAGTACAGTAAAAAAGAAAAAATTTTACGTAACACGGGAAAAAACGTCAGAACACAGAAAAAACAGTGTAACACAAAAGGGAACATTTTCATTTAACCAGAGAAAAAGTACAGTAAACAAAAGGGCCCATTTTCAGTAAAAAAAAGGACCAGTAAAAGAACACAGAAGCCCGGGTCCAGTAACACAAAAGACCGTCCAGTAACACTGAAGCCGGTCCAGTGAAAAAAGGGGCCGTCCAGTAGCACAAAAGGGGCCAGTACGGGAACGCGGGAAGCCCAGTACAGTAACACAAAAAGACCAGTAAAGTAACGCAGAAGAGCAGTAAAAATTAACCCAGAAGAGCAGTCCCATTAAACAAAAAAGAGCAGAAACATTAACAAAAAGGAAGAAACGTAACAAAAAAGGGCAGTACGGGAAAAACACAGAAGAGCAGAAAAGTAACAAAGGACCAGTACATTAAAACAGAAGCCCGGGTAACACAAAAAAACAGCAAAATTAAACAAAAGACCAAAAAAACAGAAGAACTTTTACAATAAATTTCAGAAGAACAGGGGCCGGTAAAAAAAAGGGGGACCATTTTTGTAACACAGAAGACCGTTTTGTAACCAGACGCCCGGTTTAGCAACCAAAAGGGACCGTACATTTAAAAAAAAAGGACCAGTAAAATTTCCCCAAAAAGACCTTTACAGTAACACCCCCAAGACCGGGAGGTAAACAGAAGACCAGACAGAAACACAGAAGACCAGGACAGAAACACGAAAAACCATTTATATTTAAACACAAAAAAACCTTTGCGAAAACCAAAAGGCCAGTAAACATAAGAACAGTAAAAAAAAACACAAAAGGCCGTATTTTTAAAAAAAGGCCCAAGCTAGAGTAACAAAAAAAAAAAACACAGAAAAACCCAGTACCTTTTAAACAAAGAAAACAGTACATTTAACACAGAGAAAAAATTTCATTAAAACAGGGGAAACAGTACAGTGAAAAAAGAAGACCAGTTTTGTAACACAGAATCCAGTACAAAAACACAAAGGGAAAGAACACAGAAAAAACCAGTACTTAACCAGAAGAAACGCAAAAAAAACGAAGAAAATTACAATAACACAAAAGGCCCCAGTACAGTAACACAGAAAACCTTTACAGTTGCACGAAGAAAGTACAGAAAACAGAGAAATTGTGCAGTAACACAGAAAAATCGTACAGTAACACAGAAGAACTACAAAAAACACACAGGAACGTAAAAGAAAAAACAGAAAAAAACAGTTCGAAACACAGAAAAAAAATGTACGTAACACAGAAGAACAGTACATTAAACAGAAAAAACAGTACAGTAACACGGGAGGAACAGTAAAAATAACACAGAAAAACAGTACAAAAACACAAAAGGGACCAGTCCCAGAAACCCCAAAAAGACCGTACATTTAAAAAAAGAAAGCCAGTCCCAGAAAACCAGAAGCCCCCCAAACCAGTAAACAAAAGGCCCAGTACAGTAACACAGAAAGCCCAGTACAGTAAGGGGGAAGGGGACCGGGACGTAACGGAGAAGACCAGTACAGTAACGGAGAAGACCAGTACAATAACACAGAAGACCAGTACAGTAACACAGAAGACCAGTACAGTAACACAGAAGACCAGTACAGTAACACAGAAGACCAGTACAGTAACACAGAAGACCAGTACAATAACACAGAAGACCGGTACAATAACACAGAAGACCAGTACAATAACACAGAAGACCAGTACAATAACACAGAAGACCGGTACAATAACACAGAAGACCGGTACAATAACACAGAAGACCAGTACAGTAACACAGAAGACCAGTACAGTAACACAGAAGGCCAGTACACTAACACAGAAGACCAGTACACTAACACAGAAGACCAGTACAGTAAAACACAAGACCAGTAACACATAAGAACAGTACAATAATACAGAAGACCAGTTTAGTAACACAGAAGATCAGTACAGTAACACCGAAGACCAGTTCAGTAACAGATGAACAAAAGAGTTACACAGAAGAACAGTACAGTAACGTAGTCGAACAATATAGTAACACAGAACAGAACAGAACAGTAATGCAGACGAACAGTAAGGTAGAGGTGGCTGGGTTTATGCAATATGGGGATAACTTTCTGGGATCGCGCAGCGTCATAAATATCTAGTTGTTACGCTGTTAACTCTGGTTAGTTAATGAACTGTTGTTGGGATTTTTATTAATGTTAACTCCGGTGAATGAACACAAATCAGAACGCAAACACAAGCTGACGTGGGGTCACAAGGCTCCGAGATTCATAGTGTTTTTAGGGAGTGCATTAGCTGCTAGCAGCAACCACTGGTAGTGACAACGTCAGTGAACAACCCTACAAGTGATAGCCAAAGTTATTAGTAAAAAAAAAGGCAATGGGTGCCCACTAGGCCCCCTAAGGGGGGCTAGTGGGCACCCATTGCCACAGTTACAAATATACAAAGATCAAAGCGAGTGTGAAAGGTGTTCAAGAATTACGAGAGGTTGGTTAACAAGTGAAATGGAGGGCAGCATAAAGTGAGAGCGAAAAAGTTTATAAGTAAAGAGAGAAAAGAAAAAAATATATAACTAGAGCAGGTGGCAGGAGTAGGCCTTCTTGAAGCAGTGACGTCATAACAGGTTGTGCCCCATTATAAATAAAAAGTGTAGCTTACCGAGTGTGAAGTGTATTCTACCAAAAGTGAAAAGTGAAAACACTTAAGGAGCGCGGGATGTATGAGCATAAGTGGATATAACTATCACGGGTGAAGGATTTTCTAAATAGTGTTAGAAGGCCTACGTGTACGACAACGGATCAGCAACTGGCAACTTCTCATCGCTCCACAGCCACGCAAGTCAGAAGAGAGAGATTTCGTTCGGATTTTTAACCCCGGAGGGTTATCCACCCAGGATAACCCAAGAAAGTCAGTGCGTCATCGAGGACTGTCTAACTTATTTCCATTGGGGTCCTTAATCTTGTCCCCCAGGATGCGACCCACACCAGTCGACTAACACCCAGGTACCTATTTGCTGCTAGGTGAACAGGACAACAGGTGTAAGGAAACTTGTCGAAATGTTTCCACCCACCGGGAATCGAACCCGGGCCCTCCGTGTGTGAAGCGGGAGCTTTAGCCAGATTTAGTCAGATTCTGGTCTCTGCACACAGTTAGATACTGGTCACTCACTCCTGCAAGCTATTACCAGAATTAGAGTAGAAACAGCATATATAATGTGGAAACAGGTTTCATGAGTGCGTGAGGAGAGGGAGGCGAGTAGCTAGTGAGGATTAACCGTCAAACACACACCACACACACACACACACACACACACACACACACACACACACACACACACACACACACACACACACACACACAATCACGCAATCACACACACACACACACACACACACACACAATCACGCAATCACACACACACACACACACACAATCACGCAATCACACACACACAATCACACATACATACATACACACACACACACACACACACACACACAGAGCTGTGTAAACGGTCCCTTCACAACCATACATACACCCCCCAACCTACCCACCTACTTGACATCCTGTCCCACTCTCCATCACTTTGTCCACCCTCTAACCATCTCTCCCCCCTCATAACTCCCCCAAACACACGAGCGCGCGCGCACAACACACACACACACACACACACACACACACACACACACACACACACACACACACACACACACCACACACCACACCTCCACTGAGTGAGCACTACGAAATTCGATAGACACACGCACATACACACACCACACACACACACACAACACACACACACACACACCCACACACACACACACACACACAACAAACACCACACACACACATGCACACACACACACACTGTTAAGGCACCCCTGTTAAAGCGGTCACTCTCTCCCCCTCCTTTCCTTTCCCCCCTCACTCCCATCCTAACACTTCGTGTGTCTCTCTCTCTCTCTCTCTCTCTCTCTCTCTCTCATCTTCACCTTCCGTCCATCATCCCTTTCTCTCAACCCCCTTTCTCTCCCTCCCTCTCCCTCTCTCTTATCCTCTCTCTCTCTCATCCTCACTTTCCATCCATCTTCCTTATCTCACTCTCTCTCTCCCGTTCTCATCCTCACTTTCCATCCATCTTCCCTATCTCACTCTTCTCTCTCTCTCTCTCTCTCTCTCTCTCTCTCTCTCTCTCTCTCTCTCTCTCTCTCTCTCTCTCTCTCTCTCTCTCTCTCTCTCCCTCTCTCTCTCTCCCATCCACCTTCCCTCTCCCCAGTCTCTTCCCCCTCCTCTCTCTCCCCCTAGCCTCTCCCACACTCCCTTTCTCCTTCCTCCCTATACCCTCTTGTAACCTATAAAACTCTCATTGACACTGTCCCCCTCTCCCACCCCATATCCTTCTCCCCTCTGCCCAACCTCCCTACCCCTCCCCCTACTTACAACAACCATCCTCACATAAACTTCGTTCTGTGGTACAATGAGACTAAAACCAAGGCCGAGAGCCAGGGCTATGGCAGACGAAGCTGGGAAGGATGATTGGGATGCAGAACTCAAAAAAAGGGAGGAAGACTGGGGAAGGAAGCTAGAAGAGCTTGGAAAGAGGATAGAGGAGATGATAACTGCAGAGAGCAGAAGTGGGAGCAACATGCTTTAGTAGCCGAAGCCAAGATACATCGCTCAGAAGAGAAACTGAGTAACCTGAAAGAGCCTAAAGAAAAAAATAATAGACATAACATCAGGAACTAATACATCAGACACAGACAAGGGAACTGGCGGGAGCAAGGAAGCTATACTGTATGCAGAGGTCCAGTCAGACCCACACAGGGCCAAGGCAAAGACAAGGAGCACACTAGGAACAAATGAAAGGCCGGGAGACATTGAAGGAGCTACGATATATGCAGGGTCTCTACCAGACTCCTGCAGGGGCCAGGAACAGCTGAGCAGGAAAGACAGACCAATGAAAAATGGGGCCTCGGCTAGGAAAGGGATTGAAGGAAGGAACACTCCAAGAGGAGGAAGTAAAACTCCTCAGAGGATGCAATGGGAGACACAGTGGGAGGAAGAAAGGGAATGATCAGGTTTATTCTATGGGCTCCAGGAAGCCGACGGGAAAACCTACGAGGAAAGAAAACAGGAGGAAATAAAAGCGATTGAAGGTGTCATGAAGGCAATAGGCGAGGGCGACATGACCCTGGTGGCAAATTTTCGGAGAATTGGGTGGTTCGCAAGGAGAAGGAAACGCCCTCTCAGAGTAATTTTCAAGGCAGAATAAACTCGAACCATGATCCTGCAGGATATGGCATATAAGGTATGGCATATAAGGTATGGCATATAAGATATGGCATATAATATATGGCACCTAAGGTACGACATATAAGGTATGGCATAAAAGGTATGGCATACAAAGTATGGCATATAAGGATGACCTGGTATATGACATAAGGATGACCTGGTATGGCATATAAGGTATGGCATATAAGGATGACCTGGTATGGGATATAAGGATGACCTGGTATGGGATATAAGGATGACTTGGTATGGCATATAAGGCTGACCTTGTGTGAGGGAAAAGTTCAATAGAGAGGAGTAGAGATATAGTAACGATAGTTTCATTACCGGCTACTAGTTAAGGTAGGGTAAGTCAAGCTCCCGCCTTTCTTCCCCCTCCCCGAGAGTGATAGTTTCATTGCCGGCTACTAGTTAAGGTAGGGTGAGTCACGCTCCCGTTTTTCCCGCCTTTTCTCCCCCACCCCTAAAGTGATAGTTTGATTGCCGGCTGCTTGTTAATGTAGGGTCAGTCTAGCTCCAGCTATCCCTTCCCCTCCCTCTTCCCCCCCCTCGAAAGGTGACGTGTGGGGCTCTGGTCAAACAGTAAATCACTCGACTCACAGCTCCCAACACTACTGTAAGTACATGCCTGCCTTGTATTCTAGTGGATTTATTGGTTAAAAGCTTCACTTTTGACCAATAATAAACTTAGTCCTTTCAGCCTTGCTCTATGTTGACTGTTGTAATAATCACCAAGTCTTTTGAGTAATGTACACTGCCATGGAGAGTGATTATTTAAGCAGTGGGTAACCTGTCTATCTTTCCAGCTTGGATGTCAGAGAGGGTCACCTGGCAATCAACGAGCAGAAAAGGAGAAGGACTAACGTCCAGAGACTTCCCCATTTTGCATTTAAGTACCTGTGCACCTGTATGAAATTGCAAGACGTAACTCCACAGCATTGCAGCGGTAAAGAACCTGCTTTCCTGTCATCGGGATACTACTCACTGGTATACTGTGAAGAACTAGCCAGTGGATGGTCACCAACACCTGCGACCCCCCCCCCATCATCAGCAACGGCTACGATTTCAACAACAGTGTCACCAACACCAGACACCCCAGTAGATATTAGCGTTGAGTTCAAATGTTATTTTATTCATTTCATTTTTCATTTTTCTTTCAAATAGGATATACCTTTCATGTTTTATTGTTTTGTTTGATTTAATAAATAATAGTGTTTATCATTGTGAATTATTATTTCTTTTTTCTATTCATTAATTTTCCTGAGGAGGAGCCAGCCTGTCTGAAGTTGTTACAGGGCTGAGTAAGCCTTCACAAGTGGCGACCTTGCCAGGATAAACTCACTGAACACTTCAACCCCATCTTGAATTCCATTGGAAATTAACCCCGCATCCCACGACGGTTACACCAGCCATGATAATCATTTTATGGAGGCACGTACAGGTATTTAAAGTTTTGGGATTGTTTAGTTCAATTTATTGTAAGTAAGTAGGCAGGATTAATATTTAATTCTGCATTTAATTGATGTGAGCTTGAAACCTTTGGAGGTTTGACTCTAGGGCCCCGAGTTTTTCCAGTGACAATTTGTTCATTGACCCTTTCTTTATATCAAGGGAACTGTCAAGGACACTTTGATTTTTGGGTGAGAAGTTTGGATGGACGGGGACCCCATTTATTATTTTTGCTCGGAGCCGGATAAAAACCCTTCGTTTTCTTTTATACATTTTGTTTAATTAAAGCAGGGATCGACCCCTTGGTTTATTTACAGTTTGAGCGGAGCGGAATTAAACCCTCCGTTTTCTTTAATACCCGTTTAATTTCCCTGATAGTTTGTTATTCTTGCAAAGCTGGGGGAAAATCCATTTTTGGGGAAACGGGGAGTGTTGGAATAAAGGGAAAAAAAATTTAGAATCTTTATTGTGCTAAATCCGGGAAAAGACTTAAAAGAGAGAAAATTGAGGAAAAGGGAAAGACAGAAAGGGAAAGGAAAAAGAAAAAGGATCGAGGAGAATCAAAAGAAAAAACCCGAGAAAGGACAAAAAGAGGCGAGAAGCCAAAAAAGGGGATAGATTAGTGTGGAGGGCGGGTTTACGTGAGGAAAATTTAAAATTTAAAGGGAAACTTGGGAAAGAGAAAAGGATAGAAAAGTTGAGGAAAAAAGCTGAGAATTTTGATTTAATGAGAGAAAAGGATCGCGAGTCGAAAAATCTCCCCTTGAATAGGTTTAAAAATTTAACTTTTACACAACAAAAAATTGAGGAAGGAGTAAGGGAAAAACGTTGAGTCAGTCACTATTCCAAACCTAATTTACCCCCTTCCAGAGGGGGAAGACATAACTTCATACATTATAGGTTTAAAATCCCCGTCCCCTCTGTAAAGGGCCTGCTGACCCCTGGGCTACCGGGTTAGGAAGTTATTTTTGGTCAGTTTGAATATTAGCAACTTTGTACGGATATCATATGTTTTAAAACCCTATAAGTTTGAAATTCCTTAAAGCATATAAAAAAAACCACTAAATTCTTAAGGAAAGTTTCAGGTATGCCCCCTTACACCCGGCCAGAACTTTCAACAGTTACGGGAAACACTCTTTCTTTTTGTTCGACCTTTGGTGTTGTTAGGAATTTCCAGTTATAAATTCTTAGAAACTTCATGGTTGCTGCCGTTCCTCAGTTTCCTCCCAAATACGAAATTATCGAAAACGAAACCTGATTAAAGCTGAGGAAAGGTGAGGCTGTGCCCGTATGAGAGGGTACAATTCCCCAAAAGACCCAAAGGGATCGAACCCTAAGGGTAAGGGTTATGACCCTTTAAAAAATCAAAGCCTCTAGTGGAAGTAAAATGATTTCTTTTATTCCTGTTTTTCTTTGGGGGTGTTAAGGGGGAAAACGTCAGATTGTCCCTTTTAGAAAGGTCCAAAAAGTTGGAAGTGTTTTAAAAATGTAAATGACCCACAAAACCTTTTTTTGGAACAGTTTTTGGACTTAAAATATCTACCTTTTACGAGACCTGGGTGCAAAAGTATAGTTTTCGTAAACTGTTCCCTAATCTTAAAGAAAAAATCTTTCCTCTGTATACTTAGACTCTTGGGCCGTCGGAAATTTTCTACCAGTTGTTTCTTAGGTCTAAATGGTTACAGGGTTGGTCTGAAGCCGTACTAGCCCATACTTCTTGCTCTGTACTAAAAGGTAATGTGAAGGTGCCATTTCTTCCTTCTGAGGTTGACCTTTCATCACCAAAGGGGACATAAGCGTTTCAGATCTCTTTTAGAGTGAGAAACCCCCGAAAGTTTAGTGAGAATGTCTCGCGAGTTCTGTGGGATTAAAACCGTGATGTACTCTCGAAAACAAGGAAGTAGGTCACAAATTCCTTGTTAGGAAAATGAAAATATACCTCCGATACCCTAAATGTTTGATAGGGCTCAGCCCAAAACCCCGGCTTTCTACTGTCCATCCTTGATTTTCCCGGGACTTTAAGCCTTTTGTAATCAAGGATCCTTTGTCAATTTACAACGTAATTGCCCTTTCTTCAGAATTGCATAATGCCGTAAACAAGTTATCCAAAGGAAAAACTTTTATATAAAATTTTAGTATATAAAAGGTTTTGTAAAGTCAGTATTTAAATTAAATTAGATGAGATAGATATTCCCTCTTAGTTTTTTCCCAAATCATCAGAGAGACTGTTCTTAAAAGGCTCATGACTGCATGGCCGGAATTTTGCTGTTTAAAAACCCTTTAAATAAAAAAATTTGGGAAAAAAATTGTTTGGGAAAAATGTTCAGAGTCCTTCCTATTGTGATATGTAAAGTTTGCCAAAAGTCATCCTCCCAGGTACCAGGCGAGTACCCTGGTCAAAAAGTATCTTTACGGTACCGTTTGAAAAAAATGCTATTTAATCTTGGTCCTTTATTCCCTTTCGTCTGGGGGGCATGATTTATTAAATTTTTTGATTTTGCTTCGAGTTTCCCCGAAGCCATACCCTTAAAAACCATAATTTTTCTACGAGGTGGCTGAAGCCCTTTTGCCCTCTTCTCGAGTGGGCATCCCCAGAGAAAATTTTTTTTTGACGTGAGAACAATTCCATTGAATTAATGCAACATTATTCCCAATTCTGGGAGTGAAGCCTTCTTCACCCCCCTATACCCGTGTAATGGGAGGATTTGGGGCCCGCATTCGTTCTCAATCCATTTTAAGGAAAAATTTACCCTTAAACCTAAAGGGCGGCATCGTTACAACCTTTGCTTTGTTTGCCCTGAGGGAAGTTCCCAGTGACTCTTTTTGGGGTTTTTACCTTTTGAAACTTTTATGGTAGACAGGCCGGGTCCCTGTCCATCCTTCAGTTATGGTAATGAGGAGGTAAATGTGGAGTTTGTTTTTTTACCGTTCTCCTTGATCTTAGATCCAAACTTTAGGAGACCTCGACATAGTTTCGAAAAAATTAAGTTTGTCAATGGGGACAGTACAAAACATATTTTGTTCCACATAGTCAGAGGAGAAGTTTTAAAGTAGGGGATGAAGTTCTTGTACTTTTGCCTATCAAAGTCAAATTATTAGTAGCATGGAAGGTCCAAATAAAGTATTAAAAACTTGTGGGAAAGTTGACTTACCTCATAGAGCAAGGGGGAAACCTCAGCTTTATCATATCAAACATGCTTAGTGAAATATTACGAAGAAATTCGGTTAATGCCATTAACAACTTTGACTTACGGTTTCCACCAAACTTGATAAGACAACTGAAGAATGTAAAGTGATGCGTAATTGACACCTCTACTTAGACTATGATGAAGAAACTCATGACCTTGGTGACCTCTTGACCACTCGGATACAACCAACCATTAATATAATGAATCTTTTGGATGACCATAAAGAGACATGAACTACTTCAAATGTTGAACTTTTAGACCGTCTTTACTGATATTCCAGGTGTTACTCCACAGTTAGTCCATAAGATTGACTTAGTGACGGACATCCTATCAAACGAAATATTATACCCAGTTCCAGTTCACTTAGGGATTTCATTTTGACATACTTCTAGAGGTAGACAGATTATTAAAACTAAAGATCATTGAACCTTCAGTATCTTCATATTGTTCAAGTAGTCATGGTTAAGGAGGAGGATAATTTCATATAGACTTGCTATTGACTTCACGAGGCCCTTAATGCTTATAACTCGGTGGGATGCTGAGCCTATGCCCTTAATAGATAGCGTCTAAACAAATTTTATGAATTTCCTTCCTTTCAAGAGGATTGATTATTGCGGCAGGCATATCATCAAGTAATGTTAGTTACTTCTTTAAGCAGTACACAGCTTTTCCTACACACCAAGGACTGATGCAATATTGAACTATGCCTTCGGTTGGTGTAACTGCCTCGTGCTTCCAACGTGTGACTGATGAAGAAAGGTCTTGGGTAATATGCCAAATGTTTTTCAGTTTATTTTGATAACATTTTCGTAATGACATCTCTCGTGGGACGAACATAGCCAAACATTAACATCAGTTTGCGTAGGTTACGCTCACATGGCCCTCTGCCAAGCCGAAGAAATGCTTCCTTGGGTATATCAAGAATAGATATCTTGGACCTGTTACTTTTCTAATAACTCTCTGCAGCCTCTCCCCAGTAGATCAATAGCTTTAGTAGAATTAAATTTCCCCAAAACCAAAAAGGGGGGGGGAAAAATAGCTCATGACGGCTTTCTTGGTTCTGTAAATTTTTATGCACGGTTTATCCTGAACCTTACTGATCTTACAGGCATCTTAATCAGACTTCCTTAAAAAGTCTGTGAAGGAACCTCTTTGAACTTTCCGACGTTAGTCGGGAAAAGTTTAATGAGATTAAAGTATCTTCTCGGAAAGACCCTTGTACTTAAGATTCAGATTATTAATAAACATTTTGTTGAAGAAACTGATGCATCCAATACTGGCTTAGGTGCTGTGTTACTACCAATACCATGATGGTACTCCCTTCCCTCGTATGCTTCCTAAGAAAACCGGAAAAACTTCCTTTCCCGCAGAAACAAGTACTCCACAATAGAAAGAGGAATGTTTAGCCCTTGTGTGGAGGCATCTCCAATCTTAAATTTTATTTGCTGGGAAAAGAATTCATTTTTAGAATCGGACCACAAACTTTGATATACCTAGAAACTTTTTAAGGGAAACCAACAGTCACCTCTTGAGCGTGACATTGGCACTCCGGCTTTTAAGTTCCATATTGTGTATATCAATGGTTCATACAATTATTTCTCTGACTGGTTAAGTCGTGACAGTCAGTAGAAGATATGTTGCTTACGCGACTTCCACATGTTAGAAACTTTTTCTTTGCCTATTCTTCTTATACTACTTGTGATCTAAGATGTCTGGTATGGGGGAGTGTGAGGGAAAAGTTCAATAGATAGTTAAAGATATAGTATCGATAGTTTCATTGCCGGCTACTAGGTTAGTTAGGGTCATCAGTCTAGCTCCCGTTAATCCTTCCCTCCCTCTTCCCCCCCCCTCGAAAGGTTGGACGTTTGTGGGGCTCTGGTCAAACAGTAAATCACTCGACTCACAGCCTCCCACCATACTGTAAGTACATGCCTGCCTTGTGTTCTAGTGGATTTATTGGTTAAAAGTTCACTTTTGACAAATAATAAAACTTAGTCCTTTCAGCTTGCTCTATGTTGACTTGTTGTAATAATCACCAAAGTTTTTGAGTGATGTACACTGCCATGGAGTAGTGAGTATTTAAGCAGTGGGTAACCCTGTATCTTTCAGCTTGGATGTCAGCAGAGGGTCACCTGCATCAAACGAGCAGAAAAGGGGACTAACGTCCAGAGACTTCCCCATTTTGCATTTAAGGTACCCTGTGCACTGTATGAAATTGCCAGGACGTAACTCCACAGCATTGCAGCGGTAAAGAACCTGTTTCCTGTCTCGGAGATTCTACTCACTGGTATACTTGTGAAGAACTAGCAGTGGATGGTCACCAACACCTGCGACCCCCCCCCCCCCTATCATCAGCAACGGCTAAGATTTCAACAACAGTGTCACCAACACCAGACACCCCAGTAGATATTAGCGTTGAGTTCAAATGTTATTTTATTCATTTAATTTTTCATTTTTCTTTCAAATAGGATATACCTTTCATGTTTTATTGTTTTATGTTTGATTTAATAAATAATAGTGTTTATCTTTGTGAATTATTATTTCTTTTTCTATTCATTAATTTTCCTGAGGAGGAGCCAGCCTGAGTAATACTGTCTGAAGTTGTTACAGGGCTGAGTAAGCCTTCACACCTGGTATGGCACATAAGGATGACCAGGTATGGCATATAAGGATGACCAGGTATGGCATATAAGGATGACCAGGTATGGCATATAAGGATGACCAGGTATGGCATATAAGGATGACCAGGTATGGCATATAAGGATGACCAGGTATGGCATATAAGGATGACCAGGTATGGCATATAAGGATAACCTGGTATGGCATATAAGGACGACCTGGTATGGCGTATAAGGATGACTTGGTATGTGAAATAAGGATGACCTGGTATGGGATATAAGGATGACCTTTTATAGGATATAAGGACGACCTGATATGACATATACGGACGACCTGGTATGGCATATACGGATGACCTGGTATGGCATATACGGATGACCTGGTATGGCATATACGGATGACCTGGTATGGCATATACGGATGCCTGGTATGGCATATACGGATGCCCTGGTATGGCATATAAGGATGACCTGGTATGTCATATAAGGATGACCTGTATGTCATATAAGGATGACCTGGTATGTCATATAAGGATGACCTGGTGTCATATAAGGATGACCTGGTATGTCATATAACCACGACCTGGTATGGCATATAAGTATGGCCTGGTACGGCATGTAAGGATGACCTGGTATGGCATATAGGGATGACGTAGTATGGCATAGAGGAATGACCTGCTATGGGGTATAAGGATGACCTGGTATGAGATATAAGGATGACCCGATATGGATATGGATGACCCGGTATGGGATATAAGGATGACCTGGTATGGCAATAAGGGTGACCTGGTTACGGCATGTAAGGGACGACATGGTATGGCATCAGGGCTGACCTGGTATGGCTTATAGGATGACCTGCTATGGGATATAAGGATGTACCTGGGGTGGGATATAAGGATGACCTGGTATGGGATACAAGGATGACCTGGTATTGGATATAAGAATGACCTGGTATGGGATATAAGGATGTACAGTGGACCCTCTAATTTAGTAGTGCCTTTTCTGTATGCAAAAACTATTATTATTATCTATAAAACTGTTATGTTTTGTTAATATTTCCCATAGGAAATAATGTAAATCCAATTAAACCATTCCAGACACCCAAAAATATTAACAAACAATACATTTTATAGATAATAGTTTTGCTTAGAGAGAAACGGCACTACTATATTCGGAGGGTCCACGTCAAGCTCAAGCACAACCAATGGAAGAAGGACACAACTTAGGCAAACACACTGAGCTGACCAACACAATTCATCACAAAACCTTTTTTTTTTCTATCATAATTTATTATCGTGTTTCAAAGAAAGAAACAAGCAGATTTTTAACTATTCATTACTATAAATCACCATTAACTCTCAAAATTTCAACTCGCCACAACTTGTCATCAACCGTCTCTTGCCACCACTCACTACCAACCATCCATGTTATGTGAAGCAGGACTCACATATGTCTATACTGGTGTGAATGACATTTAGCTCTTTATGTGAATGTTCCATGAATATTATATTTCTAAACAAAGTGTTCAGTACATGTACTCTCTCTTCTGTTCAAATTGTTTATTAAATGTTCTAACCCATATCAGCATTTTCAGTACACGTTTTTTTACCAGAACAACCATTTTGAATTTTGCATGTCTTCGATACAGTAAACAACAACATGCATTTAATTAATAAATACAGGTGAGATATTATAGGTAGTGGGTGGGAGGGGAGGGTAGTGGGGGTTACCTTCCCACACCTAACCCCCCCAACTCTCCCTAACGGTCACTAACGGTCACTAACGGTCGTCGTCATCTTTAAATATCACTTGTGGTTATTATTATTCTTGCTCTTGTGATTATTATTATAATCAAAAAGAAGCGATAAGCCACAAGGGCTATACAGCTTGCTCTTGTTAATGTGTAGGATATTTTATGGTTATAGTCTCATTGTTCAGTTTTTAACATATTAGACAGGTATTTTAAGTTTGTTTTTTTATTATAGTAATATTTGTATAGTAATTGAGAAGAAGCAAGACTTCTTCAGGAGTACTTTTAGAATGTAACTTAAAAATTCTTGGTGGTGCTTTAAACAGGTGAGAGAAACAGCAGCAGTAGTAGTAGCAGTAGTAGTAGTAGTAGCAGCAGCAGCAGCAGCAGCAGCAGCAGCAGCAGCAGAAGAGAGTTGACTTATTAACAGATGTAAGGTTAGAGGGAGACACTAGTAACAGCAACAGTAGTAGCAGCAGGAGAGAGCTTGGGGGCCGCGCTTATTAACAAATGAAAAGTTAGAGGGAGACACTAGTAACAGCAGCAACAACAACAAGAGGCAGCAGTTACAAATATTAATTTAATTGATTTAACAACATGTGATCAGTCAAACTTACCTAGATAAATGTTAGATTTCTGGGACTTACCTCTTTCCCCACCTTCATACAACATAACAAGGATACCACAGACCCTCCTAAGCCACTCCCTCACCTCTCAACATTCCTTCCTCAAGAATAAAAAGGATATACCAAGCCCTTCTTCCTCCCAAAATTTCTTACTTCTACCTAAAAGAATTACAACAATACTCCCTCCTCCTCCGCTCCATACCTCCCTCCTTACCATCTCTCTCCCACTACGTATTTACTAGAATAACAAGGATGCTGCAATCTCCCCCCGTACCTCCCACTTCTCCTACTACCTACCAAACCTTCCTACTTCATAAGAATTACAAAGATACTACAAACTTTCGGCCCTTCACTCCCATCCTCCTTCTATATCACCTCTTTACTTCTACTTCCTACATTCCCAATTAATAGAATAACAGTGATACTCCGAGACTCCTTCCTGCCTAGCCTCCCTACCTAAATACTTCGTCCGCTCTACTCCCTCATTATATTTCCCACCTTTCTACCTACAAGAAATTCAACAGTACTCCCACCCTGCTTCCCTTCCTCGCTACCTTAACTCTTTCCTTCCCTCTCTGCCTACCTTCCTACTAACATGAATTACAATGATATTCAAGCCTACTCCATGGCTTCCAACCTGCCTACTTTCACTCCCTCTTTAAAATATTACCCTTCCTTCCTAAAATAATTGTACAAAATACTCCTATCCTTTTTTCTTACCTCCTTCCCTCATTTCCTTTCTCACATACCTTCCTACTTACAAGAAGAAACAAGAATACTCGCAAGGCTCCTCCCTACCTGCCTCCCTATCCTTCTCCTTTCTTAGATTCCTGCCTTCTACCTACAGGAACTGCAACAATACTCCTATCCTTCCTCGTTTCCTTCATATCTTTCCTCCTAGACTCTCTCCTTACCTTCCTTTCTTACAAATTAACTTAAACATTAAGAACATACCTGGAATCGAAACTTGCTGGGAAGATGTCCACTAAATTCAAGGATCCGAACCAGTGTCTAGAAAGGGATCAAACTCTTTGCATTTGAACTATTTATAAGGTAGTACATTCACTTTAGGAAAAAGAAGAGATGTAAATAAGAGAGAGACGCTCCCTCAACAGGCAAAGGAGAGGAATCCAGGAGCGTCTTATTAAGAAACTAGACTATCCGAAATGCGGAGAAGCATCATACAGCGATCCAAAGAGAGACTGAAAGAGCTAAAAACAATTAATGAAATTGAAAGAAGCCAAAATATTTTTTTTTTCATATGCCAAATCAAGGCAAAAACCACACCCAGGTATCAGGTCCTTGTTTGAACAAGACGGGATGGATGTACAGTTGAAGACAGCAAATAAATGAGTGTAACACTGAAATCTCTATATATGACGTATTTAGCGAGTCGTTAATGGGACTAATAGTCGACCTATTTCTGGCATAATCCTAATCATTGGACTTTGGGAAAACCATTGACAATATGGTCATACACTCTGCCCCAGACCCAGGCTCGTATAACTCAGTGCTCAAGATTTACAAGAAACGTCTATCACGTACCTTAAGTATTTTATGGAAAATTAGCCTAGACACAGGGGTCATCCCACAGTCACTAAAACAATGGATATAGCCCCACTTCACAAAAGTGGCAGTAAAGGAAGATCAAAGAATCATAGATCGATATTATTATTATTATAATCAAGGGGAAGCGCTAAACCCGGAGGATTATACAGCGCCTGGGGGGGGGATGTGGAAGGCATTCAGGCTTAATTCGGGGAACTGGAGCACAGATCCAATTTCCTAAATCAAGAGCCCCTCACCAACATCAAGGAACCTTCCTTGAGGGGTCATAGATCGATAGCTTTAACGTACCGCATTACAAAAGACTGAAAGGGTTATATGTAGCCAGATGGCCAACCACTTGGATTTCCAACAATTACACAACACATGGCAGCATGAGTTTAGAGCCGATCGCTCCTGCCTCTCGTAACTACTTAACGACTCTGTCTCGGATTACACTTGAAAACAGAATAAAAGTAGTTAGTAAAAACACAGACCATAGCAAAAGCTTCGACAAGTGCGATCTTAGTGTAATAACACACAAAATAAGTGGAGAAGTGAGCAGATTAATCTTTAACTTTCTAACGAGTAGAACACAAACAATAATGGTAAACAGAGTTAAGGTAGAGGCTACCATAGTGAAAAGTTGTCTTCCACAAGATACAGTACCCGTCCCCATCCTATTTTTAATCCTCATATCTGATATAGACAGAGATGTAAACGATGCCAGAATTTGCATGAGAATATCAACCATGGAGGACATTGTAACTCTCTAAGCGGATATAAACCAAGTCTTCCAATGGGCAGCGAGAAAAAAATTGGGTTCAGTGAGAACAATTTCGGTTATTTACTCTTTCAGGAAAAACATGAGGAAATAAAAGGTTTAGAAAACGGAACACACAACAAATTCTAACCACACAGTAGGGAGAAAATGTAATGTGAAGGAATCATAATGTTCGAGGATCTCGTTTTCAAGGATTAAAACCAGGTCATTACCACAACTGCGAGGAAAAGGATAGGATGGATAACGAGAACCTTTAAAACAAAGGGTGACAAGCAAATAAGAATAACCTTGGAGTTACTTGTTCTCTCTAGGCTGGAATACTACTGTACATCAACAACCCTTTTCAACGTTGCCGAAATTCCAGTACTGGAGAATGTTCAGGAGAACCTTCACTGCATGTGTAAATTCAGTCAAGCACTTAATGACTGTTGTGAAATGTTTAGAAGTTCATTGATATGTACTTGCCAACGAGGTGAGAAAGTTACATCACTAATTTAAATCTGGAAAAACCTAGTGAGTGACTAGTTCCAATATCTACCAAGGAATCACTCCTACAAACACAAAATGCTTGACAGACGGTCAACATGGCACCAGTGGAAAGCAGAGGAGGGGTGCCATGAGTTCAACAGTCTCCCATCATACCTAAGAAGGGTCACCAATAAACCCCTAGCTGTTTTAAGAGGTAATGGGATAAGTCCCCAAGTCCAGTATTTGACTAGCCGGGCAGTGGCTTTGTACGTTGCATTGCGTGCGGCTAGCAGTAATGCCTGGCTTATTAGGCCTAAATCCACCGGGAGGACTTGTCATAAATCGGGACACGGGGGGCGTTGACTCCGTTAACATCCTCCAGGTAGACCTATGGTAAATCCACCTAAAGTGAAAAACTCAAATAGTGGTCGTACGAGAGATTAACCAACGACCCCAAATTTCAAAAAATTTAAACTGGTTCAACAACATACATTGCACTCGTGTGCTCCTGTGAATACTATATATACCATTTATAATATTAATGCATCCACGGACAAGTGGATTTTAGCAAATAACAAACTACACTTGGCGGGAATCCAACCTAAAAACCACTTGTTAGCGGATGCATTAATATATATACTGCTGGTGTGACTGGTATTCCAAACCTGAGGAGAATGTAATAGTTCCGTCGTTGCCAGAGCCACGTATGTGTCAGCGTTATCGGTGACACCTCGTCAAGGTTCATCAACATGTACAGTGGTGCTGGACACCGCGTCAAGGTTCATCAACACTATCACACCATAAAAGAGTATTTGATAAGGCTGGTTCCTCCTTATGGAAATGAAAAAAAAAAAAAAAAAAAAATAGAAAAATCAATGATAACATAAGATAAACAATTTTATAAATAAAACAAAGAATATATACTGTACTTACTAATAAGTAAAACTAATAAAGAATATATACTTTAATCAAGGAAATGAAAAATAAAATAAAATATAAATAATTAGTGACATAAAGCTAATGTGTACACAATATGTAGTGGAAAATGGTGCTGTGCCGATGTTCTGGGCACGTAGCTCTGAATCGTGGTTTGGAACGTTGAGCCGTTGTTGATGACAATGGGGAGGGGGGGGGGCACAGGTGGACGTGACTGTTGACACACTGAGTAGACAAGTCAACCCCAACATGAAGTCGGATCCGAGAGGTGAGAGTACTGGTATCCTCTACCATACCACAACACTTGTGAAGCAGTTGAGTCGCCAGTAGAGAACCACCATGAAACATTGGTGGTGTTATAACTGGGGAACGGCTGCTGGAATGGTGTGTAGCTGATTGCGAGTCGGATATGAGTGGAAGAGGGACCAGTGTAGGTACTGATGCCAGATTGATCGTAAGATCTTTTCAAGGTATATACTGCCCTTCTTATCTCGCCTGTGTCGGATGACCCGAGCCAACAATCATGGCTAAAATAAAGTAATACAAAATTACACACCACTGTACGGCATTTAAAAGAAATGGTGAGGATTGAATGATGTTACATTATGTAAGTTCAAATCGGGACAGGAAGAATTTGCAGCATAAAAACCTAAAAAAACAAGAGTGAAGCTCTTAGTGAAACCAAATTAACCTAAACACATAATAAATTAAAGAGGAGTGGAATGAATATTGTCTCCGACAATCGGTCGGAGAGACACTCGTCACCTCCCACCGGGTGCAGAAGAGAGGGGGGGGGGGTTTGTGTGCAGGAACGATGCACCCACCTAACAGAACAAACACACTGTGCAACAAACCACCACCATCATTCATACTTCCACCACTCCTATCTAATGAACTTTACCCTCACACACCTGATGTAACATTCATGGTTCAGTGGTTCAGGGAATCTCGAAATTTTCACGTGATACTCAAGGATTCGATTTCCTGCTGTGAATCGACCTCTGCAACCACAACTAGATGAATAGGGCCTGGCCGGGATTAATTGGATATGTAGACGACACCACTGTTCTCATTCGTGAAGGGATGTCAATGCGAGTTTTGGACGAGGTTGTGCAATTGTTTGGAAGTGCCACGGGAATGCAGGTAAATAGTGCGAAGTCAAGGTGCATGGGATTGGGTACTTGGGTGGGGGGTGGAGGGGAGATGTAATTTGTTGAAGAATGGGCGGCGTCTTTAAAGATTTGTGGTTATTTTTATAGGGGATGACATGGTGGCGGCGCAGGTGGAAAACTCGGATAGGTTATTGGAAAGGATCGTGGGGCGTCTAGGTGTTTTGAGACCCCAGCACCTAACTATTGTACAGCGATAGTGATAGGTCGGAAACATTTTATTTGTATAGTAAGGTTTGGCATGTAGCAGCTGTGTTCCCAATTACAGAGACAGTGATTGCCCAAGGGGATTTTAAGACGGGTGTACAAATTTGTGAGGTTCACGTTGTGATTGGTTAAGGAGAGATGTAATGTTACCTGTACGTCAGGATGGGTTGGGGTTGATGGATTTGCGACGAGTAGGGCTAAATGTGTGGTTCTTAAAATGGGAAGTTTTGCGTGTGGGGTGTGACGGCGGCAGTCTTGGAAAGGATACATGATAGGTGGGTTATGTGGTATCGATGAATGGAGTTGCGGGAATGTGAAATCGTTTTGTGAGGGCAGTGATGTTGGTTAGGGAACTGTAAAATGTTCGAATTAGGGTTTTGTTGTAGGTTACTTGTAGGTAGGTTGCGTTGTCCCAGTGAGGGCTTGTTCCCCATGTATACGTGGAGAGCATTTGGTATAGATTTAGTAAGATGAGGTTTTAAACCCCTTGGGTGATGTTTCGTTTTCTGCATGGTATCCTCCCGTCTGGAGCGATTACTACGAAACAGAAAGGTTGTAGAGGGTGTTGGGGGTGTGGTATCTGTGGAGGGGAGGAGTCTCGTTTAATGTAGTTTATTTTTGTGGAAGGGTTATAGATGAGCCAGATGTGGTTGAACCGGGTGGTGGTACTGAGAGTGGGAGGCCGTGGGGTGTCGGTCTGAGAGCTTTAAGCCTAGATATTGGGAGGGCTAGATGAGATGGTGGGCTTGTCATAAGAGCATTTGATTATATCATGGTGATTTTATATATATATATATATATATTTTTATGCCCAAAACAACCACTCTGAAAGAATAGAGAAATTCCAAGCGCTTTTGTGACTACTCACATTATCATGGAACTATGAAAGTAAGCATCCAAGGAAGCTATATAAAGGTCTGGTCGGCACCTCACTATCAGATCCCACAACGGTTTAAAACACTGACGCGCGCCGACCCATACTTGGAAAGGTCTTGCACAACTCACCCCACAAACTAATACCAAGAAATAAGAAATTTTAAAGAGATTATTTGTCCAGTGTATCTATTAATTCTTCCCAAATTTATTTATTATAAATGGATTCTAATTTATATAAAACCAATAGGAATATTCAAATATTATTGTCAAAACTGCTTTTTATGAAACAAGATTCAATTATATTCTGTCGACCATGGACTTGCTTGATACTACTTTATCAACTTTTTGAAATCAATTCGATGGTTAAAAAAATCTCTTACATGAATAAATAGAGCATGGAATTTGTCCAGGTCTAATGCTTATTTATGTTTGTTTTAATCTTAGTTCGAGATTTTACCAGTTTGAACGTAATCAACTTTATCGCAAATTTTACAAGGAATTTATAGACACAATCCATCAGCAGTTTGGGGGGGAATTCTTTATCAATAAATTTGTTTTTTTACTGTATCGAGATTTTTTGGATTCAACTTTAATATTAAAAGTTCTTAAGAAGAGAAGGCCATATATCAACCAAATTTTCTTGGTAACGAGGAGGAACCAACATATTTTTATTGAAATAAGGCTGGTGTCCCCTTTTTGGATGTAAAAAGTATTTCTAGCAACTTTAAAAGGATTTATCACTTACATTTCTTGGGTATTTTAAATCATTACCTATTTCAATAAATTTTGGATATTTCCTCATCTATGAACTCACCTGTTTACTGTGATCTATTGATATATATATATATATTATATATATTTATATATATATATATATATATATATATATATATATATGTGGGTGATGGGGAGGGGGGACAAGTAAGGTGCGAGGCGGGGTTCTTGCGTTAACGTTTTATCGAAAGTGTGTCCGAAACAGAGAATTGTTTGGAAGGGATGGAATATGGTTTTCTCATGATGGATATTAGATTGCTAACGCCAGACAATTCTTGTGATCTGTGAGTAATAATGTGTGCTGCGCGTTTGGTAAAGGGGGTTACAGGGGCTCGTTACCGGGGGGGGTGGGGGGGTGTCAGGTGTTAGTGGAATTGTGGGTATGGATCTGGTGTCCAGGTATTCATGGAGACTATATGGCATCATCTTTGAGGTTTTCATGCCAAGTGTGGATGTGGAGTCCATGGGGCTCGATATGAATGTTAGAAGTTATTTCATGAATGTGGGTTGTAACGAAGGTTTTGTTTACGTAATTTTTGGACGCATATTTTTGGTCTTATTGACACAATTCTTGAGTAATTTCCTTTTGTTTTTTCGAGTCATGGCGTGTTATTAATTTTTGGATGTATGTATGTATGTGATAGTGTGGTAGTTTTGTGATATATCTTAGATTGCTTTGTGTCATGCAGATCTGCGCATCTGTTTTATGATTTTTTGTAACTTTTTCCTTTCTGTATAGGCCATTTTTGTTATAAGTTTTGGTCATATGCTAAGTTTATGTAAAAACCTTTATATATGATGGTTTGTTTTTATTTCATGTTTATATAATAGGATTATAAACCTGGTATGTGTTGCTTGTTAAGTGTAGTTTCTTGTAAGTTTTTGGCTAGATTACAAAAAAGTCGGAATATTTCTAGTTAATGTTAGTAGCTGTGAACTTATTTTTAATGTAGTTCGTACCTGCGGTTCGTACAGGTGTTTAAAAATATTGGTGAAATACATAATTTGTGGGTTAACGGAGTTGTAATATAGTGTGAAGAGATAATGTTAGCATAAGTATAATTGTTCTTATCTGTTTGTTAATGTTATGTTTACTTACTGCTGCTGAGTACTCAGTTTTACATGATGTGTACTTCTTATATCACGTAATTACCTGTATTTCTTTAATCAACGTAAATTACCTGTAATTTCTTATAAATCAGTAAAGTACTGTATTTCTATTAATCACGTAAAGTACCTGTTTTAAAGTCAGGGTTTCTTACAAATTTTTTTTATTTGCAACCTTATCAAGGGTTGAGTTGAGACACCATAGTTGCGGGCGTAAATGATATGTGAAATCGAATAGAGGGTTATGGAGCATTGTTTCCAGTATATGTTGTAGGTAAATGTAAATAGTGAGGTGGTTGGATAACCACGGATGAGAGTGTAATATGTCAGTGTGCTATATGTTCAGTGCAATGAATTTGCATAGTCTGTTAATGGTTTTCTAGTCGTCTGATTACACCATTCAATGTAGGATTGAAAATAGGATGTGTCTAAGGGTACAGATTATGTACCTTTTCGAGGGATACGTCGATAACAGTGTTTCAATATGTGTTCTGTTGGGTAGCTCAACAGGGTGGGGGTGGGGGGTTGTACCACACGGGTTGAAAGTGTTCGGTGTGTAATGTTAGCTGTAGGTAGGACTGTGTTACTGTTAGAGCTGTAGAGGCTCTACATGTGTTTTATATATTATATTTTTGTAAATGTCATGTTTTAAATAAAATATAAAAAAAAAAGATGAGCGCGGCGCGCGCGCGCACACACCACTCACACACTCACACACACACACACACACACAAACACACACACACACACACACACACACACTCAACACCACACACACACCACAACAGCTCCTGGCCCCGCCTCTTCACTGATCATAATAGGTCACTCTTCTTTTCTCCAATGAGCTTTATCATATTTCTTAAAGCTATGTATGGTTCCTGCCTCCACTACATCACTTACCAGACTATTCCACTTCCTGACAACTCTGTGGCTGAAGAAATACTTCCTATCATCCCTGTGATTAATCTGAGTCTTCAGCTTCCAATTGTGAGCCTTTGTTGCTGTGTCCCATCTCTGGAACATCCTGTATGTCCACCTTGTCAATTCCTCTACAGTATTTTATATGTCGTTATCATATCCCCCTATATCTCCTGTCCTCCAGTGTCATCAGGCCGATTTCCTTTAATCTCTCCTAGTAGGACATGCCCCTTAGCTCCGGGACTAGTCTTGTTGCAAACCTTTGCACTTTCTCTAATTTCCTTACGTGCTTGGCTAGGTGTGGGTTCCAAACTGGTGTACAGGATCCTGAACGATTCCTTATTGAGATATCGGAATGTTATTCTTATGTTTGGCAGGCGACCGTATGCTGCAGCAGTTATTTGGTTAATGTGCGCCTCAGCAGATGTTCACGGTGCATAATTTAAGAAAGAAAATCTCAAGGATAACCCTAGTGTTCGACTCAAACTCTGAAACCTAAACTTAAACACAAACTTTTTGCCTGAACATGACAAAGGCTCCCTAGCTACCATCTCCTTCCAAGCTAATGTTAAATGGCATCTCCTTACTTAATGTGATCTTCAGAGCAAAATACTATGATAAAATCTTCAAGGGGGGCTCCTTGGCGTGGTGAAGAGGCTCTTGGTCTGAGGGAATTAGACTATCGGTTTTCTTCCTCAGACCCGAACCTAATTTACCCCCAATCCCCTCCCCTAACCCATACTTCACCATCCTCCCCTTTTTCCTTTCCTCCTCATCTCCCCACCCCTCCCTTTTTGCCCTTCCTATTTTGGTCCTTTGGGGATTTCTACCACAGGCGCGCTAGTTCCTAGGTAGGGGAAAGGATACCGGGGGTCCATCCCATTCCGTTGAGGTTCTTAGCAGTGCGTAGTTTGCCGTGGAATCTGGGATCGCCTGGAGGATGTCCTGATCCCTCCTCGGTATCCCGGAAGTAGCTTTGGGTGTCTTTTCGGGCGACGAGTGTATCTCTGGAAGCACCTTTCGGATTCCGGGGGTTGGTGGCCCGAAGGAGGTATGCTTTGTGGAGGATTCCGGCCGCCCCTCTCTTTTGTCACGAGGGTTAGCTCGGCAGATGTGAGGCTTGCTATCCGGATTGTAGTTTACTAGCATGATGGGTCGAGTATGGCGCGGTTTACATGCAGGCATTCTGCGCTACTTGCGGTCTTGAGGTCCTCTTGGGCGGCGGAGGGATATTTCTGGCCCTTTCATTCCTCTAGGAACTATCCCCTCCCCGTTCCACACCTTTTTTTATTCTTTTTTTATTTTTTATTTTCTTTTCTTCTTTCTTTTTTTCTTAAAAACAGAAAGGAAAGAAGTAAAACCTAACCATGGCAGCCCTAGTCCATGAACTGGTTACCCCCAGTGGCCCTTTTGATTTACCGCACCCCGTTCTGACCCCGCCTCGTCTATTGACCACTCTTCAGACATTCCTCATGCCTCGGTACCTATTGCGGTGCTGTTTCCTCACTGCTTCAGGTACTGAGGCCTCCGACTGAACTCCTTCGATTTATCGGACCTTCGCTCTCGCTGGACTATGTTTCCGGCCCTCCCTCTAGGGTGCAGAAATTTTCAACCCCCGCCCGTTCCAGTCGGCCCCAAATTGGTCCCAGCCAAAGCCAGAAATTTCCCTGCGATGATACTTCCCCACCTTTCGTTCTTCCAAAAACGATCGACCGCCCTTCATCCCTTTTTCATGCTCGGTTTCGATGAACAATGGACTAATTTTTCCCTTTACGCCCAACTTCCTTTGCCTTCTTTCTGACCTAGTTTGGAAAGGGCACTCCTACGCCTTTTGGGGTTAAATATTTTTTCTGCTCTTAAGACGTACATGCTCATTACTGTACAAAATGCTCCCCCAGGCTCATGGTTCTCGTCTTTCCATATCGTTTACTTTTCCCTGTCATCTTGAAAAACATCTTTCCCAATTTTGCAGTGGTACCGTCATTCTCCCCCATACCATAGTTCAAAAAAAATTTCCGATATGTGGCATTGACTTCTAAAAAGCTGGAACCCCAAGATCTCCAATCCTCAAGGTAGCACTTACGTTCTTCTGCCGTGGGCGGAGACGATACCCAGCAATGTGGCTCTTTTAAACTTTTGACCCCGAGAACTCCCATCCCGTTTATATGGGAAATCGGTTTTACAAGTTCAAAAGGTGATCTACCCCCAAAACAGTGTAGAAATTGCTGGCGATTTGGCCATCCAGGAAATTTTCAGTCATCCCCGAATCCCCAGTCTGTGGTGCCGATGCCTTTTCTATAGTCTGCAATGTCCCCCTCTTGCCTTAACTGTCTGGGCTAAACCCTTCGTCTCTCGCCGTTGTCGGGTCTATTTAAACGAGGGGGAAAACCGTTACCTCAAAGAGACAAAAGGTTCCCTTTATGCATGGCAGTTTTCTCCCCGCCCAAGGGAGACTCCCACGTGTTTCTTTTTCCCGTTTTTTCAAAAGTCCCCCCTGGTTCCCCATCTTTTCACCCCCCTCTGTGGTTCCCCTCCCCATAATACCCGTATTAACCTTTTGCTGCCTCGGCTCAGACGTCCCTATTAACGCCTCAGTCAATCCGCTTTTTCGAGTTCTCTTCCAAGCCTCAGATCGACGAGCCCCTCGTACGACCCCTCCTCTCAATCGCCCCTTTATTCTAAAAAGAAAAATAAAGGTCGTTAACACTCCTCCCCATCTTCCCCCCCTTCTTTTTTCCCCTCCCGTCTCTGTCCCGGGTTTTTCCCCCTCTCATGGCTCAGTTACAAGTGTAGGGGGTTACCCTCCTCTCGTAGCCTTTCCCTTCCCCTGTTCCCCCCCAAGTTTTTTCCCTCTTCTGCCACCCCCCCAGGTTCCGCTCTTCTGTCCCCTGCCACGTTCTCCAGTTCCCCCCCCCTTTCCCCCCCCCCCCTCCCTTGGACAGTCCAATACTTTCCCAATCTTTACTCATCCCCCCCCTACCATTCCCAATATTGTCCCCCATACGCATCTCTGAATTCCGAAACATAAAGCAATCTCTGAATTATTGCAGAGCCCCAAACCTCAATGGCCCACTGATCCACCTTCCGCTCTTTCTCTCCCCTCTGCTCCTTTGCACAACTCCTTTTCCAGCACACCTTTCCTTCGCTGTTTTAAGTTTTCCCTGCCCCGATGTGGATTTTTTAAACCCCTTCTAGTCAGGAACCTTACCTGCAAAAATTTAAGTATCTTTTCATTGCCAATAGGGCCCTATTTACAGTGGAATAACGTGGCCTCAGGGGTAAATCGGGGGTGAGCTTCGATGTTACCCCCCCCGTTTGGCCCCGTTGGTTTTTGTTCGGAAACCAAAATTACTCTCTGCTTTTATTTCTCACATCTCAGGCTTTAAATTATTGTTTCTTCGTTTTTTCCGAGGGGGCCCTTTTAATAAAAGTGCCCTTCTTCCCCCATGATATCCGTACCTCGCTATTTGTTATACTTCGCTGCATTCCCCAGCAGCCCGTACCCATTACATAGGTGGTATACGCTCTGTTCTTTATTCTCTCTCCTTCTCGGGCATTATTATTGGATTTTGCCTTCCCTTTTTTCGTCTTACCCCCAACCGTTTTGTTACTTGGTGATTTTAATGCCCCCCAATTTCCTCTGGGGGGGGGGGGGGTTCACTGTGTTCCGTGGAATTCAGTTAGAGGCTTTTCTTGCCACCCCCCCCCTCCATGTTTTAAAAAACAGGTACCACACCAAATTTTTATCCTCGGACTCATACTCTCTCTTGCTCGTCTTCAGTCTGCTCTTCCTCCGCCGCTTAGACTTCACTTGGTCTGTTCTCCCGAACTTACATGACGTGATATTTTTCCCCCAATCATTCTTACTTCCCCCTTTTATTCGCCCCCTCTTCGCACCCCCCGCTGGCAATTTAATTGGGGGAAATTGGAACCTTTTCTCAACCTAACTGTTTTTAAAAAGGTCCTTCTTCGTCCCCCATCGATGAGTTTTACACCTCTTCTCGTCCTCCCTTTTTTTACCGAGCTTCTCTTCTATACCCCCAAAATTCGGGGGGGCTTTTCAGAAAAGCGGCCTTGGGGGTCTCCCGCTTGTGCTCGTGAGTACGTTGAAAAGCGCCTTTTATGGGGGAGGTACCCGGTACAATAGAACCCCAGAGCGACTCCCTTTATTTTAAAAGAAAAACGTGCATCGCTCGCCGGTCATCCGTGACCTAAACGCACTGCTGGCGAGTTAGTTCCACCATCACCTCGCTTCCTCTTTTGAGTGCAGTTGGGAAAAAGTACGAAAAATGAGTGGTAAAAATTCTCCCGACCGGCTCCTGTTCTGGGGTTGCCGGGGTTGATATAGCAAACCCATAGATGTTGCCCTTGAAATTGGCAATCATCTGGTCCGTTTTTCTAGGGCTATCATGCCCCTCATTTTTTTCCCCAAAATTGCCAGGAGTTAGCAAAAAACCTTGGACTTTCTTCTCTAGAGAAGAACAGTATAAAGTGCCTTTTACATTTCAAAAACTGGAGGCAACATCTCGCTTGTCGATCATCGGCGCTGGGCCCCACGACATTCATTTCGTATGCTACAACATTTAATCAGTAGCCCCTTGCAGTCCTATTACGCCTTTCAATTTATTTGGTCCAAGGAGTTCTTCCCCAGCTGGGAAAAACGCCATGTTCTCCCTTTCCCCAAACCCCGGACTACGGGACATGATACCCCCCCTATGTCCCATTGCCCCTTTTACCCGTACGTTTGCAAAGTAATGGAACGCCCGTAAAAAGACGTTTTGTGTGGTATTTGGACACACAACGTCTTCCCCTGTCAATATGGCTTTCGTAAAGGGCGTTCTACCATAGCCCCTTTCTACGCTTGGATACGTATGTTCGTAATCCTTTTCGAATAAAACCCCTCGTTATTGCCATATTTTTTGACCTTAGAAAGGGATATGACACAAAATTTGGGGGTATATATTTTTTGCCCAAGCCCACTCCTTTGGCCTTCCCCCGGGAAATTTCCATCCTTCCCTTTAAAAACTTTTTAAAATGACAGGCTTTTCGTGTTCGGGTTAATAATGTGTCTCCCGGCTTTTCCAAGCTGAAAGGTGTCCCCCGGGTTTTGTTCTTGGGACAAAAACTTTTTTCCTTGCTATTAAAGATTTTGGGCCCCTTTGTTTCCCTCAAATATTTGGTCATCACTTATGTTGTGACTTCCTATTGCCTGTGCAGGCGCTGCTGTCACCTCATTACGTTTCTCTAACAGCGTCGACCCTGTTTCCAAATTGGGCCCCCCCAAAGTGGGTTTAAAATTTTTTAGCACTAAAAAACCCCCAAATCACTTTCATAGAGCTTGTATCTCCGTCATCCTTTTTTACCCCTATGGCTCCCCTATCCCTGAACGTGATACAGTCAAGTTTTGGGCCTCCCCTTTTATCGTAGGTTATCCTGGAAACCTCAATTACTCTCTGAAGGCAAATTGTCCAGCCCGGGGAACTTTCTTAAAATCCTTGTCCTTTCATGGGGAGTGATCGTCGAAAACCCCCCCCTTTGCCTCATTCCACCCCTTTTTTTTATGAAACTTGATTATGGTGACCCAGATCTATTCAGGGCTCTCCCGCTACCTTCTAGCCCTTTAAACCCCCTTTATCACCGGATTACGTTTTTTGCCTTGGTGCTTTCGCTTTCCCCCGTCAGAGCCTCTATGCAGAAAACGAACGTTCCCTCTTATTGTCGCCGGTTTCCCCTTGCGCGTACTATGTACGCTCTCTGATCTCCCCAATCCTTCCCTTTAAGAAGGTCATGAATTAGTAGACATTCTTTATTTGTTCGCCGCCCCCGTTTACTCCCTCCCCTTCTCTCTTCGCCCATTCGCTCTTGTCTTTTTTCAAATACCCCTTTTTATTACATGTAGCATCTCACTTTTCCCAAACCCCCCGGGAAGTTCCCGCTGTTCGAGTTGTTTTTTCCCTCCTTGCCGAAAGCCCCAAATGTTACAGTCGCTTCCGTCTCTTTTTTTTGACCACTTTCACTCTCATTTTATGCCATTGCTGTGTACACAGATGGCTCTAAGTCTTCTGACGGCGTAGGATTCGCAGCAGTGTTTCCGGACAGCGTCGTACAAGGGCATTTACTATCTTCGGCTAGTATTTTTACTGCTGAATTATATGCCATCCTTACAGCACTTATCCGTATTGCATCTATGCCTGTGTCATCATTTGTGGTTGTCTCAGACTCCCTTAGTGCTTTACAGGCTATACAAAAATTTGATACACCTCACCCCTTAGTCCTCCGTATCCAACTTTGGCTACGCTGCATCTTTACCAAGCATAAAGATATTGTTTTTTGTTGGGTCCCTGGTCATGTTGACGTACAGGGCAATGAACAGTCAGACACTGCTGCGCGGTCAGCAGTACATGACCTACCAGTTTCTTATAGAGGTATTCCATTTACGGATTATTTTACTGCAATATCTTCCCACCTTCACACCCGTTGGCAACAACGTTGGTCTACTATGCTCGGCAACAAACTTCAATCTATTAAACCGAGTATAGGTTACTGGCCGTCTTCTTATCACCAGTGTCGAGGTTGGGAGACTACTCTCTCTCGTCTTCGCATTGGCCATACTCGTCTTACTCATGGATATCTCATGGAGAGGCGTCTTGCTCCTCTCTGTGAGAATTGCCAAGCTCCATTATCAGTCAGCCACATTCTGTTGGACTGCCCACTTTATCAGCGAGCACGCAGAATTTACCTCTGTCGTTGTCTTCGCTCCGCTGCTCTCTCTTTACCTTCCCTTCTCGCTGATGGACCCACCTTTCATCCGGACACTCTCATTGACTTTTTGACAGCAACTGACTTCACAAATTCTGATACCTTCAACCCTTTCTACTTCAATCTCTTGCTACCCTCTACCCCCGTACTATCCCCTGCCCCTCTGTTTTCTGTAACCTGCTGATCATCCCCCCTCCCTTCTGCCATCCAATTCCCTTGCTTCCTTCCCTACCCTGCAGCGCTGTATAGCCCTTGTGGCTTAGCGCTTCTTTTTGATTATAATAATAATATGATAAATAAATCATGAAATCTGTTTGCTTTCATCCGTTTCTATCCCTGTTCTTATTTCACTTTTTTCACTTTTTTCTTCCAACTCGCATATATAGTAAAATAGGCTGCCCAGTGGCCTGGTGGCCAAAGCTCTCGCTTCACACGGCGTGTCTGGGTTCGATTCCCGGCGAGGGTAAAAACATTGGGCGTGTTTCTA
>NC_069498.1:14316592-14326592 GCF_026875155.1 Cherax quadricarinatus
ATTTTTTTGATTGATGTCAAGTCAAATATTAAATAATCTTGTATTTAGCAAAAATACAGGTGATGAGGGATTTTTTGTGTCAGGACGAAGTAAAACTTGCAGTGTGTTTAGGCAATGAAGAATTTATATTGTCTGTGTATGATCTGATACTGTATTCTTTTATTTATTTAATGTATTGTATGTTTTAAATAATAATAATAATAAATAATAATAATAATAATAATAATAATATATAAATATCCACTTCTCCGAGGCTATGGGTCCCACAATTTACACCAGAGGTGGATCCCATCCTATATTAAAAAAAAAATTTATATATATATATATATATTATATATATATATATATATATATTATATATATATATATTATATATATATATATATATATATATATTTTATATATATATATAAAATTATATATATATAGAACATAAGAACATATGAACGAAGGAACACTGCAGAAGGCCTACTGCGAGGCACGTCCAAGTCTCCTACCGGCTTAAGCCAATGCACCCAACCTAGTCAGGTCAGGTCACATTGACTTAAGGGAGGAACATGGCAACCGACCTGGTAGCACAAGCTATCAGGTCCAACTCACATCCACTCATGTATTTATCCAACCTATTTTTAAAGCTACACAACGTTCTGGCCTCTATAACTGTACTCGGGAGTTTGTTCCACTCATCCACAACTCTATTACCAAACAAGTACTTTCCTATATCCTTCCTGAATCTGAATTTTTCCAACTTAAAACCATTGCTGCGAGTCCTGTCTAGGCTAGATATTTTCAGCACACTATTTACATCCCCTTTATTTATTCCTGTCTTCCATTTATACACCTCAATCATATCATCCCTAATTCTACGTCTTTCTAGAGAGTGCAGATTCAGGGCCCTTAGGGGGAATCTGACGTCCACACATGAACTTTTTTATTTTTCGTTCGATTTCTTTCATTTTTTTTTTTGTACGTAAAGAAGCACCTTTCAATAGTAATGTGACCAAGTTTCAATAAGATAGCTCAAAAACAACTGAGAAAAAATTATTTACTAATAATCATACATATTGAACAGAAACTTCGACATGGGACTTGGAGAAGTTGTTTTGGCATTATCTACGCATAAAACAATGCTAAACTGCATTTCTAACGGTTAGATGTTCTGTAATTTATCCTTTCTTCATTCTTAAAAAAAATAAATTTTGTATGGTTTTGATTTTCAGCCAAATATCTGACTTTTGCCCTCACATAAATCAAAAACAAATTATGATATCTCAAAAAGCAAACCATTAGCTTGTAAAACAATCTTTCCTTTATGTTCTCTGTGAATTTCATACATTCCTGCTATTATTAACGAAGGTAAATTGCTCATATATGTGAATAACTTACTTCCGAGATAATCCACGAAACAGGGCCCGGGCCACAGATTTTTTTTTTTTTTTTTTTCGAGAAAATAACATTTTTCTCAGTCTTATACTGCATTACGAGTGTATATCATAGTTACCCATGTTCGTTTTCTTTAATATAAGGACCCTGGAGGTGAAAGAAAGAGAATGGAAGCCCCTCTCTGAGAATGGGAATCTATTATTCCCGATGGAGCGCTCTGGGAATATGCCATATATTATTCATTCTGGAGTATTTACCATATTTCTTTGTTATTTATATTGTTTATTATGTCATATTAGCTCAATTGTGATAGATAAATAAGCCGTAGAAGCTATAATAGCGTTATATTGAGCCATATTCCCCGGCCACCCCGAGACTGGAATTTTCCATGACGTCAGCAAAATGGTGCCAGAAGGGTCCTGGTTGGTTGGAACTCTACGTATAAGTCCCACCCACTGTATTATGATGCCAAATCGTCAATTATTATCTTAGAAAGAATAATACAATAAATAAACGAAAAAAAAAACGGAAAAAAAAAATTGAGGACAGGTGAGCACACCTGCCGCGGGTGGTGACGTAACCCTAGGTGTTTTTAAATGACCATAATTCCTTGTAGGAATGTCGTAGAACAATGATTCTGGTACCATTGTGTTGCCAGAGAGTTAAGCTATTTTTATATAAGATTAATTCAGTTTGTGAATTTTTCGACAAAATTTTTCGTTCGCGCTGAGTAAGTACTAATTCCCCCTTAGTCTATCCTCATAGGGAAGGTTTCTGATACATGGGATCAACTTTGTCATCCTCCTTTGTACATTTTCCAGAGAATTTATATCCATTCTGTAATACGGTGACCAAAACTGTGCAGCATAATCTAAATGAGGCCTAACCAAGGATGTATAGAGTTGAAGAACAACCTGAGGACTCCTATTATTTATGCTTCTTGATATGAAGCCAAGAATTCTATTAGCTTTATTGCGAACACTTATGCACTGTTGTCTTGGTTTCAGATTACTGCTAACCAGAACTCCTAAATCTTTTTCGCAATCCGTAATATTAAGATCTACATTATTTAGTTTATATGTGGCATGGTTTTTGTCCTGTCCAACATTTAGAACTTTGCATTTGTCTATATTAAACTGCATCTGCCACTTCTCCGACTACTGCATCAGTCTATTCAAATCTTCCTGGAGTGCTCGAATGTCCTCGTCAGAATGAATTCGGAACGGCCTATTTTGGTGTCATCGGCAAACTTGCCGATGTCGCTCTTTATGCCCTCATCTATGTCGTTTATGTAGATTGTGAACAGCAGGGGGCCCAACACTGACCCCTGTGGAACACCGCTCGTGACGCTTCCCCACTCTGATTTCTCCCCATTTATGCAAACTCTCTGCTGCCTATTTGTCAACCATGCCTCTATCCAGGAAAAAATTTCTCCTCCTATTCCATGTGCTTTAATTTTCCTCAATAGTCTCTGATGTGGGACCCTGTCAAAAGCCTTACTGAAGTCCATATACACAATATCATATTCATTACCATGATCTACCTCCTCAAATACCTTAGTAAAAAAAGTTAATAAATTCGTAAGGCAGGAACGCCCCTTTGTAAAACCATGCTGAGATTCGTTGATTAATTTATGATTTTCAAGGTGGCTACGAACTGCCTCGGCAATTATTGATTCCATAAATTTTCCCACTATGGAGGTTTGGCTTATTGGTCTATTGTTCGAAGCTAAGGACCTGTCACCTGTTTTGAAAATAGGTATCACATTTGCCATTTTCCACTTATCTGGCACCATGCCAGTTTGTAGTGATATGTTGAAAAGATTAGCCAAAGGTGTGCTAAGCTCCTCTTTACATTCCTTTAGAACCCTTGCATACAGTTCATCAGGGCCTGGGGATCTGTTAGGTTTTAATTTATCTATTTGCCTAAGGACCATGTCACTTGTGACCCTAATCGTGCACAGTTTATTATCGTCCTGTTCTACATAATTTATCATTACTGGAATATCGCTGGTATCCTCCTGTGTAAAAACTGAGAGGAAGTATGTGTTAAAAATTCTACACATTTCCTTATCACTGTCAGTGAGCTGACCCAAGGAACTTTTGAGTGGGCCTATCTTGTCCCTGATCTTACTTCTGTATACCTGAAAGAATCCTTTTGGGTTAGTCTTCGATTGTCTTGCAACTTTAACTCATAATCTTTTTTTGCTTTTCTAATTCCCTTTTTTATTTCTCTCTTTAACTGAATATATCGATTTCTTAATTGCCCCTCTCCTCTTTTGATTTGCCTATATATGCCTCTCTTTTGACCAATCAGATATTTTAATCTATTGTTCATCCATTTAGGATTATTTTTGTTTGATCTGATTTCCCTATTTGGAAACATAATTTGACTGAGCAGCTAGAACTATGCCCTGGAAAGCATCATATCGGCAACCATCACCACCTACCTGACCCTTAGTCAGGTCATTCCAGTTCAGCCCACCTAAGTAATTTTTCAGTCCTATGAAATCAGCCAAGCGAAAGTCAGGGACGGAGACTTGATTGCCATTATTAGGGAATTCCATGATATATTAAAACTGAGTGATTTGTGATCACTTTCCCAAGCTCATCATTAACCTCAAGATTATTAATTAGTGTTTCCCTACTGGCAAGAACCAAGTCAAGGAGGTTATTTCCCTAGTTGGCTCTGTCACAAACTGTTTTAGAAAACAATCCTGGATCGTATCAAGAAAGTCACCTGACTCTAAAATTCCTGTCAAATTGCTCCAGTCAATCTGTCTATAGTTGAAATCTCCCCTTAGCACAACATTTTCGTATGTAGATGCCTTACGATTTCGTCCCATAGAAGTTTACTGCACTCCCTATCAAAATTTGGGGCCCTGTAAATCACACCCAAAATTAGTTTTTCTCGGCCCTCGAGAAGCTGTAACCAAACAGATTCAGTGGCTGACGCTTCTAATTTAATATCTTGTCTAACACAACAATTTTAAATTGTCTCTGACATACATCGCTACTCCACCACCTTTCCTGTTGACCCTGTCAGTGTGGAATAATTTATAGCCTTGTATGTGACATTCAGAGGGCATCTCTCTATCTTTCAGATTGAGCCAGGTCTCTGTTATAGCAATAATATCTATGTTTCCTGCACTTGCAATTAATCTTAGCTCATCTATCTTATTTCTTACACTCCTGCTATTAGTATAGTAAACCTTAAGGGAGCTAGTCCCTTGCTGCCCTCTGCTGTCCCCCTTTGTTTGCTGACCTGATCTATTGTCTTTATTTATAACTTCATGCTGAATGCCTTTTATACATTTACTGCTTCCAACCCTAGTGTTGCAACCCGCTTGTTTCCCCCCACACACCCCTTACCTCTATCTTCCATCAGTTTAAAATCATAGGCATTTCACCAATGGCCTTCTCAATCGAGTCTGCAAGTGTTACCACCCCTGCCCCAGAGAGATGTACCCCATCCCTTGCATTTCATATCATGTTTGCCATAAAAGTTGTTCCAGTTGTCAATGAATGGGATTGCAAGTTCCTTGCAGTATCTGTCTAGCCAACAATTTACACCAATTGCCCTAGACAACCATTCATTTCCTACTTCCCTTCTAGGCAAGATGCTACATATGATTGGGATCCCTCCCTTAGACTTAATGAAATCTATAGCTGACCTGTACTTATCTAGCAGCTCTTCTCTCCTACCCTTCCCAATATCATTTCCACCAGCACTGAGACAGATAATGGGCTTGTTCCCATTACTGACATGATATTATCCAGCCTGTTGACAATGTCCCCCAAAACCAGCTCCAGGGAAGCACACTCTATCTCTCATCTTCTTATTCCTATTACAAAAAGCACGGTCAATTTTGGAAATTTTAAAATTGGGAAACCCCACTTTTTTTTGGGCCCCCTTTTTTTTTTGGGGGGGTTTTTTTTTTTTTTTTAAAAAAACCCCGGGGGGCCTTTTTTTTTTGCCCAAAAAATTTTTTTTGGGGGAAACCCTTTGGGTTTTTTTTAAAAAAAAAAAGGGGGAAAAAAACCCCCCCTTTTTCCCGGGGGAAAAAAATTTTGGGGGGGGGGTTTTTTTTGGAAAAATTTGGGAAATTTGGGGAAAAAAAATTTTTTTTTTTAAAAAAAATTTTTTTTTTTCCCTTTTTTTTCTTTTTAAAAAAATTTTTTTTTTCCCCCCCCCTTTTTTTAAAAAAACCTTTTTTTTTAAAAAATTTTTTTTAAATTTTTTTACAAAAAATTTTTTTTCCCCCCCCTTTTTTTCCAAAATTTGGTTTTTTAAAAAAATTTTTTAAAATTTTTAAAAAAAATTTTTTTTTTTGGGTTTTTTAAAAAAACCCCAAAATTTTTTTTTAAAACCCGGGAAACACCCCCCCCCCTTTTTCCCCGGGGTTTTTAAAAAATAATTTTTTTAAAAATTTCCCCAAAGGGAAAAAAAAAAATTTTTTTTTTTTTTTAAAAAAAAGGGGGTTTTTTTTTCCCCGAAAAATTTTTAAAAAAAGGAAAAAAAGGGGGGGGGGTTTTTTTCCCCCCCCCAATTTTTAAAAAAAAAACCCCCCCTTTTAAAAAATTTCCCTTTAAAAAAATTTGGTTTTTTTTAACCGGGTTTTTTTTTTTTTAAAAAATTTTTCCCCAAAAATTTTTTTTTTTTAAAAAAAATTTTTTTTTTTTTTTTTAAAAAAAACCCCCAAAATTTATTTTTTTTTTCCCCCCTTTTTTTATTAATTTTTTTTTTTTAAAAAATTTTTGGGGGGCCCCCCCAAAAAATTCCCCCCCTTTCCTGTTTTTTTTTAAATTTTTCCTTTTTTTTTCCCCCTTTTTTTTTTTTTTTTTTTTTAAAAATTTTTATTCCTCCCCTTTTTCCCCCCCCCCTTTTTAAATTTTTTTTTTTTTTTTTAAAATTTTTTGGGGGGTTTTTTTTTCCCCTTTTTTTTTCCCGGGTTTTCCCCCCCAAAATTTTTTCCCCCCAAAAAAAAAAAACCCCCTTTTGGGGGGGGCCCCCCCCCCCCCCTTTTTTTAAAAACCCTTTTTTTTTTCCCCCCCCCAAAATTTTTTTCCCCCCCGGGGGGGGTTTTTAAAATTTTCAAAAAAATTTTCCCCAAAAGGTTTTCCCCTTTAATTTTTTCCCTTTTTTTTTAAAAAAACCCCCCCCTTTTTTAAAAAAATTTTTTTTCCCTTTTGGGAAAATTTTTTTTTTTTTTAAAAAAAAAAATTTTTTGGGGGGGTTTTTTTCCCCTTTTTTTAAAAAAATTTTTTTCCCACCCCAGTTGGGGCCCCTTTTTTTTTCCCTTTTTTTCCCCTTTAAAAAAAAAATTTTTCCCCCCCCCCCCTTTTTTCCTTTTCCTTTAAAAAAGGGGGGCCCCCCTTTTACCCGGGAAAAAAAAAAAAAAAAAACCCCCCCCCCCTTTTTTTCCCTTATAAAAAAAAGGGGAAACCCTCCCCCCCCCCCCCCCTTTCCCCCTTTTTATTTCCCTCCCAAATTTAATTGGGGGGGGGGAAAAAAAAAAACCCCCCCCCCCCCCCCCCCTTTTTTTTCCTTCCCCCAAATCCCCCTAAAAACCCCCAAACCCTTTTCCCCTTTCCCCAAAAAAACCCCCCAAAAGAAAACCACCCTTTTTTTTAAAATTTAATTTTTAAAAAAATTTTAAAAAAAATTTTTAAATTTTTTTTAAAAAAAAAAAAAAAATTTTTTTTTAATATAAAAAATTAAAAAAATTTTTAAAAAAAAATTTAAAAAAAAATTTTAAAAAAAAAAATTTTTAAAAAAGGGTTTTTTTTAAAAAAAAAAAGGGAAAAATTTTTAATTTTTTAATTAAAAAAAAATTTTTAAAAAAAAAAAAATTTTTTAAAAATTTTTTTAAAAAAAAATTTAAAAAAAATTTTTTAATTAAAATTTAAAAAAAAAAATTTTTTTAAAATTTTAAAAAAAAATTAAAAAAAAAAAAATTAAAAAAACCCAAAAAAAAAGTTTTTTAAAAATTTTTAAAAAAATATTTTTTAATTTTTTTTTTTTTTTAAAAACTTTAATTTTTTTTTTTAAAAATTTTTTTAAAATTTTTAAAAAAGGGGGTTTTTTTTTTTTAAAAAAAAATTTTTTTTTTAAAAAATTTTTGGGGGGGTTTTTTTTCGGGTTTTTTAAAAAATTTTTTTTTTTTTTTTTTAAAAAATTTTAAACCCTAAAAATTTTTTAAAATTTTTAAAAAAAAAGTTTTTGGGCCCCCCAAAAAATTTTTTAAAAAATTTCTTTTTTTTTTAAAAAAATTTTTTTTTCCCCCAATTTTTTTTAAAAAAAAAAAAACCGGGTTTTTTAAAAAAAAGGTTTTTTTAAAAAAAAAATTTTTGGGAAATTTTAAAATTTTTTCCCTTTTTAAAAAGGGGTTTTGGAAAAAGGGGGGGTAAAAACTTTTTTAAAACCCTTTTTTTTTAAAAACCCAAAAAATTTTTTCCCCCAATTTTTGGGCCCCCCCCCCCTTTTTAAAATTTTTTTTTGGGAAAAAACCCCCCAAAAATAAGTTTTTTTTTAAAAAAAAAAATTTTAAAAAAAAATTTTTTTTAAAAAAAGGGAAAAAAAAAGGGGGGGGGAAAATTTTTTAAAAATTTGGGGGGGGGGGGGAAAAAAAATTTGGGGGGAAAAAAGGGATTTTTAAAAAATTTTTTTTGGGGGGGGGGGGGGAAAAATTTGGGCCAAAGGGGGAAAAAAAAAGGGGAAGGGTTTAAATTTTTCCCCCGGGGGGGGGCCCGGGGAAGGGGGGGGGGGGTTTTGGGGGTTTTGGGGGGGTTTTTGGGAATTTCCCGGGGGGGGGTTAGAAAAAAAGGGGGGGGAAAAAAGGGGGGGGGGGAAAAACCCCCCGGGAAGGGGGGTTTTGTTGGGGGGGGGAAAAGGGAAACCCCCCGGGGGAAGGGTGGTTTTTTTGGGGGGGGGAAAAATTTTTGGGGGGGGGGGGGGGCCCCCCGGGGGGGAAAAAACCTCTCGGGGGAAAGGGGGGGGATAGTAAAATCTCTCCCGGAGGGGGAATTTCCCCGGGGGGGGGGGGGTTTTGGGAAATTTGGGGAAAATTTTAAAATTTGGGGGGGGGGGAAAATTTGGGGAAGGGGGGGGGGTTTTTTCCCCCCCGGGGGAAGGGGGGTTTTTTTTGGGGGGTTTTTAAAAAACCCCCGGGGGGGGGGGAAAATTCCCCCGGGGGGAAGGGGTAGAAAAACCCCGGGGGAGGGGGGGTTTTTTTGGGGGGGGGGGTTTAAAAACCCCTGGGGGGTTTTTTAAAATTTTTCCCCAGGGGGTTAGTGTTTGTAAACCCCCGGGGAAGGGGTTTTTCATCCCCCGGGGGGGGAAACCCCCCCGGGCGGGGGGGTTTTTTTAAAAGGGGAAGGGGGGAAAAAAAAAAGGGGGGGGTTTTTTAAAATTCCCCGGGGGGTTTTTTAAAAAAAAGGGGGGGGGGGGGTTTTTTTGGGGGGGGGGGGCCCCCCTCCCCGGGGGGGGGGAAAAAAACCCCCGGGGGGGGGCCCCCCCCGGGGGGGGTTTTTCAACTCTCTGCGGCAGAGGGGGTTTGGATAAAACCCCCCGGGGGGGGGGATAGTCAATTTTTGGGGGGTGGTTTATTTAAACCTCGGCGGGGGGGGGGGGAAAAAACCTTTTGGGGGGGGAAGGAAACCCCTTTCCGGGTTGGGGGGTAGAAAAACCCCCGGGGGGTGGGGTTTTTTGGGGGGTTTAGGGGGGGTTTTTTTTGGGGGGGTTTTGGGGAAAAATTTTTTGGGGGGGGGGGGGTTTTTAAAAAAAAATTTTTTTTTTAAAAAAAGAAAAAAAAGGGGGGGGTGTGGGGGGAAAAAAATTTTTAACCCCGGGAAAAAAAAAAAAAAAAACCCCCAAAAATTTTTAAAAAATTTTTTAAAATTAAAAAAAAAAAAAGGGGGGTTTCAAAAAAAAAAAAAAAGGAAATTTTTTTTTTTTTTAAAAATTTTAAAAAAAAAAAAAAATTTTAAAAAAAACCTTGGGTTAATTAAAAAAAAAATTAAAAAATTTTTTTTAAAATTAAAAAAAAATTTTTTTTTTTTTTTTGGGGGAAACAGATGGGAATCTCTGTGGCCCCGGGGGCCCCAAGGGGGAAAAGGTGTGGGGTTTTAAGGGCCCAAAAAAAGGGAAAAAACCCCCTTTTTTGTGTGTTTTTTTTAAAAAAAAGAGAACCAGGGGGGAAAAAAAAATTTTTTTTTTTAAATAAAAAAATTTTTTTAAATTTTTTTGGGGGAAAAAAAATTTTAAAAAAAAAAAAAAAAAAAATTTTTGGGAAAAAAACCCCCCAAAAAAAAAAAAAAAATTTTTTTTTGGCCCCGGGAAAATAAAAACCCCCAAAACCGGGGGGGGGAAAAAAAAGGGGGGGGGGGGGGGGGGGGGGGAAAAAAAAAAAAGAAAAAAAATTTTTTTAAAATTTAAAAAAAAAAACCCCCGAAAACCCCAAAGGTTTTTTAAAACCCCCCCGGAAAAAAAAAAAAAAAAAAACCCCCCCCCCCCCAAAAAACTTTAAACCCTTTGGGGGGGGGGGGGGGGGGGGGGGTGGGGGGGAAAAAGGTGGGGGGGGAAAAGGGGGGTTTAAAAACCGGGGGTTTTTGGGGGA
>NC_069498.1:14331592-14354092 GCF_026875155.1 Cherax quadricarinatus
AAATAAAAAATAAAAAAAAAAAAAAAAAAAACCCCCAAAAAAAATTTTTTTAAAAAAAAACAAAAAAAAAAAAAAAAATAAAAAAAAAAAAAAAAAATTTTTTCCCCCAACCCCCCAAAAACCCCTTTCCGGGTTTTTAGGGGGTTTTCCCTTTTTTTAAAAATTTTTTTCCCCCTTGGGGGGGGGGGGGAAAAAAAAAGGGGGGGGGGGGGGAAAAATTTAAAGGGGGGGGGCCCCCCCGGGGGGGCCCCAAAAAAAAAAGGGGGGCCCCCCCCCCCCCGGGGGGGGGAAAAAATTCCCTTTTTTAAAAAAAAAAAAAAAAAATCTAAGATAATCACAAAACTCCCCCAAAATATCACATACATACAAACACCCAAAAAATTTAAAAAAACCCCCTTAAAAAAAAAAAGGAAATTCCAAAAATTTTCAAAAGACCAAAATTGCGTCCCAAAAAAACGTAAAAAAAAAACGTTCGATTACACCCAACATTCATGAAAAAACTTTAACATTCATAAAGGCCCATGGACTCCACATCCACACGTGGAAAGAAAAAACCCCCAAAGGGGTTTTTTTTAGCATATAGTATTTCCCTGAAACCTGGGAAAACCAGTCCCCAAACCCCCAATTCATTCACTGGGCCCCCCCCCCCCCCCGGGGACGAGCCCCCTGTTTAAAACCCCCTTTCCAAAAGCGCGCCCCAATTATTTCACAGAAACACAAAATTTCCCGGCGGGAAACAAAAACTATATCCTTTAGAGGGAAAACCCGATCCCATCTCCCTTCCCTTTCAATTCCCTTTTTTTGACCCCATTTTTGAAAAACGTTTTAAGCAAGAAAAACCCCCCTGCCCCCACCTTACTGTCCCCCCCCTCCCCCCACCCAATATATATATAATTTTAAAAATATATTATTTTATAAAATATATATTTATAATATATATAATATTATATATTATATATATATATATATATATATATATATAAATTTAAACCAAACCCTGAAAATAATTTTAATGCTCTTTTGACATCCCATCTGCCCTCCCAAAAACTAAAGGGTTAAAACTCTAAAGGCCACACCCCACGGCCTTTTCCCAAAATTTGTACCCCCCCTGCTCAACCGCAATTTTTGGGCCTTTTAAAACCCTTCACAAAAAAAACTAAATGAAACCAGTTCCTCCCCTCCCCCCAGATACCACACCCCACACCCCCTCCCACAACCTTTTTTTGTTTCGTAGTATCGCTCCCGACGGGAGGATACCCTGCAAAAAAAACGAAAAATCACCCCACGGGGCCCTAGGGTTTAAAACCTTAACTTTCTAAAATTTTTAAAACCCAAACCCCTTTTTCCCCGAAAACAAGGGGGGAAAAAGCCCCTCAACGGGAAACGCACCTACCCACAAGGGAACCTACACCCAAAAACCCCAATTTGAACCCTTTTAAAAGTTCCCAACCCCAACATCACTGCCCCAAAACGATTTCACATTCCCGCAACCCATTCCTCTATACCCCCCATACCAAGAAAATCGGAATGCCAAAATTTCAAAAAAAAACCTTTACCCCCGGGCCCGGGGTTTTAACCCGCGGTCATTGAGTCTCAAAACTCCACCCGTCCCCCTTTTTGCCACTAGCCAGCTAAACCCCAATTTAAAATTATTCCAACTAGGTATATTTTTACACCCTAGAAAGGTTTTTGCACGCACCTTTGACCACAAATGAAGTTTTTACAGGGCGAAAAAACCAGCTGCGTTGGGCCCTGACGAACTCTAGCCAAGTCCCTTCAAATTTCCCTCAACATGGGTCAAGAAAACGGGAAAAAATTACAGGGTTTTCAAACAAACCATACCCCGGGCCCGGGGTTGAACCCCCGGTCCAAAAGAATCTCAAAACCCACCCGTTTTGGGGTTTAAAACCCCTAACCATTCTTCAACAAATTAAACTCCCCTCACCCCCCACCCAAGTACCCAATCCCCTGCCCCCTTGCCCTTTGCACTATTTTTCCCGCCCTTCTCGTTTGGGACTTCCCAAAAAATTGCACAACCCTTTCCAAAAAATCGAAATTTAAATCCCTTTACGAATGAGAACAGTGGGGTTTTGTCTACATATCCAATTAATCCCGGCCGGCCCTATTATCAAATTGTGGTTTCAAAAAGGGCGAATTTACAGCAGGAAATCGAACCCTTTTTACACGGAAAAATTTTTGAGATTCCCTGAACCCCCCCGAAACCCCGAATGTTAAAATCAGGGGTTTTGGGGGGTTTAAAAATTCATTGATAGGGGTGGGGAAGTTTTGAATGATTTGGTGGGGGGTTTGTTGCACAGTGTGTTTTTTTGTTAGGGGGGTGCAACGTTTTCCCGCTACAAAACCCCCCCCCCCCCCCCCTTTGCACCGGTGGGGGGGTGACGAGTCTCTCTCCGACCCCTTTTTCGGAGAACACGGCTTCATCAAATTTTTAAGTATTCATTCCACTCCCCTTTAATTTATTTTGTGTTTAGGTTAATTTTTTTCACGACTTCACTCTTGTTTAGGTTTTTTAGCTGCAAATTCTTCCCGTCCCCATTTGAACTACAAATTTAACATCATTTTAAAAACCCCACCATTTCTTTTAAAAAGCCCCTACAGGGGGTGTTTTTTAAATTTTTTATTACTTTATTTTAGCCATGGGTTGTTGGCCCGGGGCATTCCCACACAGGCGAGATAAGAAGGGCCCGAAAATATCTTGAAAAAAATCTTTTTCGATCAACCCGGGTCGTACCTACAAAGGTCCCCCTTTTCCCCTCATATCCACTGCATCAGCTACACCCATTCCCGCAGCCGTTCCCCAGTTTAACAAACCACCCAAAGTTTTATGGTGGTTCTCTAATGGCGACCCCAACTGCTTTACAAGTGTTTTTGGTAGGTAGAGGATACCAGTATCTCCCGCTCCTTTGGGAAACCCTACCATGTTGGGGGTTTCGTTACTTATGTGTCAACAGTCACGTCCACCTGTGCCCCCCCCCCCCCCCATTTTCATCAAAACAACGGCTCAAAGTTCCAAACCCCGATTCAGGGGCTACGGCCCAGAAAATCGGCACACCACCTTTTTTCCAAATACATAGTGTACACGTTGCTTTATGGGCACTAATTATTTATATTTTATTTTATTTTTTCATTTCCTTGATTTAAAATTTTAAAAAATTTTTATTTTGTTTTACTTATTAGTAAGTACAGTATATAATTTTTTGTTTTTAAATTTTTAAAAAATTTTTTATTTTTTGGTTTTCATTGATTTTTTATTTTTTTTATTTCCTAAGGAGGAACCAACCCCTTTTTAAATACTAATTTTTTGGGTTTTTGATAAATTTGAAAGAACCTTTACGGGGTGCCCGCACCAACTGTTTCATGTTGATGAACCTTTACGGGGGTCCCGCACCACTGTAAAATGTTGATGAACCTTTTACGGGGTGGCCCAGCACCACTGACATGTTGATGAACCTTGAAAGGGGTGGCCAGCACCAAATGAAAAATGTTGATGAACCTTGGGCGGGGTTTTTCCCGCACAATGTAACGTTGATGAACCTTGGGCGGGTGTCCCCGCACCCCCTGACATGTTTATGAACCTTGCGGGGGGCCCAAACACAACTGTAAAAAACGTTGATGAACCTTGACGGGGTGGCCCCGCACCCAAATGTACATGTTGATGAACCTTACGGGGTGCCCAGCACCCTGGAAAAACTTGATTTAACCTTTTACGGGGTGTCCCCGCACCACTGTACTGTTGATGAACCTTGACGGGGGGGCCCAGCCCAACTGGACACGTTGATGAAAATTGACGGGGTTTTCCAGCCCCCAAATGTACAAAGTTTATGAACCTTGCCCGGGGGGCCCAGCCCTCTGTACAAAGTTGAAGAAACCTGACGGGGTGCCCAGCAAACTGTACATGTTTATGAACCTTGGGGGGGTGGCCCCGCAAACCCCTTTTTCATGTTTATAAACCCTTTACGGGGGTTTTCCAAACACCCTGTACTTTTTGATGAACCTTGGGCGGGGTGCCCCGCACCACTGGACAAGGATGAAAAACCCTTTCCGGGGGGCTCCCGCCTCACTGTTTCATGTTGATGAAAACCCTTTACGGGTGTCCGCACCATGTAAAATTTGATGAAAACCCTTTACGGGGGGGCCCACACCCTTTTACATGTTTAAAGGAAAACCCTTACGGGGGGCCCAGCACCACGTCCGTTTATGAACCTTGACGGGGGGACCAGCACCATGAAAAAGTTGATGAACCTTTACGGGGTGCCCAGCCCACTGTACATGTTGATGAACCTTTACGGGGGGCCCCCCAAAACACCACTGTACATGTTTAAGAACCTTGACGGGGTGCCCCGGAACCACTGGAAATGTTGATGAACCTTGACGGGGTTTTCCAGCAAAAACGGGACATGTTTATTTAAAATTGGGGCGGGGTGCCCGCACCACTGTACATTTTGATGAACCTTGACGGGGTCTCCCGCTCACGTACATGTGATGAACCCTTTAAAGGGGGGAAAAGGACCCTGTACATGTTTATGAAACCCTTTAAAGGGGTTGGGCCCCCGCACCACTGTACTGTTGATGAAAACCTTGACGGGGTCCCCGCACCACTGTTTTGTTGATGAACCCCCGACGGGGGGGTCCAGCACCACTTACATGTTGATGAACCTTGAGGGGTTTTCCAGATCACTGTACAAAGTTATGAAAATTTTTACGGGGTGTCCAGCACTACTGGGAACAAGTTGATGAACCTTGGGCGGGGAGCCCCCAAACAAGTACATGTTGCTGAACCTTGGGCCCCCCCCCCCCGGGGGGTCCACATCACGTACATGTTTTTATGAACCTGACGGGGTGTCCAGCACCACTGTACATGTTGATGAACCTTGACGGGGTTCCCAGCACCAATGTACTTTGATGAACCTTGGAAAGGGGTGTCCAGCATCACTGTACAAAGTTGATGAACCTTTACGGGGTGCCCCCGCCAAAAAAATTTCATGTTGAGGAAACCCTTTACGGGGTTTCCTCACCAAATGTACATGTTTGAAAGAAAAATTTTCGGGGGGCCCCGCACCAATGTACATGTTGATGAACCTTTGACGGGGGTTTCCGCACTACTGTAAAAGGGTTTTTTGGGGAAACCTTTAGGGGTGCCCGCCCCCACTGTAATGTTTTATGAAAAATTCAAAGGGGTGCCCAAACAAACCCCTGTACAAATTTTATGAACCTTGGGGGGGGTGTCCCCGCACCACTGTACATGTTTTATGAACCCTTTAAAGGGGGGTCCCCGCCCCACTGTACATGTTGATTGGGAAACCCTTTACGGGTGCCCCGCACCACGTTTCATGTTAAAGAACCCTTTACGGGGTTTCCAGCACTACTTTCATGGGTTTATGAACCCTTTACGGGGGGTTCCCCCGCCCCTAACTGTAAAATGTTGATGAACCTTGGGCGGGGGGCCCCCGCCCCACTGGGAATGGGTTTATGAAACCTTTGGGCGGGGGGGCCCCGCAACCCCTGTACATGTTGATGGGAAACCCTTTACGGGGGGTCCCCACCACTGTACATGTTGATGAAAAATTTAAGGGGTTTTAAACACCACTGTACAAGTTGAAGAACCTTGACGGGGGGGCCCCAGCCCAACCCGTACATTTTTTTTATAACCCTTGGGCGGTGTGGGCCCCGCACTTTTGTACTGTTTTATGAACCTTGACGGGGGGTCCAGCACCCCTTTTACATGTAGAGAACCTTGACGGGGGGGCCCAACACCACTGTTTCATGTTGATGAACCTTGACGGGGGTGTCCAGCACTAAAGGTTTCATTTTGATTAAAACCCGACGGGGTGCCCAGCACCACTGTCATGTTTTTGAAACCCTTTACGGGGGACCAGCAACACTGTACATTTTTATGAACCTTGGCGGGGTTTCCCAGCACCACTGAAAAGTTTTATTGGGAAACCCTTTACGGGGGGGTCCGCACACTTAAAAATGTTGAAGAACCTTTACGGGGTGCCCAGCCCCCACTGTACATGTTGATGGAAAATTTTACGGGGGGCCAGCACCCAAGTTTATGTTGATGAACCTTGCGGGGGGTCCCCCACCACTGTAATGTTGTGAACTTGACGGGGTTTCCCGCACCATGTACATGTTTATGAACCTTGACGGGGTGCCCAGCACCACTGTACATGGTTTTGAACCTTTACGGGGTGTCCCCAAACAACCCCGTACATGTTTATGAACCCTTTACGGGGGGCCCAGCAACCCCGCCCTTTTTGATGAACCTTGACGGGGGGGTCCAAACACCACTGTAAATTTTTGATGAACCTTTACGAGGTGTCCAGGGCCCCCCTGTAAAATTTGATGGGAAACCCGGGCGGGGGTCCAGCACCAAGTACAGTTTTTTGAAAACCCTTTAGGGGTGTCAAGCACCACTGTACAAGTTTTATGAACCTTTACGGGGGTCCGCACCACGAAAATGTTGATGAACCTTGACGGGGGGGTCACACCACTTTTCTTTTTGTAACCTTGGGCGGGGTTTTCCAGCACCACTGTACATGTTGTGAAACCCTTTTCGGGGGGGGCCCCGGGACCACTGAAAATGTTAAGAACCCTTTAACCCGGGGGGGGGGAGCACCCGTACATGGTTTTATGAACCTTGATGGGGGGGGCCCGCCCACTGTACATGTTTATGAAACCTTGACGGGGGTGTCCCCGCCACCAAATGTACATGTTGGGTGAACCCCTTTTCGGGGGGCCCAAACCCAAATTAAAAGGGGTTTTGACCCTTTAAGGGGTGTCCCGCACCAAGTACCCTGTTGTTGAACCTTTACGGGGTGTCCAGCACCAAATCTACTTTTATGAACCCCTTTACGGGGTGTCCAGCCCCTGTACATGTTGGGTGAACCTTGCGGGGGTGGGCCGCACCCCTGTTCATGTTGATGAAAACCCGAGGGTTTTTCCCCACACCCCCCTGTACATGTTATGAACCTTGACGGGTGCCAGCACCACTGTTCATGTTTTATGAAAAACCCTTTACGGGGGGGCCAGCACCAATGAAAAATGTTTTATGAACCCTTTACGGGGTTTTCCCCAAACCCCTGTACATGTTGTTTAACCTTTTACGGGGTGCCCAGAACCCCTGTAAAAGGTTTTTTGAACCCCTTGACGGGGGCCCAAACACCACGAAAATGTTGATGACCCCCGAAAGGGGTCCAGCACCATGTACATGTTGATGAACCTTGGGCGGGGTGCCCCGCACCAATGTACATGTTGTGAAACCTTTTCGGGGGGCCCCCACCACTGTACAAAGTTTAGGGCCTTGAGGGGTGTCCCGCACCCGTACTGTTGATGAAAATTGACGGGGTGGGCCCCGCACCCCGTAAAAAGGGGATGAAAACCCGGGCGGGGGGTCCAGCACCCTTTAATTTTTTATGAACCTTGACGGGGTGCCCCCACCACTGTACATTTTGATGAACCTTGAGGGGGGGTTTTCCAGCATCACTTTTTTACATGTTGTGAACCCCTTTACGGGGGGTCCAGCCATGTACAAGTTTTATGAAAAACCCTTTACGGGGGGCCCGCACAAATGACCCTGTTGATAACCCCTTTTTCGGGGTGTCCAGGGACCATGTAATGTTGATGAACCCCTTTACGGGGTGGCCACAAACCCCTGTGCAATGTTGGGTGAAACCCTTGGGCGGGGTGTTTCCAACACCACTGGGACATGTTTTATGAACCTTTACGGGGGGTTTCCCCCCCCACTGAATGGGTTTATGAACCTTGGGCGGGGTGGCAGCACCAATTTTACAGTTGATGAACCTTGACGGGTGTCCAGCACCACGCAGTTGAGGGAAAAAAAGAAGGGGGTGCCCCAGAACCACTTTTAAAATGTTGATGAACCTTGGGCGGGGGGCCCAGCAATTGTACATGTTGATGGAACCTTGACGGGGTTTTTTCCAAACACCACTGTACATGTGATGAAAAATTGAAGGGGTGGGCCCCCCACCACTGTAAAAATGTTGATGAACCTTACGGGGGGCCCCGCACCCCTTACATGTTGATTGGGAAATTTTTAAAGGGTGTCCAGACCACCTTTTACATGTTTTTATGAACCTTTTACCGGGGGGGGCCAGCACCACGTACATTTGAAAGAACCTTTACGGGTGGGCCAGCACCACTGTACATGTTGAAAGAACCTTGACGGGGGGGCCCAGCCCCCCGTCATGTTGTGAACTTTACGGGGTGTCCAGCATCAGGGACCTGTTGAGAAACCCTTTACGGGGGGCCTAGCAACCCCTGTACAAAGTTGAAAAAAACCCTTTACGGGGTGCCCCCGCCCCACTGTACATTTTGATGAACCTTGACGGGGTGTCCCCCCCACCCCCACTGGGAAAATGCTGATGAACCTTGACGGGGGGGGCCCCGCAACCCCCTTTTGCAGGGTTTATGAACCTTGACCGGGGGGGTCCCGCACCACTGTACATTTGATGAACCTTGACGGGGTGCCCAGCACCACTGTACATGTTGAAAAACCTTGAACCCGGGGGGGTCCATCATCAATGGGACATGTTGATGAACCTTGCGGGGGGTCCCCGCACCCTGTCATGGATGAACCTTGACGGGGGCCCCGCAACCCCTGTAATGTTGATGAACCTTGGGCGGGGTGTCCAGCACCACTGTACTTTTTGAAGAACCTTGACGGGGGGTCCCGACCCCTGTAACATGGGATGAACCCTTTTAAAGGGGGGTCCCCGCACCACGTACATGTTGATGAACCTTTTACGGGGTGTCCAGCACCACTTAAAATTTTGAGAACCTTTGGGCGGGGTGGCCGCACCACTGTAAAATGTGATGAAACCCTTTACGGGGTGTTCCCAAGGGGGACCCCTGTAAATTGATTGAACCCTTTACGGGGTTCCCCGCACCCCTGAAAATTTGGAACCTTTACGGGGTTTTCCCGCCAACCCCTGACTGTTGATGAAAATTTTACGGGGTGTCCAGCACCACTTTAATGTTGAAGAACCTTTTACGGGGGGGCCCCCAGCACCACTTACATGTTTAGAACCTTGGAAAGGGGGGTCCATCAAACACTGTACAAGTTGATGAACCCTTTACGGGGGGGTCCCCCACCACTGTACATGTTGATGAAACCTTTGGGCGGGGGCCCGCACCACGGGACAAGTTGGGTGAACCTTCACGGGGGGGTCCAGCCCACCCGGGACAAAGTTGATGAAAACCCGACGGGGGGGTCCCCCACCCCCGCCCTGTTGAGAACCCTTTACCGGGGGTCCTCACCCCGTACATGTTGATGAAACCTTTACGGGGGGGTCCCCACCACTGAAATGTTATGAACCTTTACGGGGGGGCCAGCACCAAATTTACAAGGTTGGAAACCCTTTACGGGGTTTTCCCGCACCAAGAATTTTGATTTAACCTTGACGGGGGGGGCCCAGCACCAATTACTGTTTATGGGAAACCTTTACGGGGGGGTCCAGCACCACTGTACCCTGTTGATGAACCTTGGGCGGGGTTGCCCAACCCCCACTGTACTGTTTTTAGAACCTTTACGGGGGTCCAGCATCACTGTAATGTTGGGAACCCCTTTACGGGGTGTCCAGCACCACTGTACATGTTAATTTAACCCTTTATGGGGTTTCCCCGCCCCCACGGGACATGTTGATAACCTTGACGGGGTTTTCCCAGCACCATGTAATGTTGATGAACCTTAACGGGGGGGGGCCCCCACCAAATGTACAGTTGTTTAACCAGACGGGGGGTTCCCGCACCACTGGAAAATGTTGATGAACCTTGACGGGGGGCCCCCACCACGTACATTTGATGAACCTTGACGGGGTGTTAACATCAATGTTTCATGTTTTAAAAACCTTGAACGGGTTGTCCAGCACCACTGTACAAAAGTTTATGAACCTTGACGGGGTTTCCCCAAACACCCCTTTTACATGTTGAGAACCTTGACGGGGGGTCCACACCCCTTTTAAATTTTATGAAAAAAAAACCCTTTACGGGGTGTCCAGCCCCCACTGTAAAATGTTGATGAAACCCTTTACGGGGTTCCCGCACCACTGTCATGTTTATAACCTTGCGGGGTGTCCAGCCCACTGTACATGTTTATAACCTTGACGGGGTGTTTCCCGACCCTTTTTACATGTTTTATGAACCTTGGGGGGTTGGGGGGTCAGCCCAATTTTAAAAGTTATGAAAAAATTTACGGGGTGCCCAGCACCACTGTAATGTTGAGAAACCTTTACGGGGTGCCCGCACACTGTACATGTTGATGAACCTTTACGGGGTGTCCCCCCACCCCTGTACAAGTTGATGGGAAACCCTTGGGCGGGGTGGGCCCAGCACCACTGTACATGTTGATGAACCCCCGACGGGGGGGCCCACACCACTGTCCCTGTTGATGAACCTTGAAAGGGGGTTTCCACACCTGTACATTTTTTATTTAAACCCTTTACGGGGGTGTCCCCGCACCATGTAATGTTGATGAACCTTTTTCGGGGGGCCCGGGACCATGTACTTTTTGATGAACCTTGACGGGGTGTCCCCGCACCACTGTTTCATGTTGGGTGAAAAACCCTTTTCGGGGTGTCCAGGGACCAATGTACATGTTTATGAACCTTGACGGGGGTCCTGGCACCCCTGTACATGTTGATTAAACCCTTTACGAGGTGTCCAGCTTTACTGTTCATGTTGATGAAAACCCTTTACGGGGGGTCCCACCACTGTACATTTGATGAAAACCCTTTACGGGGTGTCCAGCCCCCCACTGTTTAAAGTTGATGAACTTGACCCGGGGGGGCCACACAATGTACATTTTGGGAACCTTGACGGGGTTTTAGCACCACTGTACATGTTGATGAACTTGACGGGGGGTCCAGCCCACTTTTAAAAAGTTGATGAAACCCTTTACGGGGTTTTCCCACCACTGTACATGTTTGAACCTTTGACGGGGTGTCCCACCCCTGTCCTGTTGTGAACCCCGACGGGGTGTCCAGCACCCCCTGTACATGTTGATGAAATTACGGGGGCCCAGCCCACTGTACAAGTTGATGGAAACCCTTTCGGGGGGTTGGGCCCCCCCCGCACCCTGTCCCTGTTGATGAACCTTTACCGGGGGCCCCACCACTGAAAAAGTTATGAACCTTGACGGGGTGCCCAGGAAACCCCGTACATGTTGAAAGAACCTTGACGGGGTGCCCCCGCACCCCTGTTCATGTTTTTTTAAACCCTTTACGGGGTGTCCAGCACCACTTTACATGTTGATGAACCTTTACGGGGGGCCAGCCCATGTACATTTTGGGGAACCTTGACGGGGTGCCCAGCACCACTGTACAGTTGAGAACCTTGACGGGGTGGGCCCCCAAAACCCCCTGTAATTTTTGATGAACCTTGACGGGGTGGGCCAGCACCACTGTACATGTTGATGAACCTTGACGGGGTTTTTTTCCCCTTCCACTGTACTGTTGGAAAACCCGAAAGGGTGTCCACAACACTGTACAGGGTTTATGAACCTTACGGGGTTCCAGCACCACTGTAAAATTTGATGAACCTTGGGGGTGCCAGCCCACTGTTCAAAGTTGATGAACCTTGACGGGGTGGGGCCAAACACTATGTTAAAATGTTGATGAACCTTGGGCGGGGTTTCAGCACTGTACATGTTGAGAAACCCCTTTACGGGGTTTCCCCGCACCACTGTACCTTGGGTTGGGAAACCCTTTACGGGGTGTCCAGCACCCCTGTACTTTTTTTATGAACCTTGAACGGGGTGGCCAGCACTAAGTACATGTTGAAGAAACCCTTTACGGGGGGGCCCCCCGCACCACTGTACATGTTGAAAACCTTGACCGGGGGTGCCAGCACCATGTACATTTTTGATTGAACCTTGAAGGGGTGCCCCCACCCCTGTACAAAGTTGATGAAACCCTTTAAAGGGGGGGCCAGCACAAAATGGGAAATGTTGATGAACCTTGACGGGTGCCCCGCACCCCCTGTACCCTTTTTATGAAAACCCTTTACGGGGGGGTCCAGCACCACTTTTACATGTTGATGAACCTTGACGGGGTGCCCAACCACTGTAAATGTTATGAACCTTGACGGGGGTGCCAGCACCACTTAAAATGTTGATAACCTTTTCGGGTGGCCAGCAATACTGTAAAATGTTGATGAAACCCTTTACGGGGTGCCCAGGGACCACTGTACATTTTTGATAACCTTTACGGGTGTCACCGATAAAGCTTTACACATACGTGGCTCTGGCAAGCGACGGGAAATATTACATTCTCCTCCGGTTTTGGAAAACCAGTCACACCAGCAGAAAAATTTTTTAATGCATCCGCTAACAAGTGGTTTTTAGGTTGGATTCCCGCCAAGTGTATTTGTTTTTTTGCTTTTAAAACCCCCCTTTCCCTGGAAGAATTTTTTATTTAAAAGGTTATATAGTATTCGCCCGGAGCAGAGCAATGTTAAAGTAGGGGAGTCAGTTTTTTAAAATTTTTAAAATTTGGGGTCGGTTTGGGTTTAAACTCTCGTACGACCACTATTTGAGTTTTCACTTTAGGGGAATTTTCCATAGGTTTTTAAACCCGGAGATGGGGAAAGGGTGTCAACGCCCCCGTTTCCCCCATTTATGACAAGTCCTCCCCGGGGGGTTAAAGGGGCCCAAAAAGCCTGGCTGTTTCTGTAGCCCCCCACGCAAGCAAGTACAACCACGCCCCGCTAGTCAAATACGGATTTGGGGCTTTTAAACCGTTACCTCTTTAAAAAAGTAGGGGGTTTTATTGGTGATCCTTCTTAGGTTTTGGGTGGGGGGACTGTTTTAACTCATGGCCCCCTGCTTTTCCCCTGGTGGCCCCTGTTGAACGTTGTCAAAACATTTTGGTTTGTAGGGGGTGATTCCCGTGGTAATTTGGAAATTGTCACTCTTTGGTTTTTCCAATTTTAAATTATGGGTGTAACTTTCTCAACCCCGTTGGGAAATCCTTTTCAATGAACTTCTAACTTTTTACAGTAAAAAAGGTGCTTTGACTGAATTTACAAAAATTTCCCGTGAAGGGTTTTTTTTGTAAGATCCTTTAATTTAAAGGGATCCCTTTTAACATTAGTTGGGAAGGAGATGGTAGCTAGGGCCTTTGTCATGTTCAGGCAAAAAGTTTGTGTTTAAGTTTGGTTTCAGAGTTTGAGTCGAACACTAGGCTACCCTTTGAGATTTTCTGTCTTAAATTATGAAACCGTGAACATCTGCTGAGGCGCACATTAACCAAATAACTGCTGCAGCATACGGTCGCCTGCCAAACATAAGAATAATATTCCGATATCTCAATAAGGAATCGTTCAGGATCCTGTACACCAGTTTGGAACCCACCCCTTTAGCCAAGCACGAAAGGGAAAAATTAGAGAAAGTGCAAAGGTTTGGCAAAAAGGGACTAGTCCCGGAGCTAAGGGGCATGTCCAAACTAGGAGAGATTTAAAGGAAATGGGCCCCCTGATGACACTGGAGGACAGGAGATATGGGGGGATATGATAACGACATATTAAAAACTGTAGAGGAATTGACAAGGTGGACATACAGGATGTTCCAGAGATGGGACACAGCAACAAAGGCTCACAATTGGAAGCTGAAGACTCAGATTAATCACAGGGATGATAGGAAGTATTTCTTCAGCCACAGAGTTGTCAGGAAGTGGAAATAGTCTGGGAAGTGATGTAGTGGAGGCAGGAACCATACATAGCTTTAAGAAATATGATAAAGCTCATTGGAGAAGGAAGAGTGACCTAGGAGCTGTGTGTATGTGTGTGTGTGTGTGTGTGTGTGTGTGTGTGTGTGTGTGTGTGTGTGTGTGTGTGTGTGTGGTGTGTGTGTGTGTGTGTGTGCTCATCTTTTTTTTTATATTTTATTTAAAACATGACATTACAAAAATATAATATATAAAACTCATGTAGAGCTCTAACAGCTCTAACAGTAACACAGTCCTACCTACAACTAACATTACACACCACACTTGCAACTCCGTGTGGGTACAACCCCCTCCCCCCCCCACCCTGTTGGAGCTACCCAACAGAATTACACATATATGAACAACACTGTTATCGACGTATCCCTCGAAAAGGTACATAATCTGTACCCTCAGATACATCCATTTTCATCCTACATTGATGGTGTAATCGACCACTAGAAAACCATTACAGACCATGCAATTCATTGCACTGAACATATCGCACACTGACATATTACACTCTCATCCGTGGTTATCCAACCACACCACTATTTACAACCTAACAACATATACTGCAAACAATGCTCCATAACTCTATTCTGATTTCACATATCATTTACCTCGCAACTACGGTGTCTCAACCTCAACATTGATAAGGTTGCAAAAAAAATTTGTAAGAAACACTGACTTTAAAACAGGTAATTTACGTGATTATAAGAAATACAGGTAATTTACGTGATTATAAGAAATACAGGTAATTTACGTGATTATAAGAAATACAGGTAATTTACGTGATTATAAGAAATACAGGTAATTTACGTGATTATAAGAAATACAGGTAATTTACGTGATTATAAGAAATACAGGTAATTTACGTGATTATAAAGAAATACAGGTAATTTAGTGATTATAAGAAATACAGGTATTTACGTGATTATAAGAAATACAGGTAATTTACGTGATTATAAGAAATACAGGTAATTTACGTGATTATTAAGAAATACAGTAATTTTACGTGATTATAAGAAATACAGGTAAAGTTTACGTGATTATAAGAAATACAGGTAATTTACGTGATTATAAGAAATACAGGTAATTTACGTGATTATAAGAAATACAGGTAATTTGCGTGATTATAAGAAATACAGGTAATTTACGTGATTATAAGAAATACAGGTAATTTACGTGATTATAAGAAATACAGGTAATTTACGTGATTATAAGAAATACAGGTAATTTACGTGATTATAAGAAATACAGGTATTTACGTGATTATAAGAAATACAGGTAATTTTACGTGATTATAAGAAATACAGGTAATTTACGTGATTATAAGAAATACAGGTAATTTACGTGATTATAAGAAATACAGGTAATTTACGTGATTATAAGAAATACAGGTAATTTACGTGATTATAAGAAGATACAGGTAATTTACGTGATATAAGAAATACAGGTAATTTGACGTGATTTATAAGAAATACAGGTAATTTACGTGATTATAAGAAATACAGGTAATTTACGTGATTATAAGAAATACAGGTAATTTACGTGATTATAAGAAATACAGGTAATTTACGTGATTATAGAAATACAGGTAATTTACGTGATTATAAGTAAATACAGGTAATTTACGTGATTATAAGAAATACAGTAATTTACGTGATTATAAGAAATACAGTTAATTTACTTTGATTATAAGAAAATACAGGTAATTTACGTGATTATAAGAAATACAGGTAATTTACGTGATTATAAGAAATACAGGTAATTTACGTGATTATAAGAAATACAGGTAATTTACGTGATTATAAGAAATACAGGTAATTACGTGATTATAAGAAATACAGGTAATTTACGTGATTATAAAAATACAGGTAATTTACGTGATTATAAGAAATTAACAGGTAATTTACGTGATTATAAGAAATACAGGTAATTTACGTGTATTATAAGAAATACAGGTAATTATACGTGATTATAAGAAATACAGGTAATTTACGTGATTATAAGAAATACAGGTAATTTACGTGATTATAAGAAATACAGGTATATTTACGTGATTATAAGAAATACAGGTAATTTACGTGATTATAAGAAATACAGGTAATTTACGTGATTATAAGAAATACAGGTAATTTACGTGATTATAAGAAATACAGGTAATTTGCGTGATTATAAGAAATACAGGTATTATACGTGATTATAATGAATACAGGTAATTTACGTGATTATAAGATAATACAGGTAATTTACGTGATTATAAGAAATACAGGTAATTTACGTGATTATAAGAAATACAGGTAATTTACGGATTATAAGAAATACAGGTAATTTACGATGATTATAGAAATACAGGTAATTTACGTGATTATAAGAAATACAGGTAATTTACGTGATTATAAGAAATACAGGTATTTTACGTGATTATAAGAAATACAGGTAATTTACGTGATTATAAGAAATACAGGTAATTTACGTGATTATAAGAAATACAGGTAATTTACGTGATTATAAGAAATACAGGTAATTTACGTGATTATAAGAAATACAGGTAATTTACGTGATTATAAGAAATACAGGTAATTTACGTGATTATAAGAAATACAGGTAATTTACGTGATTATAAGAAATACAGGTAATTTACGTGATTATAAGAATATACAGGTAATTTACGTGTTAAAGAATCAGGTAATTTACGTGATTATAAGAAATACAGGTAATTTACGTGATTATAAGAAATACAGGTAATTTACGTGATTATAAGAAATACAGGTAATTTACGTGATTATAAGAAATACAGGTAATTTACGTGATTATAAGAAATACAGGTAATTTACGTGATTATAAGAAGTACACATCATGTAATACTGAGTACTCAGCAGCAGTAAGTAAATATAATATTTAACAATTAGGATAAGACATTTATACTTATGCTAACATTATCTCTTCACACTATATTACAACTCTATGCTAACATTATCTCTTCACACTATATTACAACTCTATGCTAACATTATCTCTTCACACTATATTACAACTCTATGCTAACATTATCTCTTCACACTATATTACAACTCTATGCTAACATTATCTCTTCACACTATATTACAACTCTATGCTAACATTATCTCTTCACACTATATTACAACTCACGTGTAACACAAATTATGTCTTCCCATATTTTTAAACACTGTACAACTCGCAGGTACGAACTACATTTAATAATAAGTTCACAGCTACTAACATTAAGCTAGAATATTCGACTTTTTTGTAATCTAGCCAAAAACTTACAAGAAACTACACTTAACAGCAACACAATACCAGGTTTATAACCTATTATATAAACATGAAATAAAAACAAACCATCATATATAAAGGTTTTTACATAAACTTAGCATATGACCAAAACTTATAACAAAAATGACCTATACAGAAAGGAAAAAGTTACAAAAAATCATAAAACAGATGCGCAGATCTGCATGACACAAAGCAATCTAAGATATATCACAAAACTACCACACTATCACATACATACATACATCCAAAAATTAATAACACGCCATGACTCGAGAAACAAAAGGAAATTACTCAAGAATTGTGTCAATAAGACCAAAATATGCGTCCAAAAATACGTAAACAAAAACGTTCGATTACACCCAACATTCATGAAATAACTTCTAACATTCATATTGAGCCCATGGACTCCACATCCACACGTGGCATGAAAACCTCAAAGATGATGCATATAGTATCCATGAATACCTGGACACCAGTCCATACCCACAATTCACTACACTGACACCCCCCCCCTCGGGAGACGAGCCCGCTGTAACCCCCTTACCAAACGCGCACACACATTATTACTCACAGATTCACAAGAATTTCTGGCGTTAGCATTCTATATCCTTCAGAGAAAACCAGATCCCATCTCCTTCCATACAATTCCCTGTTTCGACACATTGTTCGATAAAACGTTAACGCAAGAACCCGCCTGCGCACCTTACTGTCCCTCCTCCCCATCACCCACGATATATATATATATATATATATATATAATATATATATATATATATATATATATATATATATATATATATATATATATATTATATTATATAATCCACCATGATATAATCTAATGCTCTTATGACATCCTCATCTAGCCCTCCAATATCTAGGCTTAAAGCTCTCAGAGCCGACACCCCACGGCCTCCCACTCTCTGTACCACCCTGCTCAACCAGCATCTGGCCATCTATAACCCTTCACAAAAATAAACTACATGAAACGCAGTCTCCTCCCCTCCACAGATACCACACCCCACACCCTCTACAACCTTTCTGTTTCGTAGTATCGCTCCAGACGGGAGGATACCATGCAGAAAACGAAACATCACCTCACGCGCCCTAGGGTTTAACCTCATCTTACTAAATCTATACCAAATGCTCTTCCACGTATACATGGGGAACAAGCCCTCAACTGGGACAACGCACCTACCTACAAGTAACCTACACAAAACCCTAATTCGAACATTTTATAGTTCCCTAACCAACATCACAGCCCTCAAAACGATTTCACATTCCCGCAACTCCATTCCTCTATACCACATACCCAGCCTATCATGTATCCTTTCCAACTGCCCCGCGTTCACACCCACAAGCAAAACTTCCCATTTAAGAAAAACACATTTAGCCCTCCGTCGCAAATCCATCAACCCCAACCCACCCTGACGTACAGGTAACATTACATCTCTCTTTAACCAATCACAACGTGAACCTCACATAAATTTGTACACCCGTCTTAAAATCCCTGCAATCACTGTCTCTGTAATTGGGAACACAGCTGCGACATGCCAGACCTTACTATACAATAAAATGTTTACGACTATCACTCGCTGTATAAGAGTTAGGTGCTGGGGTCTCAGAACACCTAGACGTGCCACGATCCTTTCCAATAGCCTATCCGAGTTTTCCACCTGCGCCGCCACCATGTCATCCCTATAAATAATACCACAAATCTTTAAAGACGCCGCCCATTCTTCAACAAATTACATCTCCCCTCCACCCCCCACCCAAGTACCCAATCCCATGCACCTTGACTTCGCACTATTTACCTGCATTCTCGTGGCACTTTCAAACAATTGCACAACCTCGTCCAAAACTCGCATTGACATCCCTTCACGAATGAGAACAGTGGTGTCGTCTACATATCCAATTAATCCCGGCCAGGCCCTATTCATCTAGTTGTGGTTGCAGAGGTCGATTCACAGCAGGAAATCGAATCCTTGAGTATCACGTGAAAATTTCGAGATTCCCTGAACCACTGAACCATGAATGTTACATCAGGTGTGTGAGGGTAAAGTTCATTAGATAGGAGTGGTGGAAGTATGAATGATGGTGGTGGTTTGTTGCACAGTGTGTTTGTTCTGTTAGGTGGGTGCATCGTTCCTGCTACAACACCCCCCCCCCTCCCTTCTGCACCCGGTGGGAGGTGACGAGTGTCTCTCCGACCGGTTGTCGGAGAGACACGGCTCTCATCAAATCTTTAAGTATTCATTCCACTCCTCTTTAATTTATTATGTGTTTAGGTTAATTTGGTTTCACTAAGAGCTTCACTCTTGTTTAGGTTTTTATGCTGCAAATTCTTCCTGTCCCGATTTGAACTTACATAATGTAACATCATTCAATCCTCACCATTTCTTTTAAATGCCGTACAGTGGTGTGTAATTTTGTATTACTTTATTTTAGCCATGATTGTTGGCTCGGGTCATCCGACACAGGCGAGATAAGAAGGGCAGTATATACCTTGAAAAGATCTTACGATCAATCTGGCATCTGTACCTACACTGGTCCCTCTTCCACTCATATCCGACTCGCAATCAGCCACACACCATTCCAGTAGCCGTTCCCCAGTTATAACACCACCAATGTTTCATGGTGGTTCTCTACTGGCGACTCAACTGCTTCACAAGTGTTGTGGTAGGTAGAGGATACCAGTATCTCTGCTCCTCGGAATCCCTACTCATGTTGGGGTTACTGTCTACTCAGTGTGTCAACAGTCACGTCCACCTGTGCCCACCCCCTCCCCATTGTCATCAACAACGGCTCAACGTTCCAAACCACGATTCAGAGCTACGCGCCCAGAACATCGGCACACCACCATTTTCCACTACATATTGTGTACACGTTAGCTTTATGTCACTAATTATTTATATTTTATTTTATTTTTCATTTCCTTGATTAAAGTATATATTCTTTATTAGTTTTACTTATTAGTAAGTACAGTATATATTCTTTGTTTTATTTATAAAATTGTTTATTTTATGTTATCATTGATTTTTCTATTTTTTTCATTTCCATAAGGAGGAACCAGCCTTATCAAATACTATTTTATGGTGTGATAGTGTTGATGAACCTTGACGGGGTGCCCAGCACCACTGTACATGTTGATGAACCTTGACGGGGTGGCCAGCACCACTGTACATGTTGATGAACCTTGACGGGGTGTCCAGCACCACTGTACATGTTGATGAACCTTGACGGGGTGTCCAGCACTACTGTACATGTTGATGAACCTTGACGGGGTGTCCAGCACCACTGTACATGTTGATGAACCTTGACGGGGTGTCCAGCACCACTGTACATGTTGATGAACCTTGACGGGGTGGCCAGCACCACTGTACATGTTGATGAACCTTGACGGGGTGTCCAGCACCACTGTACATGTTGATGAACCTTGACGGGGTGTCCAGCACCACTGTACATGTTGATGAACCTTGACGGGGTGTCCAGCACTACTGTACATGTTGATGACCTTGACGGGGTGTCCAGCACCACTGTACATGTTGATGAACCTTGACGGGGTGTCCAGCACCACTGTACATGTTGATGAACCTTGACGGGGTGGCCAGCACCACTGTACATGTTGATGAACCTTGACGGGGTGTCCAGCACCACTGTACATGTTGATGAACCTTGACGGGGTGTCAGCACCACTGTACATGTTGATGAACCTTGACGGTGGTGTCCAGCACCACTGTACATGTTGATGAACCTTGACGGGGTGTCCAGCACCACTGTACATGTTGATGAACCTTGACGGGAGTGTCCAGCACACTGTACTGTTGATGAACCTTGACGGGGTGTCCAGCACCACTGTACATGTTGATGAACCTTGACGGGGTGTCCAGCACCACTGTACATGTTGATGAACCTTGACGGGGTGTCCAGCACCACTGTACATGTTGATGAACCTTGACGGGGTGCCCAGCACCACTGTACATGTTGATGAACCTTGACGGGGTGTCCAGCACCACTGTACATGTTGATGAACCTTGACGGGGTGTCCAGCACCACTGTACATGTTGATGAACCTTGACGGGGTGTCCAGCACCACTGTACATGTTGATGAACCTTGACGGGGTGTCCAGCACCACTGTACATGTTGATGAACCTTGACGAGGTGGCCAGCACCACTGTACATGTTGATGAACCTTGACGAGGTGTCCAGCACCACTGTACATGTTGATGAACCTTGACGAGGTGTCACCGATAATGCTGACACATACGTGGCTCTGGCAAGCGACGGAACTATTACATTCTCCTCCCGTTTGGAATACCAGTCACACGAGCAGTATATATATTAATGCATCCGCTAACAAGTGGTTTTTAGGTTCGATTCCCGCCAAGTGTAGTTTGTTATTTGCTAAAATTCACTTGTCCGTGGATGCATTAATATTATAAATGGTATATATAGTATTCGCAGGAGCACGAGTCAATGTTATGTATGTTGAGTCAGTTTAAACTTTTGAAATTTGGGGTCGTTGGTTAATCTCTCGTACGACCACTATTTGAGTTTTCACTTTAGGTGATTTACCATAGGTCTACCTGGAGGATGTTACGGATGTCAACGCCCCCGTGTCCCGATTTATGACAAGTCCTCCCGGTGGATTAGGGCCTAATAAGCCAGGCTGTTACTGCTAGCCGCACGCAATGCAACGTACAAGCCACTGCCCGGCTAGTCAAATACTGACTTTGGGACTTAATCCCGTTACCTCTTGAAAACAGCTAGGGGTTTATTGGTGATCCTTCTTAGGTATGATGGGAGACTGTTGAACTCATGGCACCCCTGCTTTCCACTGGTGCCATGTTGAACGTCTGTCAAGCATTTTGTGTTTGTAGGGAGTGATTCCTGTGTGTAGATTTGGAACTAGTCACTCTAGGTTTTTCCAGATTGAAATTATGATGTAACTTTCTCACCTCGTTGCAAATACATATCAATGACCTTCTAACTTTCACAGTAATTAAGGTGCTTGACTGAATTTACACATGCAGTGAAGGTTCTCTGAACATTCTCCAGTACTGGAATTTCGGCAACGTTGAAAAAGGGTTGTTGATGTACAGCAGTATTCCAGCCTAGAGAGAACAAGTAACTCCAAGGTTATTCTTATTTGCTTGTCACCCTTTGTTTTAAAGGTTCTCGTTATCCATCCTATCCTTTTCCTCGCAGTTGTGGTAATGACATGGTTTTAATCCTTGAAAACGAGATCCTCGAACATTATGACTCCTTCACATTACATTTTCTCCCTACTGTGTGGTTAGAATTTGTTATGTGTTCCGTTCTACCTTTTATTTCCTCATGTTTTCTGTAAGAGAGTAACCGAAATTTGTTCTCACTGAACATATTTCTCTCGGTTGCCCATTGGAAGACTTGGTTTATATCCGCTTGGAGAGTTACAATGTCCTCCATGGTTGATAT
>NC_069498.1:14359092-14389092 GCF_026875155.1 Cherax quadricarinatus
ATAAAATGTATTGTTTGTTAATATTTTTGGGTGTCTGGAATGGTTTAATTGGATTTACATTATTTCCTATGGGAAATATTAACAAAACATACATTTTATAGATAATAATAATAATAGTTTTGCATACAGAAAAGGCAGGACTAAATTCGAGGGTCCACTGTACATCCTTATATCCAATACCAGGTCATCCTTATATCCCATACCAGGTCATCCTTATATCCCACACCAGGTCATTCTTATATCCAATACCAGATCATTCTTATATCCAATACCAGGTCATCCTTATATCCCATACCAAGTCATCCTTATATCCCACACCAGATCATCCTTATATCCCATAGCAGGTCATCCCTATATGCCATACCAAGTCATCCCTGTATGCCATACCAAGTCGTCCTTACATGCCGTACCAGGTCACCCTTATGTGCCATACCAGGTCATCCTTATATGCAATACCAGGTCATCCTTATAATCCCGTACCGGGTCATCCATATATCCCATACCAGGTCATCCTTATATCTCATACCAAGTCATTTATATCCCCTTCGAGGGCTCCTTATACCCCATACCAGGTCATTCCCCTATGCCATACTAGGTCATCCTATATGCCATTACCAGGTCATCCTTACATGCCGTACCAGGCCATACTTACCCCCCCCCCCCCCCAACCCCCCCCCCCCCCCCCCCCCCCCCCCCCCCCCCCCCCCCCCCCCCCCCCCCCCCCCCCCCCCCCCCCCCCCCCCCCCCCCCCCCCCCCCCCCCCCCCCCCCCCCCCCAACCCCCCCCCCAAAACCCCCCCCCCCCCCCCCCCCCCCCCCCCCCCCCCCCCCCCCCCCCCCCCCCCCCCCCCCCCCCCCCCCCCCCCCCCCCCCCCCCCCCCCCCCCCCCCCCCAACCCCCCTTTTTCCAGGTCATCCTTATAGGGACAAAAAAGGTCATCCTTATATCCATACAGGTAATCCTTATATGCCATACCAGGTAAATCCTTATTTCCCAATCCCGGGGACCCGGGTTTTATCCCATACCAGGCCATCCGTATATGCCATCCCAAGGAAATCCGTATAGGGCCTTACCAGGTTTTTTTTTAAAATGTCATATCAGGTCGTCCTTATACCCAAAAAAAAAGGGGTCATCTTTATACCCCTTTCCAAAGGTATCCTTATTTCACTTTCCAATCATCCTTATACCCCTTTTACCGGTCTTTCCTTATAGCCTTTACCTTTACCCTTATATGCCTTCCCGGGTCATCCTTATGTGCCTCCAGGTCAGCCTTTTTCCCCTTTCCAAAGTCACCCTTTTACCCCATACAAGGTATCCTTATATCCCATACCAGGTCATCCTTATATCCCTTTCCAGGTCATCCTTATATCCCCCCATCCCTTTATTGCCAAAACCGGGTTTCCCCTTTTTTTTCTTATACCAGGTCATCCTTTTTTATGCCAACTTTTATGCCATCCCCTTTATTTTTGCCTTTCCTTTATAGGGTGTACCTTGGGGCCCAAATTATTATTTGCCATATTTTTTTTGCCATACCTTTTATGCCATCCCTTAAAAGGGCCATCCTTAATCCATATCCTGCAGGTCTGGTTCGAGTTTATTCTCCCTTTAAAGATTACTCTGAGGGGCTTTTTCCTTTTCCCCTTGCAAACCCCCCAAATTCCCCAAAAAAATTTTGGGCCCCCGGGGTCTTTTCGCCCTCGCCTTTTCCCTTCGGGACATTCAATCGCTTTTTTTTTTCCCTCCTGTTTTTTTTCCCTCGTGGGTTTTTCCCCCTCGGCTTCCTGGACCCCCATAGAATAAACCGATTTTCCTTTCTTCCCCCCCACTGTGCCCCCCCATTGCATCCTCTGGGAGTTTTGTTCCTCCTTTGGGGGTTTTTCCTTAAAATCCCTTTCCTAGCCGGGGCCCCTTTTTTTCATGGTCTGTTTTTCCCTTGCGGGGGTGTTCCTGGCCCCTCCCGGAGTTTGGTAGGGGCCCCTGCATATTTCGTAGCCCTTCAATGTCTCCCGGTTTTTTCTTTTGTTCTTTTGTGCTCCTTGTCTTGCCTTACCCCTGTGTGGGTTGACTGGCCCTTTGCATACGGGATAGCTTCCTTCCCTCCCCCGCCCCTTTGGGTCGTGTCTGATGTAGAAGTTCTGATTTTAATGTCTGTATTTTTTTTTTCTTTAGGCTTTTTAGGTTACTCGTTTCTTTTCTGGCGATGTATCTTGGCTTCTGCTACAAAAAGATGTTGCCCCCAATTTGCTCTCTGAAGTTTCACCCTCAAATCCTTTTTCCAAGCTCTTCTAGCTTCCCCCCCCAGTTTTCCCCCTTTTTTTGTTTCTGCTTTTCCCAATCATCCATCCCAGCTTGTCTGCCTTTGCCCGGCTTTGGGCCCTTTGGGTTTTTTAGTCTCATTCCCCCCAAAAGAACGAATTTAAAAAATGTGAGGATGGTTTGTTTTAAAAAAAAGGGGGAGGGGGAGGGAGGTTGGGCAGGGGGGAAAGGAAGGATATGGGGGGGGAGACGGGGACATTTGTCAATGAGAGTTTTATGGTTTACAAGGGGTTAGGGGGAAGGGGGAAAGGGGTGGGGGAGAGGCTAGGGGGGGGAGGGGAGAGGGGGGGGGGAAGGGGCTGGGGAGGGGGGAAGGGGATGGGAGAGAGAGAGAGAGAAAAAAGAGGAGAGAAGAGAGAGAGAGAGAGGGAGAGGGGGGGGGGAAAAAGTGAGTAGGGGAAAAATGGATGGAAAGTGGGGTGAGAACGGGAGAGAGAGAGTGAGAAAAAGGGGGGGATGGTTGGAAAGTGAGGATGAGGGGAAAAGAGGGATAAAAAAAGAGAGGGGAGGGAGGAGAGGGAGGGAGAAAAAGGGGGGGTTGGGGAAAAAGGGGGTTGGATGGACGGAAGGTGAAGATGAGGGGGAGAGGGGACACGAAGTGTTAGGATGGGAGTGAGGGGGGAAAAAGGGAAAGGGGGGGAGAGAGTGACCGTTTAAAAGGGGGTGCCTTAACGTGGTGGGTGTGTTGTGTGTTTGTGTGTGTGGGGTGTTTGTTGAGTGTGGTGTTTGTTGGTGTGTGGTGTTTGTGTGTGGGTGTGTGTGTGTGTGTGGGGTGTGGGGTGTAGGGTTTTTTATGTGGGGTGTATGTGCTGTGTCTTCGAATTTCGTGGGACTCACTCGGGGAAAGGGGTGTGGTGTGTGTGTGTGTGTGTGTTTTGTGCGCGCGCTGTGTGTTTGGGGGGGTAATGGGGGGGGGGAGAGAGGGGTTAGAGGGTGGAAAAAGTGTTTGGAGAGGGGCCCGGGATGTAAAGTGGGTGGGTGGGGTTGGGGGGTGTATGTATGGTTATAAAGGGGGACCGTGTACACAGTCTGTGTTTTGTGTGTGTGTGTGTGTATGTGTGTGATTGTGTGGTGTGATTGCGTGTTGTTTTGTGTGTGTGTGGGTAGGGTGTTTTGTGTGTGTGTGTTTTCGTGATTGTGTGCGTGTGATTGTGTGATTGGGTGTGTGTGTGATTGTGTGTGTGTGTGTGTGTGTGTTGGGTGTGTGTGTGTGTGTGTGGGGTTTTGTTTTGTGTGTTTTGTGTGTGGGTGTTTGAGGGTTTAAACCCTTTCCTAGCTACGCCCTCCCTTCCTCACGCACTCATAAAACCTTTTTCCAAACCTTTTTATGCTGTTTCTACTCTAATTTGGAAATTAGCTTGCAGGAGTGGGTGCCCGAAATCTAACAGTGTGCAGAGACCGGGAATCTGACAACTTTTAAACCCAATAAGTGAAAAGGACTTGCGTGGCTGTGGAGCGTTGAAAGTTCCCAGTTGTGACCCCGCTGTGTACACGAAGGTTTTCTAAAATATTGGGGAAAATCCTTCCCCCGTGATAGTTATATCCATTTATGCTCATACATCCCGCGCTCCTTAAGTTTTTTCCCACTTTCCCATTTTTGGTAAAAATAAAATTCCCACACTCGGAAAGCTACACTTTTTATTTTAATGGGACAAAAACCTGTTATGACGTCACTGCTTAAGAAGGCCTACCCCTGCCCCCTGCCTATTTAAAATTTTTTTTTCTTTTCTCTCTTTATTTAAAAAAATTTTTCGCTCTCACTTTATGCTGCCCTCCTTTTCCCACTTTTTAAACCCAAACCCTCTCGTAATTCTTGAACCCTTTCACATCGCTTTGCCCTTTGTATATTGGAAACCCGTGGCAATGGGTGCCCTAGCCCCCCTTGGGGGGCCTAGTGGGAAACCCATTCCCTTTTTTTTTTTATAATAATTTTGGGTTTAAATACTTGTAGGGTTGTTAACTAAACGTTGTCACAAACCACGGGTTTGCGGGCTAGCAGCTAATGAACCCCCTTAAAAAAACATTTAAAAATCTCGGAACCCTTGGTGCCCCCCACGTCGTTGTGTTTGCTTTCTTATTTGTGTTCATTCACCGGAGTTAACTTTAATAAAAATCCCAACAGCAATTCTTTAAAAACCTAACAGGGGTTAAAAAGTGTAACAATAGATATTTATGACGTGCTTCCAGGAAAGTTATCCCCCCTATTGCATAAACCCCGCCACTTTCCCTTTGTGTTCGTCTCGTTATGTTCTGTTCTTCTGTGTTACTATATTGTTCGATCCCTTTCTGTACGGGTTTTTTTGTGTTACTCTTTTGTTTTTCTGTTACTGAAATTTGGTTCCCCTGTGTTAGTAATGATCTTTTGTGTTCTATACTGGTTTTTGTGTTACATTTCTGTTTCTGTGGTTTTTGTTTCTGTTCTTATGGTTACCGGGGCTTACTGTGTTAAATGTACTGGTTTCTGTGTTAGTGTACTGGTTTTTCTGTGTTACTGTACTGGTCTTTGGGGTTTCGTTCTGGTCTCTGTGTTATGTATGGTTTCTGTGTTAGTTACTGGTCTTCTGTGTTTTTGTAATGGTCTTTGTGTTATTGTTGGGCTTCTGTTTCTGTACTGGTCTTCTGTGTTACTGTTGGTTTTTCTGTCTACTGACTGGTTTTTCTGCGTTTTCTGTACTGGTTTCTGCGTTTTCTGTATGGTCTTATGCGTTACTGTACTGGTCTTCTGTGTTATGTACTGGCCCTTTTGTGTTTCTGTATGGCCCTTTTGTGGTTTTCTGTACTGGTTTCTGTGTTACTGTACTGGTTTTTCGGTTTTCCATATGGTTTTCTGTTTTACTATTTAAAGGTCTTCTGTTTTTAATATATGATCTTCTGTGTTTCTTTATGGTTTCTGTGTTACTATACTGGTCTTTGTGTTACTATATGGTTTTTTGTGTTAATGTTTTGGTCTTCTGTGTTACTGTAAATGTTTTCTGTGTTATTGTCTGTTCTTCGGGGTTAAAGGTCTTCTGTGTTGTGTATGATCTTCTGTGGGGACTTTATTGGGTTTTTGTGTTATTGTACTGTTTTTCTGTGTTATTGGGCTTTGTGTTACTTTTTACTAGTTTCTGGGTTTTCTGTACTGGTTTTTCTGTGTTATGTCGGTTTTTTGTGTTCTGTACTGAAATTTTTGTGTTTCTGTACTGCTCTTCTGTGTTTCTGGGGGACTGGGGGTTTTCTGTGTTAATGTCTGGTCTTCTGTGTTAATGTATTGGGCTTTTTTGTTAAGTACTGGTCTTCTTCGTTACCGTATGGTTTTCTGTGTTACTGTACTGGTCTTCTGTGTTAATGTTCGGCCTTTTTGTTTTATGACTGGGCTTTTTTGGTTTCTGGCTGGTCTTCTGTGTTACGGACCCGGTCCCTTTTGTGTTTTGACTGGTTTTGTGTTATGGATGGGCTTCTGTGTTACTGGATTTTCTGTGTTTCTGGGACTGGTCTTCTGTGTTACTGGACTGGTCTTCTGTGTTACTTTAAATGGGTTTTTTTTGTTAAATGTACTGCGTCTTCTGTGTTTTGTACTGTTCCCTGTTTTTACTGTATGTTTCTTTTGTTACTGTACTGTTTCTGTGTTACTTTTTATGTTCGTCCCGTGTACTGTACTGTTTTCTGTGTTATTGTACTGTTCCTGTGTGTTATTTTTTACTGTTCTTTGTGTTACTGTATGTTTCCCATGTGTTAATGTTGTTCTTTTTGTGTTACTGTTTCTGTTCCTCTGTGTTTATTGTTTGTTCTTTCCCGTGTTTAAATTTCTTGTGTGTTACTGTAATGGTCTTCTGTGTTTTTCTGTAATGTTTTCTGTGTTTCTTTTACTGGTTTCTGTGGGTTTTTGTATGCCTTTTGGTTTTTAATGTACTGCCCCTTTTGTGTTATTTCTGGTTTTTTGTGTTATGGATGGTTTCTGGTTACTGTATGGTTTTTCTGTGTTAATGTAAAGGTCTTCTGTGTTACTGTACTGCTTTCTGGTGTTTTCTGTAATGTCTTCTGTGTTTCTGTATGGGGTTTTTGGTTACTGTTTCTGGTCTTCTGTGTTACTGTAAATGGTCTTCTGTGTTTTTGTATGTTCTCTTTTGTTACTGTACTGTTCTTTTTTGTGTTTCTGTATGGTTTTTTCTGTGTTTAAATGTACTGGGTTTTTCTTTTGTTACTGTATGTTTCTGTGGGTTTCCCGTACGTTTTCTGTGTTACTTTCTGTTTTTTTCTGGGGTTACTGTAAAGTTTTTCTGTGTTATGTTTCGTTTTTCTGTGTTACTGTAATGTTCTTCTGTGTTATGTAAGGGGTTTTTTGTGTTACTGTACTGTTTCTCTGTGTTTTTTTTACTGTTCCCTTTTGTGTTACTGTACTGTTTTCCCCGTGTTACTGTACGTTTTTGTGTTACTGTACTGTTTTCTGTGTTACTGTATGTTTTCTGTGTTACTGTTTTGTTTTTCGTGTTTCTGTTGTTCTTCTGTGTTACTTTTTAATGTTCTTCTGTTTTACTGACTGTTTTCTGTGTTACTGTATGTTCTTCTGTGTTACTGTATGTTTTTCCCGTGTTACTGTATGTTTTTCTTTGCTACTGTTTCTGTTGTTCTGTGTTATTGGGACTGTTCCTCTTTGTTACTGTATGTTCCTTTTTTGTTATTGTACTGTTATTCTGTGTTGCTTTTTGTGTGGGTTTCTGTATGGTCCTGTTTACTATCCGGTCTTCTGTGTTAACCGTATGGTTTTCTGTTACTGTACTGGGCTTCTGTGTTACTGTATGGTCTTTTGCTACTGTAATGGTCTTCTGTGTTACTTTTTATGGGGTTTTTGTTGTTAATATAAAGGGGCTTGGGTTTCTTATCGTCTTCTTTTGTTTCTGTATGTTTTCTGTGTTACTGGTCTTCTGTGTTTCTGTTTCTGGTCTTCCGTGTTACTGTAGGGTCGTTTCCCGTTCTGTTTCTGGTTTTTTCTGTGGTTTCTCTTTCTGGTTTCGTGTTACTGTAACTGGTCTTCTGTGTTACTGACTGGTCTTCGTGTTACTGTTTCTGGTCTTTGGGGTTAATTACCCGGTCTTCTGTGTTTCTGTAATGGTCTTTCTGTGCTTTTCTGTACTTGGGGCTTTTTGGGTTACTTTTCTGGGGCTTCTGTGTTACTCCCAATGGTTTTCTGTGTTACCCCCCCTATGGGGCTTTTTGTGTTACTTAAAGGTTTTGTGTTACTTAAAATGGTTTCTGTGTTACTGTAAGGGTTTTTGGTTACTGGGACTGGTCTTGTTTTGTTACTGTACTGGTATTCTGTGTTTTTTTACGGCTTGTGTGTTTCTTTTACTGGTCTTCTTGTGTTGTTACCCCGTTTTTGTGTGTTTCTGTACTGGTCTTTTGGCTATGTTTTGGTCTTGTGTGTTAATGTACTGCTCTTTGGTTTTTTTACTGTAAGTCTTGGGTGTTACTTTACTGCTCTTCTGTGCTACTGTACTGCTTTGTGTGTTATGTCTGGTCTTCTGTGTTATGTACTGTCTTGTTGTTACTGTACTGGTCTTCTGTGTTACTTTACGCCTTGTGTGTTTTTGTACTGCTTTTTCTTGTTTTCTATGTTCTGGTCTTCTTGTTCCCGTATGGTTTTTCTGTTTTTTTTGGGATGGTTTCTGTGTTAATGTACTTGTTTTTCTGCGGTTTCTGTAATGGTTTCTGCGTTACTGTTTCTGATCCTTGGGGGGTACTGTAATGGTTTTGGGGTTTTTTTTACTGGGGTTTTTTGTGTTACTGTTCTGTTTTCCCCAGTGTTATTGTTTTGTTTTCTGTGTTACGTACTCATTTTGTGTTACTGTACTGGGTTTTTCTGTTGGGTTTTTGTATTGTTCCCTTTGTTGTGTACTGTTTCTCTGTGTTTTCTTATGTTCTTCTTTTGGGAAATGTACTGGTTTTTTTTTGTGTTACTGTTTCTGTTTCTCTGTTTTTTCTGTACTGTTTTTTCTGTGTTACTGTACTGTTCTTTTTGTTTTTACTGTATGTTTTCTGTTTTTACTGTACTTTTTTTTTTTTCCCCCTTTACTGTAATGTTCTTCTGTGGTTACTGTTTCTGGGTTTTTTGTGTTATTGTACTGTTCCTCTGTGTTACTGTACTGTTTTCTGTGTTAAATAATGTTCTTCTGTGTTAAATTACTGTTTTCCCGGGGTTAAATTTTTTCTGTTTTTTTCTGTGTTACGGTACTGATTTTCTGTGTTACTGAAATGTTCCTCTGTGTTAAATTTTTTTTTTAACTATTCTTCGTGTTACTTTTTTTCTGTGTTTTCTGTACTGGTCTTATGTGTTACTTTACTGGTTTTTTTGGGGATTGTTTCTGTTCTTCAGTGTTACTGGTTTCTGTGTTCCCCGTACTGGTTTCTGTGTTACTTACTGTTTTTCTGTGTTAGTGTTAAAGGTCTTCGTGTTACTGTGTGGTCTTTTTGTGTTACTGTACTGGTCTTCTGTGTTTTTTGTTTTGTTCTTCTGTGTTTTCTGTACTGTTTTTCTGTGTTACTGTTTTGTTATTCTGTGTTACTGTACTGTTCTTCTGTGTTACCCTAATGATTTTCTGTTTCTTTTTACTGTTCTTTTGTGGTTTCGTACTGTTTTCCCTGTGTTTTCTGTACTGTTCTCTGGGTTACTGTACGTTTCTCTGTGTTACTGTTTCCCGTTTTCCCCTTTTGTTACTGTACTTTTTCCCCTTTTGTGTTACTGTACTGTTCCTCTGTGTTACTGTACTGTTCCTCTGTGTTACTGTACTGGTCTTCTGTGTTACTGTACTGGTCTTCTGTGTTACTGTACTGTTCCTCTGTGTTACTGTACTGTTCCTCTGTGTTACTGTACTGGTCTTCTGTGTTACTGTACTGGTCTTCTGTGTTACTGTACTGGTCTTCTGTGTTACTGTACTGTTCCTCTGTGTTACTGTACTGTTCTCTGTGTTACTGTACTGGTCTTCTGTGTTACTGTACTGGTCTTCTGTGTTACTGTACTGGTTGTTCTGTGTTACTGCATGTTCTTGTATGTTGCACGTTGTTATTTTGATTTACCTCTTGGTATTTTACTGGTTTCTGCGTTTTTTACTGTTTTACGTTATTTAATTGTTTTATGTATTATTATGCAGCTTTTATATGCTATGCTGTTTTTTTGTTTTAAAATAGGTTACTATAATACCAGCTGACTTGATTGTCTTATTACTTAACAAAGGAACAGCTGCCTAAAATCTTTTACCAACAAGTTCTGCCAGCACTATTTCCAACACAAAACCTTTACACGAGACTTCCACAAAAAGTCTCCTGGTGACAATCCCGTCAAGTCTTATCCACTTGAACCCTTCCAGCAAAACCTTAGAAAACTTCTTGGCAGGATTCTTTTATATCTGATGTTTTACCAAAAAAGGTTGAAGAGTGTTATTAACTCTTTTGTTTTCAAAACTTTATATACATCACAACACAACGATGGTGGTGAAAAAAACTCACACTAGCAGACAAACTTTCACCTGTCAAGCAAACTTTTCATTCATAGTTTCTTCTACGTTGTCTCTTTTTCTTACTTATGACTTGGTGCCAATATATTCTGAAAAATTTGTGCCCAACATTCAGTGTGTCATTTATCTCTGCAACATAGTGCACCACAACATTCAGTGTGTCATATGTCTCTGCAAAATAGTGCACCACAACATTCAGTGGTCATTATCTCTGCAACATAGTGCCCCCACATTCAGTGTGTCATATATCTCTGCAACATAGTGCACCACAACATTCAGTGTGTTATATCTCTGCAAAATAGTGCACCACAAACATTCGTGTGTTTATTTTTTCTCTGCAACATAGTGCACCACAACATTCGTGTGTTTTTATATCTTGCACATAGTGCACCCCAACATTCAGTGTGTCATATATCTCTGCAACATAGTGCAACCACAACATTTCGTGTGTATTTTCTCTGCAACTAGTGCACCACAAATTCAGTGTGTCATATATCTCTGCAACATAGTGCACCACAACATTCAGTGTGCCATATATCTCTGCAACTTAGTGATCACAACTTTCAGTGTGTCATATATTCTGCAACATAGTGCAACACAAAAATTCAGTGGTCATATATCTCTGCAACATAGTGCACCACAACATTTTAGGTGTCATATATCTCTGCAACATAGTGCACCAACAAACATTCAGTGTGTCATATGTCTCTGCAACATAGTGCACCACAACATTCAGTGTGTCTTTTATCTCTGCAACATAGTGGGCCCACAACATTCGTGTGTATATTTTCTCTGAACATTTGTGACCACAACATTCAGTGTGTCTTATATCTCTGCAACATAGTGCACCACAACATTCAGTGTGTCATATATCTCTGCAACATAGTGCACCACAACATTCAGTGTGTCATATATCTCTGCAACATAGTGCACCACAACATTCAGTGTGTCATATATCTCTGCAACATAGTGCACCACAACATTCAGTGTGTCATATATCTCTGCAACATAGTGCACCACAACATTCAGTGTGTCATTATCTCTGAACATAGTGCACCACAACATTCAGTGTGTCATTATATCTCTGCAACATAGTCCCACCACAACATTCAGTGTGTCATATATCTCTGCAACATAGTGCACCACAACATTCAGTGTGTAATATATGTTAACATTGATACATCACAGTACATAACAGTATGGGAGACATTAACACACAGTCGTACTGGCCAGGTTGTGGCAACACACAGTCGTACTGGCCAGGTTGTGGCAGCCACCACCAAAATTATTATTGTCAAGAGATCGAAATCATCCAAGTTGAGTTTTTATTTTCATCACCGAAAGTTTTTGTTTTACATGTTTTTACATGTTTTTACATGTTTTGTTTTACATGTTTTTACATGTTATCTTGTACACTGGTCAGTACGTCTGACTTACTGAGATTCTATGTTATCTTGTACACTGGTCAGTACGTCTGACTTACTGAGATTCTATGTTATGTTGTACACTGGTCAGTACGTCTGACTTACTGAGATTCTATGTTATGTTGTACACAGGTCAGTACGTCTGACTTACTGAGATTCTATGTTATCTTGTACACTGGTCAGTACGTCTGACTTACTGAGATTCTATGTTATCTTGTACACTGGTCAGTACGTCTGACTTACTGAGATTCTATGTTATCTTGTACACTGGTCAGTACGTCTGACTTACTGAGATTCTATGTTATTTTTGTACACAGGTCAGTACGTCTGACTTACTGAGATTCTATGTTATGTTGTACACTGGTCAGTACGTCTGACTTACTGAGATTCTATGTTATGTTGTACACAGGTCAGTACGTCTGACTTTCTGAGATTCTATGTTATGTTGTACACAGGTCAGTACGTCTGACTTACTGAGATTCTATGTTATGTTGTACACAGGTCAGTACGTCTGACTTACTGAGATTCTATGTTATGTTGTACACAGGTCAGTACGTCTGACTTACTGAGATTCTATGTTATGTTGTACACAGGTCAGTACGTCTGACTTTCTGAGATTCTATGTTATGCTGTCATGTTCTGTGATGAGTCAATGTCAGCAAATTATTGTTGTATTGTTTAAATGACATTATGTATTATTCCTTAAATGTTATTATGTATTATTCCTTAAATGTTATCATGTATTATTCCTTAAATGTTATCATGTATTATTCCTTAAATGTTATCATGTATTATTCCTTAAATGTTATCATGTATTATTCCCTTAAATGTTATCATGTATTATTCCTTAAATGTTATCATGTATTATTCCTTAAATGTTATTATGTATTATTCCTTAAATGTTATCATGTATTATTCCTTAAATGTTATCATGTATTATTCCTTAAATGTTATCATGTATTATTCCTTAAATGTTATTTTGTATTATTCTTAAATGTTATTATGTATTATTCCTTAAATGTTATCATGTATTATTCCTTAATGTTATCATGTATTATTTCCTTAAATGTTATCATGTATTATTCCTTAATGTTATCATGTATTATTCCTTAAATGTTATCATGTATTATTCCTTTAAATGTTATTATGTATTATTCCTTAATGTTATCATGTATTATTCCTTAAATGTTATCATGTATTATTCCTTAAATGTTATCATGTATTATTCCTTAAATGTTATCATGTATTATTCCTTAAATGTTATCATGTATTATTCCTTAAATGTTATCATGTATTATTCCTTAAATGTTATCATGTATTATTCCTTAAATGTTATTATGTATTATTCCTTAAATGTTATTATGTATTATTCCTTAAATGGTGCGGCACACAATGTTATTTCTTTTATCTTAATATTTATCTCATAAAGAATATTTAATGTTAATGTTTAGGTGAAGTTTGCGTCGATAGTGAATATCGTACAGTTCTCAACAGTGAACATGGTACAGTTCGCAACAGTGAACATGTTACAGTTCGCAACAGTGAACATGGTACAGTTCGCAACAGTGAACATGGTACAGTTCTCAACAGTGAACATGGTACAGTTCACAACAGTGAACATGGTACAGTTCACAACAGTGAACATGGTACAGTTCACAACAGTGAACATGGTACAGTTCACAACAGTGAACATGGTACAGTTCGCAACAGTGAACATGGTACAGTTCACAACAGTGAAACTGGTACAGTTCACAACAGTGAACATGGTACAGTTATCAACAGTGAACATGGTACAGTTCACAACAGTGAACATGGTACAGTTCTCAACAGTGAACATGGTACAGTTCTCAACAGTGAACATGGTACAGTTCACAACAGTGAACATGGTACAGTTCTCAACAGTGAACATGGTGCAGTTCGCAACAGTGAACATGGTACAGTTCGCAACAGTGAACATGGAACAGCTCGCAACAGTGAACATGGTAGAGTTCGCAACAGTGAACATGGAACAGTTCGCAACAGTGAACATGGTACAGTTCGCAACAGTGAACATGGTACAGTTCGCAACAGTGAACATGGTACAGTTCGCAACAGTGAACATGGTACAGTTCGCAACAGTGAACATGGTACAGTTCGCAACAGTGAACATGGTACAGTTCGCAACAGTGAACATGGTACAGTTCGCATCAGTGAACATGGTACAGTTTGCAACAGTGAACATGGTACAGTTCGCAACAGTGAACATGGTACAGTTCGCAACAGTGAACATGGTACAGTTCACAACAGTGAACATGGTACAGTTCACAACAGTGAACATGGTACAGTTCACAACAGTGAACATGGTACAGTTCACAACAGTGAACATGGTACAGTTCACAACAGTGAACATGGTACAGTTCACAACAGTGAATATTGTACAGTTCACAACAGTGAGCATTGTACAGTTCTCAACAGTGAACATGGTACAGTTCGCAACAGTGAACATGGTACAGCTCGCAACAGTGAACATGGTACAGTTCTCAACAGTGAACATGGTACAGTTCGCAACAGTGAACATGGTACAGTTCGCAACAGTGAACATGGTACAGTTCGCAAAATTGAACATGGTACAGTTCGCAACAGTGAACATGGTACAGTTCGCAAAATTGAACATGGTACAGTTCGCAACAGTGAACATGTTACAGTTCACAACAGTGAACATGATACAGTTCACAACAGTGAACATGATACAGTTCACAAAAGTGAACATGGTACAGTTTACAAAAGTGAACATGGTACAGTTCACAAAAGTGAACATGGTACAGTTCACAACAGTGAACATGGTACAGTTCACAACAGTGAACATGGTACAGTTCACAACAGTGAACATGGTACAGTTCACAACAGTGAACATGGTACAGTTCACGACAGTGAACATGGTACAGTTCACAACAGTGAATATCGTACAGTTCTCAACAGTGAACATGGTACAGTTCACAATAGTGAACATCGTACAGTTCTCAACAGTGAACATGTTACAGTTCTCAACAGTGGATATTGTACAGTTTTCAACAGTGAACATGGTACAGTTCACAACAGTGAACATGTTACAGTTCTCAACAGTGGATATTGTACAGTTTTCAACAGTGAACATGGTACAGTTCACAACAGTGGATATTGTACAGTTTTCAACAGTGAACATGGTACAGTTCTCAACAGTGGATATTGTACAGTTCTCAACAGTGAACATGTTACAGTTCTCAACAGTGGATATTGTACAGTTTTCAACAGTGAACATGGTACAGTTCACAACAGTGAACATCGTACAGTTCTCAACAGTGAACATGGTACAGTTCTCAACAGTGGACATTGTACAGTTTTCAACAGTGAACATGGTACAGTTCACTACAGTGAACATGGTACAGTTCTCAACAATGAACATGGTACAGTTCGCAACAGTGAACATGGTACAGTTCACAACAGTGAACATGGTACCGTTCACAACAGTGAACATGGTACCGTTCACAACAGTGAACATGGTACAGTTCTCAACAATGAACATGGTACAATTCACAACAGTGAACATGGTACAGTTCTCAACAATGAACATGGTACAGTTCTCAACAGTGAACATGGTACCGTTCACAACAGTGAACATGGTACCGTTCACAACAGTGAACATGGTACCGTTCACAACAGTGAACATGGTACAGTTCACAACAGTGAACATGGTACAGTTCACAACAGTGAACATGATACAGTTCACAACAGTGAACATGGTACAGTTCACAAAAGTGAACATGGTACAATTCACAACAGTGAACATGGTACAGTTCACAACAGTGAACATGGTACAGTTCACAACAGTGAACATGGTACAGTTCACAACAGTGAACATGGTACAGTTCACAACAGTGAACATGGTACAGTTCACAACAGTGAACATGGTACAGTTCACAACAGTGAACATGGTACAGTTCACGACAGTGAACATGGTACAGTTCACAACAGTGAATATCGTACAGTTCTCAACAGTGAACATGGTACAGTTCACAACAGTGAACATCGTACAGTTCTCAACAGTGAACATGTTACAGTTCTCAACAGTGGACATTGTACAGTTTTCAACAGTGAACATGGTACAGTTCACTACAGTGAACATGATACAGTTCACAACAGTGAACATGATACAGTTCACAGCAGTTAACTGGACCATGGTGGCAGCAGTGGCCAACTGGACCATGGTGGCAGCAGTGGTCAACTGGACCATGGTGGCAGCAGTGGTCAACTGGACCATGGTGGCAGTAGTGGTCAACTGGACCATGGTGGCAGCAGTGGTCAACTGGACCATGGTGGCAGCAGTGGTCAACTGGACCATGGTGGCAGCAGTGACCAACTGGACCATGGTGGCAGCAGTGGTCAACTGGACCATGGTGGCAGCAGTGTCCAACTGGACCATGGTGGCAGAAGTGGTCAACTGGACCATGGTGGCAGCAGTGGCCAACTGGACCATGGTGGCAGCAGTAACCAACTGGACCATGGTGGCAGCAGTGACCAACTGGACCATGGTGGCAGCAGTGGTCAACTGGACCATGGTGGCAGCAGTGGCCAACTAGACCATGGTGGCAGCAGTGGCCATCTGGACCATGGTGGCAGCAGTGGCCAACTGGACCATGGTGGCAGCAGTAACCAACTGGACCATGGTGGCAGCAGTACCAACTGGACCATGGTGGCAGCAGTGGCCAACTGGACCATGGTGGCAGCAGTGGCCATCTGGACCATGGTGGCAGCAGTGGTCAACTGGACCATGGTGGCAGCAGTGACCAACTGGACCATGGTGGCAGCAGTGGCCATCTGAACCATGGTGGCAGCAGTGGTCAACTGGACCATGGTGGCAGCAGTGACCAACTGGACCATGGTGGCAGCAGTGGCCATCTGGACCATGGTGGCAGCAGTAACCAACTGGACCATGGTGGCAGCAGTGGCCATCTGGACCATGGTGGCAGCAGTGGCCAACTGGACCATGGTGGCAGCAGTAACCAACTGGACCATGGTGGCAGCAGTAACCAACTGGACCATGGTGGCAGCAGTGGTCAACTGGACCATGGTGGCAGCAGTAACCAACTGGACCATGGTGGCAGCAGTGGCCAACTGGACCATAGTGGCAGCAGTGGCCATCTGGACCATGGTGGCAGCAGTGGTCAACTGGACCATGGTGGCAGCAGTGGCCATCTGGACCATGGTGGCAGCAGTGGCCATCTGGACCATGGTGGCAGCGGTAACCAACTGGACCATGGTGGCAGCAGTGGTCAACTGGACCATGGTGGCAGCAGTGGCCATCTGGACCATGGTGGCAGCAGTGGCCATCTGGACCATGGTGGCAGCAGTGGCCATCTGGACCATGGTGGCAGCAGTGGCCATCTGGACCATGGTGGCAGCAGTAACCAACTGGACCATGGTGGCAGCAGTGGTCAACTGGACCATGGTGGCAGCAGTGGCCAACTGGACCATGGTGGCAGCAGTGGCCATCTGGACCATGGTGGCAGCAGTGGCCATCTGGACCATGGTGGCAGCAGTGGCCATCTGGACCATGGTGGCGCAGTGGCCATCTGGACCATGGTGGCAGCAGTGGCCATCTGGACCATGGTGGCAGCAGTAACCAACTGGACCATGGTGGCAGCAGTGGCCAACTGGACCATGGTGGCAGCAGTGGCCATCTGGACCATGGTGGCAGCAGTGGCCATCTGGACCATGGTGGCAGCAGTGGCCATCTGGACCATGGTGGCAGCAGTAACCAACTGGACCATGGTGGCAGCAGTGGTCAACTGGACCATGGTGGCAGCAGTGGCCATCTGGACCATGGTGGCAGCAGTGGCCATCTGGACCATGGTGGCAGCAGTGGCCATCTGGACCATTGGTGGGCAGCAAGTGGCCATCTGGACCATGGTGGCAGCAGTAACCAACTGGACCATGGTGGCAGCAGTGGTCAACTGGACCATGGTGGCAGCAGTGGCCATCTGGACCATGGTGGCAGCAGTGGCCATCTGGACCATGGTGGCAGCAGTAACCAACTGGACAAAATGGTATATTCCAAGTCCGTCCTGACAACTCTGGCTGTAGATCAACGTTGTTTATTGGTCTGAGAAAGACCGCCAGTTACTTCAAACTATATATTACCTGAGTTCTTATTTAGATTTCTTAATATATAGTTGAACATTGACAAAAACCCTGAGGTCGACCTACCTATATTTACTGTTTTTTGTTTCTACAACCTTAATTAACATTCCTGGATTTAATTCTGGATTCCTGATAAACTATTGTTATAATGTTATGAGAAAAGATTTGTTTAATTTGATAATGTATTTATACCTATCGAATGTGATTGTTTTGATTTTAATAATTACTTTGATACTGGTTTTTCTATAACGAGAATGAAAATCACTTGTTAAAAATCATTTCTTTTGCGATAATTATTACTATGTACGCTTACTTTCCTCTCCTTCCCTCCTTCCTCTCCCCCTCCCTCTTCTCCCACTCCCTCATCTCTCCCGCTCCCTCATCTCCCCCTCCTTATCTCCCCCCCCTCCCTCATCTACCCCCCTCCCCTAAATCTCCCCCCTCCCTCCTCTCCCCCCCTCCCTCCTCTCCCCCTCCCTTCTCTCCCCCCTCCCTCCTCTCTCCCTCTCTGTTAATGTTTTCCCCTCCACATGTAACTCTGGTACCATCCCTTTCTTCTGACTGTCCACCTGTTCTGTTTTATCTGGTACCATCCCTTCCATCTGACGCTAAACCTGTTGTGTCGTATTTGGTACCATCCCTTCCTTCTGACTCTACACTTGTTGTGTTGTATCTGGTACCATCCCTTCCTTCTGACTCTCCACTTGTTGTGTAGCATCTGGTACCATCCCTTCTTTCTGACTCTCCACCCGTTGTGTTGTATCTGGTACCATCCCTTCCTTCTGACTCTCCACTTGTTGTGTAGCATCTGGTACCATCCCTTCTTTCTGACTCTCCACCCGTTGTGTTGTATCCGGTGCCATCCCTTCCTTCTGACTCTCCACCAGTTGTGCTGTATCTGGTATCTTACCTTCTTTCTGACTCTCCACCTGTTGTGTTGTATCTGGTATCTTCCCTTCCTTCTGACTCTCCACCTGTTGTGTTGTATCTGGTTTATCATCCCTTCTTCTGACTCTCCACTTGTTGTGTAGCACAGGTACCATCCCTTCCTTCCCTGACTCTCCACTTTTTGTGTAGCATTGGTACCACCCCTTTCCCTTCTGACTCTCCCCTGTTGTTCTGTTTTGGGTTTATCTTCCCTTCCTTCTGACTCTCCACGTGTTGTGTTGTATCTGGTATCTTCCCTTCCTTCTGACACTCCACCTGTTGTGTTGTATCTGGTATCTTCACCTTCCTTCTGACACTCCACCTGTTGTGTTGTATCTGGTACCATCTCTTCCTTCTGACTCTCCACCTGTTATGTTGCATCTGGTATCATCCCTTCCTTCTGACTCTCCACCGGTTGTGTAGCATCTGGTACCATCTCTTCCTTCTGACTCTCCACCTGTTGTGTTGTATCTGGTATCATCCCATCCTTCTGACTCTCCACCTGTTGTGTCGTATCTGGTACCATCCCTTCCTTCTGACTCTCCCCTGTTGTGTTGTATCTGGTACCATCCCTTCCTTCTGACTCTCCACCTGTTGTGTCGTATCTGGTACCATCCCATCCTTCTGACTCTCCATCTTCTGTGTTGTGTCTGGTACCATCCCTTCCTTCTGACTCTCCACTTTCCTGTTGTATCTGGTACCATCCCTTCCTTCTGACTCTCCACTGTTGTGTTGTATCTGGTACCATCTCTTCCTTCTGACTCTCCACTTGTTGTGTTGTATCTGGTACCATCCCTTCCTTCTGACTCTCCACCTGTTGTGTTGTATCTGGTACCATCCCTTAATTCTGACTCTCCACCTTTTGTGATGTATCTGGTATCATCCCTTCCTTCTGACTCTCCACCTGTTGTGTCGTATTTGGTACCATCCCTTCCTTCTGACTCTCCACTTGTTGTGTTGTATCTGGTACCATCCCTTCCTTCTGACTCTCCACTTGTTGTGTAGCATCTGGTACCATCCCTTCCTTCTGACTCTCCACTTGTTGTGTCGTATCTTGTACCATTCCTTCCTTCTGACTCTCCACCTGTTGTGTTGTATCTGGTACCTTCCCTTCCTTCTGACTCTCCATCTTCTGTGTTGTGTCTGGTACCATCCCTTCCTTCTGATTCTCCACTTGTTGTGTAGCATCTGGTACCATCCCTTCCTTCTGACTCTCCACCTGTTGTGTTGTATCTGGTACCTTCCCTTCCATCTGACTCTCCACCCGTTGTGTTGTATCTGGTACCATCCCTTCCTTCTGACTTTCCACCCGTTGTGTTGTATCTGGTACCATCCCTTCCTTCTGATTCCACCTGTTTGTTGTATCTGGTACCTTCCTTCCATCTGACTCTCCACCCGTTGTGTTGTATCTGGTACCATCCCTTCCTTCTGACTTTCCACCCGTTGTGGTGTATCTGGTACCATCCCTTCCTTCTGACTCTCCACCTGTTGTGTCGTATCTGGTACCAACCCTTCCTTCTGACTCTCCACCCGTTGTGTTGTATCTGGTACCATCCCTTCCATCTGACTCTCCACCCGTTGTGTTGTATCTGGTACCAACCCTTCCTTCTGACTCTCCACCTGTTGTGTTGTATCTGGTACCAACCCTTCCTTCTGACTCTCCACCCGTTGTGTTGTATCTGGTACCATCCCTTCCATCTGACTCTCCACCCGTTGTGTTGTATCTGGTACCAACCCTTCCTTCTGACTCTCCACCTGTTGTGTTGTATCTGGTACCATCCCTTCCTTCTGACTCTCCACCCGTTTTGTTTCATCTGGTACCATCCCTTCCTTCTGACTCTCCACCCGTTTTGTTTCATCTGGTACCATCCCTTCCTTATGACTCTCCACCTGTTGTGTTGTATCTGGTACCATCCCTTCCTTCTGACTCTCCACCCGTTGTGTTGTATCTGGTACCATCCCTTCCTTCTGACTCTCCACCCGTTGTGTTGTATCTGGCACCATCCCTTCCTTCTGACTCTCCAACTGTTTTGTCGTATCTGGTACCAACCCTTCCTTCTGACTCTCCCCCCTTGTGTTGTATCTGGAACCATCCCTTCCTTCTGACTCTCCACACGTTGTGTTGTATCTGGTACCATCCCTTCCTTATGACTCTCCACATGTTGTGTTGTATCTGGTACCATCTCTCCTTCTGACACTCCACCTGTTGTGTTGTATCTAGTACCATCTCTTCCTTCTGACTCTCCATCTTCTGTGTTGTGTCTGGTACCATCCCTTCCTTCTGACTCTCCACTTGTTGTGTTGTATCTGGTACCATCCCTTCCTTCTGACTCTCCACTTGTTGTGTTGTATCTGGTACCATCCCTTCCTTTTGACTCTCCACCTTTTGTGTTGTATCTGGTATCATCCCTTCCTTCTGACTCTCCACCTGTTGTGTCGTATCTGGTACCAACCCTTCCTTCTGACTCTCCATCTTCTGTGTTGTGTCTGGTACTATCCCTTCCTTCTGACTCTCCACTTTCGTGTTGTATCTGGTACCATCCCTTCCTGACTCTCCACCTGTTGTGTTGTATCTGGTACCATCTCTTACTTCTGACTCTCCACTTGTTGTGTTGTATCTGGTACCATCCCTTCCTTCTAACTCTCCGCCTGTTGTGTTGTATCTGGTACCATCCCTTCCTTCTGACTCTCCACCTTTTGTGTTGTATCTGGTACCATCCCTTCCTTCTGACTCTCCACCTGTTGTGTTGTATCTGGTATCATCCCTTCCTTCTGACTCTCCACCTGTTGTGTCGTATTTGGTACCATCCCTTCCTTCTGACTCCCCATCTTCTGTGTTGTGTCTGGTACCATCCCTTCCTTCTGATTCTCCACTTGTTGTGTTGTATCTGGTACCATCCCTTCCTTCTGACTCTCCACTTGTTGTGTAGCATCTGGTACCATCCCTTCGTGCTGACTCTCCACCTGTTGTGTTGTATCTGGTACCATCTCTTCTTTCTGACTCTCTACCTGTTTTGTTGTATCTGGTATCATCCCTTTCTTCTGACTCTCCACCTGTTGTGTCGTATCTGGTACCATCCCTTCCTTCTGACTCTCCACCTGTTGTGTTGTATCTGGTACCATCCCTTCCTTCTGACTCTCCACCTGTTGTGTCGTATTTGGTACCATCCCTTCCTTCTGATTCTCCACTTGTTGTGTTGTATCTGGTACCATCCCTTCCTTCTGACTCTCCACTTGTTGTGTCGTATCTGGTACCATCCCTTCCTTCTGACTCTCCACCTGTTGTGGTTGTATCGGGTTTACCATCCCTTCCTTCTGACTCTCCACCTGTTGTGTCGTATTTGGTACCATCCCTTCCTTCTGACTCTCCACTTGTTGTGTAGCATCTGGTACCATCCCTTCGTGCTGACTCTCCACCTGTTGTGTTGTATCTGGTACCATCTCTTCTTTCTGACTCTCTACCTGTTTTGTTGTATCTGGTATCATCCCTTTCTTCTGACTCTCCACCTGTTGTGTCGTATCTGGTACCATCCCTTCCTTCTGACTCTGCATCTTCTGTGTTGTGTCTGGTACCATTCCTTCCTTCTGACTCTCCACCTGTTGTGTTGTATCTGTTACCATCCCTTCCTTCTGACTCTCCACCGGTTGTTTAGAATCTGGTACCATCTCTTCCTTCTGACTCTCCACCTGTTGTGTTGTATCTGGTACCATCCCTTCCTTCTGACTCTCCACCTGTTGTGTTGTATCTGGTATCATCCCTTCCTTCTGACTCTCCACCTGTTGTGTCGTATCTGGTACCATCCCTTCCTTCTGATTCTCCATCTTCTGTGTTGTGTCTGGTACCATCCCTTCCTTCTGACTCTCCACTTGTTGTGTTGTATCTGGTACCATCCCTTCCTTCTGACTCTCCACCTTTTGTGTTGTATCTGATATCATCCCTTCCTTCTGACTCTCCGCCTGTTGTGTCGTATCTTGTACCATCCCTTCCTTCTGACTCTCCATCTTCTGTGTTGTGTCTGGTACCATCCCTTCCTTCTGACTCTCCACCTGTTGTGTTGCATCTGGTACCATCCCTTCTTTCTGACTCTCCACCTGTTGTGTTGTATCTGGTATCATCCCTTCCTTCTGACTCTCCACCTGTTTTGTCGTATGTGGTACCAACCCTTCCTTCTGACTCTCCACCCGTTATGTTGTATGTGGTACCATTCCTTCCTTCTGACTCTCCACCCGTTGTGTTGTATCTGGTACCATCCCTTCCTTCTGATTCTCCACCTGTTGCGTTGTATCTGGTATCATCCCTTCCTTCTGACTCTCCACCTGTTTTGTCGTATGTGGTACCAAACCCTTCCTTTGACTCTCCACCCGTTATGTTGTATGTGGTACCATTCCTTCCTTCTGACTCTCCACCCGTTGTGTTGTATCTGGTACCATCCCTTCCTTCTGACTCTCCACCTGTTGCGTTGTATCAGGTACCATCCCGTCCTTCTGACTCTCCACCTGATGCGTTGTATCAGGTACCATCCCTTCCTCACACCTACTTCCATTCATGATCACAGTTCTATTATTCTGATGTCTTTGTTCTCCTCAGTTTCAATTGCCTTTCTCTCTTCCGCCTTGCCCGCGTAGGTGTGTGTCTGAATGTATGTATACTCACCTATATATGGTTACAGGGGTCGATTCACAGCTCCTGGCCCAGCCACTTTGCTGATCACTACTAGGTTCACTTTCTCCTGATTACAAACGCCTTGTCGTATCTCTTAAAGATATGTGTGGATCGAGCCTCTACCCCTTCACTCTGTAGATTGTTCCCCTTCCTGACAACTCTAAAGCTAAAGAAATACTTCATAACATCTCTTTGATTCAACTGAGTTTTCATCTTCCAGTTGTGCTTCTTTGCTCTTATTACCGAGTTCTGAACCATTCTGCCTCTGTGAGTGAGTGTATGTACTCAACTAGTTGTACTCACCTAGTTGTATTCACCTAGTTGTGGTTGCAAGGGTAGAGTCATAGCTCCTGGCCCCGAATCTTCACTGGTTGCTAGTAGGTCACTCTTCCTGCTCCATGAGCTTTATCATACCTCTTTTTAAAGCTATGTATTGATCCTTCATCCAGTACATCACATGCCAAACTATTTCACTTCTTGACAACTCTGTGACTTACGAAATACTTCCTAACATTCCTTCCAATTCTAACCCAATGTTGCTGTGTCCCATCTCTGGAACATCCTGTCTCTGTCCACCTTGTCGATTCCTCTCAGTATTTTATATGTCGTTGTCACATTCCCCTTATCTCTCCTGTCCTCCGGTGTCGTCAGGTCGATTTCCCTTAACCTCTCTCCTCGTAGGACACGCCCTCTTAGCTCTCGGACTAGTCTTGTTGCAAACCTTTGCACTTTCTATCTTTCTATACGTGCTTGATAGGGTTTTGGGTTCCAAAAAGGTGCAGCATGCGGTGTACAGGGGTCTGAACGTTTCCTTATTGAGATGTCTTAATGTGTTCTTAGGTTTGCTAGGCGCCCGTATGCTGCAGCAGTTATTTGGTTGATGTGCACCTCAGCAGATGTGCCCGGTGTTATACTCACCCCAAGATCCATTTCTTCGAGTGAGGTTTGTAGTGTCTGACCCTTGACTGTTCTCCGTCTGCGGTTACTTTGCCCTTCCCCAATCTTTATGACTTTGCACTTGGTGGGGCTGAACTCAATGAGCCAGTTTCTGGACCAGGCCTGCAGCCTGTCCAGATCCCTTTGTAGTTCTGCGTGGCCCTCGTCTGATTGAATGCTCATGAACTTCACATCATCTGCAAACAGGGACACTTCTGAGTCTATTCTTTCCCTCATGCCTTTGCATATACCCGAACCAGCACTAGTCCTAGGATTGACCCCCCAATTGAACCCCGCTCGTCACAGAAGCCCACTCTGACCCTAGTCACGTACCGTGACTTTACTGTTGTCTTCCTGACAGGTATTCCCTGATGCATTGCAGTGCCCTTTGTTGGTCCTCAGCTTTTACACCAATCTTTCGTGTGGACTGTTCAAGGGGCCCTTTTTACAGTCCAAGAAAACGCAATGTACCCAACTCGCTCTCTCACTCTCTCTGGTCTTATACTGTTCACCCTGTCTTTTGAACTCCAGTACGTTTGTGACAGGATTTCGTCCCTGAAACCATGCTGGATGTCGTTAATAAGCTCATTCCTTTTTTAGGTGCTCCACCACTCTTTCTTGCTTTAATCGTCTCCCTGACTTTACATATATACATGTCAGTGACACTGGTCTGTAGTTTAATGCTTCGTGTCTGTCTCTTCGCTTAAAAATTGGGACTACATTTGCTGTCTTCCATACCTAAGGCAGTATGGTATGGTATGTTGAAGATTGTTGTTAGTGGCACACATAACGCCTCTGCTCCCTCTCTCAGGACCTATGGAGAGATGTTACCCGGCCCCATCACCTTTGAGGTATCTAGCTCGCTTAGCAACCTCTTCACGTCTTCCTCGGTCGCATGTATTGTGTCCAAAACTTGATTGTGTACCCCATCTCTCCGTCTTTCTTGAGTCTCTTCTATCTGCTTTGTGAACACTTCTTTGAATCTCATATTGAACTTTTCACATACTTCTCGGTCGTTTCTTGTGATCTCCCTTCCTTCCTTCCTTCCTTCCTTCCTTTCTCAGTCTGATTACCTGGTCTTTGACTGTTGTTTCCTCCTGATGTGGTTGTAAAACAGCTTCGGATCAAATTTGGCTTTCGCTGCTACGTCATTTTCGTATTGTGCATATGTACTCACCTAATTGTACTCACCTAATTGTGGTTGCAGGGGTCGAGACTCAGCTCCTGGCCCCGCCTCTTCACTGATCGCTACTGGATCCTCTCTCTCTGCTTCCTGAGCTTTGTCATACCTCTTCTTAAAACTATGTATGGTTCCTGCCTCCACTACTTCACTTGCTAGGCTATTCCACTTGCTGACAACTCTATGACTGAAGAAATACTTCCTAACGTCCCTCTGACTCGTCTGAGTCTTCAGCTTCCAGTTGTGACCCCTTGTCCCTGTGTCCTCTCTCTGGAACATCCTATCTCTGTCCACCTTGTCTATTCCCCGCAATATCTTGTATGTCGTTATCATGTCTCCCCTGACCCTTCTGTCCTCCAGTGTCGTCAGTCCGATTTCCCTTAACCTTTCCTCGTACGACATTCCCTTGAGCTCTGGGACTAGCCTTGTTGCAAACCTTTGTACTTTCTCTAACTTCTTGACGTGCTTGACCAGGTGTGTGTGTGTGTGTGTGTGTGTGTGTGTGTGTGTGTGTGTGTGTGTGTGTGTGTGTGTGTGTGTGTGTGTGTATGTGTGTGTGTGTGTATGTGTGTGTATGTGTGTGTATGTGTGTGTGTATGTGTGTGTGTATGTGTGTGTATGTGTGTGTGTATGTATGTGTATGTATATGTGTATGTGTGTATGTGTGTGTGTGTGTGTGTGTGTACTCACCTAATTGCACTCACCTAATTGTGGTTGCATGGGTCGAGACTCAGCTCCTGGCCCCGCCTCTTCACTGATCGCTACTGGATCCTCTCTCTCTCTGCTTCCTGAGCTTTGTCATACCTCTTCTTAAAACTATGTATGGTTCCTGCCTCCACTACTTCACTTGCTAGGCTATTCCATTTGCTGACAACTCTATGACTGAAGAAATACTTCCTAACGTCCCTGTGACTCGTCTGAGTCTTCAGCTTCCAGTTGTGACCCCTTGTCCCTGTGTCCCCTCTCTGGAACATCCTATCTCTGTCCACCTTGTCTATTCCCCGCAGTATCTTGTATGTCGTTATCATGTCTCCCCTGACCCTTCTGTCCTCCAGTGTCGTCAGTCCGATTTCCCTTAACCTTTCCTCGTACGACATTCCCTTGAGCTCTGGGACTAGCCTTGTTGCAAACCTTTGTACTTTCTCTAACTTCTTGACGTGCTTGACCAGGTGTGGGTTCCAGACTGGTGCTGCATTACTCCAGTATGGGTCTAACATACACAGTGTACAGTGTCTTGAACGATTCCTTATTAAGGTATCGGAACGCTATTCTCAGGTTTGCCAGGCGCCCGTATGCTGCAGCGGTTATTTGGTTGATGTGTGCCTCCGGTGATGTGCTCGGTGTTATGGTCACCCCAAGGTCTTTCTCCCTGAGTGAGGTCTGTAGTCTTTGTCCACCTAGCCTATATTCTGTCTGCGGTCTTCTTTGCCCCTCCCCAATCTTCATGACTTTGCATTTGGCTGGATTGAATTCGAGGAGCCAGTTACTGGACCACATGTCCAGCCTCTCCAGGTCTCTTTGCAGTCCTGCCTCATCCTCGTCCGATTTAATTCTTCTCATCAACTTCACGTCATCTGCGAACAGGGACACTTCAGAGTCTATTCCTTCCATCATGTCGTTCACATATATCAAAAATAGCACTGGTCAGTTGCCTTGGGGGTGTCGTGGCTGGAGTCCTTCTGCAGGTGTTTCTGGGGGGTGCGCTTGTCCTTCCATTTGATCCTGGGTTATTCTGCTCTCCTTTTTCATTTCCTCCCATTTCTCCTTTCGTTTTTGAACTCTCTCTTTCATTGTCTTCCTTTCGTCCTGTGTTCTGTCTCGGTCGAGGTACACACTCCGGAACTCCTGCTTGCCTCTCAGCCGTGCTTTCTCCTGCAGGATCATGGTTCGGGTTGATTCTGCCTTGAAAATTACTTTGAGAGGGCGATTCCTTTTCTTTGTGAACCACCCAATTCTCCGAAAATTTGCCCCCTGGGTAATGCCCCCCTCGCCTATCACCTTCTGAGGGTCTTCAATCCCCTTTTTTCCCTTTCCTGTTTTGGGTTTCTTTCTTAAGTTTCCCTTTAGCTTGTCTACCCCAATAGAAAAAACCACGGATTCCCCCTTTTCCACCTCCCATGGGGACTCCATTGCATCCTTTGGGGTTTTTTTATTTTCCTTTCCCCGTGGAGGGTTCCTTCCTTCAGCCCCTTTCCCTCTTTTGGGCCCCCTATGCTTTTTTGGTTTACCCTTTCCCTTTGCTCCCCGGCTCCTGGCCCCCACGGGTTTATCGGGGTAAGGCCTTGCACATGCCCAGTTCCATCAAGTTTTCCAAACCCTCTCTTTTGTCCTAGGTGCTCCCTGTCTTTGTTTTGGCCCCATGGGGGTTTTGGGACAGGCCCTCTGCATACATTTTAGTTTCCATGTTTCCCTTTCGGACCTGTTGTCGGGTTTTTTCGTTGAAAGCCATTGCCGTTTTGCTACTTCTGTAATTTCTTTGTCTCTGTGCTGTTTCAATGTCTCAGCTCCTCTTTTTTAATCTCTCTATTTGTTTTTTCTGTTTGCTGGGGGCCTGTTGCTTCCACCTTTGCATTCTGCTGCAAAACCCTTTTCCCATTTTTTTTCCAGCCTTTTAGTCCCTTCCCCAGTCTTCCCCCCTTTTTTTTTGAGCTCTATCTAATTCCTCCCCCCTTAGATTCGTCTTGGGGGCCCCTTGCCCCTCATCCTGGTTAGGGGGGGAGGGGGGAAAAGATGGTTAGGAGAGGGGTTTTTATGGTTGTGGGGGAGGGGGGGGGGATGGTTATTGGAGGGGGAGAGATAGTTGGGGGAGGGGTTAGATGGTTTGGGGGGGGAGAGGGGTGGATGGGTTTGGGGGAGGGGGGGGGTGGGGTTTTTGGAGGGAGGGAGGGTTTTTGGGGGGGGGGGGGTTAGAAGGTTTGGGGGGGGTTTGGTGGTTTTGGGGGGGGGGCGGTTTGGGTAAGGTGGGGGTGGTTAGGGAAGGGGGGTTTTGTGTTTTTGTCAAGTGTTTGGGTCAAGTGGCGGGGGGGTGTGGTGTGTGTATCACCTATTTGTTACCCTATTTGTGGTTTTCAGGGGTTTTGAGTCCTAGCTCCTGGCCCCCCCCTTTTTCACCGGTTGCTAAGACCCTCTTTTCCCCTCCATTAGCTTTATCAAACCTCGTTTAAAACTGTGTATGGTTCCTGCCTACTACGTTTATTTTTAGGCTATTCCAAAGCCCTTTCAAAATCTATGAATGAAAAAAAATACTTCCTATATCTCTCTGAATTTTTGTTTTCTTTAACTTCAAATTTTGGCCTCTTGTTTCCCGTGTCCCCTCCCCGGAAAATCCTGTCCTTGTCCACCTTGTCTATTCCACGCAGTTTTTATATGTCGTTTTTATGGGCTCCCCCGAAAACCCCCCCTTTTCCCCAGTGTCGTCGGGGCCCAAATTTTTCCCTTTAAATTTTTTTCATAGGACTTTCCCCCTTAGCTTGGAACTAACCTTGTTGAAAACCCTTTTGTACTTTCTCTAGTTTCTTGACGTGCTTTATCAAGTGGGGGTTTCCCAAAAAGGTGCTGCTACTCGTTGGGCCCTGACAACACGGGTAAGTGTCTTAAATGTTTTCCTTACAAAGGTGTCGGAATGTGTTCTCAGGTTTGCCAGGGCCCCATATGCTCAGCAGTTATTGATTGATGTGGCTTCCGGAGACATGCTCGGTGTTTACCCCCCCCAAGATCTTTCCCCTTGAGGAGGTTTGCTTTTTGGGCCCCCTAGCCTTACTCTGTCTGTGGTCTTCTGTGCCTTCCCCCTATTTATGATTTGCATTTGGCAGGATTAAATTCGGGGAAAAAAGCCATTTGCGGACCAGGTGTCCAGTCTGTCCGGTCTCTTTAAAGTCCTCCCTGGCCCTCAAAATTTAATTCTCCTCATTAACTTCACTCATCTCAAACGGGGACACTTTGAGAAAAATTCCGTCTGTCGTTCACATAACCAAAAAGCACGGTCTAGGCCCGACCCCTGTGGGCCCCCGCTCGTCACGGTGCCCACTGTGAAATCATTCTTTCCAGACTCGTTGTTGCCCCCCTGTCAGGTTTCTTGACCCAATTGCAGTGCCCTTCCGTTATATGCGCCTGATGTCTAGCTTCGCACAAATTCTTGTGAGGAACTGTTCAAGGCCTTCTTGCGTAAAGAAGATGCAATAAAACCCCCCCCCTCTCTTCTTGTTTTATTTTTTATTTTATCTTTTAAAATCCAAAAGGGTTTTGTGACACAGGATTTGCCTTCCGTGAATCCGTGGGTTGGCATTTATTCTGTTCCGTTCAGGTGCTCCCCACTCCCCTCCTGATAATCTTCTCCATTTTTTGATAAACGTCAAGACACGGTCTATGTTTAGTGCCTTTTCTGTTCTTTTTTGAAAATGGGAACTACTTTTGCTGTTTTCCCATACCTCACGTGTTCCCCAGTTTCAGGGATGTGTTAAAGATTGTGGTAAGGGGTATGAAACATTCTGCCCCCTCTCTGGGGCCCCAGGAGAGATGTTGTCCGGTCCCATTGCTTTGAGGTATCGATGTCCCTTGCAGTTTTTCCCTCCCCATCTTATGTAGTCGTAAAACATTTTTGGGTATTCTTGTTGGTGCCCCCTTTTGGTTGTCCCCCAGACCCTTCCTGTTTTACTGTAAATACTTCCTTAAATCTGTGTTGAGTCCTCCCTCCCTCTTGATCGTTTTTGGAGTTCCCCACCTTTTTTCCCTCACCCTTATCACCGGGCCCTTGATGTTGTCTTTTCAATGGGGCTTACAGCAGTTTCGGGTCGATTTGCTTTCGAGGCTATGTCGTTTTCTACTGTCTCGGGGCCCCCCCCTCCTTATCTGCGCATATCTTTTCTGGCTTTCTACAAATCCCCTTTTTTTCCCTGGGCCCTTTTCCCTC
>NC_069498.1:14394092-14395101 GCF_026875155.1 Cherax quadricarinatus
TAAAATGTCTTTGCGCAAATTTACCATCATATGTGACACTGAGTGACTTTAGAACTCAGGTATATGTAACATATGCGGGGCAGAGACGAACCTGTAGACTGTGTGGAGCTTTTGATCATATATATGGCTGTAATGTGTCCTCGTCGATCGGCACCTGAGAAACATGGAGAGGGGAAAGGAGTGGGGAAGAAGAGAGTGGTGACGACCCAGTCTACAGGGGAGCATCTTCAAGATCATAGAACATGGAGTGAAATCGTGGACGACAATCAGGTAGAATGTGCAGGACAATCCGATAGAATGTGCAACATTACCGGAGGTCTCTCAGGTTATTGAGAATATGCGTATGGAGGATGAGGTGAGACGAGTGGAATTGGGTAGTCAAGTTACGGCTGCAATAGACACTGTTATACAAGAATTCTTGGATGATCAGAATGAGGACGGGACACTAAGCGTGGTGTCGGATGGGAAACCTGTAGGTGAGGGTGGAATTCAAGAGGTGGGTAATGTGGGTGATGGGAATACGCAATCACAGAGGATTAGTGAGGTTGTGGCTGAAATCCACAATGTGGAATGTGAAAATGAGGGAATGCACATAGTTGAGGCATCACGCAAGAGAGAGGCAGGTGCTTCTGACAGTGATGATGTCCTCACACCAGCGCAACTATCTGGTAAGAAACTCTCAGTGGATGTGCCAAAAAAAGTAACGGGGGGGGGGAGGGGCAGAGGAAAGGTGAGGCAAAGAAATGACATTGTGAAAAGTATGTAGCGCAAAAACGTAAGGAAACGCAAGGATATCGGTCGATTGGTAAATAGCATTTTTAAGTGTCTAACATTAAATGTTAATGGCCTAAGGGCTGATGTAAAGCGTAAGATCTTTAGTGATTTTTTAAAGAGACTTGGAATACAAGTAATATTTTTACAAGAGCATAATTTTCGGTATGGAGGGATTTGTTGGTTGATGGAAAATAAAGTTTATGCTGGGTATACTGGGAAGCTTAAGGGAGGTGTG
>NC_069498.1:14395601-14428453 GCF_026875155.1 Cherax quadricarinatus
CCTTTCCCCCTTTCCCCTTGTCCTCCCAATTAGTACTGACCCCCAAATACCAAAAAAGGTGAAACAGTTTATAAGTGGAACAGGTCCATGACGTAGAGAGGGAGGCGGTAGCTAGTGAGGATTAACCGTCAATACACAACACACACACCACACACACACACAACACACACACACACACACACACAACACACACACACACAACACTACACACACACAACAATCACGAATCACACACACACACACACAACACACACACAACACAGCACACACACACACACACACACACAATCACGCAACACACACACACAATCACACACATACACAACACACACACACACAACACACACAAGAGCTGGTAAACGGTCCCTTCACAACCATACATACACCCCCCAACCTACCCACCTACTTGACATCCTGTCCCACTCTCCATCACTTTGTCCACCTCTAACCATCTCTCCCCCCTCATAACTCCCCCAAACACACGAGCGCGCGCGCGCACACCACACACACACACACACACACACACACACACACAACACACACCACACACCACACCATCACACCACACCTCCACGGTGAGCACTACGAAATCGATAGACACACCACACACACACCACACACACACACACACACACACACACACACACACACACACACCACACACACACACACACACACACAAACACCACACACACACATGCACACACACACACACATGTTAAGGCACCCCTGTTAAAGCGGTCACTCTCTCCCCACCTCCTCCTTTCCCCCCTCACTCCCATCCTAACACTTCGTGTCTCTCTCATCTCCTCCTCTCATCTTCACCTTCCGTCCATCATCCCTTTCTCTCAACCCCCTTTCTCTCCTCCCTCTCCCCTCTCTCTTATCCTCTCTCTCTCTCATCCTCACTTTCCATCCATCTTCCTTATCTCACTCTCTCTCTCCCGTCTCATCCTCACTTTCCATCCATCTTCCCTATCTCACACTCCTCACTCTCTCTCTCTCTCTCTCACTCTCTCTCTCCTCTCTCTCTCTCTCTTCCCATCCACCTTCCCCCTCTCTCCCATTCCCTCTTCCCCCTCCTCTCTCTCCCCCCTAGCCTCTCCCACACTCCCTTTCTCCTTCCTCCCTATACCCTCTTGTAACCTATAAAACTCTCATTGACACTGTCCCCCCCTCTCCCACCCCATATCCTTCTCCCCTCTGCCCAACCTCCCTACCCCTCCCCCTACTTACAACAACCATCCTCACATAAACTTCGTTCTGTGGTACAATGAGACTAAAACCAAGGCCGAGATCCAGGGCTATGGCAGACGAAGCTGGGAAGGAAGATTGGGATGCAGAACTCAAAAAAAGGGAGGAGAGACTGGGAAGGAAGCTAGAGAGAGCTGGAAAGAGGAAAGAGGAATGATAACTGCAGAGAGCAGAAGTGGAGGCAACATACTTTAGTAGCAGAAGCCAAGATACATCGCTCAGAAGAGAAACTGAATAACCTGAAAGAGCCTAAAGAAAAAAATAATAGACATAACATCAGGACTTCTAACAGTCAACAACAGACCAAGGGAACTGGCGGTAGTAAGGATGCTATACTTATGCAAAGGTTCCAGTCAGGACGCCACACAGTGCCAAGGCAAAGACAAGGAGCACATAGGGAACAAATTGAAAGGCCGGGAAGCATTGACGATCTACGCTATATGCAGGGACTCAACCAGACTCCTGCAGGGCCAGGAACAGCTGAGCATGGAAAGACAGACCAATGAAATGGGGGGGGCCACGGCTAGGAAAGGTATTAAGGAAGGAACACTCACACCGCGAGAGGAGGAAGTAAAACTCCTCCAAGGAGGTCAATGGGGGAAGACAGTGGGAGAAGAAAGGAGGAAAAGATCAGTTTTATTCTACTGGGCTTCCAGAAGCCGACGGAAACCTACGAGGAAAGAAAACAGGAGGAAATAAAGCGATAGAAGGTTCATGAAGGCAATAGGCGAGGCGACATGACCCGTGTGGACAAAAGTTTTTTTCGTAGAATTTGGGAATCGGCAAGGAAAAGAAGGAAACGCCCTCTCAGAGTAATTTTCCCAAGGCAGAATTAACCGAATCCATAATCCTGCAGGAATATGGCGATATAAGGTATGGCAAATAAGTATGGCATTGATGAAGAATAGGCATATAATATATGGCGACCTAAGGTACGACATATAAGGTATGGCATATAAGGTATGGCATACAAAGTAATGGCATAATTAGGAATAACCTGGTATATGAAATAAGGATGACCTGGTATGGCATATAAGGTATGGCATATAAGGATGACCTGGTATGGGATATAAGGATGACCTGGTATGGGATATAAGGATGACCTTGTATGGGATATAAGGATGACTTGGTATGGCATATAAGGCTGACCTGGTGTGAGGGAAAAGTTCAATAGAGAGGAGTAGAGATATAGTAACGATAGTTTCATTACCGGCTACTAGTTAAGGTAGGGTAAGTCACGCTCCCGTTTTTCCCGCCTTTTCTCCCCCACCCCTAAAGTGATAGTTTGATTGCCGGCTGCTTGTTAAGGTAGGGTCAGTCTAGCTCCTGCTATCCCTTCCCCTCCCTCTTCCCCCCCCCTCGAAAGGTGACGTGTGGGGCTCTGGTCAAACAGTAAATCACTCGACTCACAGCTCCCAACACTACTGTAAGTACATGCCTGCCTTGTATTCTAGTGGATTTATTGGTTAAAAGCTTCACTTTTGACCAATAATAAACTTAGTCCTTTCAGACTTGCTCTATGTTGACTGTTGTAATAATCACCAAGTCTTTTGAGTAATGTACACTGCCATGGAGAGTGATTATTTAAGTAGTGGGTAACCTGAAGATTGAGACACTTATGCAGCATATGGGAATCTTTATTCAGGAAACGTTTCGCCACACAGTGGCTTCATCAGTCCAATACAAAGAGGAAGGCGTAAGGAGAGGAGGAGTATGAGGTAATCAGTCCCTCAGCCTGGAGTCGATGTGTTCAGTCCATCAATCTTGTAGAATGTACAGCATAGGGCCGTAGACGTGGCTTATATACTCCAGGCTGAGGGACTGATTACGTCATACTCCGCCTCTCCTTACGCCTTCCTCTTTGTATTGGACTGATGAAGCCACTGTGTGGCGAAACGTTTCCTGAATAAAGATTCCCATATGCTGCATAAGTGTCTCAATCTTCAACTTGTCGGTTTTTCAAACCATCCATACAGCCTGGCCAGAACTTTCAACAGTTACAGGTAACACTCTTTCGTTTGTTCGACCTTTGGATAGATAGTTCAGGAATTGATCACAGTTATGAATCTCTTAGAGACTTCATGGTTGCTGACCAGTTCCTGACAGCTCTTCCTCACCAAATACGAACATTCATCAGAGAACGTAACCTGATTAAAGCTGAGGAAGTTGCTGAGGCTGCTGACCTGTAATGCAGATGCTCACAATTCCTATAAAGACCTAAAGGATCGAACCCTAAGGGAAAAAAGGGGTTCCATCAACCTTAAGAATCAAAGCCTCTATTGGAAAGTAAAATGAATTTCTTTATTCTGTTTGTCATTTGTGGGGTGTTAAGGGACCATAAAACGTCAAGAGTGTGTTCCGTTCTAAGAAGTCCAAAAAAGTTGGGAAGATGTTTCTAAGACTGTAATGACAATCACCCTTCTGTTATCAGGAACAGTTTTAATGGACTTTAATGTACTACCATTTTACGAGACACTGGATGCACATGTATAGTCCATTTCTGATAAGCTGTTTCCCTAATCTAAAAATCATTCCTCTGCTTATACTTCAGACTACTTGGCTTACGGACACCTTTTCCTAACATCCGAGTGTAACATTAGTTTCTAAATGGTTCACCAGGTTTGGTCTGAAGCGTCTAAGCTCCCTCACTTCTTTGCTGCGTACTAATAGGTAATGTGAAAGGTGCCATTCATCCTTCTGATGTTGACCATTCATCACCAAAGGTGGACATAAGCGTTTTCAGATACCACTTTCCTGTAAGTCCAGAGAAAGCCCTCGAAAGTTTTTTATATGTTTTTTTTTTTTCAGATGAGACAATGTCTCGCGAGATTCAATGTGGGATAAAAAACCAGGTGATGCTTTACTCTCGAAAGCAAGGAAGTGGATCACTAATTCAGCTTGTTAGATGAAAGTGAAGAATCAATCACCTCTCGATACCATAAATGTCTTGACTAGGCTCCGACCAAAGCCCAGGCTTTCTCCAATCTGTCCATCCTATTTGATTTTTCCCGGACTTTAGCCTTTAGATATACAAAGGACTTCCTTGTGTCCATTTACAACGTAATTGCCCTTCTCATCAGAATTGCCATAATGCCGCAAAAACAAGTACATCCCAAGTATCAAGTTATCCAAAAGGAAGAAACTTTCATATAAATTTTGGAGTAATATAAAAAGGTATCTTGTACAAGTCAAGGTAATTCAATTAAATTCAGATGAGAATAGAACTATACCATCTTAGTTGTTCCATGTCTATGCAAAGTGGAAAAACACGAGAGACTGTTCTTAAAATGGCTCATAACCTGCCAGTGGCCGGACATTTTCTCGCATCGTAAAAACCTTAAATATATTTAGGGAAACCTATTGTTGGCCAAAAATTCCTCAGATGTCACTAACCTATTGTAGATCATGTAAATTTTGCCAACTGTCATCCCCCGAGGTACCATGCAGGAGGCGAGTACCCCTGGTCAAAATGCCTATCTTTAGCGGTGCCGTTTTGAAAGAGTAGCTAAGTGACATCGTGGTCCTTTAATTCTCCTGCTTTCGTCCTGGGGACATAGATATAAATTAACATTAGTTGATTTATAGCTTCGAGTTTCCCCTGAAGCCATACCCTTAAAGACCATAACTACTACAGAGGTGGCTGAAAGCCCTTTTGTCCCATCTTCTCCAGAGTGGGCATCCTCTAGAGTAAATTTTTGTCTACCGGATAGACACAATTCACATCTGACTTAATGCAACATATATACAACTTCTGGGAGGAGCCTCTCTTCACCACACTCTATCATCCAGCTGTATGGGAGATTGATCGCAGCATTCGATTCTCAAGTCCATTTAAAGGAAACTTTGCTCCCTTAAAAAACCTAAGGAGTGGCATCGTTTAGTACCTACCTGTGCTTTGTATGCCTTGAGGGAAGTTCCCAGTGACTCTTTGGCGTTTTCACCTTTTTGGAACTTCTCTATGGTAGACAGGCCAGAGGCCCATTGTCCATCCTTCCATGACTTATGGATTACTAATGAGGAGGTAAATTCTGATGTTCATTCTTCTTACCAATAGTTTTCTCCTTGGACCTAGATCCAAACTGAAGAGACACTCTGACAAGTTTCGAAAACCTTGTTTGCCAAAGACCAAGTACAAAACCTATTTAGATTCCAAAAGTCAGAGGAGAAGTTTTAAAGTAGGTGATGAAGTTCTTGTACTTTTGCCTATCAAGTCAAATTATTTTTTTTTTTTATATTTTATTTAAGACCCATACAGTTTAACATAAAAATAAAAGAACCAGTAATAGAACCTAATCAAATGAACTGACAAACGGATTGTACTTACATGCTCGCAAGATATTACAACAAAAACTTATATCAAGCACATAACTAAAAACAAAATTACATGTCACATGGTCATGAATTGACATATATACAAAACCTTGCATATATATAAATTGTACATAAAAATGACATCTGACAAAGGTTCAATACACTGAACATACAATATACAAAGAAGTTATATCAGTTAAATCCCATCCTTCACAATAATCAAAAAACCAAAACCAAACATCATAACGAACTAGAAATCAACATACTTATCCCTAAACAATACAGCCTGAACGTATCCCAACTTACAAATAAACAGAAAAGAATACAGCTTAGAACACAATAACAAGCTCTTACTGTTTACATTACACCCATATAAAACTTTCAGACCAATGGACTACGTCACTAACTGTCTAGAGTATGTCTGTATACCATACAGACTAAAACTAACATCAGAACTTGGGCATGAACACCAAACCGGTACAGGTTACAACCTAATTATAAACTTAAAAAGATCAATCATGCGTATATAAAGTATGACATAACGTCCAGACCCATGACAAAGGGCATCAATACAATAGAAAGAGTTATATATTTATATATATACACATACACCACCCACAACACCCACACCCAACATCCACACCACACACACACACACGGTACACAAAAATTTTTCACAAAATCACATTAATCATATGAACTGTATGCACAATGCAAAAACAGGATATAAGTATCTCACATCGTGCAAAAACCCAGCACGTAACATAAATACAAACTAAAACACACTGGCGACTGTCGCAATAACTTATTATCTCAGAATCATGTTATAACCAGACTGATACACATCACAATTATATAAAAAATCCCTACTATATTATACCGTACATACTGAAAAGAGTTATATCTACCATAACGAGACCTGAGCTCTACATCCACAAACTTTGAAGCCATAAAGGTCCCATGAAAACCAGGAAAACCATTCCAAAACCCCACATTCAACCAACAACTCTCACGACCCCCCCCCCCCAGTGACGACCCGCTGTTGCCCCTGACCGTACTACCTCCAACCTATGAAACCCCTTCGTTCACTCATATCCAATCACAAATTTACGAGAGATCCCCTAACGTTTAGCATTCTATACCCCTCTGAGAAAAGCCTGATCCGACCACCATCCTCCCATACAACTCTCAGTTACGACACATCGTACTATAGAACTTGCCGCCAAGAACCTTTCTTCTCTCCTCACCTATCCCCTCTCCCCCTCATCACCCACTACATATAATATAATCGACCATGAACATCTAAAGCTCTTATGACACCCACGTCTAACCCCCCATATCTAGACTTAGAGCAACGCAAAACCCGTCACCCCCACGCCCCCCACCCTCTGAAACCAACCTACTTAACAGCGACCTAAACCTCCTTCTAGCCCTTCACAAAAGTAAACTACATGGAACGCTGTCCATCCCCTCCACAGATACCAACACCCCCCACCCTCTAACAACCTGTCTGTTTTTCGTAATATCTCACCAGACTGAAGGATCCCATGCAGAAAACGAAACATCACCATCAAGCGCCCGAGGTATTTAACTTCAATTTACTAAATCTACACCAAATACCTCTTCCACCATACATTGGGAACAAACCCCAACTGGGACAACACACCTACGCTACAAGGTAACCTACACAAAACCCTTAACGAACCTTTCCTCAACGTTCCCTAACCAACATAACGAGCCCTTCAAAACCTATTTCACATTCCTCAACTCCATTCCCGATACCACGAACCCACCTTCGTGTATCCTTCCAAACGCCCCGCCGTTCACAACCCTCAACGCAACACTTCCCATTTAATGACCACACATTTACCCTCCGTCTCAAATCCAACAACCCCAACCCACCCTGTCTTACAGCGTAACAATTTACACCTCCCTCAGTACCCAACACAACGTGAAACCCCATAAAAATTGTACACGCCCGTACTTAGTATCCGACGCATCGCTGTCCCTGTATTGGTAACACAGCTGCAACATACCAAACCTTACTATACAATAAAATGTTCACGACTATCACTCGCTGTATCAGAGTTAGGTGCTGGGGTCCTCAGAACACCTAGACGCCGCCACGATCCGTTCCAAAACCCAGCCGAATTTTTCCCTCCCGCGCCGCAAACCATAGTCCACCCTGAATAAATAATCCACAAATCTTTTAAAGACACCGCCCATTCTTTACAACATTACATCTCCCCCCCACACCCCCCACCCAAGAACCCAACCGCCCATGACCTTGACTTCGCACTATTTACCTGCATACCCGTGCACTTCCAAATAGATTGCACACCTCGTCAACACACTCCATTGACATCCCAGCACGTAAAGAGAACAGTTGGTGTCGACAACAATATCCAATTAACGCCCGGCCAGGCCCCTCCCACCACCCCAACACTTCCGCACATGGGCGTACATAAGCTTACGGTCAACATTTCTATAAAAGGTTTCCAGGAAACACGCAAACAATAACTGGGACATGGGTCATCCCCTGTCTAAGCCTCTTCCCATTGCAATTTCCCTCCCCAATACACCCATTAATCCTCGTATCCTCATTTCGCGCCCCTTGTACACCGTATTTACCCATTCGACTTATTTCCTCCAAACCCTGTCCAAAGTAAAACCTGCAAAGCTCCCTTTCCACTCTATCAAAATCTCCCTGCCATTCTACTAGAGCCAACAAAGCCGCCCTCCAACCCCACCCTTAGCTTCCACAAAACTTCTCAGTAACACCATGTCTTCAACATCGACCTTCCCGTCAAACCCGAACTGAGATTTTGACACCACCTCTCCACTACACTTGAAACTATAACCTAAAATTTTTGGCAAACACCTATTGTCTGCACACATCAGTGGGATAGGCTCGGTAGCTCCCGAAGGGTGGGCTTCCCTTGACCTATCGGGACCAGCACTACTACTGCTGTTCCTGCTTCTCCCCCAACTTACCCTCTCCTTCATACTAAAAATAACCTAACTATAAATTCCTTTATCAACCGCCAATGTTGTAAATAAAAAGTTCTACCGGAGACCATCAATACCGGGAGCTTCCCCTTCCTCATTTCCCCTTAACGCATTCTTCATCTAGTTCCTCTGCGTAATCTTCCCACCTAAAGCCTTTCGATCACTAATTTCCTAAATTACACGTCACATAACGTACACACCTTGTCCAATGTGCCCCCGTCACCCCCACCCCCCCCCCTCCACTGTTCCAGAATTTCTCGTACCAAGCCTCGCATACGCACTACATCCCTTATCGTGGTTCGATCTCCTGCCCCCTACTCTATAATTCCCAACCATCTCCGTTACCTCAAACATGGTATAGCCGTCAGCGCCTGCCTTTGCTTTTGAAGCCTGCAAAAACACAACGCTGACGGCCTTGTCGCCCCAAAGCACTTCCTCCACACCTGCCTTGCAATCCTTACAGCATGAAACCTTTCATTTAGCAACAACCCTCAACCTCCCTCTTTATTTCAGCTATTTCATCGCATGGAAAATTATTCCCACCCAGCACGCCCCACGACCATAGCAAGGCCTTAAAACCTAATCCTCTAAATAGTTAGCCAGTCCATATTTTAAATATTAATACTTTTCTCTCCTCTCAACAAAAAACTTTCCGAAATCCTTTTCCTTTGCGAAACACATCCCACCATGTCCACATGTCATCCACTCCCATGTTCTTCCACACTAGCTACCCTCCATAGGACTGAAAACCCCTCCAACCCCTCCTCATCCACCTAACACACTTATATTCAATTTCCAATAATCTTCTATATATGTCCGCGATCGTCCTCCCACCCCAACCTCCACCACCACTGCCCTATGATCTGACATTGTAAAGTCTCAACAAAATGATAAAAGATTTCACGTGCACATCCCTGAGAAAGGTACACTCTATCTAGTCTCGCAGCTAAAACCACTCTAACAAACGTATATCAGGTCCCACACCGCTCCCCCAAAGGCATCACGAAACCTAACATCCCTTAATAAATCCCCTAAGAGCCACAACAAATAACCACTCCTCTTGGTTCCACATCACCACCCTGAATACACTATCCAGTTCCCGCCACCAACGATCGCCACCTCTGGCAGTGCAACTTAAAAAAAACACAAGATCCTCACACACAAAATCATGTCTTTAAATCATTACCTTATTTTATTTTTTTCTGCCCGGCGCATACACACTCACGAAAAGACACACGCGTACCATCCACCAACCCATACCCACACCAACACACCTCCCTCCCCCTCCTCCCCTTCGCTTCTCTGCAAAACAAACGGGCTCGTCCTCCCTTTATTAAAAATTCCCACAACCACCTGTTAGACGGGGAGATGGCAGGGTAACTACACCGATATCACTGCCACCACCAACACCCTATACCCTAACCCTCTTTGAAATTAGTTGCTCCTGCAGAACACAACATCCACTCTATCCTAGATTTATTCAGAAAATTACGAAAACCAATATCTCTTCTTAAACGCTAACATAACCCATTAACATTTACAGACATACACCTAAAGCCTATTAAAAGTTTTCCACCCCTGCTTCCTCTCATCACTCTTTAACATCTCCAGAGCCTTGAGTTTACGTTTTCATCACCTTCAGAGTGCTCTCCTTCCCTCCCCCCTTCCTTCGGTGCCTCCTATCAGTGGCTACCACCACCTACACCACTCCTTCACACTTGACCTCAGTCTTTTTCCCAGGCCTTTGAGCAGGCGGTAGGACGTAATCCGAATCTGATGTTAGCCGCCCTTTATCCTCGCTGCCAGTCAGTTACACAAAATCTTGACAGATTGTTACCTCTCGATGAACCTCCCACCTCCACCTGAGAAATGGTGTAATGAGTCAATTGATGACTCCACACCACCATCACGTCCCAAATTCTCATGTCTCATACTTTCTGGAAGCGACGATTCCTCCAATGACAAACACGGCTCAGCATGTAACTATCCCTCTTCTGGTGTGAACCCAAACGTCTTCAACACCATCCACCAATTCCTCCTCAATCTCATGAACCTTCTCTTGTACTTTGCTGCTCCCTCCTTATCCACAGGAGACGACACCTGGATCATGCAGTTGGGGGCGGGACTCCAACGCACCACCAGTCCTGTGTGGCCCGATCCCACTATCTCGCTCCACCAATCACCACGCCCTCACATCTCCGATTTTGTTCCTCACCTGCCACTTGAAAGCAGGGGGCTGCTACATCCACCACAGTCCAGGCACATGTCTTCGGCTTGTCACTAGGTGTCGCCGCTATGTGATCATACACACCAAAAAAACATAGGCGGCACGAACGTCGTTGTCCTGGGTACATTACCAATACCATTACCCTGCGTCCTGAAATCTTGTATGTACACAATAGAATGGGCATTTGGTGCCTCAAAGTCATTTATGTAGGTTGAAGAAACCCTCTGAAAACCAGCATAGCTACCTGGCCGCCCACGTACCATTGTTGAGCAAATGCATAACCGTCCCATACTTCTCAAAAACTTCCTTATTATCTGCCTCGTCCGCCTCAAGGAACGTTGCGAAACTTGATCCACGTGAATAATACCGTGAAACATCTATCATTCTTACAGTGACAGCTGGAGTGACGTTTTAAGACCTCACGTCCGAAACCTGGTGATTAACGATTCAATAAACTCGTTGCAGTTAATCAGTTTGACGAATCGTTGTCCTCCGTTCAATGCTAACAACCAAAAACACTCACAATCTTGTACTCCATAGTCACCCCGTATGATCTTTGGATAAGATTGCGCCAGAAACTGGTCGTTATCGTTCCTTTAAGTAGCACGATGCCTACAGTATTTAACCTTCGTCTCAGAACTAAACAAACCGCCATCATGACGATCACAGTGCACCTAAGTTGTTTAGCCGAGGTGTGACAGCACCACTTCACACCCACATGCAGCCGAGTAAACTGACAAGGCGCTCGCCTACACACAGCAGAGGGTTGCATAGCACTACCGCACACAACGCATTGTCAGGCAGCGAATGCCCGTCAATAATTAGTAAGCATGGAAAAGGACCAATATAAAGTATTAAAAAATTAGTGGTAAAGTTGACTACCTCATAGAAGTCTAGGGAAACCTAGCTTTATCAATCATTATCTTAAGAAATATTACCGAAAAAATCGTTAACTTGCCTAACAACTTTGACTTAGTTTTTTCCCCACAAACTATAAGACAACTGAAGAATGTAAAGTGTGCGTATTGACACCTCTACCTTAGACTATGATGTAAGTACTAACATGGACTTGGTGACTCATCTTGACCACTCGATGCAACCAACATTAATATTAATGAAATTCTTTGGATGACCCAAAGAGACATGACTACTTCATGTGTAACTATTCAGACGTCATTACTGATATTCAGGTTGTTACCTCCACAGTAGTCATAAGATTGACTAGTGGACGGTACAACCTATCAAACGAAAATTATACCCAGTTTATCCAGTTCACCTTTAGGGGAATACATTTGACAGATAGGTAGACAGATTATTAAAACTAAAGATCATTGAACCTTCAGTATCTTCAAATTTTTCACGGACTAGTAGCCTGGTTAAGGGCGGATAATTCATATAGACTTGCAATTGACTTCAGATGCCTATGCCCTTAATAGATAGCGAATCTACACAAATTAGATGGACTCTTCCTTCTTTTCAGAGATTGATATTGGCGCAGGGCATATCATCAAATTAATTTAGTTAACTTTTCATCTAAGCAGTACACACTTTCTACACACCAAGGAACTGATGCAATAATAGAACTAGCCCTTCGGTTTGTGAAACTGCCTGGTTGCTTCCCAACGTGGAGACTGAGAGAAAGGGTCTTGGGTAATATGCCAAATGTTTCAGGTTATTTGATAACATTTACGTAATGACATCTACGTGGGACGAACATATCCAAACATTACATCAGTTTAATTGGCGTAGGTATACGCTCACATGGCCTCACAGCGCAAGCGCAAGAAATTCTTCCTTGGGTATAAACAAGATTAGATATCTGGACTGATACTTTCTATAAACACACTGCAGCCTCTGTCCAGTAAGACAAAGCTTTATAGAATTAAAATTTCCCTAAACCAATAAGCTTCATGCGAAGCTTTTCTTGGTTTCTGTAAATTTTTATGCACGGTTTTATCCTGAACCTTATCTGACTACAGGCATCTTATCAGACTTCCATAAAAATTCTGTGAAGGAACCCTCTTGAACTTTCCGACGTAGCTCGGGAAAGGTTTAATGAGATTAAAAGTATCTTTTCGAAGACCCTATACTTAAGAATTCCAGATATTAATAAAACATTTTGTTTGAGACTGATGCCGACCAATACTGGCTTAGGTGCTTGTGTTATACTACAAATACCATGATGGGTAACACCCTTCCCTGAATGCTTCCTAAGCCGGAACTCCTTCCCGCAGAAAACCAAAGATACTCCACAATAGAAAAGGCATGTTTAGCCATGTGTGGGCACTCCAAACTAAATTTTATTGCTGTGAAAAGAATGTCATTTTAGAAACGGACCACAACCTTTGATAAACCTATAAACTTTAAAGGGACCAAACAGTCACCTCTTGAGGAGGACATTGGACTACTCCAGGCTTTAAAGTTCCATATTGTGTATATCAAATGGTTATACAATTATTTCTCTGACTGGTTAAGGTCGTGACAGTCAGTAGAAGATTGTTGCCTTACGCGACTTCCACAATGTTTAGAACTTTTTCTTGCCTATTCTACTTATACTCCTTGACTATAAGTCTTGGTATGGGGGAGTGGAGGGAAAAGTTCAATAGAAAGTAAAGATTAGTAACGAATAGTTTCATTGCCGGGCTACTAGTTAAGGTGGTCAGTTTAGCATCCCGTTATCCCTTCCCCACCCTCTTCCCCCCCCTCGAAGTGTAACGTTGGGGCTCTGGTCAAACAGTAAAATCAACTCACTCGACTCACAGCTCCCCAACACTACGTCAAGTACAAGCCTGCCTTGTTTTCTAGTGGATTTATATGTTAAAAGTTTCTTCACATTTACTGAACCATAAAACACATAGAGTCCCATTCAGCCATGCTCTATGTTTTGAGACTGTTGTAATAATCACCAAGTCTTTTGAGTAATGTACACTGCCCATAGGAGAGTGATTATTTAAGCAAGTGGTAAACCTGTATCTTTCCAGCTAGGATGTCAGAGAGGGTCACCTGGCAATCAACGAGCAGAAAAGGAGGGATAACCCCAGAGACTTCCCCATTTTGCATTTAAGTACCTGTGCCCTGTTGAAATTGAGGACGTAACCCACACATTGCAGCGGTAAAAAACCTGCTTTCCTGCATGGGGGAAAATACTCACGGGTATACTGTGAAGAACACCGGGATGGTCACCAAACCTGCGACCCCCCCCCCCCCCTATCATCAGCAAGGGGCTAAGTTTTTCAAAACAGTGTCACCAACACCAGACCCCCCAGAATATTAGCGTTGAGTTCAAATTTTATTTTATTCTTTTAAATTTTTCATTTTTTTTTCAAATAGGATAACCTTTCATGTTTTATTTTTTATGTTTGTTTAAAAAAAATTTTAAAGTGTTTATTTTTGTGATTATTATTTCTTTTTCTATTCATTAATTTTCCTAGGAGGAGCCAGCCTGAGAATACTGTCTAAAAGTTTTACGGGCTGAGTAACCTTCACCCCGGGTTTATGGCACATAAGGTGACCAGGTGGCATATAAGGAACCAGGTTGGCTATAAGGATGACCGGTATGGATTAAGGATCCCTGGTATGGAATATAAGGAGACCGGTATGGCTAAAGGATGACTTGGTATGTGAAAATAAGGATTGACCTGGTATGGGATATAAGGAGCCGGGTATGGGTATAAGGATGACTTTAAGGAAAAAAGGAGCCTGTAGGGATTTAAGGAGACCTTATGGATATAAGGACGACCTGTAGGGCAATACGGTGACCTGGTATGGATATAGGGATCCCCCTGGTATGGCAAAAAAGGATGACGGTTGGCTTAAAAGGATGACCTTATGCATATAGGATGCCTGGTTGCTTTAAAAGGATGCCTGGTTGCATATAAGGAGACCGGGAGTCAATAAAGACCTGTAGGGCAATAAAGATGGCCGGGTAGGATTAAGGATGACCTGGAGGGCTTTTATAGGGAACTTAGGGCATAAAATGACCTGTAGGGGGTATAAGGGGGAAATTTTCCCCGTAGGGGATATAGGATGCCCCTGTATGGGTTAAAGGATGAGGGGAAAAGGGTATAAAATCCCCGTATGGAAAAAGGATACCCGGGAAGGGATATGGATGACCGGTTTTGATATAAGGATGCCCTGGTAGGGCCAAAGGGTGACCGGGTCGGCATGAAGGACCTTTGGTATGGCATAAGGGATACCTGGTTGGCATATGGGGATGACCTGCTAGGGAATAAGGAGACCGGGTTGGGAAAAAAGGATGCCCTGGTATGGGATCGGGATGCCCGGTTTTGGGATATAAGAATGCCCGGGTTTGGGGGATATAAGGATGTCATGGACCCTCAAATTTAGTATCCCTTTTCGTATGCAAAACTATTATTATTACTATAAAATGTTGTTTTTTTAAATATTTCCCATAGGAAAAATGAAAACCAATTAAAACCATTCCAGACCCCCAAAAAAAAAAACAAAAAATACATTTTATAGAAATATTTTTGCTTAGAGAAAGGGCACTACTATATTCGGGGGTCCACGTCAAACTCAAGAACCACAATGGAAGAAAACAAAAATTTTAGGCAACACAACCTGACTGCCAAACACAATTCATCAAAAATTTTTTTTTTTTCTATCAAAAATTTTTTATCGTGTTTCAAAGAAAAAACAAGCAGATTTTTAAACTTTTAATTACTATAAATACCTTTAACTCTAAAAAATTTCAACTCGCCACAACTTGTCATAAACCGTCTCTTCCCATACTAAATTACCAACCATCCATTTTATGTAAGCGGGACTCAATATGCAACTGGTGTGAAGACTTTTAGCCTTTATGTGAATGTTCCTGAATATTTATATTTTGAACAAAGTGTTCAGAAACATGTTCTCTCTTCTTTTCAAATTGTTTAAAAATTTTTAACCCCATATCGCTTTTTCAGTACAGTTTTTTTTACCAAACAACCATTTTGAATTTTGCATGTCTTCGATACAGAAAACAACAACATGCTTTTAAAAAAAAATTACAGGTGAGATATTTGGTAGTGGGGGGGGGGGAGGGTAGGGGGGGTTCCCTTTCCCCCCCAAACCCCCCCCCCAACTCTCCCTAAGGGTCACAACGGTCTCGTCATTTTTAAATTCATTTGTGGTTTTTTAAATTATTCTTGCTCTTGTGATTATTTTAAACAAAAAGAGCGTAAGCCACAAGGGCTATACAGTTTTGCTCTTGTTAATGTTGGGATTTTTTATGGTTAAAGTTCATTGTTCATTTTTTAACATATTAGAAGGTTTTTTAAATTTTGTTTTTTTTATTATAGAAAATATTTGTATAGAAATTGAGAAAAACAAGACTTTTAGGAGTCTTTTGAATGTAATTAAAAATTCTTGGTGGTGCTTTAACAGGTAAGAAACACGCAGTATAGTAGATGTATATAGTAGAGCACAGCAGCGCAGCAGCGAAAGCGAAGAGAGTTACTTATTTAAAAGAGTAAGGTTAGAGGGAGCATAGTAACAGGCAAATGTGCAGCAGGGGAAAACTGGCTTATTAACAAATGAAAATTAGGGAGAACTATAACAGCAGCAACAACAACAAGAGGCAGCAGTTACAAATAATTTAAATTTTTTGATTTAACAACAAGGATCGTCAAACTTAAACCCAGAAAATGTTGTTTTTGGGGCTTACCTCTTTCCCCCCCCTTCAACAACAATAACAAGGATACCCCAAACCCCCCTAGCCCCCCCCTCCTCACCTCTCAACATTCCTCCCCCAAGAATAAAAAGGGTATACCAACCTTTTCCTCCAAAAATTTTTACCCTTTCCCACCTAAAAAATTTTCAACAATACTCCCATCCTCCTCCTCCCTACCTCCCCCCTTACACTCTCTCCCACCACTATTTTCTAGAAAAACAAGGATGCGCAATCCTCCCCCCGTACCCCCTACTTTTCCTACCTACCCCCCTTCCACTTATAAATTTCAAAGATACTACAAACCTTCCCTTCCCCCCCACCTCCTTTTCTCTATCCACCCTTTATTCTCTTTCCCCCATTCCCCCTTATAAGAATAAAAGTGATACCCCCGAGACTCCCCCTGCCTGCCTCCCTACCCAAATACCTACGTGCTTACTCCCTCCTTTATTCCCACCTTTCTACCTACAAGAAATTTCAACAAAATCCCCCTGCTTCCTTCCCCCCTACCCCCTCTTTTCCCTTCCCCCTCTCCTACCCTTTCCCACTAAAAGAATTAAAATGATATTTAAGCCTACTCCATGGCTTCCCAAACCCGCCTATTTCCTCCTCTTTAAAAATTTCCTTCCTTCCTAAAATAATTGTAACAATAACCCAAACCCTTTTTCTACCTCCCTTTCCCCCTTTTTTCTCACACCTTCCTACTTACAAAAAGAACAAAAAATACCGCAAAGGGCCCACCCCCCTCCCTCCCTATCCTTCCTCCTTTTTAGTTTCCGCCCTTCCTACCACAGGAACTGCAAAAATAATCCCATCCTCCTCGTTTCCTTTTATACTTCCTCCTTGACTCTCTCCTTACCTTCCTTCTTACAAAATTCAACTTAACATTAAAAAACATACCTGGAATCGAAACTTGCGGGAAATGTCCTAAATATCAAGGATCCGAACCGGTCAGAAAGGACAACTTTTTGGATTTGAATATGTAAAAGGAAAATTCATTAGGAAAAAGAAGAGATGTAAACAGAGAAACGCCCCTAAAGGAAAAAGGAAGGGGAATCAGAGCTTCTTTTTAAGAAAAAAGACTACCGAAATGGGGAAGGGCATCATACAGGATCCAAGGAGACTGAAAGAGCAAAAAAAAATTTAAAATAAAATTGAAAGAAAGCCAAAAATTTTTTTCATATCCCAAATCCAAGGGCAAAAACCACACCCGTATAGGTCCTTGTTTAAACAAGAGGGGAATGTACAGTGAAGACGCAAAAAAAATGAGTAAACAAAATTCCTATATATACGTTTTTTTTAAAGGAAAATCGTTAATGGAAAATTTATCGACAAATTTTCTGGAAAATCCCCATCATTGGCTTTAAAAACCATGACAATATTTTATAATTCCCCCAGACCCAGGCTCGAAAAACCATGTAAGATTTTCAAAAAGTCTATCAGAACCAAAGTATTTTAAAATAAAAAAGCCTAAACCCGGGGGGTATCCCAAATCAAAAAAACAATGGAATACCCCATTCAAAAAGGGCAAAAGGAAATCAAAAGTCATAATCGATAGTTTAAGTACCGCATTAAAAAGACTGAAAGGGTTATAGTACCAGATGGCCAACCATTTGGTTTTTCCAAAATTACACAACCAGGCAGCTTGTTTAGAGCCGATCGCTCCGCCTCTCGTAACTACTTAACGACTCGTCTCGGTACACTTGAAAACAGAAAAAAAGAGTAGTAAACACAGACCTTTCAAAAGCCTTCGACAAGTGCATTTAGTGTAAAAAACACAAAAATAAGTGGAGAAGTGAGCAATTAATCTTTAACTTTCAACGATAGAACACCCCAAAAATAATGGAAACAGAGTTAAGGGAGAGGCACCATAGTGAAAATTTTTTTTTCCACAAGAACAATACCCCTCCCCATCCTATTTTTTTAATCCTCATATCTGATATAACAGAGATGTAAAAAGAGCCGAATTTGCAAGAGAATTCCCATGGGGCTTGTAACCCTAAGCGGTATAACCAAGTCTTCCATGGGCCCGAAAAAATATGCCCGTGAGAAACAAATTTCGGTTACCCTTCAGAAAACATGAGGAAATAAAAAGTAGAACGGAACACACAAAAAATTCTAACCACACGAGGGAGAAAATGTAATGTGAAGGAAATAATTTCGAGGTCCCCGTTTTTCAAGGGTTAAAACCAGGTCATTACCAAACTGCGGGAAAAATGGGTGGATGACTGTGAAATTTAGAAGTTCATTGTATGTATTGCAACGAGGTGAGAAAGTTCATCAAAATTTTTTAATCGGGAAAAACCCTAGGACAGTTCCAAATCTACACACGGGAATCACTCCCTACAAACAAAAAATGCTTGACAGACTTTCAACATGGCCCCAGGGAAGCGGGGTGCCATGGTTCAACGTCTCCCATCATCCCTAAAAGGATCAAAAATAAACCCCTCTTTTTCAAGAGGTAAGGGTTTAAGTCCCAAAGTCAAATTTGACTAGCCCGGGCAGTGTTTTGTACTTTTGATTGCGTGCGGCTAGCAGTAAAGCCTGGTTTTTGGGCCCTAATCCACGGGGCTTTCAAAAATTTGGGGCCCGGGGGGGCGTTGCATCCTAACATCCTCCAGGTAGCCCTATGGTAAATCCCCTAAAGTAAAAACTCAAATAGGGGTCGTAGGGAAGTTTAACCAACGACCCAAATTTAAAAAGTTTAAACGATCAACATAATAACATTGACTCGTGCTCCTGGAAACTATATATCCCAATTTATAAATTAATGCTCCAGGGACAATGGATTTTAGCAAATAAACTACATTTGGCGGGAATCAACCTAAAACCCCACTTTTACGGATGCTTAAAAATAAACTCCCCGTGTGACTGGTATTCCAAAACCCTGAGGAAATGTAATATTTCCCGTCGTTTTCCCCAGACCACGTTGGTCGCGTTATCGGGGACACCTCGCAAGGGTTCATCAACATGTACAGTGGTGCTGGACACCCGTCGGGTTCATAAACACACACACCTAAAAGGTTTTTATAAGGCTTTTCCCCTTATGGAAATGAAAAAAAAAAAAAAATCAATGATAAAAAGATAAACAATTTTAAAATAAAACAAAGAAATATATGTACTTAAAATAAGTTAAAAATAATAAAGAATAATTTTTTTAATCAAAGGAAATGAAAAATAAAAAAAAAATATAAATAATTAGTGACATAAAGCTAATGTGTACACAATATGTAGTGGAAAAGGGTGCGTCCCGATGTTCTGGGCCGTAGCTCTAAATGGGTTTTGGGAAAACGTTACGTTGTTGATGACAATGGGAGGGGGGGGGCACAGGTGGACGTGCGTTGACACCTGATAGACAAAAACCCCAAATGAGTAGGGATTCCGAGGGCAGAGTTTTGGTATCCTTCCACCACAACACTTGTGAAGCAGTTGAGTCCCAGTAGAGAACCCCCAATAAACATTGGTGGTTTATAACGGGGAACGGCTGCGGGAAAAGGTGTGTAGCTGATTGCGATCGGATATGATGGAAGAGGGACCAGTGTGGTCGATGCCAGATTGACGTAAGATCTTTTTAAAGGTATATACTGCCCTTCTTTCTCGCCGTGTCGGATGACCCAGCCAACAATCAGGCTAAAAAAAAGTAATACAAAATTACACACCACTGTAGGGCTTTTTAAAAGAAATGGGAGGATTGAATGATGTTACTTTATGTAATTCAAATCGGGACAGGAAATTTTTGCAGCATAAAAAACCTAAACAAAGTGAACTTTTTAGTGAAACCAAAAAAAACCTAAAAAAAATTAAATTAAAGAGGAAAGGAATGAATATTGTCTCCGACAATCGGTCGGAGAGACCTCGTCACCTCCCACCGGTGCAGAAGGGGGGGGGGGGGTTGTAGCAGGAACGATGCACCCCCCCCAACAAAAAAAACACACTTGAAAAAAACCACCACCATCTTTTACTTCCCCCCTCCTACAATGAACTTTAACCCTCACACATGATTAACATTCATGGGTTCATGGTTCAGGAATCCGAAATTTTTATGTGAAACCCGGATTCGATTTTTCCCCTGTGAATCACCCTTGCAACCCAATAGATAAATAGGGCCTGGCCGGGATTAATTGGATATGTAGACGACACCACTGTTCTCATTCGTGAAGGGATGTCAATGCGAGTTTTGGACGAGGTTGTGCAATTGTTTGGAAGTGCCACGGGAATGCAGGTAAATAGTGCGAAGTCAAGGTGCATGGGATTGGGTACTTGGGTGGGGGGTGGAGGGGAGATGTAATTTGTTGAAGAATGGGCGGCGTCTTTAAAGATTTGTGGTATTATTTATAGGGATGACATGGTGGCGGCGCAGGTGGAAAACTCGGATAGGTTATTGGAAAGGATCGTGGGGCGTCTAGGTGTTTTGAGACCCCAGCACCTAACTCTTGTACAGCGAGTGATAGTCGTAAACATTTTATTGTATAGTAAGGTTTGGCATGTCGCAGCTGTGTTCCCAATTACAGAGACAGTGATTGCAGGGATTTTAAGACGGGTGTACAAATTTATGTGAGGTTCACGTTGTGATTGGTTAAGGAGAGATGTAATGTTACCTGTACGTCAGGATGGGTTGGGATGATGGATTTGCGACGGAGGGCTAAATGTGTGTTTCTTAAATGGGAAGTTTTGCGTGTGGGTGTGAACGCGGGGCAGTTGGAAAGGATACATGATAGGCTGGGTATGTGGTATCGAGGAATGGAGTTGCGGGAATGTGAAATCGTTTTGAGGGCAGTGATGTTGGTTAGGGAACTGTAAAATGTTCGAATTAGGGTTTTGTGTAGGTTACTTGTAGGTAGGTGCGTTGTCCCAGTTGAGGGCTTGTTCCCCATGTATACGTGGAAGAGCATTTGGTATAGATTTAGTAAGATGAGGTTAAACCCTAGGGTGATGTTTCGTTTTCTGCATGGTATCCTCCCGTCTGGAGCGATACTACGAAACAGAAAGGTTGTAGAGGGTGTGGGGTGTGGTATCTGTGGAGGGGAGGAGACTGCGTTTCATGTAGTTTATTTTTGGGGAAGGGTTATAGATGGCCAGATGCTGGTTTAACGGGTGGTACAGAGAGTGGGAGGCCGTGGGGTGTCGGCTCTGAGAGCTTTAAGCCTAGATATTGGAGGGCTAGATGAGGGTGTCATAAGAGCATTAGATTATATCATGGTGGATATATATAAAAATATATATATATATATATATATATATATAATATTATATATAATAAATATTCATTATATATAATATAAATATTTTATATAAAATATAATATTATATATAATTTAATATATATAACAAAACACCACTCTGAAGAATAGAGAAATTCCAAAACGCTTTCGTGACTACTCACATTATCAAGGAACTATGAAAGAAAGCATCCAAGGAATATATAAAGGGTCTGGTCGGCACCTCACTATCAGATCCCACAACGGTTTAAACACCTGCAGCCGCCGACCCAACTTGGAAAGGTCCTTCACAACTACCCCACAAACTATTCTACCCAAGAAATAAGAAATTTTAAAGATTATTTGTCCCCGTGTTATTATTAAATTCTTCCCAAATTCATTAATTTAAAATGGATCTAATTATATAAACCAAAGGAAATATTCATTTATTGTCAAAACTGCTTTTTATGAAACAAGATTCAATTATATTCCTTCGACCATGGAATTGCTTTATAACTTTCTCAACTTTTGAAAATCAATTGGATGGTTAAAATCTCTTTACATGAATAAATAGAGCATTGAATCTTGCCAGTTCTAATGCTATATTTATGTTGTTTTAATCTTAGTTCGAAAATTTTTACCAGTTTGACCGTAATAAATTTTATCGCAAATTTTTAAAAGGGAAATCTTATAGACACATCCATCAGCATTTTGGGGGAATTCTTTATCAAAAGTTTTTTTACTGTATCGAGATTTTTGAATACAACTTTAATATTAAAAGTCTTAAGAAGAAAGGCATATCAACCAAATTTCATGGTAAGGGGAGAACCAACTTTTTTTTTATTTGAATAAGGCTGGTTGCCCCTTTTTGGATTGTAAAAAGTATTTCTGCAACTTTAAAAGATTTATCAATTACATTTCTTGGGTATTTTAAATCATTACCTTTTTTCATAAATTTTGGATATTTCCTCATTTTATGAACTCACCTGTTTACTGTGATCTTATTGCAAAAATATATATATATATATATATATATATAATATATATATATATATATATATATATCGTGGGTGATGGGGAGGGGGGACAGTAAGGTGCGCAGGCGGGTTCTTGCGTTAACGTTTTATCGAACAGTGTGTCGAAACAGAGAATTGTATGGAAGGAGATGGAATCGGGTTTTTTCCTCTGAAGGAATAGAAAGCTAAACGCCAGAAATTCTTGTGAATCTGTGAGTAATAATGCGTGTGCGCGTTTGGTAAGGGGGTTACAGCGGGCTCGTCTACCACGGGGGGGGGGGTCAGTGTAGTGAATTGTGGGTATGGACTGGTGTCCAGGTATTCATGGATACTATATGCATCATCTTTGAGGTTTTCATGCCACGTGTGGATGTGGAGTCCATGGGCTCGATATGAATGTTAGAAGTTATTTCATGAATGTTAGGTGTAATCGAAGGTTTTTGTTTACGTATTTTTGGACGCATATTTTGGTCTTATTGACACAATTCTTGAGTAATTTCCTTTTGTTTTTCGAGTCATGGCGTGTTATTAATTTTTGGATGTATGTATGTATGTGATAGTGTGGTAGTTTTGTGATATATCTTAGATTGCTTTGTGTCATGCAGATCTGCGCATCTGTTTTATGATTTTTTGTAACTTTTTCCTTTCTGTATAGGCCATTTTTGTTATAAGTTTTGGTCATATGCTAAGTTTATGTAAAAACCTTTATATATGATGGTTTGTTTTTATTTCATGTTTATATAATAGGTTATAAACCTGGTATTGTGTTGCTGTTAAGTGTAGTTTCTTGTAAGTTTTTGGCTAGATTACAAAAAAGTCGAATATTCTAGCTTAATGTTAGTAGCTGTGAACTTATTATTAAATGTAGTTCGTACCTGCGAGTTGTACAGTGTTTAAAAATATGGGAAGACATAATTTGTGTTACACGTGAGTTGTAATATAGTGTGAAGAGATAATGTTAGCATAAGTATAAATGTCTTATCCTGTTTGTTAAATGTTATGTTTACTTACTGCTGCTGAGTACTCAGTATTACATGATGTGTACTTCTTATAATCACGTAAATTACCTGTATTTCTTATAATCACGTAAATTACCTGTATTTCTTATAATCACGTAAATTACCTGTATTTCTTATAATCACGTAAATTACCTGTTTTAAAGTCAGGGTTTCTTACAAATTTTTTTTTGCAACCTTATCAATGTTGAGGTTGAGACACCATAGTTGCGAGGTAAATGATATGTGAAATCAGAATAGAGTTATGGAGCATTGTTTCCAGTATATGTTGTTAGGTTGTAAATAGTGAGGTGGTTGGATAACCACGGATGAGAGTGTAATATGTCAGTGTGCAATATGTTCAGTGCAATGAATTGCATGGTCTGTAATGGTTTTCTAGTCGTCGATTACACCATCAATGTAGGATGAAAATGGATGTATCTAAGGGTACAGATTATGTACCTTTTCGAGGGATACGTCGATAACAGTGTTGTTCATATATGTGTAATTCTGTTGGGTAGCTCCAACAGGGTGGGGTGGGGGGGTTGTACCCACACGGAGTTGCAAGTGTGGTGTGTAATGTTAGCTGTAGGTAGGACTGTGTTACTGTTAGAGCTGGTAGAGCTCTACATGAGTTTTATATATTATATTTTTGTAATGTCATGCTTTAAATAAAATATAAAAAAAAAGATGAGCGCGCGCGCGCACACACACACACACACACACACACACACACACACACACACACACACACACACACACACACACACACACACACACACACAGCTCCTGGCCCCGCCTCTTCACTGATCACTACTAGGTCACTCTTCCTTCTCCAATGAGCTTTATCATATTTCTTAAAGCTATGTATGGTTCCTGCCTCCACTACATCACTTACCAGACTATTCCACTTCCTGACAACTCTGTGGCTGAAGAAATACTTCCTATCATCCCTGTGATTAATCTGAGTCTTCAGCTTCCAATTGTGAGCCTTTGTTGCTGTGTCCCATCTCTGGAACATCCTGTATGTCCACCTTGTCAATTCCTCTACAGTATTTTATATGTCGTTATCATATCCCCCTATATCTCCTGTCCTCCAGTGTCATCAGGCCGATTTCCTTTAATCTCTCCTAGTAGGACATGCCCCTTAGCTCCGGGACTAGTCTTGTTGCAAACCTTTGCACTTTCTCTAATTTCCTTACGTGCTTGGCTAGGTGTGGGTTCCAAACTGGTGTACAGGATCCTGAACGATTCCTTATTGAGATATCGGAATGTTATTCTTATGTTTGGCAGGCGACCGTATGCTGCAGCAGTTATTTGGTTAATGTGCGCCTCAGCAGATGTTCACGGTGCATAATTTAAGAAAGAAAATCTCAAGGATAACCCTAGTGTTCGACTCAAACTCTGAAACCTAAACTTAAACACAAACTTTTTGCCTGAACATGACAAAGGCTCCCTAGCTACCATCTCCTTCCAAGCTAATGTTAAAAGGCATCTCCTTAACTTAATGTGATCTTCAGAGCAAAATACTATGATAAATAACCTCTTCAAGGGGGGCTCCTTGGCGTGGTGAAGAGGCTCTTGGTCTGAGGAATTAGACCTATCGGTCTTCTTCCTCAGACCGAACCTAATTACCCCCCAATCTCCCCTCCCCTATCCCATCCTCCCCATCCTCCCCTTTTTCCTTTCCTCCTCCTCCTCCCCACCCCTCCCTTTTGCCCTTCCTATTTTGGTCCTTTGGGATTTCTCCCACAGGCGCGCTAGTTCCTAGGTAGGGGAAAGGATACCGGGGTCCATCCCATTCCGCTTGAGGTTTCTTAGCTGTGGCGTAGTTTGCCGTGGAATCGGATCGCCTGGGGATGTCCCGATCCCTCTCCGGTATCCCGGAGTAGCTTGGGTGTCTTTCGGGCGACGAGTGTATCTCTGGAAGCCACCTTTCGGATTCCGGGGGTGGTGGCCGAAGAGGTATGCTTTGTGGCGGATATCCGGCCGCCCTCTCTTTTGTCACCGAGGAAAGCTCGGCAGATGTGAGGTTGCTATCCCGGATTGTTAGTTTACTAGCATGATGGGTAGGTTATGGCACGGGTTACATGCAGCATCTGCGTTTACTTCGGTGCTGAGGTCCTCTTGGGCGCGGAGGGAGATTTCTGGCCCTTTCATTCCTCCTAGGAACTATCCCCCCCCGGTTTCCCCCCTTTTTTTATTCTTTTTTTTTTTTTATTTTTTTTTTTTTCTTTTTTTTCTTAAAAACAAAAAGAAAGAAGTAACCTAACCTTTGGCAGCCCTAGCCATGAACCTGGTACCCCGGGCCCCTTCTTGTACCGCACCCCGTTCTGGACCCCGCCTCGTCTTGGACCACTCTTCAGACATTCCTCATGCCTCTGTACCTATTGCCGGTGCTGTTTCCTCACCTGCTTCAGGTACTGACGCCTGGGACTGACCCCTTCGTTTTATCGGACCTTCGCTCTCCTCTGACTATGCTTCCGGCCTCTCCCTCTAACGGTGCAGCAATTTTCAAATCGCCGACCCGTTCCACGTCGGACCAACTCTGGTCCCACGCTAAACGCCAACGACAATTACCTGCTGATGATACTTCTCACCTTCTCGTTCTTCTCAGAAACGATCGACACGTCCTTCACTACCTTTCCATGCTCGGTTTCAGACTGAACAATGGGGCTAAATTCTTCACTTTTACGACCAACTTCCTTACTGCCTATCTTTCTGACCATAGTAGTGGGAAGGCACTCCTACGCCATGTTGGTAAAGATATTTCTTTTCATGCTCTTAAGGCAGTACATGCATCATTACTGTACAGAATGCTACCCAGGCTCATGAGCTCTCTCGTCTTTCCCATATCGATACTGTTTTCCCGTCCCCTCTTGAAAAACATCATTCCCTCAATTCTTGCAGTGGTACCGTCATTCTGCCCCATCCAAAAGTTCAACAAAATTTCCAGATATGTGGCACTGACATTCTAGAACAGCTGGAACTCCAAGATCTCCAATCCTCAAGGTAGACACTTACGTTCTTCCGCCCGGGGCGGAGACGATACCCTAGCAAGTGGCTCGTTTAAACTTTTGACAGCCGAGAACTCCCATCCTCAGTTTATATAGCAGGACATCGGTTACAAGTTCGAAAGGTGATCCCTACACCACAAAAAGTGTAGAAATTGCTGGCGATTTGGCCATCCAGCGAAATATTGCAGATCTATCGCCGAATGCCAGTCTGTGGTGCCGATGACCATTCTAATACGTCTTGCAATCGATCTCCCTCTTGCCTTAACTGTCATGAGGGTCACCCCTTCGTACTCTCGCCGTTGTCAGGTCTATTTAAACGAGCGGGAAATCCGTTAAACCCCAAAGAGACAGAAGGTCTCCCTTATGCCATGGCAGTTTCTCATCTCCGCTCCAAGGGAGACTCCCACGTGTTTCTTATTCCCGTGTTTCAAAACGTTTCCCCCCCCTTCTGGTATCCCATCTTCTACACCCACCTCTGTGGGTTTCCTCCCATAATCACTCCTGTATCCCAATCCTTTGCTGTCCTCGGCTCGACGTTCCTACTTCAACGCCTCCAGTCTAATCTCCGCTTCTTCGAGTTCTCTCTCACAAGCCTCAGTATCGACGAGACCTCGTACGACACCTCCTCCCAATCGTCCCTCTACTTCTCAAAAGTCAAAAAAAGGTCCGTTAACACCTCCTACCCATCTTCCAACCCCCCCTCATTTTACCCTCCCTGTCTCTGTCCCTGGTTCTTCCCCCCTCACTGGCTCGGGTTACAAGTGAGAGGTTCACCCTCCTCCTCGTACTGTACCTTCCTTCCCTGTTCCCTCCCAAGTTTCTTCCTCTTCTGCCACCTCCCAGGTTCCTGCCTCTTCTGTCCCCTGCCACGCTTCTCCAGTTCCCTCCACCCTTTCGCCCCCCCCTACCTTGGTTTCAGTCCAATACAGTTCCAATCTTTACTCATCCTCCCCCTACCATTCCCAATATTGTCTCCCATACGACATCTCTGAATTCCGAAACACTTGAAGCAATCTCTGAATATATTGCAGAGACCAAACCATCAATGGACACTGATCCACCTTCCGCTCTTTCTCTCTCCTCTGCTCCATCTGCACAACTCCTTTCTTCACAGCACACCGTTCCTTCGCTGCTTGAACGTTTTCCACTGCCTCCGCATGTGGACTTTTCTAACCCTTCTAGTCCGTAGGAACCCTTCCCTGCGGATTTCAAGTATCTTTATCATTGCCAATCATGGCCTATTTACAGTGGAATATACGTGGCCTCAGGGGTAATCGGGGTGAGCTTCAGATGTTACTCTCCCAGTTTGGCCCTGTTGGTGTTTGCTTACAGGAACCAAAATTACTCTCTGCTGTTATTTCTCACATCTCAGGCTATAATTTATTGTATTCTTCAGATCCTTTTCCTGATGGGACCTTTAATGAAAGTGCCCTTCTTCCCCGCACTGATATTCCGTACCATCAGCTATTTGTTCATACTTCGCTGCATTACACAGCAGCCCGTATCCACTTACATAGGTGGTATACTCTCTGTTCTTTATATCTCTCTCCTTCTCGGGCATTATCTATTCCGGATTTTGCCTTCCTTGTTTCGTCATTACCGCCACCGATTCTGTTACTTGGTGATTTTAATGCCCACCATTTCCTCTGGGGGGGGGGGGTCTCACTGTGATTCCCGTGGAATTCAGTTAGAGGCTTTTCTTGCCACCCACCCCCTCCATGTTTTAAATACAGGTACTCACACCCATTTTGATCCTCGGACTCATTACTCTCTCTTGCATCGATCTCTCAGTCTGCTCTTCCTCCGCCCGCATTAGACTTCACTTGGTCTGTTCTCCCGGACTTACATGACAGTGATCATTTCCCAATCATTCTTACTTCCCCTTCATATTCGCCACCTCTTCGCACCCCACGCTGGCAATTTAATTGGGCAAATTGGAACCTTTACTCACACCTAACTGTTTTTAAGAGGTTCCTTCTTCGTCCTCCATCGATGAGTTTTTAAACAACCTCTTCTCGTCCTCCGTTTCACCGCAGCTTCTCTTTTCTATACCCCAAACTTCGGGCAGGCATTCTCAGAAATGCGTGCCTTGGTGGTCTCCTGCTTGTGCTCGTGCAGTACGTTTGAACGCGCTGCATGGGGCAGGTAAACCGGTACAATAGAACACAGAGCGACTCCTTGATTTTAAACAGAACGTGCAATCGTCGCCGTGTCATCCGTGACCCCTAAACGCACTTGCTGGGGAGATTATGTCTCCACCATCACCTCTGCTTCCTCTATGAGTGCAGTCTGGGAAAAAGTACGAAAACTGAGTGGTAAAAAATTCTCCTGAAACCCCGGGTCCTGTTCTGCGGGTTGCCGGTGTTGATATTTGCAAACCCACTAGATGTTGCCAATGAAATTGGCAATCATCTGGTCCGTTTTTCTCAGGGACTCCATCTATGCCCCTCATTTCTTTCCTCAAAGTCTGCCAGAGAGTTAGCAAACCCCTTTGGGCTTTTCTTCTCTCAGAGAAGAAAAAGTAAAAAGTGCCTTTTACACTTCAAGAACTGGAGGCAACACTCTCAGCTTGTCGATCATCGGCAGCTGGGCCCGACGACATTCATATTCGTATGCTACAACATTTACTCAGCCCAGCCCTTGCAGTCCTATTACGCCTTTAAACAATCTTATTTGGTCACAAGGATTTTCTTCCACAGTTTGTGGAAATCCGCCATTGTTCTCCCTTTCCGCAAACCAGGCACTACGGGACATGATACCTCCCACTATCGTCCCATTGCTCTTACCAGTACAGTTTGCAAAGTAATGGAACGCCTAGTAAATAGACGTTTAGTGTGGTATTTAGAGACACACAACAGTCTCTCCACTCGTCAATATGGCTTTCTAAGGGACGTTCTACCATAGACCCCTTACTACGCTTGGATACGTATGTTCGTAATGCCTTTGCGAATAACCACTCAGTTATTTGCCATTTTTTTTGACCTTGAGAAGGCATATGACACAACTTGGAGGTATAATATTTTAGCCCAAGCCCACTCCTTAGGCTTCGGGGCAATCTACCCCATCCTTCCTTAAGAACTTTTTAACTGACGGGCATTTCCTTTGTTCGGGTTAATAATGTGCTCTCCCCAGACTTTATCCAAGCTGAAGGTGTCCCCCAGGGATGTGTTCTGAGCACAACACTTTTTCTCCTTGCTATTAATGATTTGGCCTCTAGTCTTTTTCCACAAATATTTGGTCATCACTCTATGTTGATGACTTCGCTATTGCCTGTGCAGGCGCTGACTGTCACCTCATTACAGTTCTCTCCAACATGCAGTCGACCGTGTTTCCAATTGGCCACCACAAGTGGGTTTTAAATTTTCCAGCACTAAAACCCACCAAAATCACTTTCACTAGACGCTCTGTCATCTCCCCATCATCCTTTGTACCTCTATGGCTCCCGTATCCCTGAACGTGATACAGTCAAGTTTCTGGGCCTCCTCTTTGATCGTAGGTTATCCTGGAAACCTCACATTACCTCTCTTTAAGGCAACTTGTCACAAACCCGGGTGAACCTTCTTAAAATCCTTGCTCATCTTTCATGGGGAGCTGATCGTCGAACCCTCCCTTCGCCTACATTCCACCCTTATTTTATCGAAACTTATTATGGTGACCAGATCTATTCAGCGGCATCTCCTGCTACTCTCTCTAGCCTTAACCCCATTCATCACCAAGGATTACGTTTTATGCCTTGGTGCTTTTCGCTCTTCCCCCGTCGAAGCCCCTATGCAGAAGCGAACGTTCCATCCTTATCTGATCGCCGTGATGCCCATTTGCCTTGCGCTACTATGTACGCTCTCATGATCTCCGCAATTCCTTCCATTTATAGAATGTCACTGATATTAGTAGACATTCTTTATTTGTTCGCCGCCCCTGTTTCTCCGTCCCTTTCTCTTCGCCTTCATTCGCTCTTGTCTTCTCTTCAACTACCACCTTTTCATGTACATGTAGCATCTCACTTTTCCATACCCCCCTGGGAAGTTCCAGCTGTTCGAGTCGGGTTCTTTCCCCTCCCTTGCTCGAAAGCCCAACTGTAACGGTCGCTTCCCGCTCTCTTTTTCTTGACCCCCTTTCACTCTCATTCTCATCCCAAATTGTTTGTGTACACAGATGGCTCAAGTCTTCTGACGGCGTAGGATTCGCAGCAGTGTTTCCGGACAGCGTGGGTACAAGGGCATTTACTATCTTCGGCTAGTATTTTTACTGCTGAATTATATGCCATCCTTACAGCACTTATCCTATTGCATCTATGCCTGTGTCATCATTTGTGGTTGTCTCAGACTCCCTTAGTTTTTACAGGCTATACAAAAATTTGATACACCTCACCCCTTAGTCCTCCGTATCCAACTTTGGCTACGCCGCATCTTTACCAAGCATAAAGATATTGTTTTTTGTTGGGTCCCTGGTCATGTTGACGTACAGGGCAATGAACAGTCAGACAACTGCTGCGCGGTCAGCAGTACATGACCTACCAGTTTCTTATAGAGGTATTCCATTTACGGATTATTTTACTGCAATATCTTCCCACCTTCACACCCGTTGGCAACAACGTTGGTCTACTATGCTCGGCAACAAACTTCAATCTTTTAAAAACCGAGTATAGGTTACTGGCCGTTTTTCTTATCACCAGTGTCGAGGTTGGGAGGACTCTCTCTCTTTCGCATTGGCCATACTCGTCTTACTATGGATATCTCATGGAGAGGCGTCTTGCTCCTCTCTGTGAAATTCCCAAAGCTCCATTATCAGCCCAGCACATTCTTTTGGACTGCCCACTTTATCAGCGAGCACGCAGAATTTACCTCTGTCGTCGTCTTCGCTCCGCTGCTCTCTTCTTTTACCTTCCCTTCTCGCTGATGGACCCACCTTTCATCCGGACACTCTCATTGACTTTTTGACAGCAACTGCTTACTTCACAAATTCTGATACCTTCAGCCCTTTCTACTTCAATCTCTTGCTAACCCTCTACCCCCGTACTATCCCCTCCCCCTCTGTTTTCTGTAACCTGCTGATCATCCCCCCTCCCTTCTGCCATCCAATTCCCTTGCTTCCTTCCCTACCCTGCAGCGCTGTATAGCCCTTGTGGCTTAGCGCTTCTTTTTGATTATAATAATATGATAAATAAATCATGAAATCTGTTTGCTTTCATCCGTTTCTATCCCTGTTCTTCTTATTTCACTTTTTTCACTTTTTTCTACCAACTCGCATATATAGTAAAATAGGCTGCCCAGTGGCCTGGTGGCCAAAGCTCTCGCTTCACACGGCGTGTCTGGGTTCGATTCCCGGCGAGGGTAAAAACATTGGGCGTGTTTCTATATCTGAGTGTTAGTCGACTGGTGTGGGTAGCATCCTGGGGCAAAACTGACCTAATTTGTTTGAAATGCTCTGCATAACAAGTGTCTTTCTATGTAGTAGTATGTCATTGATGTTAGTTAGGCCTGTATACCTTGTACATGTACTTGTAGAAGTAAACATATATTATTATTATATTATTATTATTATTATTATTATTATTAAAGACAGCTGCAAAAATAATTCTCAGAACATATACAAAATCATTATATTCTGTGGAATAATTTTTTGAGAAAACCGTCAAGTTGAAGAATGAGACACATGTGCAGCATCACATCTGTCAGAAACAGCAACATCACATCTGTCAGACACTGCAGCATCACATCTGTCAGACACTGCAAGCATCACATCTGTCAGACACTGCAGCATCACATCTGTCAGACACTGCAGCATCACATCTGTCAGACACTGCAGCATCACATCTGTCAGACACTGCAGCATCACATCTGTCAGACACTGCAGCATCACATCTGTCAGACACTGCAGCATCACATCTGTCAGACACTGCAGCATCACATCTGTCAGACACTGCAGCATCACATCTGTCAGACACTGCAGCATCACATCTGTCAGACACTGCAGCATCACATCTGTCAGACACTGCAGCATCACATTTGTCAGACACTGCAGCATCACATCTGTCAGACACTGCAACATCACATCTGTCAGACACTGCAACATCACATCTGTCAGACACAGCAACATCACATCTGTCAGACACAGCAACATCACATCTGTCAGAAAAAAAAACATCCACACCAAA
>NC_069498.1:14428953-14488160 GCF_026875155.1 Cherax quadricarinatus
GGAGGTGATAATTACGATGGGTAGGAAAATCAAACCGGGGAATCTGTAGTTTTTAAAATGGGGAAAGGAGGGGTTTACAGAGGATTTGGGGGGGCAGTTAAAGCAGGTTATAAAGGTTGTCTTTGGGTATACCGGTCTCGGAGATTGAGGTATGAAGACCAATTCCCTGGAGATCAGAATCAAGTTTGATGGGAGCGGGATTAAGAGGTGGGTTGGAGAATGTTTTTATGGGGTATATCCTTTCAGATTGAGGTTTAACCTGCTAGGCGAATGAAGGTATAAATGGGTAATTAAGAGTGTTGAAGTTGGAAAGAGTTTTGACTGGGGTGATAACCACAGTTGGTCCTGCGGCGTTGTAAAGAAGGTAAAGGGTTTGTGAAAAAAGTTGGAAGATATAGATGAGAGGGGTAACAGGGGAAGATGGTAGGAACCATGCATAATTTTGTGAAAGATAAAAGAACCCTGAATAAAGACAGGGGGAAGAAGATGGGGCCATTTTTTTGGGGGAAAAGGTTATCAAGTGTGAATCAGAAGACAGGGTAAAAGTGGCCATTAGAGGAATCCCGAATGATACTTATTTGAGTAACTGGGAGGTCCTGAAAGAATGTTTGGTGCTGTTAATGAATGAAATGAAGGTAAAGGGATGTGTGAGTATGTCGCAACGAACAGGGGTCGTTGTCATGATTCTGAAGGGGGAAGTGCAGAGTATCATCCTAGATTATAGGGGTTTATCGTTAATGTGCGTGAATTATAAATTCTTTGCTAAGGTTTTAGGAAATAGGTATGGGCAGTGTTACTGTGAGGGTTATAGATAAGGGACAAAAGGGTGTGCCGGGACAGACAATGTTTAGTGAGCATGGGAGGATAAAGGACTATATAGATGATCGTAGGATGGGCGGTGAGGGTGTACTTGCTTTGGATTGGAAGGCGGCTTATGATTGTGTAGAGAGAGAGACGTTATGGATCATTATGAGGCACATGGATTTTGGCGAGGAAATTGTCCAATAGGCGGGGTGGGTCAAGGGTGCAGAAATCGGTGTAAAGTAAATTGGGAATGTTGGCGAAAGCGGTTAATGGGTAGGGAGAGCAGAGATTAAGGTAAATTATTGCAATCTTGAAAATTTATATAGGCAATGGTGTGATGGGTAAACGGCGTTTAAGTATAATTTATTTGAGAGTTGGTTTGGGGGAGGGAAAGTTGGAACTTAGGGAATAAGTAATGGATGCAAGTATGTAAAAGGCAGCAAAATAAATAGAGGTGTTTTTGGAAGGGGGGGGAATAAAGGAGAGGAAGTAGAGAGGCCAAATTCCAAGAACAGGAGTAGAGCCAAGGAGCTTTGAGGAGGTTGGGGGGAAATACGGTCGAGCGGACTGACGATACAACAGAGGGTCATCGCTATCAACACAATCATTTATCCTAAAATGTGGAATGTAGCAGTGGTATATCCATTGATGATGAAAGATGTGCAGAAGGTGCAAAAGAAGGTACTGCGTTTTATATGGGGATATGGTTATCATTAGCTGAGGCAAACGGTTGTGATGACAACATTGGGGAGGGGTGGTTTAAGATTAATTCCTTTGAGTAGTAGACTGAAGAGCGTGTATGTGAAACATAGTTATATACGATTGTGTGGGCATCGTGGTGTCAGTGAGAGATGTTATGGAAGACGTGAGGCAGTGGTGGGGGGTAGGGAATTGGAGGAGTGTATGAGTATGTTGAGATATTTATTGCAGATTAGCATACCAGGAAAAGTGTTGGTGCGAGTTTTGGGAAGGTTGGAGGGGTTATGAGGTGATGGAGGGGGAGAGTGTCTTTCCGTTATATAATTGGACAGGTATCTGGGGAGCGTTCCGTAAGTTACATTTAAAGTCAAGGGTGCGGGAAACTATGCATAGGTTCTTACATGGGATTTTACCTACTAAAGAACGACTGTATCAGATGAGCATTTTGCAGTCTACATGTTGTGTTTTGTGTGGGGGATGAAGACTGCATATCATGTGGTGTCTTTTTTGAGAGTATCGCCAGGGTACGTCTATGGTTTCGTAGTCTTGGATATGGTTGGTGGAGGTAGGTTAATAGTACTGATAGCATTGAGTTTGGATATAGAGGGAGTGGGTGACAGTGTGAGGAGGGCCATCATGTATTTAGTGGTGGATTATATTTCTATATCGTGGGCAATGAGGGAGGTTATAGATTTTCAGTTCCGTATAGGGTATTGAATGTGAGAGCTGCGCGAATTAATAGTGTAATGGATGGATAGGATTGGTCTCTGCAATACGAGGGGGGGGGGGGGGGAGAGTGTATACCTGGCATCAGTTTTTGATCGAATATTCTTTTGATAGAACAAAGCATTAATTGTTGATGTGTTACATCATGGGTGGTCACGGGGAAGCCGGGGGGGCTTATCAAATCGGTTAGGTATTTTTATATTATGTATGTTACCGAGCAAGTATGATAATGCTATAAATCTTGTAAAAATATTTTTAAACTCTATATTTCATGTGTTTGATATTTTATGTGGTCAACTTCTTTAAATATGTGACTATAACTTATAAAGTGAAGTGATTGTCTATATTCGTGTAATTTATGTCCGTTTGACAGTCCTTTACTATTGTTGGGTTTTTGTATTTATGTATACTACTATGTCCTTCAATTTTAATATTATGTTAGTTAATATTTTTTTTATGTTGTTCTGACAGCTGTTCAGATGTTGTGAAATATGATAACTGGGTAATAAAAAAGGAAACGGAGGTGGGAGAGGGGGGGGGGGAGGGGTTATTATGTATGGATTTTATTCATGTACTTGCCCTGGTGCACTTTTGTTTAATTACACAGAGAGAAGGACGTTTGGGGTTGTTCTTTTTTTTCTGTATTACTTAAAACATCTTATCGGTTTTCTGTATATTGGTATTATCATCATTACTACCGGTTGAGTGACGTGATGTTTAATTTCCTATTTAAAAGCATATTGCATTGTATAGATTATTTGAATTGAGTATAATTTTTCAAATTGTATACCTTTGTAATTGTCATCTGATGTAATCGCGTCAAATTTGTACCAGAATGGTGAGGAATGTTTTGTCGTCTCAGTGAAGAGTTAAATGTGCAGTGCGTAGTTTTTGTGACACTCGTTGTTTTATATTGTATGTGGCGATAGATGCGTTACTGTTGTGCTTTTATTAATATTCATTGTAATGTTAGGATAGAAACAGTTTGACATTCTTCACTATTGTTGAGTTTGTTAGTGTCATCAATGTAATATGTGCTTAGGTTTAAATCTTATTTGTTCTGGGTATTAGTTTATAAGTTTAAATGAACAACGGTGTTGTGATGATGTGCATTATGGTTAAATGGGGAAGATGGGGGGGGGGGGGATGCTGGTAGTTTGGGGGGTTAGTTATTACTGCTTTAATTTTTATCGAATTGTAATTTTTCAGTCGTGTAATATTTGTATTTAGCAAGATGAGGAAAGAAAGGGTTGGAGGATTGTCTTTATTTTGTTCATTACTTGCCACTGTTTCTATTTTGTTTTAATGGAATTATAATATAATGGCATTATCATTCTATCACAGTTGACGCTGTATATATTTGGCATATTACTGGCACATTGAAATTTTTTTTATTTTATTTTATTTTTTGTTGATTGATTGTCAAGTCTAATATTGAATAAATTTGTATTAGCATAAGTATTGAGGAAACGAACTGTTAAGGGATTGAGAGGATTTTTTGTGTCAGGGCGAAGTATATCTTGCGTTAATGTGTTTAGGCATGAAGAATTTATATTGTATGTGTATAATCTGATACTGTATTCTTTTATTTCATTTAATGGATTGTATGTTTTAAATTTATAATAATAACTAATAAAAAATATATATATCCACTTCTCCGAGGCTATGGGGCCACACTTTTACACCAGAGGTGGATCCATCCCTGGTTTAATGTATTTGGGCAAGGAGAGGTAAATATACATCTATGATAGGAATGTGAGAAGAGCCAGTTGTGAGTGTGGGGGGAAGTTCGAGAGGCAGTAGTAGGTTAAAATGAATGGGGGTAAGGCAGCGGGATTGATGGGATAAAGATAGAAATGTTTTACTTTAATAGCAGGTGGAGGATCTAGTTTTGAGGTGGTTTGGTTGCATTATTTAATTAATGTATGGAAAGAGGGTAAGGATACCTAGGGAATTGGCAGAAGAGCATGCATATTTCTTTGTATAAAAAGGCAAAAGGGGGAAAAAAGGAGTTGCTCAAAAATGATAGGGGATAAGTCTGTTGAGATGTACCTGGTAAAGTGTATGGTAGAGTATAATTGAAAGAATTAAAGTAAGACGGAGATAGGATAGCAGATGAACAAGGAGGCTTTTAGGAGGGGTAGGGGGTGTGTGGGACCAGGTGTTTACAGTGATGAAAATATAATGGTGAACAGTATTTAGATAAGGCTAAAGAGGTCTTTGTGGCATTTATGGATTTGGAAAAAAAGGCGTTATGACAGGTGGATAGGGGGAGGCAATGTGGCAGATGTTTGCAAGTGTATGGTGTAGGTGGTAGGTTACTGAAAAGCAGTGAAAGAGTTTTTACGAGGGATAGTGAGGATCCCAAATAAAAAAGTATAAGAGTATGTAGGAAAGAGGGAAATTATTTCCAGTAATAAAGTGGCCTTAGACAAGGATGTGTAATGTCACGTGGTTGTTTAATAAATTTATAGATGGGATTGTTAGAGATGTAATGCGAGGGGGTCCTTGGCAAGAGGCGTGGAGTTATAAGATAAAGATTCACACACCAAAGTGGGAGTTGTCACAGATGCTCTTTGCTGATGCACTGTGTGCTTTGGGAGATTCTCGAAGAGGAAGTTGCGAGATTGGTGGACGGAATGAATTTGGTAGGGGGTGCAAAGATGAAAATTAAAGGTGAGTACAGGAAAGAAAAGAGTATGGTTATGAGGGATAACAAAAAAGATTAGGTGATGAAAGATTGAATATCAGATTGCGAGGAGGGAGAGAGTATGGAGGAGCGTGAACGTATTCTGATATTTGGAGTGGGTCGATGTCAGCCGGATGGGTCTATGATAGATGAGGTGAATCATTGAATTGGATGAGGGATAAAAGTTTGAGTGGTGCACTTAGGAGCTGTGGAGGACAAAGAGAACTTTGTCCTTGGAGGCAAAGAGGGGAATGTATGAGAGTTATAGTTTACCAACGCTCTTTTATGCGTGTTGAGCGTGGGTGATTTTTTTTGGGGGGAATGTTGCAGCGAGGAGAGGCTGGAGGCAGTGGAGATGTCGTGTCTGAGGGCAATGTGTGGTGTGAATAAATGCAGAGAGAATTCGTAGTTTGGAAGTTTTTGGAGGAGGTGCGGGATTACCAAAACTGTTGTCCAGAGGGCTGAGGAAAGGGTTGTTGAGGTGGTTCGGCATGTAGAGAGAATGGAGCGAAACAGAATGACTTCAAGAGTGTATCAGTCTGTAGTGGAAGGAAGGCGGTTGGTAGGGGTCTGCCTAGGAAGGGTTTGGAGTTGGGAGGGGGTATAAAGGAGGTTTTGCATGCGGAGGGGCTTGGACTTCCAGCAGGCATTGCGTGAGGTGTTGATAGGAGTGAATGGAGAACAATGGTTTTTAATACTTGACGTGCTGTTGGAGTGGTGAGCAAAATGTAACATTTATGAAGGGATTCGGGCGAAAACCGGCAGGCAGCGGACTTGAGTCCTGGAGATGGGAACGTACAGTGCCTGCACTTGATGGAGGGGTGTTAATGTTGCAGTTTTTAAAAATGTAGTGTAAAGCACCCTTCTGGCAAGACAGTGATGGAGTTGAATGATGGTTGAAAGTTTTTCTTTTTCGGGCCACCCTGCCCTTGGTGGGAAATCGGCCAGTGTGATTAATAATAATAATATTAATATATATTTTTATATATATATATATATATATATATTATATATATATATATATATACGTACAGTAGCAATAGTAATGATGAAGGGAACAGCACGTTAGTTATGATCTTACAGTGTAAATAAGTGCAGTGATGTGTATATGGGTCAGCTTCTGTTGACGTGTTAACTCAGAGTACTGACACAACACCATCTCTTTATTAATTTTAAATAAAGTTAAGAAATTTACAAGACAATCGTCAATTTTCCAGTTGACCATATTTAAGGAAGTTCAATCATTAAATATTTCTAACTCAACAATCAGGTAAACAAAAATAATAAAATGTAGGATTATACTCTCTAAACAAAAGTTATGGAAAATAGTAATACTAAGATACAAAACCGGATTTTAGTGGAAAATATGATGTATTAACAAAGTGGTGTCTGTAAGACTGGTATTGTTATTCACATTTTATATCAGTGACCACTGGATGGCGAAACGTACACAACAAAGAAACCAGACGCCGCACACTATATACTCTCAATCAATCAAATCATTACTCTCAGGTTAAGACCCCGTGGGGTTGAAAGGGGGGGGAAGGGAGAGGTGGACAGGGGAATGATTTGGGTGAGAGGATTGGTTTTAAGGTGTAGAAAAAGAAAATGAGCCAGGGCTTTAACTCAGGCTGCATAGCTGTATGTGGCTTGGTTGAGGGTCTGGTTTTGGGCTTGGGTGAGCATCGAGGAAATGGCGCAACGAGCAATGCGCGCAATGAAGGTCTGGACTTGGTCCGGCAATGGTTTGGCAATGGGGCAGAGGCGCAATGGGCGGCGGGCGCAACGTCATAGCAGTTATTCTGTTGTCTGCCTATAGTATGCAAGGGGTGGGGAGAGTGAGGCGGAGGTGAGGTTGGTGGAAAAAGGAAAAAGGACGTCGTTAAATGTCACACCGCAGAGGGCATGGAAAGTACTACTACCACACCTCCTCCTGCCTGATATAGCCGTCCTGCTCCAACCTCTGGTTAGTTGACTTTGTCAATGGTACAAGTCGGACGAAAAGGTCGTAGTATGCTTCTCTCTTATGTGCGGGGTTATTTGTGTATCAATCACAAATCCCTCAGTTTCAATAAATACATCACTGAATAACCATAATAATTACAACAGTATATGTACCAGACTTCAGCTTATTTAGTGTTCATAGGACTGTAATTTCCTGAGTGTGGTTGTGAACTGGTGTGACTGAATTGCGTCACTATCCTGTGTGTCAGGTTAGGTGTGGACCTGATGGTCACTTTTCTGTGGTAAGGTAGGTGTGACCTGACTGGTCACTATCCTGTGGGTCAGGTTAGGTGTGACCTGGACTGGTCATATCCTGTGGTCAGGTAGGGTGTGCCTGACTGGTACCTATCCTGTGGGTCAGGTAGGCGGGTTGATGGTTGCCGAGTTATAAGTCTTTCAAAGCATAGTTCAATTTAACTGTGATTTTATTTTCTAAACATGGAAAATTATATACAAGAAAAATGACGCTAATGTATAAAACATTAAATGAAAAGCGGTCTCATAGGACAAACAAAAGAGGTGGAAAGGTACTAAGTTATCAATATATTCAGTTAGTAAGATAAATGAAAATATGGGAATTTGAAAAAAAAACAGAAATTTTTATGAAGTTAAGTGGCAAGGGATTCCAGGATTAGTCTAAAAAGTTTGTTTCAGATATTTTGGAGGAAATTCAGTTAAAAGTTAGACCATTTATCACTCGTTATGGAAGCAGAAGACTCGGCAGACGACGCAACATTCCCCGATGTAAAAGCAGCGGTGTCACTAGCACGATAAGAGACAACACAGTAAGTGTCAGGGGCCCAAGACTGTTCAACTGCCTCCCAGCATACATAAGGGGGATTACCAATAGACCCCTGGCTGTCCTCAAGAAGGCACTGGACAGGCACCTAAAGTCAGTACCTGACCAGCTGGGTTGGGTTGCGTGCGGCCAATAGTAACAGCTTGGTTGATCAGACCCTGATCCACCATGAGACCTGATCACAGACCGGGCCGTGGGGCGTTGACCCCCAAAACCCTCTTGAGGTATACTCCAGGTATATTTAAAACTTGCTCAGATCTGCTTACCGAGAGTAAAAACGAAATGTGTACAATCATTATTTTCTTTTGAGTTTTTAGGCAGGAAGATAAAGTAATTTCAGAAATGAAAAACTGTATGGGTCAGGACAAAGATAATTTATGGACAATCAAAGGCAAAATCGCAGTTTTACCTGTATGAAATGAGAACAAGTATAATGTAGGAAGGTTACATTTCACCCTATACTAGGTGGCGGAGGACGTGGGCATACAGTAGGTGGTTAACATGACAGGGTCCTTGCTAGTCAAAGCTAAAAAGTTTTGGTAGGAATTTTCCTTCCTGATGTTTGTGCGGGCGTTCAGCGTTAGGCGGTCGCTGGTATGTACTGCGTCAGGGGTAAATTAGAAAGGACGTCTGGTTTCCATTGTCCCTGTGTATGGTGTTGATAGGGAATGTGGTTTATATGAGTGCAGTTCTAAGTTTTTGTGTTTGTTGCTGCCAGTGTTATTGGTGTTTGGTGGGTGGCCAGAGCTTACCTATGAATGTTGTAGATTGTTGATGCTGACGGTGTTGAAAGTGACCTCTGAATTATCTTGATGTTCCTCTGGTGATCAATGATCTTGTTGATAATTGTTGTCTGTAATCATACAACTGATTGCTTGGATTATTGGTAACCGTTGAATATGCAAAGCATTTCATGCAGCCTTATAAGAATTAGCTTATAACAATCGTGCCAGAATAGATAAAACTGAACAGTTAGCAAGAACGCGTTTAAATTTAAGCCCTTCCTAAAATATTCTCCTATACTTTTAAAGATTATATTCTTTTTCATTTATGTTAGAAAAATAAGCTAATAATTTTGTACCAAGGAACTTAAGAAAACTTACCTTAACCTTATTATGACAAGCTCAATTACTATAGTTTAATTCCAACTAAATATATTTTATATAAGTTTACAATAATTTAATAATAAACAAAAAACATGAAATTTTTCTTTCGTTTGGGTCAGAAATCCATATTTGAGAAATTATTGAATACAAAGTTTTCGCTTGCCTTTTTCCGGCAAGGAAGAGCGTTTACTATTTAAGCCAAATATCGCAAGTTTTTCTATCGGCACCACATAACTACTGCTATGAAATTTTATAGTGTTTTTTAAATCATTGTTAAATTTGTAACATTTTTTTTATGTAAAACTGATTTGTTTATAAACGTTTGGAGAGTTATTGTATTGTTCTATATCAACAATTAATCACCTATGATATCATTATTACTGCACAGAACACACAAGTAAATATGATGCTTTGTAGAATGTTATAACGTTTCCGATAAAACTTCAACTAAAACTGTGTTAAATTTACAAAGGTTTTATATTTATTTACTCTTCTCTAAGGAACTTTACACGGTATTTTAATATTAATTTTTTGAACAGATAGCTGTTACAGGTTAATTCATAAAATGTCACAATAAATAAATATGATAGTACTGCTATTTACTAAATCCTGTAATAACAAAATATAAGGATTAAGAAAGAGAATTGTGAACATTTGGGAATCTTCATTGTGGAAACGTTCCGTTAACCAGTGGGCCTCTTCAGTCCATATAGAGGAAGACAGTGGAAGATGAGGAGTTTGAGGTAATCAGTCCCTCAGCCTAGAGTCGATGGGAGTTTTGATCATCAATCTTGAGAAGTTGTACAGCATACGCACGGAGAAGAAAGAGCGAGAAGTGATTATATACTGCAGACAGGTGAGAGTTGAAGCAGCTGGGAGCGGTACGGGTCATAGTGCTACAGGCAAGGTTAAAACTTGTAGGAATTCCCTGTATAACCTGTACCCCAGATGTTGCTGTGGTGTGATGTTTAATGTATCTGACAGAATGTGACTGTTGCTGTGGTCTGACAGAAGTATGTTTCTGTGTTGACGATGAGATGTTGCAGTGTCTGTCAGATGTGATGTTGCAGTGTCTGACAGATGTGATGGTGCAGTGTCTGACAGATTGGTGATGGTGCAGTGTCTGACAGATGTGATGCTGCAGTGTTCTCTGAACGATTGTGATGCTGCGTGTCTGACAGATGTGATGCGGCAGTGTCTGACAGAGTGATGCTGCAGGGGTTTGTTTGACAGATGTGATGTTGCTGCAGTGTTTGACTGATGGGAGTTGCGTGTCTTCTGACAGAGTGATGTTGTGCAGTGTCTGAAGATGTGATGCTGCTGTGGTCTGACAGATGTGATGCTGCTGTGTCTGACAGATGTGTTGCTTGCAGTGTCTGACTGATTATGCTGCAGTGTCTGACAGATGTGATGCTGCAGCTGTTTGACAGATGTGATGCTTTGCCAGTGTCTGACAGATGTGATGTGTTGCTGCAGTGTTGACAGATCAGATGTGATGCTTGCAGTGTCTGACAGATGTGATGCTGCTGGTGTCTGACTGATGTGATTGCTTGCAAGTGTTTGTCAGATGTGATGCTGCAGTGTCGACAGATGTGATGCTGCAGTGTTTGACAGATGTGAATGTGCAGTGTCTGACAGATGTGATGCTGTCAGGTTGTCTGAAGATGTGATGCTGCAGTGTCTGACAGATGTGATGCTGCAGTGTCTGACAGATGTGATGTTGCTGTTTCTGACAGATGTGATGCTGCAGTGTCTGACAGATGTGATGTTGCTGTTTCTGACAGATGTGATGCTGCAGTGTCTGACAGATGTGATGTTGCTGTTTCTGACAGATGTGATGCTGCACATGTGTCTCATTCTTCAACTTGACGGTTTTCTCAAAAAATTATTCAAGAGAATATAATGATTTTGTATATGTTCTGAGAATTATTTTTGCAGCTGTCATTAATAATAATAATAATAATAATAATAATAATAATAATATGTTTACTTCTACAAGTACATGTACAGGTATACAGGCCTAAACTAACATCAATGACATTAAATTATAATAGAAAAAGACACTTGTTATGGCAGAGCATATTTCAAACAAATTAGGTCAGTTTTGCCCCAGGATTGCTACCCACACCAGTTCGACTAAACACTCAGCTATAGAAACACGACCAATGTTTTACCCTCGCCGGGAAAATCGAACCCTGTTACGCCGGGTTGTGTGAAGCGAGTGCTTTGGCCACTGGGCAGCCTATTTTACTATATATGCGAGTTGGTAGAAAAAAGTGAAAAAAAGTGAAATAAGAAGAACAGGGATAGAAACGGATGAAAGCAAACAGATTTCATGATTTATTTATCATAGTATTTTGCTCTGAAGATCACTTAAGTTATGGAGTGCCTTTTTTTTAACATTAGATTGGAAGGAGATGGTAGCTAGGGAGCCTTTGTCATGTTCAGGCAAAAAGTTTGTGTTTAAGTTTAGGTTTCAGAGTTTGAGTCGAACACTAGGGTTATCCTTGAGGTTTTTTTTCTTAAATTATGCACCGTGAAACATCTGCTGAGGCGCACATTAACCAAATAATGCTGCAGCATACGGTCGCCTGACCAAACATAAGAATAACATTCCGATATCTCAAATAAGAATCTGTTCAGAGATCTGTTCACCAGTTTGGGAAAACCCCCCCCCAACCTAGCCAAGCACGTTAAGGGAAATTAGAGAAAGTGCCAAGGGTTTGCAACAAGACTAGTCACGGAGCTAAGGGGCTGTCCTTATAGGAGAGAGGAGATTAAAGGGAAATCGGCCTCCCTGATGACATGAGAGGACGGAGATATAGGGGGAGGGCATATGTTAACGACATATAAAATATTGTAGAGGAATTGACTAGGGGATACGATGTTCCAGAGATGGGACCGCAACAAAAGGCTCAAAATTGGAAGTGAAGACTCAGATTAATCACAGGGATGATAGGAAGTATTTCTTCAGCCACAGTTGTCAGGAAGTGGAATAGTCTGGTAAGTGATGTAGTGGAGGCAGGAACCATACATAGCTTTAAGAAATATGATAAAGCTCATTGGAGAAGGAAGAGTGACCTAGTAGTGATCAGTGAAGAGGCGGGGCCAGGAGCTGTGTGTGTGTGTGTGTGTGTGTGTGTTCATCTTTTTTTTTATATTTTATTTAAAACATGACATTACAAAAATATATAAAACTCATGTAGAGCTCTAACAGCAACACAGTCCTACCTACAGCTAACATTACACACCACCTTGCAACTCCGTCCGTGGGTACAACCCCCCCCCCCACCCTCCTGTTTGAAGGTACCCAACAGAATTACACATATATGAACAACACTGTTATCGGTATCCCTCGAAAGGTACATAATCTGTACCTTAGTTACATCCATTTTCATCTACTACATTGTTGGTGTAATCGACACGGACTAGAAAACCATTACAGACCATGCAATTCATTGCATGAAACTTTTGCACACTGACATATACAACTCTCATCCGTGGTTATCCAACCACCCCACTATTTACAAACATAACAACATATACTGGGGAAAAAACAATAGCTCCATAACTCTATTCTGATTTCACATATCATTTACATCGCAACTATGGTGTCTCAACCTCAACATTGATTAGGTTGCAAAAAAAAAAATTTGTAAGAAAGAAACCTGTACTTTAAAACAGGTATAATTTAGTGATTATATGAAATTCAGGTAAAATTTACGTGATTATAAGAATCCAGGGTAATTTAAGTGAGTATATGATGTACAATCATGTAATACTGAGTACTCAGCACCAGTAAGTAACATAATATTTTACAAACAGGATAGACATTTATACCATGCTAAACATTATTCTTTTCCATATATTAAACTCTAATGCTATCTGTTATCTCTTCAACACTATATTTCAATCTCTATGCTAACATATCTCTTAACACTATATTTACAACTCTATGCTAACATTATCTCTTCGCACTATATTACAACTCTATGCTAACATTATCTCTTCACCACTTATTCAACTTATGACTAACATTATCTCTTCACACTATATTACAACTCTATGCTAAACATTATCTCTTCACACTATATTACAAACTCTTTGTAACACAAATCTATGTCCCTTCCATATTTTTAAATACAACAAAAACACTGTACAACTCGCAGGTACCTACTACATTTAATAATAAGTTCACGCTACTAAAATTAAGCTAGTATATTCGACGTTTTTTTGTAATCGAGCAAAAACTTCAAGAAAACTACACTTAACAGCAACACAATACCAGGGTTTAATAACCTATTATATAAAAATGAAATAAAAACATCCATCATATATAAAGGTTTTTTACATAACTTAGCATAATGACCCAAAAAAACTTTATAACAAAAATTGGCCTATACAGGAAATGAAAAAAAGTTACAAAAAATCATTATAAAAAACAGTTGCGAGATCTTGAATGACACAAAGCAATTAAGATATTTCAACAAAACTACCACACTATCACATACATACAATACATCCTAAAATTAATAACACGCCATTGACTCGAAAAACAAAAGGAAATTACTCAAGAATTGTGTCAATTTGGACCAAAATATGCGTCTCCAAAATACGTAAACAAAAACCTTCGATTACACCTACATTCATGAAATAACTTCTAACATTTTTTGTGCCATGGACTCCACATTCCACACTTGGCATAAAACCTAAGATGTTCCTCATATAGTATCATGAATACCGGGACACCAGTCCATAACCCACAATTCATACACTGACACCCCCCCCCCGGTAGACGAGCCGCTGTAAACCCCCTTACCAAAACGACGCACACACAATTATTACTCACAGTTTCACAAGAATTTCTGGCGTTAGTCATTCTATATCCTTCAAGAGGAAAAACCAGATCCCATCTCCTTCCATACAATTTCCCTGTTTCGGACACATTGTTCGAATAAAAACGTTTAACGCAAGAACCGCTGCGCTCCTTACTGTCCCCCCCTCCCCATCACCCACGATTTATATATATATATATATATATATATATATATATATATATATATATTGTATATTTATATATATATATATATATATTATTTATATATATATTATATATATATATATAATATTTATATATATATATAATATATATATATATACTATATATAATCCAACCATGATATAATCTAAGGCTCTTATGACACCCTCCATCTAGCCTCCTATATCATAGGCTTAAAGCTCTCAGAGCCGACCCACCCCACGGCCTCCCACTCTCTGTACACCCTGTTCAAACCAAGCATCTGGCCATCTATTACCATTCAAAAAAATAAACTTTTTTAAAATGAAACGCAGTTCTCCTCCCCTCAACCCAGATACCTCACCCCACACACTCTACAACCTTTCTGTTTCGCAGTATCGCTCCAGACGGAGGATACATGCCAACAAAAAACGACAACATACTCACGCGCCTAGGGGTTTTACCTCATACTTACTATATCTATACCAAAATGCTCTTCCACGTATACATGGGGAAAACCCTCAACGGCGACAACGCACTACCTACAAGTAACACTACACAAAACCCTAACTTCGACATTTACTGTTCCACTAACCAACATCACCTGCCTCAAAAACGATTTCACATTCCCGCAACTCCATTCCTCGATACCTCATAATCCAGCCTATCATGTATCCTTTTCCAACCGTGCCCCGCCGTTCACAACCACACGCCAAACTTCCATTTAAGAAAACACATTTTAGCCCTCCGTCGCAAATCCATCAACCCCAACCCCAACCTGACGTACAGGTAACATTACATCTCTCCTTAACCATTCACAACGTGAACATCACATAAATTTGTACACCCGTCTTAAAAAATCCCTGAAATCCACTGTCTCTGTAATTGGGAACACAGCTGCGAATGCCAAACCTTACTATACTTCTTAAAATGTTTACGACTATCACTCGCTGTACAGGAGTTAGGTGCTGGGGGTCCTCAGAACACCTAGACGCCCCACGATCCTTTCCAATAAACCTATCCGATTTTTTCCACCCGCGCCGCCACCTTGTTCATACCCTATAATTATTTACACTAATCTTTATAGACGCCGCCCCAGTCTTCAACAAATGACTTCTCCCGCCACCACCCACCCCATGTACCTCAATCCCATGCACCTGACCTTGCCACTTTTACCTGCTCATTCAACGGGGCACTTCCAAAACATGTGCACTACCTCGTCCAAAACTCGCATTGACATCCCCATTCACGAATTGAGAAACACTGGTTGTCGTCTCATATCCATGTAATCAAACGGACTGGCCCTATTCATCTAGTTGGTGGTTGCAGAGGTCGATTCACAGCAGGAAATCGGAATCCTTGAGTATCAAGTGAAAATTTCGAGATTCCCTGGACCACTGAACCATGAATGTTACATCAGGTTCTGTGAGGGTAAAGGTATTAGATAGGAGTGGTGGCAGTATGGAATTGATGGGTGGTGTTTTTGTTCCACTGTGTGTTTGTTCTGTTTAGGTGGGTGCTTCGTTCCTGCTCAACCCCCCACCTCCCTCCCTTTCTGCACACGGTGGGAGGTGACGAGTGTCACTCGACCGGTTGTTCGGAGAGACTGGCTCTCATCAAATCTTTAAGTATTCATTCACTCCTCTTAATGTATTATGTGTTTTGGTTAATTTGGTTTCACTAAGAGCTTCACCTTGTTTAGGTTTTTATGCTGCAAATTCTTCCTGTCCGATTTGATTTCATATATGTAACATCATTCAATCATCACCATTTATTTTAAATGCCGTTACAGTGGTGTTGTGTCATTTTGTATTACTTTATTTTAGCATAATTGTGGCTCGGGGTCATCCGGATACAGGCGAGATAAGAAGGGCAGTAGTATTTACCTTGAAAAGATCTTTCGATCAATCTGGCATCTTATCCTACTCTGGGTCCCTCTTCCACTCAGATCCGACTCGCAAAATCTGCTTCACACCATTCCAGCAGCCGTTCCCCTGTTATAAAGCCCACCAACGCCCCCCCCCCCCCCCCCTTTAATTGGTGGTTCTCTACTGGCGACATCAAACTGCTTCACAAAGTGTTGTGGGTAGGTAGAGGATAACCAGTATCTTGCTCCTCGGAATCCCTACTCTGTTGGGGTGTTACTGTTTTCTCAGTGTGTCAACAGTCACGTCCACTGTGCCACACCCCTCCCCATTGTCATCACACAACGGCTCAAACGTTCCAAAATCCACGATTCAGAGCTACGTGCCCAGAACATCGGCCACAGCAACATTTTTCCACTACTATTGTGTAGACATTAGCTTTATGTCACTAATTATTTAGATTATATTTTATTTTTTCATTTCCTTGATGAAAGTATTATATTCTTTTATTAGTTTTACTTATTGTAAGTACAGTTATATTTCTTGTTTTATTTATTTAAAAATTGTTGATCTTATGTTATCATTGATTTTTCTATTTTTTTCATTTCCATAAGGAGGAAACCCATGACTATGAAATACTCTTTTTCGGTTGTGATATGTTGATCGAAACCTAGACAATGTGTCACCGATAATTGCTGAACATACGTGGCTCTGGGCAAGCGGACGCGAAACTATTACATTCTCCTCCACGTTTGGACATACCAGTCACACCAGCAGTATATATATAATGCATCCGCCTAACAAGTGGTTTTTAGTTGGATTCCGCCAGCTGTAGTTTGTTATTTGCTAAAATCACTTGCTCCGTGGATGCATTATATTATAAAATGGTATATATAGTATTCGCAGGAGCACGAGTCAATGTTATAGTATGTTGAGTCATTTTAATCTTTTGAAAATTTGGGTCGTTGGATAATCTCTCGTACGGACCACTATTTGCGTTTTCACTTTTAGGTGATTTACCATAGGTCTACTGGAGGATGTTACGGATTTGTACGCCCGTGTCCCCGATTTATGACAAGTCCTCCCGGTGGATTAGGGCCCCTATATGACAGGCTGTTACTGCTAAGCGCACGCAAATGCAACGTAAAGCCACTTTTATGAAATTTACCCAAAATTTTTTTTTAAAATGTCAGGGGGGGGCATTTGGAAAATATTTTAAAAAGAATGGGGAAAATTGAATGAGAGTTTTTTAAAAAAGAAGTATAGAAAAGAATTAGAAAAGAGAATTAAAAGGGGGACCTTTAAAACAAATAGGGGTGGGAATGTATCACAAATTTTTGAGGGTTTTATAAAACAAGTTCCCCCCAAAAAAAGGTTTTCAGAACAATAGGGAAGAGTTTTTGGTGAGGTAAGTTTTTGTTTGGGAAACTTTTTGGGTGTTATGTTTTAAGTTGGAACGTATTTTTTGGCCAAAATCTCCTTGTTGATAAAGGCAGTTAGTAAGTTCAGGAGTAGGCCCGAAAGGGAAGGCACCGATTTATAAGTTGAATGTTAAAAGCATTGGGATATTTTTATTTTCAAATTTTTATAAAGTATGAAATAAGTTTTAATTGGAGAAGTGATATTCTTTTTTATTTAAAAAAGGGGATTTATGAATCAAAATTTTAATTTTTTATTTCCTGGAAAATTATGGAATTATTTGGAATAGGTAGACCAGAATAGGTACCGATGAACAAGTGCTTTAGGAAAGTTGGGGTGTGTACATTTTCCCGTTTAAAAAATAACGTAACAGATTAATAATAAAGATCCGGGCCTTTTAATGGTTTTAGGTTTGGGAAGGGGGGGTGTGGGTTTTGCAAATTTGGTGTAGGGGAATATATAAAAGGTAAAGTTTCGAGGTAGGAGAGTCAAGTTAAGTATGTTGGGTAAAATTTTTGAAAATGGGGTTGGGATTTGAGCACATTTTGGGTTTTAATTTTATGATGGGTTTTTAAGAGAAGTAACGAGGGTTTAGAGAGGCGGATTTGATAAAAAATCCCCATTTGGGTTTACAGGTGTTCTGCTAGACCCGGGCCGAGATTCGAAGAAATTGCAGAATTGGGGTTAATGTTATTGAAAAAGTTAGGGGTTTTGGGATTTTTTAGGTAAAAAGATTAGTGTTTAAAATTGAAACCCCTTTAGGGGAGTTGGAGGTGGTGAAGTTTCAGTTTTGGGTGGGTGTACCGGTGTTAGAAGATTGGAATCATTAGTTTGAGGAAAAAGATGATTCACCTGGAATTGGAACAAAGAACTTTTCCCTTACAAATAAAGGGTTTGTAATTTACCACGCTTAAGGGTTTGAACTGGGGATGAATTTCGCAAGGGAAGGGGGGTTGGGGAAGCATTTCCGCCTTGGGGGTAATAAGGATTTTATTTTTATTGGTTTTTTTGGTTTTTTTTAACCACCCTTTTCCCCTTTTTAAAAAAATTTTAATTTGGGAAAAGGGGAAAAGATCCCCTTAATTTTTTTCTTAGGGGTTTGAATTTGGGGGGGTTTAATTTTTTTTTGTTTTTGTGGGGGGAAAATTTTTTCTCGTGAAATTTTTTTGGTGATTAAGAAGAATTGGTTTTTTGTTAGGTGAATGTTTCCAAATTGTTTCCAGGGGTGGGAAGTTTTATTGGTCTAATTGAAGAGGAAAAAAAAAGGAAAGGGAAAAAGGGACTGTATCTTTTGGAAGGAACTTTTCACTATGGTAGCCTCTCCCTTTAACTCGGGTTTTACCATTTTTGGGTTTGTTTTCTACTCGTTAGAAATTTAAAAGATTAATCGGGCTCATTTTTCCCCCACTTTTTTTTGTGTTTTATTACACAAATCGCACTTTCAAAGGTTTTTGGGGAAAGGGGTCTGTGTTTACTACTTTTTTATTCTTTTTTTCAAGTGTATCCGAGCCCAGAGTCTTAAGTATTTTACGAGAGGCGGGAGCGATCGGCTCAAAACCTTCTGCCAGGGGTTTGTGTAATTGTTGGAAATCCAATTTGTTTGGCGCTGGCTACATATAACCCTTTCAGTCTTTTTTTTAATGCGGTCTTTAAACCCTTATCGATCTTTTATTCTTTAAATCTTCCTTTATTTGCCATTTTTTGTGAAGGGGGGGCTATACCAATTGTTTTAGTGACGTGGGATAAAACCCCCGTGTCTGGGTTTAATTTTCCTTTAAAATATTTAAAGGTACTTGAAAAGATTTTTTTGGTAAATCTTAAAGCATGGTTTAGACCTGGGTCTGGGGAGAGTTTAATAAACCATATTGTAAAGGGTTTTTTTCCCCAAAGTCCAATGATAGGATTATCCCAAAAATTTTTTGTCGCCCTATTAGCCCCATTAAGACTCGCAAAATTTAACAGTCATAAAAAAGAAATTTCAGTGTTACACCCCCTTTCTTTCTGTTTTTCATTTAAACATCCCATCTAGTTCAAAAAAGGGGCCTGATACGGGGTTGTGGTTTTTCCCTTGGTTTTTGGCATAGAAAAAAAAATTTTTGGGGGCTTTCTTTCAATTTCATTAATTGTTTTTAGCTTTTTTCGCTCTTTTGGGGAACCCTGTATGTTTCCCTTCCGAAATTTCGGATAGTCTATTTTTTCTTAATAAAAAGCTCTGTGTTCCTCCCCTTTTCCCTTTTGAGGGAGCGTTCTTTCTATTTTAAACTTCCCTTTTTTTTCCAAAGGGTGAATGTCCCTTTTTACATATTTCAAATCCCAAAAAGGGGTTGACCCTTTTCTAACACGGGGTTCGGTTTCCTTAAATTTTTAAAGGGCTTCTTCCAGAAAAGTTTCGATTCCAGGAAATTTTTAAGGGTTGAATTTTTTAAGAAGGTAAGGAGAGAGTCAAGGAGGAAAAATATAAAAGGAAACGAGGAGGATAGGAGTATTTTGCAGTTCCTGTAGGGTAGGAAGGCGGGAATCTAAAAAAGGGGAGGAAGGATAGGGGGGAGGTAGGGAGGACCCTTGCGGTTTTCTTGTTCTTCTTGAAAGTAGGAAGGTAGGAGAAAGGAAAGGGGGGAAGGGGGTAGAAAAAAGGGATGGGAGTATTGTTACAATTATTTTGGGAAAAGGAAGGTAATATTTTAAAAAGAGGGGGAAAGTGGGGGCAGGTTGGGAACCCAAATGGAGTAGGCTTGAATACCCTTGTAATTTTTGTTTTTAGGAAGGTAGCAAAAGAGGGAAGGAAAGAGGTAGGAAAGCGAAAAGGGAAGCGGGGGTGGGAGCTGTTTTTAATTTTGTAGGTAAAAAGGGGGGGAATTTTTGGGGGGGAGAAAGCACGAAAGGTTTTTTGGGGTTAGGGAGGCAGGCGGGAAAGGAGTTCTGGGTATAAACTGTTATTTTTTATAAGGGGGAATGTAGGAAAGAGAAGTAAAGAGGTGGATAGAGAAGGGGGAGGGGAGGAAGGGCGGGGGGTTTGTAGTATCTTTGAAATTTTTTAAGTGGGGAAGGTTGGGTAGGTAGGTAGGGGAGGTAGGGGGGGGGTTGGGCAGCATCCTTGTTTTTCTAGAAAAATACTTTGGTAGGGGAGAGATGTAAGGGGGAGGTAGGGGACGGAGGAGGAGGGGAGTATTGTTGAAAAATTCTTTTAGGTAGGAAGGAAAAAGATTTTGGGAGGAAGAAGGCTTGGTTACCCTTTTTTTTATTCTTGAGGAAGGAATGTTGAAAGGGTGAGGGGGGGGTTTGGGCTAGGGGGGCCCGGGAATCCTTTTTAATTTTGAAATGAAGGGGGAAAAAAAAAGGGGTTTTAAGTCCCAAAAATTTCTAAAAATTTAAATTAGGAAAAAGTTTGATGATCACCTGTTTTTTAAATAAATTTAAAATTTAATTTTTAAAAATGCTGCCCCTTGTTGTTGTTTGGCGTTACAAAGGGGTCCCCCTTAACTTTTTTTTTGTTAAAAAACCCAAGCTCTCTCCTGCTGTACTATTTTGCTGTTCTAGGGGTTTTCCCTCTAACCTACATCTGTTTAATAAGTCAACTTTTTCTTCTGCTGCTGCGGGCTGCTGCTGCTGTGCTGTTTCTCTTCTGCTGTTTTACTACTACTGCCCCTTTGTTTGCCTGTTTTTCTCCCCTGTTTAAAGCACCACCAAGAATTTTTTAATTTTCACTTCAAAAGTACTCCTAAAAGAAGTCTTGCTTCTTCTCAATTTAATTTTTAAAAAATATTACTATAAAAAAAAAACCCAAATTTAAAAAATACTGTCTAATATGTTTAAAAACTGAAAAATGAGCCCTAAAACCAAAAATATCCAAAACATATTCAAAAGAGCAAGAATAATAAAAAAACCAAACAAGGGGTTTTTAAAAAGATGACAAACGACCGTTAGGGGACCGTTAGGGGAGGGGGGGGGGGGTAGGTTTTGGGAAAGGTAACCCCCACTACCTTCCCCTCCCACCCACCCCTATAATTAAACCTGAAATTTTTTTAATTTAAAATTGCATGTTGTTGTTTACTGTATCGAAGACATGAAAAATTTCCCAAAAGGGTTTGGGTTCGGGTTTTTAAAAAAACGTACTAAAAAATTGCTGATAGGGGTTTTGAACATTTAATAAAAAAAATTTGAACAGAAAAAGATTTTCCCATGTACTGAACATTTTTGTTCAGAAAAAAATTTTATTAGGGAAAACATTCACAAAAAGAGCTAAATGTCATTACACCGTTTTGGGACTTTATTTTAGTTTTGTTCCCATAGTATAGAATATGTAAAGCCCCCTTGCTTCACATAACATGGAGGGTTGGTAGGGGGGTAGTGGCAAGAGACGGTTGATGAAAAAATTGTGGGAGTTGAAATTTTGAGATTTAATGGTATTTTTTATAATGAATATTTAAAAAAATCTTTGTTTTTTTTTTGAAACACGATAAAAAATTTTGATAAAAAAAAAAAATTTTTTGTGATAAATTTTTGTTTTGGGGTCAGCTCAGGTGTTTTTGCCTAAGTTGTTGTTTTCCCCTTCCTTTGTGTTGTGTTTTGGAGTTCGACGTGGACCCTCGAATATAGAAATCCCCTTTTTCTCTAAGCAAAACATTATTTTATAAAATTATTTTTTGTAAAAATTTTGGGTTTTCGGGAAAGGGTTTTAAAAGGGTTTTCTTTATTTCCTATGGGAAAAAATTAACAAAACATAAAATTTTATAGATAATAATAATAGTTTTGCATACAGAAAAGGCCTACAAAATTTTTAGGGGGCCCCACTGTACATCCTTATATCCCTACCAGGTCTTCTTTACCAATACCAGGTCACCTTATACCCCAACCAGGCCCAACCTTATACCCCCACACCGGGTCACCCTTTAAAATTCCCATAGGGGTCCCCCCGGTATGCCAAAAACAAGTAGCCCTTACATCCCGTACCGGGTAAACCCTTTTAAATGTTGCCATCCAGGTCATCCTTATATGAAATTTACCGGTCTTTCCTTATACCCGGGGGGGTTCATCCTTTTTTCCCTTTACCGGGGTCACCTTTACATCTCATCCCGGTCATCCTTTACCCCTACGGGGCATCCTTTTACTCCTTTGCGGGTCTTTCATCATGCCATCTAGGTCATCCCTTTATGCCAAAACCAGGTTTTCCTTAAATGCCGTCCCAGGCCATACTTATTTTTGCCTTCCAGGCGTGGTTATATGACTTACCAGGTCACCCTTTTATATTAAACAACCAGGTCATCCTTTTTTCCATCCCGGGGGCATCCTAATCCCATCCCGGGTCCAGTATATCCCCATACCAGGTATCCGTATATGCCATACCGGGTCACCGTATATGCCAACCAGGCCCGCCCCTTATATGCCCATTTTCAGGCCCATCCTTATACCCCATACCAAGTCACCCTTTTTTCCCAAAAACCAAGGTCTCCTTAATCCCATCCCGGGTTTCCTTATATCCCCTACCGGGTTACCCTTTTAATTGCCATCCCTGGTCATCCTTATATGCCAAAACCTGGTCCCCCTTTTATATCCCAATCCCTGGTCATCCTTATATGCCATCCCGGGTCATCCTTATTTCCAAACCAGGTTGAAGGCTTACTAGCCCTGTAAAAAATTCAGACAGTATTACTCAGGCTGTCTCCTCCTCAAAAAAAATTAATGAATAGAAAAAAAAAATTTTAAAACAAAGATAAACACTTTTAATTTTTTAAAATCAAACATAAAAAAATAAAACATGAAAGGTATATCCTATTTAAAGAAAAAATGAAAAATTAAGTGAATAAAATAACATTTAAAACTCAACGCAATATCTACGGGGGTGCCCTGGTGTTGGTGCACTGTTTTTGGGAAATCTTACCGTTGTGATGGGGGGGGGGGGGGTGGCCAGGTGTTGGTGACCATCCATTTGGCTAGTTCTTCACATTTATCCCAGTGATAGTAATACCGAGGGACAGGAAACCCAGGTTCTTTACCGTTTGAAAAGCTGTGGAGTTACGTCCTGCAATTTCATACGGGTTCACGGGATTTTAAATGCAAAATGGGGAAGTTTTGGGGGACGTTACCCCTTCTCCTTTTTGCTCGTTGTTTGCCGGGTTAAACCCTCTCTGACATCCAAGGGGGAAAAGATAAAACAGGTTACCCATTGTTTAAATAATCACTCCCCAAAGGCGGGTTTTTCATTACTCAAAAAAACTTGGTGATTTTTAAAAAGTAAACATAGAGCAAGGCTAAAAAGGACTAAGTTTTTTGGGTCAAAAGTAAAGGGTTTTTTAACCCAAATAAATCCACTAGAATACAAGGCAGGCATGTACTTACTTAAATGTTGGGAGCTGGAGTCGAGTGATTTACTGTTTGACCAGAGCCCCACACGTCCCCTTTTCGGGGGGGGGGGGGAAGTGGGGGGAAGGGTTTTAGGGGGAGCTAGACTGCCCCTACTTAAACAAGCAGCGAATAAAAATTTATCACTTTAGGGGGGGGGAGAAAGGCGGGACCCTTGATTTTCTCCCTTTAAAACTAGTCTTTTGTTTTCTCGCTTTTGGGGCGGGGTGGGACCCCCTTGCCGGGACGCTCCTCATTAACCTGCCCGCAGGGGTACGGGGGGTTTGGTTGTTGTTTTCTCTTTGGGAACACCGCGGGAAATTACTGGTGTTGGTGGGGTTTTTTTATGGGCGACCCCGTTAACACTATTGGTATTGAACTGTTTCGGGGGTGCGATTACACCTATTCAGCTAAAAATTACTCTTCCCCAAGATAATCGGGGTACTTACGGCATACAAGATAGTGAATGGGGTATGGGGTAGCGCTGAACGGAGCCCCTTTAGAGTTTTTGGTGAAATGCTTGTGCGACAGTTTATGAATCGGGGGTTTAAAGCCTTTCAAGATTTGTTTTTATGCGTTACCCCTCGGGGGGGCGGGGTGAGACTGGGGGGACGTTTTTTTTTTCTATTATACCTGGATAAAGTTGGGGGAATGCCCCTTCGGCAAACAAGCTGACATCAAAAAAACGTATTTGAGAAAATGGAACTGTGCTTTTCGCCCAGCAGGGAAAGTGGATAATGGGTCCCTAAAACGGTATCCCGGAAGGAAACATTCCCCTTTAAGGCCCTTTGGGCCCCAAAAACCCCATACCTCATATGTGTTTCTTAAAGTTTTTAAAGGCCCACGGGTTTAAGGGTTTTAAAAATTCCGGGAAGCGGCGTACTGTCGCATTTGTGGGGGGGTATGACCACATAGCGGCGGCATGTGAAAAAAACCCAGACGCTGCCCAAACCCCTGTGCAAAAGACGTTCCCCCAGTACCCCGTAAATGAAGGTGAGCATCGTTCGTCAGGGGAAGGGCGTGGTGTTTGTGGGTGAGTTGGTGGAACAGGTTTTCAAAAAATGAGAGGAGTCCTTCCCTCAGGGGGCCCCACCTGAGTTTTTTGGCCCCGATACCACCCCCTCGGGATTGGAAACCCGGCATGACGTGTTGAGTATTGGTCGAGAGACGAATGCGGGGGAGGATTTAACGAAGTTTTAAAGGGAAATTTGGGTCCCCCCAAAGTGGTGGAAGCCCCGGGCCCTCCGGAAAAAATAGCGGGGAAAACTTTCTGAGCCCCGGATTGTCCCAAAAAAATGAGACTCCGCAGAAAGGAAACGACGAGACTGGGACTTTGGAGATTTCTACCTCATTGTGGGTGGTTTGTTGAGGTACACCTTTGAGGCTTCCTCGGATCTTGACATGGGGGAAATAAAAACTTTCCCAAAAAAAATTTGGCAGTTAGTCGTTTGGGAGGGACGTAAAACCCCGGGAACAGAGGACTGGAAAAAAAAAACCTGAGGGGATGGGTGGGGGGAGGGGGGGGGGGGAGGGGGGGGGTCATGGGGGAAAACCCCCTCGCAAAAAGGGGAGGCGAAGGGGAAAGGTATTGTAAAGGGAAGACAAAAGACTTAACAAATCAAGTGGTGAAAAACGGAGGGGGAAGAGGGAAAGGGGGGAAAATATAACGGGTTTTTAAAAGGTGTAGGGACTGCTAATTTTAAACGGTTTGTGTACTAGATTAAAGAGAGATTGGTTGAGTAGTTTTTTTTAGCAAACATAGGGAAATTTATGTTCTCTTTCCCTTTAAGAACAAAAATTTCAAAGAAAGATAAGTGGGTTTCAGGTTTTTCAGGTTATACAGTACTGACCCTGCCAACTTTCCGTTTGAAAAGGGGGGGTGGGTCTTTTAAAAAAAAGGATGAGCCCCTTTTTGGTTTTCAAAAGATGTGAGGGGGGTGGGGGGAGGGTGTTGCAGAGATGGGGGGGGGTGGGGGGGGGGGGTGTTGCAGAGATGTGAGGGGGGGGGGGGGAGGTGTTGCAGGGGATGTGAGGGGGGGGGGGGGAGGGGGGTTGCAGGAGGGGGGTGGGGGGGGGGGGTTTTGGGGGGGGGGGGAGGGTGTTTCAGAGGGGTTGGGGGGGGAGGGGGGGGGTGGGGGGGGGGGTGTTGCAGAGATGGGGAGGGGGGTGGGGGGAGGGGGTTGCAGAGATTGAGGGGGGGGGGGGGGAGGGGGTTGCAAAAGATTTGGGGGGGGGGGGGGGAGGGGTGGGTTCGAAATGGATGGCACTTGGGTGGGGGAAAGCGTGATCCTTGGTAAAAAGGGCTATGCCCCTGGGAGAAAAAACACGAAGGTTCGAACGGGTTTTGGGTGTGAGGACCTTTTTTTATTTTTGGGGGCACTTCCCGGGAAATGGGGATAGGGGGGTGACTGGGAAATGGGTCCCTAAGGGCGGCTGACGTTGAACCCAAAGGGGTGGGCATGGTCTGCACCTCTCAGAGATTTGTTGAGGGGGTTAAGTTTTAAAAGATGGTTTTGGGGGGGGGTGTGGGAAAAAAAAACCTATTTTTTTTCAGAAGGGGGGTATGCTGCAAGGTTAGACAGAGTGAAATTTTCGAGGAGAAAGTTGTAAATCTTTTTAAAACGGTGGGGCCCGGTTTTTGTCAGACAAGGGCATTTTTAGTGGAGGTAGGGTGGGAGGAATGGCCCGGAAAATTTTTAAAAAAAATTGGGGAAAATTTTAAAAATTTTGGGGTTTTTAAGTATGAGGAAAGGGGTTTGGAGGGTTTTTTTTATTTCTGTGGAATGACCCTTTTAAGGGGAAACTCAGGGGGGTGGAAGACATTGTAACGTGGGGGGGACTCGGTGGCAAAGGAAAGGATAAATTTCCTTTTTTTGGAGGGAGGGTAGGCGGGAAAAACACTTTTTAAAAAAAAGGGCTAGCGAAAAATTTTTTAGAGGGTCGATTACGAAGTTTTGGGGTTTTGGGGAGGGAAACGGTTTAGTTTGGTTTTTTACCCCCGGACGAGATTTTAGACATAAAAGAGACTTGCGAAAGTTTTCATAATGAGCGGGTTTTAAACGGTGGGGTGCAACAGGGTTAGAAGAAATTTTTTGGGGGAAAAAAGGCCATCCGCGTGTTTTGTAGGGGGAACAAAAAAGCAAAAAAACAGGGGCTGACGGCAAACCCGAGTTTTTGGGGGGTAAATTGGGCGATGGGAAAAACATAGAGAGGGCAAGTGATACGAAAAAACCCAAAAACTTGAGTGCATATGCGGATCCCTGGTATAAAAAAAACGGGGCCTTGTAGTGGCGTGGATGAAGTTGGGAAATTTAAATAAGGGTGGCACGTATGCTAAGTGAAATTTTTGGGGGGCAGTGATTGGAAGGCATTGGGGGGGGTTTAATTTCTGGGGGGAGGAAATGAAATTGCTTTCACGGAAGGGGGAAGGGTAATCCCCGGGTATTTATGGTTTACCGGGGGAATTTTTTTTTTGCAATTGGGGGTTTAAATTTGGGGAAATTATTAAAAATTTTATGAAGGAAAAAGGGTACGTTAGGGGGTAAGCAGAAAAACGGGATTTTTTGGTGGGTTTGGGCCCCAAAGGGAAAGGGCGCCAAACCTTGGGAAGTATTTGGGGGGATATCCTTGCTCTGTTTCAGAAAATAAGGTTTTTTGCAAAAAAATTTTTGGGGAATAGGGTAAAATGCGTGGTGGGGGGGGTCGTTTTTTGCCCATGCAGTATGGGTTTTCCGGGGAGGTCGATTTAGAAGGTCCGGGCTTTTAAAAGTTTTGTGGGGTCAAAGGGGGGAGGGGAAAGGGGGGGGCTTACTGGCCTTGGGGCTGGCCCAGCCGCCTATGAAAAGAGGGGGAAAAAAGGTGCACTGCAGGGGTATTCTTTGGAGACAGGGGTTAAAGGAGAAGAAAAAAGTGGGGGGGGTTGGGAAACACCTTTTATAAGGGGGGCAAGGAGAGGGTACAAATAAAAAGGGTGTATGGGGACGGACTTTTAGATGGGTTTGAGGTTTAAAACAAGGGTTTCCCTATGTCACAGGTCTTATTTTCGTGTTTTCAGGAAACCCTTTTAAAAGGGTGGGTTTAGAGCACAGTTAGGGTTTCCCCGGGGGGGGGTGGGGTAGGGGAAGGGGTTTGTTGGCCGGCATTAATAGGTTTTGTGGAGATACGAAATGGGTTTTGGGTGTTAACGAATGGGCTATGAAAGGGTTGGAAGATTTTTGGGGCTGTGTTTTTTAACGTTTTCCCCGGGAAAGAAAAGGGAAATAGTGGAAAAATCGATGATCATGGGGTTGGGGGACCTGGGGAAAGGGGGGGGAATGGTGAGCTGTAACGTGGTTAAAAAACAAACTGCGATGTCATTAAAAAATTTGCCCGGGATTATTTATAGAGACATTTGGATGTGGCGCGGGAGGAAAAAATTTAGTAAGGACGTTTGGGAAAAGGGCATTGGGCGTCTGGGTGTTTTGAAACCCCCCAAAAATCTCCTCTGGGCCCCAAAAAGTGATTGGGTTTTTTAACGTTTTTTTTTGTATAAAGGTGTGGACGTTGCGGCTGTTTTTCCCAATTTCAGGAAAAGGGGATCAAAAGGAAAAATTGGGGAAGATTTTTTTAACCTTTTTGTGGGGACGAGGTAAATTTGGTTTTTTAAAAAAAGAGGTTTTTTATGTTACCTGTACCGAGGAGGTTTAGGATTGTTGGACTTAAAACGTAGGGTGAAATTGGGGTTTTTCTTAAAAAATGGGAGGTTTTTGGGGTGTGGGGGGGTGGCGGGGTTTTTAGCCCAAATATATACGAGGGGGAAAAAATGGTTTAGGGGAATGGGAAATTAAGGGGAAAGGAATTGTACTACGGCTTTGTTGATTTGGGAAAGGGAAACGGAGGGAAAATTCCTTAAGGGGTTTTTAAATTTGGTTAATAGGGGGGGGGGGTGCGCAGCTCCGTAGAAGGTTTGTTTCCCCCCTGAAATCGGGGGGAAAAAAATATGGCTCCGATTTAGAAGTTGAAAAATTTCGGCCTAGGGTGGGGTGAAGTTTATGTTTCGTTTTTTTCAAGGTTATTGGGGTCAGGGGCAATACACGATCCAGGGAAAAGCGTGGGGGAGGGGGTGTGGGGTTTGTGGTGGGGAAGGGCACGGCTTTTTCCCCGTTTCAAATTTTTTCGAAGGTTTTTGGGAAAATGTCAAAGGGGTTGGGTTTGGGGAGGGTTTGGGACAGAGGGTGGGAGGCGAGGGGGTGCAGGTCCTCTGCGTTAAGTTTTCGGGCATCGGTGGATTAAAACCAGGGGCGTTTGAACGGGCTTTTGATTTTTTTATCGTGGATTACATTTTTTATTTCGTGGGTTTAAAGCGGGGGGAAAAGGGGCAGTGAGGTGGAAGGCGTTTCCTTGCAATAACTTTTTTTTTGTACAATGTGTAGGAATAGGGGAAATTTTAGGGGGGAGGTGGGGGTAAGGGTTTTTTCCCGGGCGGTTATAAAAGGGTCCCCTCTTTAAACCCTTGTGAATTCCCGTGATAAAAAAAACGGGATGCCGAATTAAATTGTTTGTGTAGGTCAGTGGGGGAATAGCTGGGTCGTTTTTCTTTGGGGGGGGGATGTGGTTGCGTGAATTGAGTTTTTGGATTTAATGTTTTTTTAGTTTTTTTATGGAATGTGTGGTTTTTAGATTCAGGGGTTTTGGGTTAAATTATTGTACCCTTTTTTGTACAAAATGACGGGGGGCCTTTTTCAATTTGTTATGTTTTTTATGGGTTTCCCTTTTTGTAAAAAACTCGTTTTTTATTCCTTTAGCACTAGTTTTCTTTTTTTTGTTTTTTGTTTTTTATGGGAGTCCAGAGTTTGGGCAAAAATTTAAGGGGCATATGTTTTGTTTTAAAGTTAAGTGTGTTTTTGTTGTAAAATTTTATATATTATATTTATAAAATAAAAAATATAATAAATTAAAATATATATTTATATATTATAAAAAATATTATGTATATATAAAAATATTTATTAATATTATATTAATTTTTTTATATAAAAATTTTTATATTTTTATTTAAATTATTATAAAAATATTTAAAATATAAATTAATTATATTAAATTTTATTTATAAAAAAATTAAGAAAATTATGATTTTGGTTTGTAATTTCCAAAAAAAAGGTTTAAAGGGGTTCAGGTAATTCCCAAAATTTCCCAAACCTTTTGGGAAAATGGAAATTTTAATTTTTTTTTGGATTAAATATTATGGGTTTAAATTTAAATTATAAAATTTAAAATTTAGTTTAATGATTTTATTAAAGTTTTTTAAATTTTTAAAAAATTTTTTTGCTAAGTTGGAATTTCTTAATTTAATTGGAAATTTTTTTTAGGCAAAATTTCTAAACTATTTTTTAAAACATCAATGTAAATGTTTTTTTGAAGTGCATGTAGGTTATAATGGGTTAATGGTGTTTTCCACCCGTGTTTTATTTGTTACGGGAGTTTTTATTTTTTTGTCCCTTGTGTGTGTTTAGTGAAACGTACGTTTTGCATTTTAAGGGGTTTTTGTCGTATATATCTATACATATTAATAAAAATTGGTATTTATGGGTGTTTTTAACCCGTTTTTTTCCTATAGATTATGTATGGTGTGCTATTTAATTTTTTTTAAACACCCCCTTTTTTTTATTATGTTTTAAATAAAATATAAAAAAAAAAAATAGTAGCCGTAATGAAATTGTTTTTCTATATCTTACTCCTATCTATTAAAATTTTCCCCCCCACACCAGGTCACCCCTTTTATGGGCCCAAAAAAAATTTTAACCTTAATCCCTACAAGGTCTCCTTTTAAAAACCCATACCAGGTTTATCCTTATATCCCATAAACCGGTCCCTCCTTTTTATGCCATTTTTTGTATGTAAAATAAAAGGACACAAGTGCAATAATTGACATTTAATTTTGGCAAAAATTTTGCTCTCCCCGGAGCTTTATCAAGCCCTTACAAACAAATTTCATGGAACACAGAGGGTATTTTTAAAGGCCCCAGAGTGATGTGGGAAAACTAGGAGGTACCATTTCGATGTTTACTAGTGGTTTGTAGTAGTAGTTTGTTTAGTGGTAGTTAAAAAGTAATACAATTTTTGGCAGAGCAATAAAATTTGTACTTTAGTAAAAGGATATAAAACTATTTACTTGGGTTTAAAATAAAAAATTTGGTTTTGGAAAAAATATAAACTGGAATTTAAGGGAGCTTGTTTTAAATGTTCACTCTCTGTCTTTTTTGTAGTATAACAGGGGGACTATGTGATGGGAGGGTTTTCTGTTTTCAGGAGGATTCTTGCTAAACTTCGGAGTGGTAAAGCTCCCGTTGTTTTTTAAATTTGTATTCGAAACAGCGATCATGCTGATTCAAGGCATTTGCGTGTGCGGAAATTAGTTTTTTTTATCAAAAATTGGGCGCTCTGAATTTCATAAGATGATTTTGGGGAATTTTGGGTGTTGTACACGGGCTTTTTTAAGTTGTCGTTCCTACTCTATGTGGTTCATTGAGGCGGGTGCGAGGTTTCTTGCTGTTTTACCTACGAATCTTTTCCAGCCTCCAAGGGGATATGTAAAATCCGCATTACGGGGCGTGGGGGTTGGGTTTTTTCCTGGTTTGATCCTTTTTTAAGTGGTAAAGCGATGGCGACTCTGGTTTTGCTTTTGAAAGTACTTTTTGAGACGTATAGTGCACACCTGGCTGTTGGGAAAGAATTATAACTTTGTTGGGAGCGGTGTTGATGCGTGGAGAAATTGATGATCATTAAGACTCTGTTTCTTGGCAGTCCTTTACCTCCCGAGATTTTGTGAACTTGATTGAACCTGTGTTAACTTCAACTGTTTTTCCTCAATAACCAAGCTCTACAAACAAACCTAGCGGCATGGAATGGGGTCCCCCAATAAGTGCCGTCCCTAGCCAACTATTACATGGAACACTAGAGTCCGACACTCGCCAACATCATCCCTTCAAGCGTCACTTGGTACGTTACGAGGACATGTCCCCTCCGTAATAACTCCAAAACGTTTTGATGTACGGGATCTTCAGCAAGCTCGACCAGTGAACCAGCCGATTCAGTTTACACTAGAAGAAGAGTCCAATGACAACTACCTTTCCTCACGTCCCATTCACAAAGTAGACAACACCTAAGATTTTCAAGTTTAACGAAAACCCACCAATAATAATGATCTCACACACCTCTATTCCAGTCAGATACCAAGACCAAAAGAGCATACAACATCGGTTTTTTCTTAAAGCCATACCGAAATTTGTAGTCCTGAGTTTCCTTTGACGAGGAATGTACTTACATTACACCAAACATTCACTGTTTACAATTTCCTTCTTTTTTCATCAAAGACTGCAAGAAAAGAGCTCTTCAATCATCAATTCTCCACGCATCCAAACACCGACCACAAAAGTGTATATTCTTCCCAACGAGCCAGGTTGCACTAAACGTCTCAAAAGTAAATTTCACAAGCTAACACCAGAGTCGCCATCGCTTCTACCACAGTAAACCCTGCCATCACATAGTCTCTCCTGTTATACTACACAAAGCACAGAGAGTGAACACTGAAACAAGCTTGCTCATTCCAGTTTTTTTATTTGTCCAACCTATTATGTTACCCAAGAAATACTTTTTATATCCTTTACTCATGTACGAATTATTGCTCCTACCATATTGTATTACCTTTGTCACTACCACTACTACTACTACCCTAGTGGAACATCGAATGGTACCTTTGCACTAAATCACCTCACTCTGATCTATTTATATACCATCTGTGTCATGTATTGTTTGTAATGGCTTGATATAAGCTCCTGGAGGCGAAACGATGCCACAATAAATGTCCACATTAGTTGCACTTGTGTCCTTTTAACCAGACTTACATATTGTCGGTAATTCACCAACTTTATTACATGCCATACCTTAATGCCATACCAGGTCATCCTTATATCATATACCAGGTCCAGTCTTATATGCCATACTTTGTATGCCATACCTTATATGCCATACCTTATATGTCGTACCTTAGTCCATATATTAAATATGCCATATATTATATGCCATATCTTTATATGCCATACCCTTATATGCCATACCTTATATGCCATATCCTGCAGGATCATGGTTCGAGTTTATTCTGCCTTGAAAATTACTCTGAGAGGTCGTTTCCTTCTCCTTGCGAACCACCCATCTTCCGAAATGCCAACCAGGGTCCATGTCGCACCTCGCCTATGGCCTTTCATGACACCTTCAATCGCTTATTCCTCCTGTTTTCTTCCTCTAGGTTTTTCCCGTCGGCTTCCTGGAGCCCATAGAATAAACCTGATCTTTCCCTTTCTTCCTCCCATTGTGTCTCCCATTGCATCCTCTGAGGAGTTTTAGTTCCTCCTCTTGGAGTGTTCCTTCAATCCCTTTCCTAGCCAAGGCCCCATTTTTCATTGGTCTGTCTTTCCTGCTCAGCTGTTCCTGGCCCCTGCAGGAGTCTGGTAGAGACCCTGCATATATCGTAGCTCCTTCAATGTCTCCCGGCCTTTCATTTGTTCCTAGTGTGCTCCTTGTCTTTGCCTGGGCCCTGTGTGGGTCTGACTGGACCTTTGCATACAGTATAGCTTCCTTGCTCCCGCCAGTTACCTTGTCTGTGTCTGATGTAGAAGTTCCTGATGTTATGTCTGTATTATTTTTTTCTTTAGGCTCTTTCAGGTTACTCAGTTTCTCTTCTGAGCGATGTATCTTGGCTTCTGCTACTAAAGCATGTTGCTCCCACTTCTGCTCTCTGCAGTTATCATCTCCTCTATCCTCTTTCCAAGCTCTTCTAGCTTCCTTCCCCAGTCTTCCTCCTTTTTTTTGAGTTCTGCATCCCAATCATCCTTCCCAGCTTCGTCTGCCATAGCCCTGGCTCTCGGCCTTGGTTTTAGTCTCATTGTACCACAGAAAGAAGTTTATGTGAGGATGGTTGTTGTAAGTAGGGGGAGGGGTAGGGAGGTTGGGCAGAGGGGAGAAGGATATGGGGTGGGAGAGGGGGACAGTGTCAATGAGAGTTTTATAGGTTACAAGAGGGTATAGGGAGGAAGGAGAAAGGGAGTGTGGGGGAGGCTAGGGGGAGAGAGAGGAGGGGGAAGAGACTGGGGAGAGGGAAGGTGGATGGGAGAGAGAGAGAGGGAGAGAGAGTGAGATAGGGAAGATGGATGGAAAGTGAGGATGAGAACGGGAGAGAGAGAGTGAGATAAGGAAATGGATGGAAAGTGAGGATGAGAGAGAGAGAGGATAAGAGAGAGGGAGAGGGAGGGAGAGAAAGGGGTTGAGAGAAAGGGATGATGGACGGAAGGTGAAGATGAGAGAGAGAGAGACACGAAGTGTTAGGATGGGAGTGAGGGGGGAAAGGAAGGAGGGGGAGAGAGTGACCGCTTTAACAGGGGTGCCTTAACAGTGTGTGTGTGTGTGTGCATGTGTGTGTGTGGTGTTTGTGTGTGTGGTGTGTGGTGTGTGTGTGTGTGTGTGTGTGTGTGTGTGTGTGTGTGTGTGTGTGTATTATGTGTATGTGCGTGTGTCTATCGAATTTCGTAGTGCTCACTCAGTGGAGGTGTGGTGTGTGTGTGTGTGTGTATGTGTGTGTGGGGCGGGCGCTCGTGTGTTTGGGGGAGTTATAAGGGGGGAGAGATGGTTAGAGGGTGGACAAAGTGATGGAGAGTGGGACAGGATGTCAAATGGGTGGGTAGGTTGGGGGGTGTATGTATGGTTGTGAAGGGACCGTTTACACAGCTCTGTGTGTGTGTGTGTGTGTGGTAGTGTGTGTTGTGTGTGTGTGTGTGTTTTGTGATGTGTGTGTGTGTGTGTGTGTGTGTGTGTGTGTGTGTGTGTTTTGACGGTTTAATCCTCACTAGCTACGCACCTCCCTCTCCTCACGCACTCATGAAACCTGTTTCCACGTTATATATGCTGTTTCTACTCTAATTCTGGTAATAGCTTGCAGGAGTGAGTGACCAGTATCTAGCAGTGTGCAGAGACCAGAATCTGACAACATGCATCCACAATAAGTGAGAAGGACTTGCGTGGCTGTGGAGCGATGACAAGTTGCCAGTTGCTGATCCGTTGTCGTACACGTAGGCCTTCTAACACTATTTAGAAAATCCTTCACCCGTGATAGTTATATCCACTTATGCTCATACATCCCGTGCTCCTGAAGTGTTTTCACTTTTCACTTTTGGTAGAATACACTTCACACTCGGTAAGCTACACTTTTTATTTATAATGGGGCACAACCTGTTATGACGTCACTGCTTCAAGAAGGCCTACTCCTGCCACCTGCTCTAGTTATATATTTTTATCTTTTCTCTCTTTACTTATAAACTTTTTCGCTCTCACTTTATGCTGCCCTACATTTCACTTGTTAACCAACCTCTCGTAATTCTTGAACACCTTTCACACTCGCTATGATCTTTGTATATTTGTAACTGTGGCAATGGGTGCCCACTAGCCCCCCTTAGGGGGCCTAGTGGGCACCCATTGCCTTTTTTTTACTAATAACTTTGGCTATCACTTGTAGGGTTGTTCACTGACGTTGTCACTACCACTGGTTGCTGCTAGCAGCTAATGCACTCCTTAAAAACACTAAGAATCTCGGAGCCTTGTGACCCCACGTCAGCTTGTGTTTGCGTTCTTATTTGTTTTCATTCACCGGAGTTAACATTAATAAAAATCCCAACAGCAGTTCATTAACTAACCAGAGTTAACAGTGTAACAACTAGATATTCATGACGCTGCGCGATCCCAGAAAGTTATCCCCATATTGCATAAACCCAGCCACCTCTACCTTACTGTTCGTCTGCATTACTGTTCTGTTCTTCTGTGTTACTATATTGTTCGACTACGTTACTGTACTGTTCTTCTGTGGGTTTCTCCCTTTTGGGTTTATCTGTTTTCTGAACTGGTCTTCGGTGTTACCGTACTGATCTTCTGTGTTACTAAAACTGTTCTTCTGGGGTTTTTTTGTACTTTTTCTTATGTGGTTTCGGTTCCCTTTTGTTACTGTACTGGTCTTTTTTGTTTGTGTACTGGTCTTCTTTTGTTACGTACGGGTCTTCGTGTTACTATTCTGGTTTTTTTTTATCCCGTGTTACTATACTGTTCTTTTTGTGTTTTTGTACTGGGTTTTTATGTGAAACTGGTCTTCTGTGTTACTGTACTGGGGCCTTTTGTGGGTTTTTAAGGTTTTTGTTTTTCGTCTTCGTGTTATTACTGGTCTTCCTGTTTTACTTTTCTTTTTATTTCTGGTTTCTTTTTAAAATGGGTCTTTTTGTGTTTTTAACGGTTTTTCTTTGTTATTTACTGGGTTTCCTTTGTTAAACTGGGGCTTCTTGTTTCTGTACGGTCTTCCCGGTTTTTTGTACTTTGGTCTTTGGTTTACTGTACTGGTCTTTGTGTTACTGTAATGTTTTTTGTTTTACGTACTGGTCTTTGTGTTACTTACGGGCTTTGTGTTAAGGGGACTGGTTTTTTGTGTTACGTACTGGGTTTTTTCTTTTTAATGACTGGCTTCTTTTTTAATTTTACTGTTTTTCTGTTTAATGTACTGTTTTTTCTGTTTTTACTGTCGTTTTCTTTCTGTGTTTTCTGGTTTCATTTTCCTCTTGTTATTTTACTGTTTTTTTCTGTGTTTCTGTACTGTTCTTCTGGTTTACTGCCTTTTTTCTTTACTGAATGTTCTTCTGTGCTCATATTTTTTCTTCCCGTTTTGGGGTTCCCTTTTGTGCTACTATTTTCTGTTCCCTTTTGTTTTTTATTGGTTCTTTTGTGTTACTTTTCTGTGTTACTGTATTGGGGGCCCTTTTTGTTTTCTATACTGGCTTCCCGTGTTACTGTACTGTTTCCCCCTTTTTACTGGGCTTTCTTGTTACTGTACTGGTTTTTTTGTTAAGGGTACTGGGTTTCTGTGTTATTTTACTGGTTTTTCTGTTTTTACTTTCTTGGTTTTGTTGTTTTCTTTTTACTGGTCTTTGTTTTCTGTTTTGGTTTTTCTGTTTTTATGTCGGTCCCTTTTAAGTTATGTACTGTCTTTTTGTGGGAATTTCTGTTTTCTTAATTTCTTCTGTGTTAATTACGGTTTTTTCTGTGTTTCTTACTGTTCTTTTTGTGGGTTTTTGTAAAAGTTTTTGTGTTACTGGGTTTTTCTTTGTTACGTACTGGTCTTTTGTGTTAAGGACTTTTCTTTTATGTAAAATGGCTTTTGTGGTACTTTTAAAATGGGCTTCTGTGTTTTGTCCCGGTTTTTCTGGTTTCTTTCTTTCTTCTGTGTTATTTTACGTTTTTTTTTTTGTTTCTTTCTTCCTTTTGGGTTTCTGTAATTTGGGCTTCTTTTTTCTTCTGGTCTTTTTGTTTTACTGTACGGTTTTTTCTGTTTACTGGCTTCTGTGTTACTGTAAGTTTTTCTGTGGTTTTTTGAATGTTCCTTTTGTGTTTTTCTTTCTTCTTGTTAATTTTACTGTTCACTGTGTTTTCTGGTCTTCTGTGTTACGTACTGTTTTTTCTGGTTAATGTACTGGGTTTTCTGTGTTAATTTTACTGGTTTTTTCTGTGTTTTCTGTCTGTTTTTTCTGTGTTACAATATTTTTCCTGGTCTTTTTTTTGTTACTAAAAAACTGCTTTCTGTGTTATTGTCTGTTCTTTGGGTTTACTGGTTTTTTCGTGTTAGGGGACGGTTTTTTGTGTTTTTTTCTTCTTTTTTGGGGTTTCACTGTATTTGGGCTTCTGGGGGTTTTATACTGGTCTTTTGTGTTATTTTACTGGTTTTTCTGGGGTTACGGGACTGTTTTTCCCCGGGTTTCTGTACCCGGCTTCTGTTAGTACTTTTTGGTTCTTTTCTGTTTACTGTACTTTCTTTGTTTTGGGCTTACTGGTTTTTGTGTTATTTTACTGTTCCTTTCAGGGGTTTTTTGTTTCTGTTCTTTTTTTGTTACTTACTGGTTTTTTCCCTTTTTTACTGTACGGGTTTTTGTTCTGTACTGGCCAAAGCTGTTTTTCTGTGTTAAAAATTGGGGCGGTTTCTTCCCTTTGTTATTTCTGGTTTTTCCCGTGTTTCTATACTGGTTTTTCTGTGTTTATTTTCTTTGTTTTTTTCTTCTTCTGTGTTTTTCTTTCTTCGGGGTTTTTTGTATTTTCTTCTTTTTTTACTATAAAATGGCCCCTTTTGTGTTTTTTGTAAATTTCCCCTGTGGTTAAAATGGGACTGTTTTCTTGTTACTTACTGTTTTCTGTGTTTTTTTGTACTGTTTTTTTTGTTACTTTTTTTCTGTTTCTGTACTGTCTTCTGTGGGGGCTTAAAAAGGCCCCTTTTGTTTATTTTACTTTTTTCCTGGACTGGTCTTCTGTGTTACTGGACTGGTCTTCTGTGTTACTGGATGTTTTTCTGTTTTTACGTACGGGGCCCCCTGTGTTACTGGACTGGCCCTTTTGTGGGACTGTATGGTCTTCTGTGTTACTTACTGGTCTTCTGTTTTACTGTACTGGTCTTCTGTTTACTGTACTGGTCTTTTGTGTTACTGTTAAATGGGGCCCTTTTGTTTTACTGTACTGCTCTTCTGTGTTAAGGGACTGCTCTTTTGTGGGACTGTAAATTTTTCCTTTTGTGTTATTTTAAATGTTTTTCTGTTTTAATTTTTGCTTCTTCTGTTTTTTACTGGACTGCCTTTCTTGTTTAATGTACTGGTTCCCTTCTTCTGCTTTACTTTTTTTACTGGCCCTTTTGTGGGGGTTTACTTGGGTTACCCCGTTTTTTGTGTTATTTTACTGTTTTTCTGTGTTACCGGGACTTCGGCCCTTTTGTTTACTTATTTGGTTTTTCTGTGGTTTTTGTACGTTTTCCCCTTGTTTTTACTGGGCCTTTTTGTGTTACTGAACCTTTTTCTTCTCCTGTGTTTTCTGTACTGGGGGCCCCTGTGTTACTTTCGGGTTTTTTGGGGTTACTGTACCCGGTTTTTCTGGTTACTGTCCCGGTTCCCCCCTGTGTTATTTTACGTTTTTTCTGTGTTTTTAAAGGTACCCTTTTTCTTTTACTGCCTTTTTACCCGGTTTTTATTTTACTGGTTTTCCCGGTTACTTTCCCTTTTGTTTTCGACTGGGCCCTTTTGTGTTTAATTATTTTCTTCTGTGTTTTTTGTACTGTTTTTCGTGTTAAAATGGTCTTCCCGTGGGTTTCTGTACTGGCCCTTCTTTTTACTGTAAATGGTCTTCTTGTTACTGTACTGGTCTTTTTGTGTTTCTGTAAATGGTCTTCTGTGTTCCCGTACGGTCTTTTGTTTTGTTACCCCTTTTTTTTTTAAATTTTCCCCCTTTGGGTTTTGTACTGGATCTTCTGTTTTTCTGGTCTCCTTTTTACTGTACTGGTTTTTTGTGTTACTGTACTGGCCCTTTTGTGTTTTACTGTCTTTTTGTGTTACTGTACTGTCTTTTTGTGTTACTGTACTGTTTTTCTGTGTTATTTTACTTTCTGTGTTTCTTTACTGTTTTCCCTTTTTTACTGTTTTCCCGTTTTTCTGTGTTTCTGTTTCTGTTTTTCTGTGTTACTGGGACTGTTCCTTTTGTGTTACTGTACTGTTCTTTTTGTGTTAAATGTCTGGTCTTTTGTTTAATGTACTGTTTTTCTTTTGTTAATGAAATGGCTTCCCGTGTTAATTACTGGACTTCTGCCCGGGTTTTGTTTCTGGTCTTCTGGGTTTACTGTTTTTTGTTTTTGTCTTCCCGTGTTTTCTGTACTTCCCTTTTGTGTTTTTTGTACATTTTTGTGTTACTTACTTTCTGTGTTACTGTACTGTTCTTTGTGTTAAATGTAAATGGGGTTTTTCTGTGTTTTGTAAGTTTTTTTTTTTGGGGGGGGGGTTTTAGCTTTCTGTGTTACTTACTGTTCCCTTTGTGTTTACTACTGGGCTTTTTGTGTTTTCATACGTTTTTTGTGTTTAAAAGCTGTTTTCGTGTTACTTACCCGGCTTCTGTGTTACTTTATTGGGCCCCTTTTGTTTTTTACTGACTGGGTTTTTTGTGTTACTGTACTGGTTTTTCTGTTTTCTGTAAATGTTTTTCTGTGTTTCTGGACGGTCTTTGTGGTTTCTTACTGGTCTTTTTGTGTTAGTATGGTTTTTTTTCCGATTTCCCGGTCTTCTGTGTTTCTGTACTTCTTCTGTTTTACTGTACTGTCTTCTGTTTTACTGTACCCCTCTTCTGTTTACTGTACGGTCTTCGTGTTTCTTACTGGGCCCTTGTTTTTACTTACCTTTGTTTCTCTGGGTTTCCCGTGCTGTTTCTTCTGTGTTACCAAAATGGTTTTTTCGTGTTTATTGGGCATTTTGTGTTACTGGGACTGGTTTTTCTTTGTTTTCTTTTAAATGGTTTTTCTGTGGGGTTAATTTCTGTTTCCTTTTGTGTTTTTGTACCCGTTCCTTTTTTTTTACTTTTTTTCTGTGTTACTTAAAGGGCTTCCCGTGTTATAGGGTTTGTTCTTTCTGGGGTTACGTACTGGGCTTCGTGTTATTTTTTGTTTTTTCCCGTGTTTTTTTACTGGTTTCCTTTTGTGTTATTTACTGTTTCCCTGGGGTTTCTTATGGGTTTTTTCTGTGTTACTGTACGGTTTTTTTTGTTTACTGTACTGTTTTTTCCCGTGTTCTGTACCCGGTTTTTTCTGGGGTTTCTGTACGCCCTTTTGTGGTTTCTTACTGGTCTTTTGTGTTTTTTGTACTGGGTTTTTGTTTTAACCCGGTCTTCTGTGTTTTCTGTACTGGTCTTCTGTGTTTCTGTACGGCCCTTCTGTGTTACTGTACGGGTCTTCTGGTTTCTGTTAAATTCTCTTCTGTGTTTTTGTACTGGCCGGGTTCTTCTGTTACTGTTTAAAACTGCCCCTTCTGTGTTACTGTACTGGGTCTTTTGTGTTTTTTTTACTGCTCTTCTGTGTTAAAGGGACGGTCTTCTGTGTTACTGTACGTTTTTCCCGTGTTACTGTACTGCTTTTTGTGTTTTCTTAAATGGTCTTTTGTTATTACGAGGTCTTCTGTGTTACGATTTTTTTTTGGTCTTCTGTTTTACTTACTGGGCCCTTTTGTGTTACTTAAAACCTTGGTTTTTCTTTTGTGTTACCCTTTCTGGTTTTTTCTGTGTTTAAATTACTGGTTTTTTCTTTGTTACTGTAAAAGGTTTTTTCTGTGTTACTTAAATGGGCTTCTGGTTTTTTCATACTGGTCTTTCTGTGTTTCTTAAATGTTTTTTCTTGTTACTGTACTGGGGCTTCTGTGTTTCTGGACTGGGCTTCTGTGTTACTGTACTGGGCCCCCCCCGTGTTACTGTTAAAAGGTCTCTGTGTTACTTACCCGGGCTTTTTGTGTTACTGTACTGGTTTTTCTGTGTTATGTACTGGTCTTCTGTGGTTTTTGTACTGGGTTTTTTTTTTTGTTATTTTAATTTCCTTTTGTGTTTTTTTTTACTTTCCTCTTTTGTTACTTATTGGGTTTTTCTGTTTTTTACCTTTTTACTGGGCTTCGGTTACTGGACTGGTTTTTCCCGTGTTACTGTACTGGTTTTTTTTGTTACTGTACTGGTTTTTCTGTTTATTTTACTTTTCTCTGTTTTTAGGGAAATGTTCCTTTTTGTTTTGTTACTTTTTTTCTTTTTCTGTTTCTGTTTCTTTCTTCTGTGTTAAATGGAACGGGGGTTCCCGTGTTAAGGTACTGGTTTCTGTGTTAAATTTTCTGGGTTTTTTTGGTTACTGTACTGGGTTTTCTCTGTTTTTACTGTACTGGTTCCTTTTCTGTGTTTTAAGTTCTTTTGGGTTTCGGGACGTTTTTCTGTGTTAAATGTACTGGTTCCCTTTTGTTTATTGTAAATGGTTTTTCTGTGTTAAAATTCCCTTTTTTGTTTTCTGGGCTGGTCCTTTTTGTGTTTTCGTCCCGGTCTTCCCGTGTTACTGTCTGGTCTTCTGTGACTGTACGGGTTTTTTTTGTGTTTACTTACGGTCTTCTTTTGTTTTCTTTCTTTCTTCTGTTTTATTACTTTTTTGTGTTTATTTCTTTTTTTTCTTCTGGTTTTTGTTACTGGGCCCTTTTTTGTTACTGTACTGTTCTTCTGTGGTTAAATGTTTTCTTTTTCACTTCTGTGTTACTGTACTGGTCTTTTGTTTACTGTACGGGCTTCTGTTACTGTACTGGTCTTCGGGGTTACTGGTTTTTCCGTGTTTACTGTACGGGGCCCTTTTGTGTTTCTGGTTTTTTGGTTATTTTAAATTTCCTTTTGGTTACGGACTGTTTTTTTTGTTTTAATGACTGTTTTTTCTTTTGGGTTTCGTACTGTTTTTTTCTGGTTTTCGTACTGTTTTTTCTGTGTTATTTTTACGGGTTTTCTTTGTTACTGTACTGGTTTTTCCGTGTTACTGACTATTTTCTGGGTTTTTGTACTGGCTTCTGTGTTTCTGAAATGGCCCTTTTGGTTATTTCTGGTTTTTCTTTGAAAACGTATTCTTCTTGTTTTTTGTACTGTTTTTCTGTGTTTTTTTCCCTTTTCCCGTGTTTACGTATAATCTTTTTGTGTTAAATTTTCTGGTCTTCTGTTTACTGGACTTTCCCTTTGTTTTGTACGTTTCTTTTGTTAATTAATTTTCCCGTGTTTACTGTTTTTGTTTCCTTTTTTCTGTAATTTTTCCCTTTTTTCTTTGTTACTTACGGGTTTTTGTGTTTTTTGTACTGTTTTTTCCTGGTTTCTGTGACTGTTCTTCTGTGTTACTAAACTGGTTTTTCTGTGTTACTGAAATTTTCGTGTTATTTTACGGGTTTTTTTTCTTTTTTTCTTTTCGTTTCTTCTGTGTTACTTACTGGTTTTTCCCGTGTTTCCCTTAAAATGGGGGGGGGTGTTTTTCTTGTCCTGTTCCGGCCCCGTTTACTTACCCGGTTTTCTGTGTTACGTACTGTTCCTTTTGTGTTTTGGGAATGTTTTTTGTGTTTTCGGGACGTTTTTGTTACGTAAAAGGTTTCCCTTTGTTTATTTTACTTTCTTCTTGTTTTAAATTTTTTTGTGTTTCTTGGGCTGGGCCTTTTTGTTTTTTCCCAAACCCGGGTTTTTTTTGTTTCTGTCTGGGTTTTCTTTACTGGTCTTCCTTTTTTACTTACGGTTTCTGTGGGTTTCCTACTGTTCTTCTTTTTACTTACTGGTCTTCTGTGTTAATTACTGGTCTTTTTGGTTACTAAAATGGTCTTCCCTTTTTTAATTACTGGCCCTTTGTTTCGTACTGGTCTTCTGTTTTTACTGTTTTTATTCCCTTTTGTCTTTTGTTTCTGTTTCTTCTGTGTTACTTTTTGTCTTTTGTTTAATGTAAATGTCTTCTTTTAATTTAAATGGCTTCTGTTAATGTACTGGTTTTTTCTGTGTTTTCTGTACAGGGTTTTTTTTTTCTGTTGGGGTTTTGTTACTGTTTTTTGGCCTGTTCTTCTTTTTTTTAATGTACTGTTTTTCTGTTTACTGTACTTTCTTCTGTGTTATGACATTTCTGTGTTAAAAGTACGGGTTTTTTTTTGGTTTCTGTACTGTTCCTTTTTGGTTATTTTTACCCGTTTTTTTTGTGTTACTGACGATTTCTTGTTACTGGGAAATGTTTCTTTTGTGTTTCTTACTGGGCTTCCCGGGGGGTTACTGCTGTTTCTTCTGTGCTACTTTTACTTTTTATTCTTTTTGTGTTAAGTACTTTTTCCTTTTGTGTTACATTTCTTCTGTGTTAAAAGTTACCCTTACTGTGTTACTTACTGGTTCCCTTTTGTGTTATGTACTTTTCTGTGTTACTGTACTGTTTCCCCTGTTTTTCTGTACTGCTTTCTGTGTTATTTTACTGTTTTTTCTTTTTTACTTTCTTCTGTGTTACTTACGGGCTTCCCGTGTTACTAAAACTGGGGCTTTTGTGTTATTTGGGGCTGTTTCTTCTTGGGGGGGGGGTTCTTTACTGGTTTTTGTGGTTTTCTTAAAGGTCTTCCCTTTTTACTTAAGGTCTTTTTTTGTGTTACCCGAAATGGTTTTTCTGTGTTCTGTACTGGGCTTTGGTTCTGTACGTTTTTTGTGGTTTCATACGGTCCCTTTTGTGTTATTTACTGGGGTTTTTCCAATACTGGGCTTCCCGTTTTTACTTACTGGTCCCCCTGTGGGTTTCGTACTTTTCTTCTGTGTTAAATGTCTGTTTTTCTGTGTTTGCCTTTCTGTTTCGGTTCTGTGTTCTTAAATGGTCTTCTGTGGTTTTTCTAACTGGGCTCTGTGTTATTTTACTGTTTTTTTTCCCTTTTCTGGTTCTTCCTTTTTTGTGTTACTTACTGGTTCCCCTTTTGGGGGTTACTGTACTGGTCTCTGTGTTATTTTTTGTTTTTCTGTGTTATTTTAAATGTTCCTTTTGTGTTTACTGTACTGTTTTTTCGGGGTTTTCTGGACTGGTCTTCTGTGTTTCTGGAAAACCCTTTTTTGTTCGGGCTGGGCTTCTGTGTTAATTTTACCGGGCTTCCCGTGTTAATTTTACTGTTTTCTGTGTTATTTTACCCCCTTTTTCTGTGTTATGGAAATTTTCCTTTTGTGGGTTCTGGACTGTTTTTCTGTGTTACTGGACCCCGGGCTTCTGTGTTTTCTGGACCCCTTTTGTGTTACCCGTACTGGGTTTCCCCTTTTTTCGACTGTTTTTCGTGTTACTGTACTGTTTTTCTGTGTTAATGTACTGGTTTTTTCCCGTGTTACTGTACTGGTTTTTCTGTGTTATTTTACTGGTCTCTGTGTTACTGTACTGGGTTTTTGTGTTACGTACTTACCCTTTTGTTTTCGGAAATGTTTCCTTTTGTTAATGTACTGGTTTTTCGGTTTTTTTTCTTTCTGTGTTTCGGGACGTTTTCTGGTTCTTTCTGCAAAATTTCCTTTTGTTATTTTACTGTTTTTCTGTGTTACTTTCTGGTTTTTGTTACTGGACTGTTCCCTTTTGTTTACCCGGACTGGTTTTTTCGTGTTACTGGACTGGGCTTCGTGTTACTGGGCTGGCCCTTCCGTGTTTTCCTGGACTGGGCTATTTTTTTGTACCCCCTTTCTTTTCCTTCTTTTTTTCTTCTCTTTTTTGTGTTACCCGGACTGGTTTTTCGTTTTTCTGGCTGTTTTTTTTTGTTACGGACTGTTCTTTTGTGTTTCCCGGACTGGTCTTCGGTTTTCTGGACTGTCTTCGTGTTACTGGACTTGGGCTTCGGTTTCTGGACTGGGCTTCGTGTTAATGACTGGGCTCTTTTTACTGGACTGGGCCTTTTGTTTTTTAAATGGGGAAATGGGCCCCCGTGTTTTCTTTTACTGGGCTTCCGTGTTTTCTGGACTGTCTTCGTGTTTTTTGGACTGGGCTTTTTGTGTTACTTTTGGGGTTGGGGCTTTTGTGTTATTTTACCGTTTTTCGTGTTATTTTACTTTCCTTTTGTTACTGACCTTTTTTGGTTTTTTCTTTTTTACTTTAACTGGACTCGTTCTTCCGTGTTACACTGTCTTCTGTTTCTGGACTGTTTTTCTGTTACTGGACTTTTCTTTTGTGTTACTGGACCGTTTTTCAAGTTTTTCCCGGAATTCGTTTTCCGGGGTTACTGGACTGTTTCCCTTTTGTGTTTTCTGGAAATTTCTTTTGTGTTACTGACCCCGTTTTCGTGTATTTTACTGTCTTTTGTGTTACTGGAAAACCCCTTTTCATGTTACGGACTTCGGTTTCCCTTTTGTGTTATTTTAATGTTTTTGTGGTTACGGAAAAGTTTCTTTTTACTGACCCTTTCCCGGGGTTATTGGGGGTGTTTTTCGTGTTAAAACTTTTTGTGTTTTTTGGCTGGGGCCCTTTTGTGTTACGGAAATGGGCTTCAGTGTTACTGGCTGTCTTTTGTGTTTCTGGACCGGGCTTCTGTGTTACTGTACTGGTCTTCTGTGTTACTGTGCTGGTCTTCTGTGTTACTGTACTGGTCTTCTGTGTTACTGTACTGGTCTTCTGTGTTACTGTACTGTTCTTCTATATTTACTGTACTGGTCTTTTGTGTTACTGTACTGGTCTTCTTTGTTACTGTACTGGTCTTCTGTGTTACTGTACTGGTATCCTGTGTTACTGTACTGTTCTTCTATGTTACTGGTCTTCCTGTTTACGGAATGGTCTTCTGTGTTACTGTTCTGCTCTTCTGTTTTTACAGTACTGATCTTCTGTGTTACTGTTCTGCTCTTCTGTGTTACAGTACTGATCTTCTGTGTTACTGTACTGCTCTTCTGTGTTACTGTGCTGCTCTTGTGTGTTTAAATTAATGCTCTTCTGTGTTACTGTATTGTTCTTCTGTGTTACTGTACTGGTCTTCTGTGTTACTGTTTCTGGTCTTCTGTGTTACTGTACTGTCTTTTTGTGTTAAAGTACTGGTCTTCTGTGTTAATGTACTGGTCTTCTGCGTTACTGTACGGTCTTTTGCGTTACGTTTTACTGTACTGGTCTTCTGTGTTAATGCACTGGTTCTTCTGCGTTTTCTGTACTGTTTTTCTGTGTTATTGTACTGGTCTTTTGGTTATTGTACTGGTCTTCTGTGTTACTGTACTGGTCTTCTGTGTTACTGTACTGTTCTTCTGTGTTACTGTACTGGTCTTCTGTGTTACTGTACTGGTCTTCTGTGTTATTGTACTGTTCTTCTGTGTTATTGTACTGTTCTTCTGTGTTATTGTACTGTTTCTCTGTTCTGTACTGTTCTTCTGTGTTACTGTACAGTTTCTGTGTTACTGTACAGTTTCTGTGTTACTGTACAGTTTCTGTGTTACTGTACAGTTTCTGTGTTACTGCACAGTTTCTGTGTTATTGTACTGTTTTTCTGTGCTACGGTACTGTTGTTCTGTGTTATTGTACTGTTCCTCTGTGTTACTGTACTGTTTCTCTGTTCTGTACTGTTCTTCTGTGTTACTGTACAGTTTCTGTGTTACTGTACTGTTCTCCTGTGTTACTGTACTGTTCTTCTATGTTACTGTACTGTTTCTCTGTTTTACTGTACTGTTTCTCTGTGTTACTGTACTGTTTCTGTGTTACTGTACTGTTCTTCTGTGTTACTGTACTTTTTCTCTGTTTACTGTACTGTTCTTCTGTGCTACGGTACTGTTGTTCTGTGTTATTGTACTGTTCCTCTGTGTTACTGTACTGTTTCTCTGTTCTGTACTGTTCTTCTGTGTTACTGTACATTTCTGTGTTACTGTACTGTTCTCCTGTGTTACTGTACTGTTCTTCTATGTTACTGTACTGTTTCTCTGTTTTACTGTACTGTTTCTCTGTGTTACTGTACAGTTTCTGTGTTACTGTACTGTTCTTCTGTGTTACTGTACTGTTTCCTTGTGTTACTGTACTGTTCTTCTGTGCTACGGTACTGTAGTTCTGTGGTTTGTACTGTTTTTCCTCTGTGTTACTGTATGTTTCTCTGTATTACTGTACTGTTATTCTGTGTTTCCGTACTGTTCCTCTGTGTTACTGTACTGGTCTTCTGTGTTACTGTATTGGTCTTCTGTGCTACTGTCTGGTTTTCTGTGTTACTCTTACTGACTTCTGTGTTATTATACTGGTCTTCTGTGTTACTTACTTTGGGCTTCTGTGTTTTTATACTGGTCTTCTGTGTTACTGTACGTTCTTCTGTGTTATTGTACTGTTCTTCTGTGTTACTTGGTCTTCTATGTTACTGTACTGGTCTTCTGTGTTACTGTATTGGGCTTCTGTGTTACTGTTATGGGCTTCTGTGTTACTGTACTGCTCTTGTGTTACTGTACTGCTCTTCTGTGTTAATGTACTGTCTTTTGTGTTACTGTACTGCTCTTCTGTGTTTTTCTGTTCGCTTTCTGTGTACTGCACTGCTCTTCTGTGTTTTCTTGTACTGCTCTTCTGTGTTACTGTTCCCTCTTCTGTGTTACTGTACTGTTCTTCTGTGTTAGTGTACTGTTCTTCTGTGTTCTGTTCGCTCTTCTGTGTTATGTACTGCTTTCTGTGTTTTTCAGTACTGTTCTTCTGTGTTAGTGTACTGTTTTTCTGTGTTAGTGTACTGTTTCTTCTGTGTTTACTGTACTGGTCTTCTGCCTACTGTACTGGTCTTCTGTGTTACTGTACTGGTCTCTGTGTTACTGTACTGGTCTTCTGTGTTTTTGTACTGGTTTCTGTGTTTTCTGTACTGGTCGTCTGTGTTACTGTACAGTTCTTCTGTGTTACTGTACTATTCCTCTGTTGTTAACTGTTTGTTTTTCTCTTCTTTTTGTGTTCTTTTTGTGTTTTCTGTAAAGTTTCTGTGTTACTGTACTTGTTCTCCTGTGTTTACTGTACTGTTTTTCTGTGTTACTGTACTGTTCTTCTGGGGTTACTGGTACTATTTCTCTGTGTTACTGTACTGTTCTTCTGTTTTTTGTGTAAAAGTTTTCTGTGTTATTGTACTGTTTCTCTGTATTACTTTAAATGCTATTCTGTGTTACTGTACTGTTTTCCCCTGTTTATTGTACTGTTCTTTGTGTGTTTTCGTACAGATTTTTCTGTGTTACTGTACTGTTCCTGTGTGTTATTGTACTGTTCTTCTGTGTTACTTTCTTGTGTGTTACTGTTCTGCTCTTCTGTGTTACTATACTGGTTTTCTGTTACTGTTTTGGTCTTCTGTGTTACGCTACTGGTCTTCTGTGTTACTGTGCTGGTCTTCTGTGCTACTGTACTGGTCTTCTGTGTTACTATACTGGTCTTCTGTGTTACTATACTGTTCTTCTGTGTTACTATACTGGTCTTCTGTGTTACTATACCGGTCTTGTTACTATACTGGTCTTCTGTGTTACTGTACTGTTCTTCTGTGCTATTGTACTGTTCTTCTGTGTTACTGGTCTTCTGTGTTACTGTACTGGTCTTCTGTGTTACTGTACTGGTCTTCTGTGTTACTGTACTGGTTTTCTGTTACTGTACTGGTCTTCTGTGTTACGGTACTGGTCTTCTGTGTTACTGTGCTGGTCTTCTGTGCTACTGCACTGGTCTTCTGTGTTACTATACTGGTCTTCTGTGTTACTATACTGTTCTTCTGTGTTACTATACTGGTCTTCTGTGTTACTATACTGGTCTTCTGTGTTACTATACTGGTCTTCTGTGTTACTATACTGGTCTTGTTACTATACTGGTCTTCTGTGTTACTGTACTGTTCTTCTGTGCTATTGTACTGTTCTTCTGTGCTATTGGTCTTCTGTGTTACTGTACTGGTCTTCTGTGTTACTGTACTGGTCTTCTGTGTTACTGTACTGGTCTTCTGTGTTACTGTACAGGTTTTCTGTGTTACTTACTGGACTTCTGTGTTACTGTACTGGTCTTCTGTGTTACTGTACTGGTCTTCTGTGTTACTGTACTGGTCTTCTGTGTTACTGTACTGGTCTTCTGTGTTACTGTACTGGTCTTCTGTGCTACTGTACTGGTCTTCTGTGCTACTGTACTGGACTTCTGTGTTACTGTACTGGTCTTCTGTGTTACTGTATTGGTCTTCTGTGCTACTGTACTGGTCTTCTGTGTTATTGTACTGCTCTTCTGTGTTACTGTACTGGTCTTCTGTGTTACTGTACTGGTCTTCTGTGTTACTGTACTGGTCTTCTGTGTTTATGTGCTGCTCTTCGTGTTACTGTACTGCTCTTCTGTGTTACTGTCTGTCTGTGTTTCTGTACTGGTCTTCTGTGTTACTGTACTGGGACTTTTGTTTACTGTACTGGGCTTCTGTGTTACTGTTATGGTTTCTGTGTTATTGTCTGTTTTTCTGTGTTATTTTACTGTTCCTCTGTGTTACTGTACTGTTTCTCTGTGTTACTGTACTGTTCTTCTGTGTTACTGTACTATTTCCCTGTTACTGTATTGTTCTTCTGTGCTACTGTAACTGTTCTTCTGTGTTATTGTACTGTTCTTCTGTGTTATTGTACTGTTCGTCTGTGTTACTGTACTGTTCCTCTGTTACTGTACTGTTTCTCTGTGTTACTGCACTGTTCTTCTGTGTTATTGTACAGTTCTTCTGTGTTACTTTCTTCTGTGTTACTGTACTGGTCTTCTGTGTTACTGTACTGGTCTTCTGTGTTATTGTACTGTTCTTCTGTGTTACTGGTCTTCTGTGTTACTGTACTGGTTTTCTGTTACTGTACTGGTCTTCTGTGTTACGCTACTGGTCTTCTGTGTTACTGTACTGGTCTTCTGCGTTACTGTACTGGTCTTCTGTGTTACTGTACTGGTCTTCTGTGTTACTGTACTGGTCTTCTGTGTACTGTACTGGACTTCTTGTTACTGTACTGGTCTTCTGTGTTACTGTACGGTCTTCTGTGTTACTGTACTGGTCTTCTGTGTTACTGTTTCTGGTTTTCTGTTACTGTACTGGTCTTCTGTGTACGCTACTGTCTTCTGTGTTTTCTGTCTTCGTCTGTGTTAATGTACTGTCTTCTTGTTAATGTACTTGTCTTCGTTTAATGTACTGGTCTTCTGCGTTACTGTACTGGTCTTCTGTGTTACTGTACTTGGGTTCTTCTGTGTTACTGTATGCTCTTCTAGTTACTGTTTCTGCTCTTCTGCGTTTATGTACTGGCCTTCTGTGTTTCTGTACTGGCCTTCTGTGTTACTGTACTGGTCTTCTGTGTTTCTGTACTGGTCTTCTGTGTTACTGACTTTTCTTCTGTGTTATGGACTGGTCTTTTTGTGTTACTGGACTGGTCTTTTGTGTTACTGGACTGGTCTTCTGTGTTACTGGACTGGGCTTTTTGTGTTACTGGACTGTCCTTCTGTGTTACTGTACTGGTCTTCTGTGTTACTGTACTGTTCTTCCCGTGTTACTGTACTGTTTCTCTGTGTTACTGTACTGTTTCTCTGTGTTCTGTACGTTCTTCTGTGTTATGTACTGTTCTTCTGTTGTTACTGTACTGTTCTTCTGTGTTACTGTAAAATGTTTCTTCTGTGTTACTGTACTGTTCTTTTGTGCTACTGTACTGGGTTTTTCTGTGTTATTGACTGTTTCCTTTTGTGTTACTGTATCTTTGGTTTTCCTCTTTTGTTATTGTACTGTTTCTCTGTGGGTTTCTGTCACTGTTCCTGAGTGTTATTGTACTTTCTTCTGTGTTACTTTTGTGTGTACTGTTCTGGTCTTCTGTGTTACTATATTGGCTTCTGTGTTATTGTACTGTTTTTCTGTGTTACTGGTCTTCTTTTGTTACTGTACTGGTCTTCTGTGTTACTGTACTGGTTTTCTGTGTTACTGTGCTGGGCTTTTGTGTTACTGTACAGGTTTTCTGTTTACTGTACTGGGTTTTTTGTGTTTCTGTACGGTCTTCTGTGTTCTATACTGGTATTCTTTTGTTACGTACTGGTCTTCTGTGTCACTGTACTGTCTGTGTTACTGTACTGGTCTTCCGTGTTACTGTACTGGTCTTCCGTGTTCTGTACTGCTTTCTGTGTTACTGTACGGTCTTCTTTGTTTCTGTACTGGGCTTCTGTGTTACTGTACTGGTCTTCTGTGTTTACTATACTGGTCTTCTGTGTTACTGTACTGGTCTTCTGTGTTACTGTACTGGGCTTCTGTATTACTGTACTGTTCTTCGTGCTACTGTATGTTCTTCGTTGCTACTGTAATGTTCTTCTGTGTTATTTTTACTGTTCCTCTGTGTTACTGTATGTTCTTCATGTTTACTGTTTTCTGTTCCTCTGTGTTATTGTACTGTTCTTCTGTGTTTACTGTACTGGCCTTTTGGTTACTGTGCTTGCCTTCTGTTTACTGTGCTGGCCTTCTGTGTTACTGTTAACTGTCCTCAGTGTTATCGTACTGTTTTTCTGTGTTACTACGATTTTGTGTTACTGTACTTTTCTTCCCGGGGTTATGTACTGTTCTTCTGGTTACTGTACTGTTCTGTGTCAAGTCTGTACTGTTTCGTCTTACGTACTGTTCGTGTTTCTGTACTGTTATTCTGTGTTACTGTACTGTTTCTCTGTGTTACTTGTACTGTTTTTTCTGTGTTATCTGAACTGTTCTTCTGGTTACTGTACTGTTTCTTCTGTTTACTGTACGTTTCTGTGTTTTCTATACTGTTCTTCTGTGTTACTGTACTGTTCCTCCGTGTTATTGTACTGTTCTTCTGTGTTAAAGGTAAATGATTTTCTGTGTTACTGAACTGTTCCTCTGTGTTATTGTAACTATTCTTCAGTGTTACTTTCTTCTGTGTTACTGAACTGGTCTTCTGTTTTAAAATACTGGGCTTCTGTGTTATTGTACTGTTCTTCTGTGTTACGGCTTCTGTGTTATGTTGTTCTTTTGTTTACGTACTGGGCTTCTGTGTTACTGTACTGGTCTTTTGGTTACTGTACTGGGCTTCTTGTTACTGTACTGGGTTTTTGTGTTACTGTACTGGTCTTTTGTGTTTTTTGTACTGGGCTTCTGTGTTACTGTACTGTTTTTTCTCTGTTATGTACGTTCCTGTGTTTTTTGTACTTTTTTCTGTGTTACCCTACTGATTTTTCTGTTACTTTCTGTTTTTCTGTGTTACTGTTTGTTCCCTGTGTTACTGTACTGTTCCTCTGTGTTACTGTACTGTTCCTCTGGTTATTGTACTGTTCCTCTGTGTTACTGTATCTTCCTCTGTGTTTTCTGTACCTTTCCCCTGTGTTCGTACTGATTTTTTTGTGTTTCTTTTTTCGGTCTTCTGTGTTATGTACTGGTTTCTGTGTTACTGTCGGTCTTTTGGTTACGTACTGTTCTTTTATTTGCAACGTTGTTATTTTGATTTCCCCTCTTTTATTATACGGGCTTCGCGTTTTTTTTGTTTTACGTATTTAATTGTTTTAGATTATTATGCAGTTTTATAGCTAGCTGTTTTTTTTGTACAATAGAGTTACTATAATACGTGACTTGATTTTATCTTATACTTAACAAAGGGAAAAGCTACCAAAATTTTTACCAACAAAAACTGCCAGCACTCTATTTCCAACACAAAACCCACCAAAACTTCCCGAAAAAATCTCCTGGTGACAAGCCGTCAAATCTTATCCACTTGAACCTTCCAGCAGAACCTTTTGAAAACTTTTTGGCACGATTTTTTATACGATGTTTTTTCCAAACAGGTTGCACAGAGTGTTATTAACTCTTTTGTATCAGACTTTATACACATCACAACACAACGATGGTGGTGAAAAAACTCACACTAGCAGACAAACTTTCACCTGTCAAAGCAAACTTCTTCATTCAATAGTTCTCTTCTACAGTTGTCTCTTTTTCATTACTTACTGACTTGGTGCCATATATCTCACTGGCAACAATAGTGTGCACCAACATATGCACCACACATTCAGTGTGTCATATTTCTGCAACATAGTGCACCACAACATTCAGTGTGTCATATTTCTGCAACATAGTGCACCACAACATTCAGTGTGTCATATCTCTGCAACATAGTGCACCACAACATTCAGTGTGCAATATATGTTAACATTCACACATCACAGTACATGACAGTATGGGAGACATTAACACACAGTCGTACTGGCCAGGTTGTGGCAGCCACCACCAAGATTATTATTGTGAAGAGATCGAATCATCCAAGTTGAGTTTTTATTTTCATCACCGAAAGTTTTTGTTTTACATGTGTGGTGGTGAATGTTTTAATGTAATTAATGAAGAGTTGAAAGAGGTGTATGTGTGAAAACTAAGAGAATTATTTAATAATTAATTCTACTTAAACAAATTGTTCATTAAGATGATTTATAAGAATATTTTCTTCGTCTTAATTAACCACAAGTCTCTCAAGTAAGTCACTTCTTCATATATTTACATCTTCTCCCAAGATATTTCATCCAAATATTGTAACCCTCATTCCAATTGTCTTAAGAAATTTGAAATTATATAATTAAGAATTTTCTTAAGTCTCTCACACTATTTATATTATATTGTTTAATTTAATGTGAGAGAGTGCAGATGTGTTTATCAGAAAGTTTACACTTGTATGTATATGTGTGTGTGTTCGTAGTATGGTGTTTGTAGTGATGTGTATGTGTAGATGAAAGTGAAAAGTAAACATCAGAAGAAAACTTGTGTGGTCTACATAATGACAGCTGTACCACAGTTCTGTGGTACAGCTGTCAGCCTGGCTGACTGTTGTCAGCCTAACTAACTCTCCTGCCAACAGAATCAGCCAGTCAGTATGAAAGAAATGAGGCAATAAGAAGGTTAAAAATGGGAAATTTAGAATGGATTAAGGTTGAAGTGTGTGACGCAGCTGTAATGAAGTACAGGGATAGTCCATTATTTTGTTCATAATGTTTATAAAAGAAGAAAAGGGGAAAACTTTAAAGAAAGTAATAATTATAATGGAATATGACTGTTGATCATACAAGGTAAAATGTATGTCAGAATTATGATGGTTGACGTGATGGGAAAGACAAAATATGCCTAACAAAGAGGTTTGTGAATTCAGAAAGTGAAAGGAATATGCAAATCATGTGTAAACACTGAAATACATAAGTTAAGAACACTTATATTAATGAAAGCAGCACATGGGTGGATTTATAGGTTTGGGAAAGATATGTGGGGATATAGTTTTGGAGTGGTTGGTGCAATTATTTAATAAATGTATGGAAGAGGGTAAGGTACCTAGGGATTGGCAGAGAGCATGCATAGTTCCTTTGTATAAAGGCAAAGGGGATAAAAGAGAGTGCAAAAATTATAGGGGGATAAGTCTGTTGAGTGTACCTGGTAAAGTGTATGGTAGAGTTATAATTGAAAGAATTAAGAGTAAGACGGAGAATAGGATAGCAGATGAACAAGGAGGCTTTAGGAAAGGTAGGGGGTGTGTGGACCAGGTGTTTACAGTGAAACATATAAGTGAACAGTATTTAGATAAGGCTAAAGAGGTCTTTGTGGCATTTATGGATTTGGAAAAGGCGTATGACAGGGTGGATAGGGGGCAATGTGGCAGATGTTGCAAGTGTATGGTGTAGGAGGTAGGTTACTGAAAGCAGTGAAGAGTTTTTACGAGGATAGTGAGGCTCAAGTTAGAGTATGTAGAAAAGAGGGAAATTTTTTCCCAGTAAAAGTAGGCCTTAGACAAAGATGTGTGATGTCACCGTGGTTGTTTAATATATTTATAGATGGGGTTGTAAGAGAAGTAAATGCGAGTGTCTTGGCAAGAGGCGTGGAGTTAAAAGATAAAGAATCACACACAGGGTGGGAGTTGTCACAGCTGCTCTTTGCTGATGACACTGTGCTCTTGGGAGATTCTGAAGAGAAGCTGCAGAGATTGGTGGATGAATTTGGTAGGGTGTGCAAAAGAAGAAAATTAAAGGTGAATACAGGAAAGAGTAAGGTTATGAGGATAACAAAAAGATTAGGTGATGAAAGATTGAATATCAGATTGGAGGGAGAGAGTATGGAGGAGGTGAACGTATTCAGATATTTGGGAGTGGACGTGTCAGCGGATGGGTCTATGAAAGATGAGGTGAATCATAGAATTGATGAGGGAAAAAGAGTGAGTGGTGCACTTAGGAGTCTGTGGAGACAGAGAACTTTGTCCTTGGAGGCAAAGAGGGGAATGTATGAGAGTATAGTTTTACCAACGCTCTTATATGGGTGTGAAGCATGGGTGATGAATGTTGCAGCGAGGAGAAGGCTGGAGGCAGTGGAGATGTCATGTCTGAGGGCAATGTGTGGTGTGAATATAATGCAGAGAATTCGTAGTTTGGAAGTTAGGAGGAGGTGCGGGATTACCAAAACTGTTGTCCAGAGGGCTGAGGAAGGGTTGTTGAGGTGGTTCGGACATGTAGAGAGAATGGAGCGAAACAGAATAACTTCAAGAGTGTATCAGTCTGTAGTGGAAGGAAGGCGGGGTAGGGGTCGGCCTAGGAAGGGTTGGAGGGAGGGGGTAAAGGAGGTTTTGTGTGCGAGGGGCTTGGACTTCCAGCAGGCATGCGTGAGCGTGTTTGATAGGAGTGAATGGAGACAAATGGTTTTTAATACTTGACGTGCTGTTGGAGTGTGAGCAAAGTAACATTTATGAAGGGATTCAGGGAAAACCCGGCAGGCCGGACTTGAGTCCTGGAGATGGGAAGTACAGTGCCTGCACTCTGAAGGAGGGTGTTAATGTTGCAGTTTAAAAACTGTAGTGTAAAGCACCCTTCTGGAAAGACAGTGATGGAGTGAATGATGGTGAAAGTTTTTCTTTTTCGGGCCACCCTGCCTTGGTGGGAGTCGGCCGGTGTGATGATAAAAAAAAAATAATGTGAGACATGTTAGTAGAGTAACAAATGTATTTAATTAGGTAATATTTTGATAAACAGTGTTAAATTAACTTGTAATATGCATAAAGACGGTAAAGATTTGCCCAAAAACTGGGTCTAAGATAATGTTGTGTAATGTCACCTGTGGTCTTAAAGACGTGTGTTGCAACTGTATTTTGGTCAATAGCATAATATACAAAGCAAGCTCTTATGTAGAGACACACACACACACACATAAAACACACACACAAAACACACACACACACACACACACACACACACACCACACACACACACACACAACACACACACGCACGCCACGCACACGCACGCACACGCACACGCCCCCACACACAACGCACACGCACGCACGCGCGCGCACACACGCACCGGAAGAAGGCGTTTGACACAGTTCCACCCAAGAGATCAGTGTAAAACCTGGAGGACCAGGGAGTGATAACAGGGAAGGCACTGCAATGGATCAAGGAATACCTGTCAGGAAGACAACAGCGAGTCATGGTACGTGGCGAGGTGTCAGAGAGGGCGCCTGGGACGAGCGGGGTCCCACAGGGGTCAGTCCTAGGTCTGGTGCTGTTTCTGGTATTTGTGAACGACATGACGGAAGAAATAGACTCAGAAGTGTCCCTGTTTGTAGATAAGGTGAAGTTGATGAGAAGAATTCAATTGGACGAGGTCCAGGCAGAACTACAAAGGGATCTTAAAAGGCTGCAGGCCTGGTCCCGCAATTGGCTCCTGGAGCTCTGCCCCCACCAAGTACAAAGTCATGAAGATTGGGGATGGGCAAAGAAGACCTCAGACGGAGTACAGGCTAGGGGACTAGATACTACAAACCTCAATCAAGGAAACGTGTCTTGGGGTGAGTATAACACCGGGCACATCTCCTGAGGCGCACATCAACCAAATAACTGCTGCAACATACGGGCGCCTAGCAAACAGCATTCCGACATTTCAACAAGGAATCGTTCAGGATCCTGAACACCATGTACGTTAGCCAAGCACGTAAGGAAACTAGACAAGACTAGTTCCGGAGAGGTTAAGGAAAATCGACCTGACGACACTGGGGGACAAAGATACGGCTGATATGATAACGGCATGGGATGATAACGTTATGAGATAAAAAGCAACAAGGAGACAAAGTTGGAGCAGGAAGAGTGACCCAGTAGCGACCAATGAATAGGCGGGGCCAGGAGCTGTGACCCGACCCCTGCAACCACAACGTGAGTACACACACACACACACACACACACACACACACACACACACACACACACACACACACACACTGGTCCCGGAGAGGTTAAGGGAAATCAACCTGGCGACACTGGAACACTAGAGGTCAGGAGAGATAAGGGGGATATGATAATGACATACAAAATACTGAAATTGAAATTGTCATTATTATTATTTAACTGTTTGCGACCACTGCCAGCCTCAGAGTTATCTCACCTTGCCGCGTGGAGGCTAGTGGTTCGTCTTTAAGGTCCATCCATCCACTTACTGTAGTTTTGATGCTTTCCTCAGGTCCATGTGTACAGGAGTCCATCTGTGTCCCCTCAGATGTTCTCCCTTGCCCACTTCCCCAAGGTCTGCCGCAACAACCAGCGTCCCGGACTTTCCCAGGTCCATGTGTCCAGGAGTCCACCTGTCCGCCTTCAGATATTCTCCCTTTTCCACTTCCCCAAGGTATCCTCACCTTTCCCAGGTCCATGTGTCCAGGAGTCCATCTGTGTCCCCTCAGATATTCTCAATTCCCCACTTCCCCAAGGTCTACCTCAACAACCAGCGTCCCCGTCTTTCCCAGGTCCATGTGTCCAGGAGTCCATCTGTGTCCCCTCAGATATTCTCAATTCCCCACTTCCCCAAGGTCTACCTCAACAACCAGCGTCCCCGTCTTTCCTAGGTCCATGTGTCCAGGAGTCCATCTGTGTCCCCTCAGATATTCTCAATTCCCCACTTCCCCAAGGTCTACCTCAACAACCAGCGTCCCTGTCTTTCCCAGGTCCATGTGTCCAGGAATCCATCCGTGGGCCCCCGAATGTCTCCCCTTCCTCACTTCCCTTAGGATATCTTCCGGCCTCAGCCTTCCCCAGGTTATGTATCCCTCCGTGATCTAGCCAGATGAGAACGAGGTCTTGTCTAGCTGGTCTATGGTAGAGACTGTCCAGGTGGGTGGAATTACAGGAGGGGACACACAGAAACTGCGTCCTGTAAATACACCCACCAAGACAGTCTAGACCGTAGATCAGCCAGACGCAGCCAAGCTACCGTCCAGTTCGACCACCAAGGTCTGGTCACTCAGTGAAAATTTGGGAGTTCTATTTAAGTCAAACGATTCATCTGCATTAAATATAATATATTTTTTGTAATAATCAGCAGCTTAAGTGTGTTTATGAATGTTTTATTGTGTTTTGATGATTGTTTGTGTGTTGATCTGTCTGTCAACCTCCACCACAACTGTAATAGTGTTGAATTTTTTAGTTTTATTTGGTTATTTGTCTTACATGTTTGTGAGACGAGCAATCACAAGCGCCGCGCCGCACAATGGAAATAAGTCACTTTGACTTTTTTGTGCCATCCTGGGTAATTCACACATACGTTACTATGTATGATAATTTATGTTGGTGTATTTATATGTAAATGCACCTAAATAAACTTACACATACGCTCATTTTCACACTTTTTTGTGCATTTCCGCAAACGTAATAGCGGATTCACCATCATCATTCATAAACACACAAAACAACGTACACACGCGCACACTCACGTGCACACACACACGCACATATATTTAAAACACACTCATAGCCTCTTACACTATCAATGTAATCACAAATACACACATACACACTCACACACACACACACACACACACACACACACACACACACACACACACACACACACACACACACACACACACACAACAGGCGTAGTGTCTAATCGACATGTGCCTCGGACAAAATGGTAACTAACACACACAGGAACTGACAGGAAAACAAGTACAGGAAATGATGGACTACGTGGCAACAAAATGCAAGGAGGCAGTAGAGAGGTTTGTTCCCAAGGGAAACAGAAATAATGGGAAGACCAGAACGAGTCCTTGGTTCATCCTAAGGTGTAGGGAGGCAAAAACTAGGTGTACTAGAGAATGGAAAAGGTACAGAAGACAAAGAACTCAGGAAAATAGAGAGATTAGCCGAAGAGACAGAAACGAATATGCAAAGATAAGAAGGGAGGCTCAGCGACAATATGAAAATGACATAGCATCGAAAGTCAAGTCTGACTCGAAGCTGTTGTATAACCACATCAGTAGGAAAACAACAGTCAAGGACCAGGTACTCAGACCGACGAAGAATGATGGGGAGTTCACAAGAAACGACCGAGAGGTTTGTGAGGAGCTCAACACGAGATTTAAAGAATTATTTACGGTGGAAACCAGTAGGACTCCAGGAAATCCGACCAGGGGGG
>NC_069498.1:14488660-14623660 GCF_026875155.1 Cherax quadricarinatus
TTAAAAAATTTTGTCTGAAAAGTGTTCTAAATGCTCTAAATCGTCGAAATATGCAGTAAAACATTATTTTGCCATATTTTTCGATTTTTTCAATACTTTTGGCATTTTTGAAAAATATATGAAATATATGAAATAACTGAAATATGTGAAATACCTGATGCATTGAAAAACTCGAAAAATATGGTAAAACGATGCTTTACGGCATATTTAGACGATTTCGAGCATTTAGAACTCTTTTCAGACAAACCTGATTTTTTAGCTAAAATTCATGGATTTTCAAACTTTTTTATCAGAATTATTGATGGAATTGAATTTTATGCTTAAAGTAACTTATATATGACATTTTAGCGTAGTATTTTGTCAATATATATTTCAAGTGTGAAAATCCATGTAATTTAGCTAAAAAGTAAAGTTTAATTGGAAAGTGCTCTAAATGCAGAAAATATTCGAAATATGCAGTAAAACATCATTTTACCATATTTTTCGATTTTTTCAATGCTTTTGCTTTTTTTAAAAATACCGGAAGCATTGAAAAAATCGAAAAAGGTGGTAAAATGATGTTTTACTGCATATTTCGACGATCTGGAGCATTAAAACACTTTTCAGACAAACCTGTTTTTTTAGCAAAAAATTCATTTATTTTCAAACATTTTGATCAGAATTACTGATAGAATTGAATTTTATGCTGAAAGTATCTTAAATATGACATTTTCGTGTAGTATTGTGTCAATAAATATTTCAAGTGCGAAAATTCATGTATTTTAGCTAAAAATTTAGGATTTATTGAAAAGTGCTATAAATGCTGAAAATCGTAGAAATATGCAGTAAAATATCATTTTACCACATTTTTCGATCTTTTCAATGCTTCAGGTATTTTTAAAAATAGCAAAAGCATCGAAAAAATCGAAAAATATGGTAAAATGATGTTTTACTGCATATTTCGACGATTTTCAGCATTTAGAGCACTTTTATAAATTACATGGATTTTCACACTTGAAATATATATTGACACAATACTACACTAAAATGTCATATATAAGTTACTTGCAGCATAAAATTCAATTCCATCAGTAATTCTGATAAAAAAGTTTGAAAATCCATGAATTTTAGCTAAAAAATCAGGTTTGTCTGAAAAGTGTTCTAAATTCTCTAAATCATCGAAATATGCAGTAAAACATCATTTTGCCATATTTTTCGAATTTTTCAATGCTCTTGGTATTTTTAAAAAATATATGAAATATATAAAATAGCTGAAACATGTGAAATACCTTAAGCATTGAAAAAATCGAAAACTTTTTTATCAGAATTCCTGATGGAACTGAATTTTATGCTGAAAGTAACTTAAATATGAGATTTTTGTGTGGTATTGTGTCAATATATATTTCAAGTGTGAAAATCTATGTATTTTAGCTAAAAAGTAACGTTTAATTGAAAAGTGCTCTAAATGCCGAAAATCGTCGAAATATGCACTAAAACATCATTTTACCATATTTTTCGATTTTCTCAATGCTTTTGCTATTTTTAAAAATACCTGAAGAATTGAAAAAATCGAAAAAAAATGGTAAAATGATGTTTTACTGCATATTTCGACGATTTCGAGCATTCGGAACACTTTTCAGACAAACCTGATTTTTTAGCTAAAATTCATGGATTTTCAAACTTTTTTATCAGAATTTCTAATGGAATTGAAATTTTCGAGGCTTTTCAACATATTAAAGTATATTACATATTTTTCAAAAAGCCCATAAAATTTCGATGAAATTCAGAAATAATTTGGAATATTTCATATATTTTTTAAAAATACCAAAATTATTGAAAAAAAATCGAAAAATGTGGCAAGATGATGTTTCACTGCATATTTCGACGATTTAGAGCATTTAGAACACTTTTCAGACAAACCTGATTTTTTAGCTCAAATTCATGGATTTTCAAACTTTTTTTCAGAATTACTGATGGAATTTAATTTTATGCTGAAAGTAACTTAAATATGACATTTTAGTTTAGTATTGTGTCAATATATATTTCAAGGGTGAAAATCCATGTATTTCAGCTAAAAAGTAACGCTTAATTGAAAAGTGCTCTAAATGCTGAAAATCGTCGAAATATGCAGTAAAACATCATTTTACCATATTTTTCGATCTTTTCAATGCTTCAGATATTTTTAAAAATAGCAAAAGCATTGAAAAAAAACGAAAAAATATTGTAAAATGATGTTTTACTGTATATTTCGACGATTTTGAGCATTTAGAGCACTTTTCAAACAAACCTTTCTTTTTAGCTAAAATACATGGATTTCCACACTTGAAATATATATTGACACAATACTACATTAAAATGTCATATTTAAGTTACTTTCAGCATAAAATTAAATTTCATCAGTAATTCTGATAAAAAAGTTTGAAAATCCATGAATTTTAGCTAAAAAATCAGGATTGTCTGAAAAGTGTTCTAAATGCTCTAAATCATCGAATTATGCAGGAAAACATAATTTTGCCATATTTTTCGATTTTTTCAATGCTTTTGGTTTTTTTAAAAAATATATGAAATCCCTGAAATATATGAAATACCTGAAGCATTGAAAAATCGAAAAATATGGTAAAATGATGTTTTACTGCGTATTACAACGATTTGTAGCATTTAGAAACTTTTTCGAGAAAGCAATTTTTTAGATAAAATTCAGGATTTTCAAACTTTTTTTATCAAAATTTAAACAAAACGGAACAAAATTTTTTCGAGGTTTTTAAAAAACTTTTTAAAAGAAAATTTTAAACATTTTTTTCCCAAAAATCCTATAAAATTTTGATGAAATTCAGAAAAAATTTTTGGAATATTCATATTTTTTTTAAAAAAAATCCCAAAAAGCGTTAAAAAAATCGAAAAATTTTGGGCAACGTTTTAGACTTTTACAGCACTTTTCAGACAAACCTGTTTTTTTAGAAAAAATCAGGGATTTTAAAAACATTTTTATCAAAATTTTCTAAAGGAAATTTTAAAATTTTTATGCTAAAAAGTAATTTAAATATACATTTTGTGAAAGTGTTTTTGCAATATATTTTTGAATGTAAAAATCCATCTAATTTTAGCTGAAAAGAAAGGGTTTAATTAAAAAATGCTCTAAATGCTGAAAATCTTCAAAATATGCGGGAAAAATCATTTTACCCATTTTTTTTTCGATTTTTCAATGTTTTTGCAAATTTTTAAAAAATATCTGAAGCGGGGGGAAAAAATGGGAAAAATAGGGTAAAAAATTTTTTTTAAAACTGCATTTTTCGACGTTTTGGGGAGCATTTGAACACTGTTAGACAATAGTTTGGATTTTTTAGCTAAAATTCATGTATTTTAAAAACTTTTTATCAAATATTGATGGAATTAAATTTTTAAGCTAAAAGAAACTTAAATATGACATTTTAATGTATATTGGGGCCAATTTTATATTACAAATTTTTTAAAACCCAAATTTTTTTTAGCTTAAAAGAAAGGTGAAATTTGAAAAGGTTTCTAAAGGGCTAAAAATCGTCGAAAAAATGCAGAAAAAAACATCTTTTAACCAAAATTTTTCAAATTTTTTTAAAAGCTTTTGCTTTTTTTTAAAAAAATTACCTGAAGCATTGAAAAAACGAAAAATATGGAAAGGGATTTTTTAAACGGGCACTTTTTCGATTTTTTTGGACTTTTAAAAAAACATTTTTCAGTCAAACTTGATTGTTTACAAAAATTTCCCGGATTTTCAAACTTTTTATCAGAATTACTGAGGGAATTAAATTTTTATCCTAAAAAGTAACTCAAATATGACATTTTAGTGTAGTATTTTTCAAATAAAATTACGGGTTTGTGAAAACCCATGTATTTTACCCTAAAAAGTAAGGTTTAATTAAAAAAGTGCTCAAAATGCTGAAAATCGGGGAAAATGCAGTAAAACATCTTTTTTAAACCATTTTTTTTTTTTTTTTCGATTTTTTTTAAATGTTTCAGGTTTTTTTTCAAATACCAAAGCAAAAAAAATCAAAAAATATGGAAAAAAATCGGTTTTTAGCATATTTCGACTTTTGGGACTTTTTAAACACTTTCAAAAAACATTATTTTTTAGCTAAAATCAGGGGGTTTTTTCCACACCTGAAATATATATTGACACAATACTAAAAAAAAAAAGTCTTTTTAATTTACTTTCAGAAAAAAAATTGAATTCCTTTCAAAAATTTCCCGATACGAAGTTTGAAAATCCATAAATTTTTTATCTAAAAAATGGGAAATTGTTGTAAAGTTTTCTAAATGCTCTAAATCGTCAAAAATATGCAGCAAAACATTTTTTTTCCCAAAATTTTTTCTTTTTTTTCAATGTTTTTGGGAATTTTAAAAAATATTTTAAATTTTAAAAAAAATTTCTGAAATTCAGGGAAAAATTTTATGGGTTTTTTGAAAAAAAAATTAATAACTTTAAAGGGGGTTAAAAGGGGGACTCGAAAATTTAAAATTCCATTATAATTCGATAAAAAATTTTTAAAAATCCATTAATTTTGGCAAAAAAAACAACTTTTTTTTAAAAAATTGCTCTAAATGATCCAAATAGCCAAGTACGCAGTAAAAATCATTTTACAAATTTTTCCGATTTTTTAAAATGTTTTTTGCATTTTTAAAAATAACTGGAAAGGGAAAAAAAATTTTTTTTTAAAAATTTTATTTTTTAACTGCTTTTTTTCGACGACTTGGGGCATTTAGAGCACTTTTCAAGAAAACCCCTTTTCCCTTTTTTAGCTAAAATATAGGTTTTTTCCACACTTAAAAACATATTGACCAATTTTTTCACAAAATGTCATATTTAATTATTTTCCCAGCAAAAAACCCTCAATTCCATCAGTAATTCTATAAAAAATTTATAAAAAATTTTAAAAATTTTAAAGTTAAAAAAGGGGTTGGGCGAAAAGGGTTCTAAATGCTCTAAATCTTCGAAAAGGGCAGTAAAACTTTAAATTTTGCCAATTTTTCGTTTTTTTCAATACTTTTGGATTTTTGAAAAATATATGAAATATATAAAAATAACTAAAATTATGTAAAAAACTTAAATGCTTTTTTGAAAAACTCGAAAAAAAGGAAAAAACGATGCTTTACGGCATATTTGACGATTTTCAACTTTTAAAACTCTTTTCAGAAAAACCTTTTTTTTTACATAAAATTCAGGGATTTTAAAAATTTTTTTACCAAAATTTAAATTGAGGAAATTTTGAATTTTATGCTTAAATTTAACTTATATTTGAAAATTTTGGGCGTAGTATTGTGTAAATAATATTTTCATGTGAAAAATCCATGTAATTTAGCTAAAAAAAAATTTTTTAATTGGGAAAGTGCCTAAATGCAGAAAATATTCGAAATTTTAAGTAAAACTTATTTTACCATATTTTTTCGTTTTTTTTCAATGCTTTTGCTTTTTTTTAAAAATCCTAAACATTAAAAAAATAAAAAAAAAGGGAAAAAAATGATTTTTTTACTGAAATTTTTGGGACGTTTTGGGAGCTTTTAGAACACTTTTCAAGCAAACCTTTTTTTTTTAAAATAAAATTATGGATTTTCACACTTGAACCAAAATTAAACACAAAACCCCAACTAAAATGTCATTTTTAAAGGGTTATTTTGCAGCAAAAAACCCTAAATTTCCCAAACAGAAAATTCCGAAAAAAATTTGGGGGAAAATTTATGAATTTTAGCTGAAAAATGAGGTTTGTCTGAAAAGTTTTCCCTAATGCCCTAAATCGCGAAATATCAGTAAAAAAACATTTTACATTTTTTCCAAATTTTTAAATATTTTTGGGGGGGGGTTATTTTAAAAAATATATAAAATGGGTGAAAAAACCTAAAAATATATAAATCCCTTTGTTTGCATTAAAAAAACTCGAAAAAATATGGAAAAAAGTTTTGTTTTACTGCTTTTCGACAAATTTCGAGCTTTAAAGAACTCTTTTCAAAAAACCTGTTTTTTTAAAAGAAAAAATTCAAGGATTTTAAAAATTTTTTTTAATCAAAATTTTGAGGGAATTTGGGAATTTTTAATGCTTAAAGTAACTTAAATTACTTTTTTACCCGAAGTATTGCTTCAAATAAATTTCTTGAAATTTTAAAGCAAAAAATTTAAAATTTTTAATTGGAAAGTTGTTTCCAAAATCCCCTGAAAATTTTTAAAAATATGCAGAAAAACTTTCTTTTTACCATATTTTTTGTTTTTTCAATGCTTCTGCTTTTTTTTAAAAATCCCCTTAAACCCATTGAAAAAATCAAAAAAAATTTTAAAATGATTTTTTTACTGCATATTTCAAAATTTAAAGAGCCCATTTAGAACATTTTTCAAAAAAACAAACCTATTTTTTTAGCAAAAATTTCATTTTTTTTCCCAAACTTTTTGATCAGAATTACGGGATGGAATTAAATTTTTATGCGAAAGAAATTTAAAATTATAAAATTTTTCGGAAATTATTGTGTCAATATATTTTTCAAGTGCGAAAATCCATGTATTTTATCTAAAAAGAAAGGGTTTAAATTTGAAAAGGCTTTTAAAGGGCTGAAAATCGTGGGATATATGCAGAAAAAATATGTTTTAACCAATTTTTCAAATTTTTTCAATACTTCGGGTTTTTTTTTAAAAAAAGCAAAAGCATTGAGAAAATCGAAAATATGGTAAAAGATTTTTAAAACTGAAAATTTCGCCCGATTTGGAGCATTTAAAAGGCACTTTTCAAAAAAAAATTTTCCCTTTTTACAAAAATACATGGATTTTCCACTTAAATATAATTGACACAATACTATAATAAAATGCCCATATTTAATTTAAATTTTTCAGCAAAAAATTTAATTCCTCTTTAATTCTGAAAAAAATTTTAAAAATCCTTTAAATTTTAGCAAAAAAAATCATTTTATCTGAGAAGTTTTCAAAAGTGCCCCCAAATCGTAAAAAATATCCCAGTAAAACATCATTTTCCCAAAATTTTTTAGATTTTTTTTTTTTCAATGCTTCAGGTTTTTCCCTATGTTACGGGATTTCAAAATATTTCATATATTTTTTTAAAAACCCCCCCAAAAATCATTGAAAAAATCAAAAAATTTATGGCAAAATGATTTTTACTGTATAGTCGAGGTTTAGAGCATTTAAACATTTTTTCAGAAAAACCCCTGATTTTTTAGCAAAAATTCAGGGTTTTTTCAAACTTTTTTATCAAATTACTTTTTGGAATTGAATTTTATGCTGAAAAGTAACTTTTTAATATGCCTTTTTAGTGTGTTTTTTGTGCCCAATAAAAATTTTCGGTAAAATCCATGTAATTTAGCTAAAAAGAAGTTTTCGTTGAAAATTTTGGCCTCTAAATGCTGAAAATCTAAGAAATATGCGTAAAACATCTTTTTCCCAAATTTTTTTTTTCCGGTTTTTTTAAAAATCTTTTGCTATTTTTAACAATCCCTTTTAACTTTGGGAAAAAATCGAAAAATATGGTAAAATGATGTTTTACTCATATTTCAAACGTTTTTGGAGCATTTAAAAACATTTTTCAAAAACAAACCTTTTCCCGGGAATTTCTCATGGACTTAAATTTTACGCGAAAGTAATTTAAATATGCCCATTTTATTGTAGTTTTGGCCCAAAATAAATTTCAAGTGTAAAAATCCATGAAATTTTAGCAAAAAGGGAAAGGTTTTTTTAAAAAGTGCCAAAAAGCCCCCAAAAAAAAAATCGCCCCGAAAAAATGCAGAAAAACCCATCTTTTTTTCCATATTTTTCGTTTTTCCCTCAATGCTTTTGCTTTTTTTAAAAAATCCCTGAAGCATTAAAAAAAAAAATCGAAAAAAAAGGAAAAAATTATGTTTTAACGGGCTTTTTTTCGACGATTGGGAGCTTTTAGAACACTGTTCAGAAAAAGCGTTTTTATACCCAAAAATTTCAGGGAAAATTTTAAAAAACTTTTTATCAGAATTTTTTGGGGAAGGGAAATTAAATTTTTATCTAAAAGTAATTTAAAATATGACATTTTAGGTAGAAATTGTGTCAATATATATTAAAATTTGTGAAAACCCAAATGTTTTTTGGGTTTAAAAAAAAAAGGGTTTTAAAATTTAAAAAGGCCAAATGCAAAAAAATCGTGAAATATGAAAGTAAAAAAAACCCATTTCCCATATCAAAAAAATTGGAAAAAAGATTTTTTTTACTGCACTTTTGGGACGTTTTTGGAGCTTTTAAAAAAACTTTTCAGACAAACCGTTTTTTTAAGCAAAAAATTCATGGTTTTTTAAAACTTTTTATCAAATTACTAGGGAAATTTTGAATTTTTTTCCCTAAAAGTAATTTCAAAATACATTTTATTTGTAGTATTGTGTAAATAAATATTACAGTGTGAAAATCCATTATTTTACAAAAAAGGGTAAGGTTTAATTGAGAAGTGCTCAAAATGCTGAAAAATCGTGGAAAAAAGCAGTAAAAATCTTTTTAACCCATATTTTTCGATTTTTTTTTGCTTAAAAGGTTTTTTTAAAAATTACCAAAGCTTTTAAAAAATCGAAAAAAATTTTAAAAATCATTTTTTTAATGCATATTTCGACGATTTGGGCATTTAAAAAACACTTTTCAAAAAAACCCCCCTTTAATTTTTTTTTGGGTAAAAAACATGGTTTTTCACACCTAAAATTTACATATTGACAAAATACAACAAAAAATTCATTTTTTAAATTTTATTTTAAAAGCAAAAATTCAATTCCATCAAAATTCTGATAAAAAATTTTTTGAAAATCCATGAATTTATCTAAAAAATCGGGATTGCCTGTAAAGGGGTTTAAAAATCCCTCAAAATTTCGTCAAAAATATGCAGCAAAAAAATTTTTCCCACATTTTTCCCTTTTTTTTTAAAGGGGTTTTTGGTTTTTTTAAAAAAAATATGTGAAATTTTAAAAAAAAAATTTTCTGAATTTCAGGGAAATTTTTTAGGGGTTTTTTTGAAAAAATTAATATATTTAAAAAATGTTGAAAAGACTCAAAATTTAAATTATATTAGAAATTTTTCTGAAAAAAAATTTGAAAATCCATTAATTTTTGGCTAAAAAATCAATTTTGAAAAATGTTCTAAATGATCCAAATAGCCGAAGTACCAGTAAAACACCCTTTTTAACCATACTTTTCCTTTTTTTTCAATGTTTTTGGGCTTTTTTTTTTAAAATAACTAAAGCATTGAGAAAATAGAAAAAAAATGGTAAAATGTTTTTTTTACTGCATATTTCCCCAATTTGGAGTATTTAGAATAACCTTTCAGACAAATCGTTTTTTTAGAAAAAAACCCTCTTTTATTTTCAAACTTTTTGACAAATTACTAAATAGAATTGAATTTTTTTTTCTGAAATAATTTAAAAAATATGACATTTTCGGTGAAATTGTGCAAAAATATATTTCAAGTGGGGAAAACCAACTGTGGGGTTTGGGGCTAAAAAGTAAGGTTTTTTGAAAAGTGCTAAAAAAATTTGGCGGGGCCCATCGTTTTGGGGAAAAAAGGGAGTAAAATTTTATTTTAAACAATTATTTTTCGTTTTTTTAAATTTCCCTTCAGGTATTTTAAAAAATAGCAAAAGCATTGAAAAAATCAAAAAATAGGTAAAATCATGTTTTAATGTATATTTCAAACAAAGGGGGAAACTTTTAGAACATTTTTCAAAAAAACCCAATTTTTTTAGCTAAAAAACAGGGAAATTTTTCCCCTTTTTGAAATAAATATTGGGGACAAAAACAACACGAAAATTCATTTTTAAAAGTTATTTTGGAATAAAAATTAAATTTCCCAAACAAAATTTCCCATAAAAAATTTTAAAAATTTCCATAAAATTTTAAATCTAAAAAATAAAGGTTTGTCTGTAAAGGTTCTAAATGCTCAAAATTTCTGAATTTTAAAGGAAATTTTAGGGGTTTTTTTAAAAAATTTAGGGTAATCACCTTAAAATGTGAAAACCTTTAAAAATTTCAATTTCTTTAGAAATTCTGATAAAAAATTTAAAACCCCTTAAATTTTTTGGCTAAAAAATCAACTTTTTTTAAAAAAATTTTCAAATTTGACCCAAATAGCCGAAGTACGCAGTAAAACATCAACTTACCATACTTTTCGATTTTTTCAATGCTTTTGCCCTTTTTAAAAATAACTGAAGGATTGAGAAAATCGAAAAATATTTTAAAATTATGTTTTACTGCATATTTCGACGATTTGGAGCATTTAGAGCACTTTTCAAGCAAATCTTTCTTTTTAGCTAAAATATATGGATTTTCACACTTGAAATACATATTGACACAATACTACACTTAAATGTCATATTTAAGTTACTTTCAGCATAAAACTCAATTACATCAGTAATTCTGATAAAAAAGTTTGAAAATTTATAAATTTTAGTTAAAAAATGAGGTTTGTCTGAAAAGTGTTCTAAATGCTCTAAATCGTCGAAATATGCAGTAAAACATTATTTTGCCATATTTTTCGATTTTTTCAATACTTTTGGCATTTTTGAAAAATATATGAAATATATGAAATACCTAAAATATATGAAATACCTGATGCATTGAAAAACTCGAAAAATATGGAAAAACGATGCTTTACGGCATATTTAGACGATTTCGAGCATTTAGAACTCTTTTCAGACAAACCTGATTTTTTCGCTAAAATTCATGGATTTTCAAACTTTTTTATCAGAATTATTGATGGAATTGAATTATATGCTTAAAGTAACTTATGTATGACATTTAAGCGTAGTATTGTGTCAATATATATTTCAAGTGTGAAAATCCATGTAATTTAGCTAAAAAGTAAAGTTTAATTGGAAAGTGCTCTAAATGCAGAAAATCTTCGAAATATGCAGTAAAACATCATTTTACCATATTTCTCGATTTTTTCAATGCTTTTGCTATTTTTAAAAATACCGGAAGCATTGAAAAAATCGAAAAATGTGGTAAAATGATGTTTTACTGCATATTTCGACGAGTCGGAGCATTTAGAACACTTTTCAGACAAACCTGATTTTTTAGCAAAAATTCATTTATTTTCAAACATTTTGATCAGAATTACTGATAGAATTGAATTTTATGCTGAAAGTAACTTAAATATGACATTTTCGTGTAGTATTGTGTCAATATATATTTCAAGTGCGAAAATCCATGTATTTTAGCTAAAAAGGAAGGATTAATTGAAAAGTGCTATAAATGCTGAAAATCGTAGAAATATGCAGCAAAATATCATTTTACCATATTTTTCGCTTTTTCCAATGCTTCAGGAATTTTTAAAAATAGCAAAAGCATTGAAAAAATCGAAAAATATGGTAAAATGATGTTTTACTGCATATTTCGACGATTTGGAGCATTTAGAACACTTTTCAGACAAACCTTTTATCGGAATTTCTGATGGACTTGAATTTTATGCTGAAAGTAACTTAAATATGACATTTTAGTGTAGTATTGTGTCAATATATATTTCAAGTGTGAAAATCCATGTATTTTAGCTAAAAGGAAATGTTTGTTTGAAAAGTGCTCTAAATGCTCCAAATCGTCGAAATATGCAGTAAAACATCATTTTTCCATATTTTTCGATTTTCTCAATGCTTTTGCTATTTTTAAAAATACCTGAAGCATTGAAAAAAAATCGAAAAATACGGTAAAATGATGTTTTACTGCATATTTCGACGATTCGGAGCTTTTAGAACACTGTTCAGACAAAGCTGATTATATTTCAAGTGTGGAAATCCATGTATTTTAGCTAAAAAGTAAGGTTTGTTTGAAAAGTGTTCTAAATGCTCCAAATCGTTGAAATATGCATTAAAACATGATTTTACCATATTTTTCGATTTTTTTAATGTTTTGGTATTCTTAAAAATACTTGAAGCATTATAAAAAATCGAAAAATATGGTAAAATCATGTTTTACTGCATATTTCGACGATTTTCAGCATTTAGAGCACTTTTCAATTAAACCTTACTTTATAGCTAAAATACATGGATTTTCACACCTGTAATATATATTGACACAATAATACACTAAAATGTCATATTTGAGTTACTTTCAGGATAAAATTCAATTCCATCAGTAATTCTGATAAAAAAGTTTGAAAATCCATGAATTTTAGCTAGAAAATCAGGTTTGTGTGAAAAGTGTTTTAAATGCTCCAAATCGTCGAAATTTGCAGTAAAACATCATTTTACCATATTTTTCGATTTTTTGAATGCTTCAGGTATTTTTAAAAATAGCAAAAGCATTGAAAAAATCGAAAAATATGGTAAAATGATGTTTTACTGCATATCTCGAAGATATTCAGCATTTAGAGCACTTTCCAATTAAACTTTACGTTTTAGCTAAATTACATGGATTTTCACACTTGAAATATATTTTGACACAACACTACGATAAAATGTCATATATAAGTTACTTTAAGCATAAAATTCAATTCAATCAATAATTCTGATAAAAAAGTTTGAAAATCCATGAATTTTAGCTAAAAAATCAGGTTTGTCTGAAAAGAGTTCTAAATGCTCGAAATCGTCGAAATATACAGTAAAACATCATTTTATCATATTTTTCGAGTTTTTCAATGCATCAGGTATTTCATATATTTCAGGTATTTCATATATTTCATATGTTTTTCAAAAATACCAAAAGTATTGAAAAAATCGAAAAATATGGCAAAATGATGTTTTACTGCATATTTCGACGATTTAGAGCATTTAGAACACTTTTCAGACAAACCTCATTTTTTAGCTAAAATTCATAAATTTTCAAGCTTTTTTATAAGAATTTCTGATAGAATTGAGTTTTATGCTGAAAGTAACTTAAATATCACATTTTAGTGTAGTATTGTGTCAATATTGTGTCAAGTGTGAAAATCCATATATTATTGCTAAAAAGAAAGGTTTGCTTGAAAAGTGCTCTAAATGCTCCAAATCGTCGAAATATGCAGTAAAACATCATTTTACCATATTTTTCGATTTTTTCAATCCTTCAGGTATTTTTAAAAATAGCAAAAGCATTGAAAAAATCGAAAAGTATGGTAAAATGATGTTTTACTGCATACTTCGGCTATTTGGAGCATTTAAATCATTTTTCAAACAAAGCTGATTTTTTAGCCAAAATTCATGGATTTTCAATTTTTTTATCAGAATTACTAATGGAATTGAAATTTTCGAGGCTTTACAACATTTTAAAGTATATTACATATTTTTCAAAAAGCCCATAAAATTTCCATGAAATTCAGAAATAATTTTGAATATTTCAAATATTTTTTTAAAATACCAAAAGCATTGAAAAAATCGAAAAATGTGGCAAAATGATCTTTTACTGCATATTTCGACGAATTAGAGCATTTAGAGCACTTTCCAGACAAACCTGATTTTTTAGCTAAAATTCATGGATTTTCAAACTTTTTTATCAGAATTACTGATGGAATTGAGTTTCATGCTGAAAGTAACTTAAATATGACATTTTTGTGTAGTATTGTGTCAATAGGTATTTCAAGTGTGAAAATTCATATATTTTAGCTAAAAAGAAAGGTTTACTTGAAAAGTGCTCTAAATGCTCCAAATCGTCGAAATATGCAGTAAAACAATCATTTTTGCCATATTTTTCGATTTTCATCCTTCAGGTATATTTAAAAAATAGCAAAAGGCATTGAAAAAAATCAAAAATGTGGCAAATGATCTTTTAACTGCATATTTCGACGACTTAACATTTTAGAGCAATTTTCCGACAAAAGGTGACTTTTTAGCTAAATTCATGGATTCCAAACTTTTTATCATAAATTGCTGATGGAATTAATTTTAGATGCTGAAAATAACTTATATATGACATTTAGTGTAGTAATTGTGTCATATATAATTCAAGTGTGGAAATCCATGTATTTTAGCTGAAAATAAAGGTTTGTTTGAAAAGTGCTCTAAATGCTTCGCAAATCGTCGAAATATACAGTAAATCATCATTTACCATATGTTATCGATTTTTTCAATGCTTTTGCTACTTTTAAAAAATTCCTGAAGCATTGAAAAAAAATCGAAAAATGTGGTAAAATGATGTTTTAATGCATATTCCGACGAATTATTTTCAGCATTTAGAGCACTTTTTCAATTAAGCCAATTATAGCTAAATTACAGGATTTTCACACTTGAAATATATATTGACACAATAATACCCAAAATGTCATATCTAATTACTACTTTAACCTAAAATAATTCGCATCAATAATTCTGACAAAAAGTTTGAAAAACCATGAATTTTAGGCTAAAAAACAGTTTGACTGAAAAGAGTTCTAAAATGCACGAAATCGTCGAAATATGCAGAAAAACATCATTTTACCATATTTTTCGAGTTTTTCAATGCATCAGGTATTTGATATATTTCAGGTATTTCATATATTTCATATATCTTTTAAAAATACCAAAATTATTGAAAAAAATCGAAAAATATGGCAAAATGATGTTTTACTGCATACTTCTAGTATTTGGAGCATTTAGAGCATTTTTCAAACAAAGCTGATTTTTTAGCCAAAATTAATGTATTTTCAATTTTTTTGTCAGAATTGCTAATGAAATTGAAATTTTCGATGATTTTCAACATTTTAAAGTATATTACATATTTTTCAAAAAGCCCATAAAATTTCCATGAAATTCAGAAATTATTTTGAATATTTCACATTTTTTTTAGAATACCAAAAGCATTGAAAAATCGAAAAATGTGGCAAAATGATGTTTTGCTGCATATTTCGACGATTTAGAGCATTCAGAACACTTTTCAGACAAACCTGATTTTTTAGATAAAATTCATGGATTTTCAAACTTTTTCATCAGAATTACTGATGGAATTGAATTTTATGCTGAAAGTAGCTTAAATATGAATGTTTTCTGCATATTTCGCGATTTTCAGCCATTTTAGAGGCACTTTTCAATTAAACCGTTACGTATAGCTAAAAATATACATGGATTTTCACCACCTGTAATATAAATTGACACACTAATACACTAAAATGTCATATTTGAGTTACTTTCAGGATAAAATTCAATTACATCAGTAATCTGATAAACAAGATTTTGAAATCCATGAACTTATAGCTAGAAAATCAGTGTTGTGTGGAAAAGTGTTTTAAAATGCTTCCAAATCGTCGATTTTCAGTTAAACATCATTTTGGCCATATTTTTTCGATTTTTTTCGATTTTTTCAATCCTTCAGGTATTTTTAAAAATAGCAAAAGCATTGAAAAAATCGAAAAATGTGGCAAAATGATCTTTTACTGCATATTTCGACGACTTAGAGCATTTAGAGCACTTTTCAGACAAAACTGATTTTTTAGCTAAAATTCATGGATTTCCAACCTTTTTATCAGAATTGCTGATGGAATTTAATTTTATGCTGAAAATAACTTAAATATGACATTTTAGTGTAGTATTGTGTCAATATATATTTCAAGTGTGGAAATCCATGTATTTTAGCTAAAAAGAAAGGTTTGTTTGAAAAGTGCTCTAAATGCTCCAAATCGTCGAAATATACAGTAAAACATCATTTTACAATATTTTTCGATTTTTTCAATGCTTTTGCTATTTTTAAAAATTCCTGAAGCATTGAAAAAATCGAAAAATGTGGTAAAATGATGTTTTAATGCATATTTCGACGATTTTCAGCATTTAGAGCACTTTTCAATTAAATTTAACCTTTAGCTAAATTACATGGATTTTTCACACTTGAAAAATACTTTGACACAACACTACGATAAAATGTCAAATATTATAAGTTACTTTAAGCTAAATTTCAATTCAATCAAAAATACCTGAATAAAAAAGTTTAAAATCCAGGACTTTTAGCTAAAAAATCAGGTGTTGTTCTGAAAAGAGTTCTAAATGCTCGAAATCGTCGAAATATCAGTAAAACATCCATTTTAAACATATTTTTCGAGTTTTTCAATGCTTCAGGTAATTCATAATTTTAGTATTTCATGAGTATTTCATATGTTTTTAAAAATACCAAAAGTATTGAAAAAATCGAAAAAATATGGCAAACGATGTTTTACTGCTAATATTTCGGACGATATATAGCAATTAGAACACTTTTCAAGACAAACCTCATTTTTTTAGCTAAAATTCATTGGATTTTCAACCTTTTTTATCAGAATTATTGATAGGAAATTTACATTTTATGCAGAAATAACTTCAATATGGAGACATTTTATAATAGTATTGTGGTCAATATATATTTCAAGTGTGTAGTCCCATGAATTTAGCTAAAAAGAAAGGTTTGTTGAAAAGTGCTCTAAATGCTCCAAATCGTCGAAATATGCCAGTAAAACATCATTTACCAAAATTTTCATTTTTCAATCCTTCAGGTATTTTAAAAATAGCAAAATCCATTAACAAAAATCGAAAATGTGGCAAATATCTTTTACTGCATAGTTCGACGACTTAGAGCATTTTAGAGCACTTTTCAGACAAACCTGATGTTGTTAGCTGAAAATTCCATGGAAAAATTCCATACTTTTTTATCCAGAATTACTGAGTGAATTTAATTTTATGTTGAAAGTACTAAATATGACCATATTTTAGTGTAGTACATGTGTCAATATACATTTCAAGTGTGAAATTCCATGTATTTTAGCTAAAAAAAAAGTTTGTTTGAAAATCTCTAAAGCTCCAAATCGTCGAAATACAGTAAAACATCATTTTACAATATTTTTCGATATTTTTCAATGCTTTTGGTTATTTTTAAAAATACCTGAAGCGTGAAAAAATCGAAAAATGTGGTAAAAATACGTTTTAGTGCATATTTCGACGATTTTCAAGCTTAAGCTCGTTTCATTAAGCCTTACTTTTAGCAAAAATATTTGGATTTTCACACTTAAATATATCTGACACAATATTACACAAAAATGTCATATTTAAGTTACTTTCAGCAAAAAATAAATTCCGTCAGTAATTCTGATAAAAAAAAGATTTGAAATCCATGAATTTAAGCTAAAAAATTCAGGTTTTGTGCGAAAAATATTTCTAAATCTCTAAACGTCGAAATTGCAGTAAAACAACATCATTTAGCCACATTATCGATTTTTTCATGCTTTTGGTATTTTTAAAAAAATAATAAGAAATATTCAAAATTTATTTCTGAATTTTCATCGATATATTAATGGGCTTTTTTGAAAAATATGTTGAAAAGCCTCGAAAATTACAATTCCATTATTAATTTTTTTCCTGGGTAAAAAAGTTTTGAAAATCCATGAAGTTTTAGCTAAAAAATCAGTATTGTCCTGAAAATTGTTCTAATGCTCCAAATCGTCGAAATATGCAGTTAAACATCATTTACCATATTTTTCGATTTTTTTCAATGCTTTAGTTATATCCAAAAATAGCAAATGGTTTGAAAAAAACGAGTAAAAAAGAATTGTAAAATGAGGTTTTACTGCATCAATTTCAAAGATTTTTCCAGCATTTATTGCACATTTCCAATTAAACCTTACTTTTTAGCTAAATACATAAATTTTTCACACTTGAATTCTATATTGACACATACTGACACTAAAATGTCATATATAAGTACTTTCAGCATAAAATTCAATTCCATCTGTAATTCTGATAAAAAAGTTTGAAATCCAAGAATTTTAGCTAAAATCAGGTTGTCTGAAAAGTGCTCCTAAATGCTCTAAGCGTCAAATAAAAAAAAAAAAAAAAAAATGCAGTAAAAGATCAATTTTTGCAACCTTTTCAATTTTTTCAATGCCCTTTTGGGTATTTTTTAAAAAAATATTTGAAATATTCAAAATTATTCTGAATTTCATCGAAATTTATATGGCTTTTTGAAAAATATGTAATAAGCTCTAAAAATGTTGAAAAGCCTCGAAAATTTCAATTCCCATTAGTAATTCTGGATAAAAAAAGTTAGAAAATCCATGAATTGTTTACTATAAAATCCAGCTTTGTCTGAAAAGTGTATCTAAATGCATCCAAATCGACGAGAAAATATGCATAAAACACCATTTTACATAATTTTCGATTTTTTTCAAATGCTTCAAGTATTCATATGTTTCAGGTATTTCATATATTTTTAAAAAATACCAAAGCACTGAAAATTCAAAAATATGGCAAAATGAAGTTTTTACTACGGCATTTTTTGATGATTAGATATTTAGAAACACTTTTCCAAGACAATCCTTATTTTTAGCTAAAATTCATGGAATTTCCAAACTTTTTTTATCAGAATTACTGATGGAATTTAATTTTATGCTGAAAGTAACTTAAATATGACATTTTAGTGTAGTATTGTGTCAATATATATTTCAAGTGTGGAACAGTGTTATGGTATTTAGCTAAAAGAAAGGTTTGTTTGAAAATTGCTCTAACTGCTTCAAATCGTCGAAATATGCAGTAAAACATCATTTTACCACATTTTTCTATTTTTTCAATGCTTTTGCTTTTTTTAAAAATACCTAAAGCATTGAAAAAATTGAAAAAAAAGGTAAAATGATATTTTACTGCATATTTCGACGATTTTCAGCATTTAGAGCACTTTTCAATACTACAATACTACAGGAAAATGTCATATTTAAGTTACTTTCAGCATAAAATTCAATTCTATCAGTAATTCTGATCAAAAAGTTTGAAAATCCATGAATTTTAGCTAAAGAATCAGGTTTGTCTGAAAAATGTTCTAAATGCTCTATATCGTCGAAATATGCAGTAAAACATCATTTTGCCACATTTTTCGATTTTTTCAATGCTTTTGGTATTTTACAAAATAATGAATCATTCAAAATTATATCTGAATTTCTTTTCTTCGAAAATTTACGGGCTTTTTGAAAAATATGTAATATACTTTAAAATGTTGAAAAGCCTGGAAAACTTCAATTCCATTAGTAATTCTGATAAAAAAGTTTGAAAATCCATGAATTTTAGCTAAAAAATCTGGTTTGTCTGAAAAGTGTTCTAAATGCTCAAAATCGTCGAAATATGCAGTAAAACATTATTTACCATATTTTTTTCGCTTTTTTCAATGCATCAGGTATTTCATATATTTCAGGTATTCATATATTTCATATGTTTTTTTTTTAAATACCAAAAAGCATTGAAAAAATCGATAATATGCGAAATGAAGTTCACACTGCATATTACGACGATTTAGAAGCATTTAGAACACTTTCCAGACAAATCCTCATTTTTTTTCGCTAAAAATTGAAAAAATTTTTTCAAACTTTATTTCATGAGAATTACTGGATTAATAGAATTTTATGTGAAAGTACTCTTAAATATGACATTTTAGTGCAGTAATGTGTCATATATATTTCAAGTGTGAAAATACATATTTAGCTAAAAAAAAAAAAAAGTTTGTTTGAAAAGTGCTCTAAATGCTGCAAATCGTCGAAATATTGCAAGTAAAACATCATTTTACATTATTTTTCGATTTCTTCAATCCTCCAGGTATTTTTAAAAAATAGCAAAAGCAATGAAAAAATCTGAAAATATGGTGAAATGATGTTTTACTGCATATTTCGGCTATTTGGAGGATTTTAAGAGCATTTTCCAAACAAACTGAGTTTTTTAGCCAAAATACATGATTCTCAAACTTTCTTATGAGAATTACTCCTAATGAAATGAAATTTCGAGGCTTTTCACATTTTAAAGTATATTACATATTTTTTCAAAAAACCCATAAAAATTTCCACGATAATCACAAATTATTTTGAATATTCACATATTTTTTTTTAAATAGCAAAAGCATTGAAAAAATCGAAAAATGTTGCAAAATGAAAATGTTTTGCTGCATATCTCGACATTTAGAGCATTTAGAACACATTTCGGACAAACCGATTTTTTAGATACAATTCAAGGATTTTCAAACATTTTTTAACCAGACTTACTGGATGGAATTTAATTTTATGCTGAAAGAAACTTAAATATGACATTTTAGTGTAGTTAATTGTGTCAATATATAATTTCAAGTGGTGGAAATCCCATGTATGTTAGCTAAAAAAAGGTTGTTGAAAAGTGCTCTAAATGCTCCAAACGTTCGAAATATGCAGTAAAAACATCATTTTACACATTTTTCTATTATTTCAAATGCTATTTCTTTTTTTTTTAAAAATACCTGAAGCATTGAAAAAATTGAATAAAAAAGAAAATGAATATTTTACTTGCATATTTCGACGATTTTCGCATTTAGAGCACTTTTCCCTATTAAGCCTTTCACTTTTAGTTAAAAAAACATGGATTATCGCCCTTGAAATGATATTGAACACAATACTACTGAAAATGTCATATTTAAGTATACTTTCAGCATAAAATTCAATTCGATCAACTAATTCTATGAAAAAAGTTTTGAAAAAACCGATGAATTTTAGGCAAAAAAATCAGGTTTTCTGAAAGTTTTCTAAATGCTCCGAAATCGTCGAAATATGCAGTAAACATCATTTACCATATTTTTCGATTTTTTTCAATGCTTCAGGTATATTAAAAATAGCAAAAGCTTGAAAAAATCGAAAAATATGGTAAAAATGATGTTTACTGCAATAAATCACGATTTTTAGCATTTAGAGCACTTTTCCAATTAAACCCCCTCACTTTTAAGCTAAATACATGGATTTTCAACCTATTGTAATATATACACAATACTACACAAAATGTCCATATTTAAGTGTACTTTCAGCAAAAATTCAATTCCATTAGTAATTCTGAAAAAAAAGTTTGAAAATCCATGAATTTTTCGCTAAAAAAAAATATCAGCTTTTGAATTCTGAAAAGTATTCTAAGTGCTCCAAATCGTCGAAACATCTTTTAACAGAATTTTACGATTTTTTTTCAAAAGCTTCACGTATTTTTAAAAATAGCAAAAGGCATTGAGAAATCGAAAAATGGCACAATGATTTATGCTGCATATTTCAAACGATTTGGAGCATATAGAGCATCTTTTCCAAACAAACCTTCTTTTTAGGCTTAAATACATGGATTTTCACACTTGAATATAAATTGACACAATACTACACTAAAATGTCATATTTAAGTTACTTTCAGCACAAAATTCAATTCCATCAGAAATTCTGATAAAAAGGTTTGATAAAACATGAATTTTTGATAAAAAATCAGGTTTGTCTGAAAAGTATCTAAAGTCGTCTAAATATGCAGTACAGACATCATTTTAACCATATTTTTCGATTTATTCTATCTTAATGTAATATCACAACTTACGTATCAGGTATTTCATATATTTTTTAAAAATACCAAAAGCATTGAAAAAATCGAAAAATATGGAAAATGATGTTTTACTGCATATTTCGATGATTTAGAGAGTTTAGAACACTTTTTAGACAAACCTGATTTTTTAGCTAAAATTCATTGATTTTAGCGTAGTATTGTGTCCAATATATTTCAAGTGTGGAAATCCATGTTTTTTGTCCTAAAAAGAAAGTTGTTTGTAAAGTGCTCAAATGCCATCCGTTTCGTCGAAATATACAGTAAATTATCAGTTTAACCATATTTTTCGATTTTTTTCAATGCTTTTTGCTATTTTAAAAATACCTAAAGCATTTGCAAAAATCGACAAATTATGGTAAAATGATGTTGTACTGCAAAATTACGACGATTTTCAGCATTTAGAGCACTTTTGCAATTAAAGCCTTACTTTTTTAAGACTAAAATACATGGATTTCACTCCTAAATATATGTTGACACAATACTACACTAAAATGTCATATTTAAGTTACTTTTCAGCATAAATTTCAAATCCATCATAAGTCTGATAAAACAGTTTGCAAATCAATGAATTTTAGCTAAAAAATCAGGTTTGTCCTGAAAAGTGTTCTAAATCGCTCGAAATCGTAGAAAGTGCAGTAAAACATCATTTTAAACCATATAAAAAATTTTTTTTTTGTTTTTTTTCTCGATATTTTCAATCATCAGGTATTATTAAAAATAGCAAAAAGCATTGAAAAAATCGAAAAATATAGAAAATTGGATGGTTTTACTCTTCTTTCGACGATTTTAAGCATTTAGCTATAATACATGGATTTTTTCCACCCATGTAATATAATATGACACAATACTACACTAAAATGTCATATTTAAGTACTTTCAGCATAAAATTCAATTCCCATAGTAAATCTGTCCTGATAATAAAGTTTGAAAATCCATGAAATTTTAGCTAAAAAACCATGTTTTGTTTGAAAAATGTTCTAAAAATGCTCTAAATCGTCGAAATAGCAGTAAAACATCATTTTAACCACATTTTTTTCGATTTTTACAATTCTTTTGGTATTTTAAAAATATATAAGAAATATTCAAATTATTTTCTGAATTTTCATCGATATTTTATGGGCTTTTTGAAAATGTGTAATATAACATTAAAATTTTGAAAAGCCCTCGAAAATTTACAATTCCATTTAGTAATTCTGATAAAGCATTGAAAAAACGAAAAAATATGGCGAAATGATTATTACTGCAATATTTTACGCAATTTGGAGTTTAGGCAATTTTCAAACAAAGGTGATTTTTTTAGTCCAAAATTCATGGATTTTCAACTTTTTTTATCAGAATTACTAATGGAATTGAAATTTCGAGGCTTTTTCAACAATTTAAAGTACATATTTTATCAAAAAGCCATAACATTTTCATGAAATCAGAAATTATTTTGAGTATTTCACATATTTTTTTAAATACCACATGCATTGAAAAAAAAATCGAAAAATGTGGCAAAATGAAGTTTTTGCCAGTATATTTCGACGAAATAGACATATAGATACCAGTTTTCAGACAACCCTGATTTTTAATAAAATTCATGGATTTTTAAATTTTTAATGGATTTACTGATGGAATTGAATTTTATTTGAAAGTAACTTAAATATGACATTTTTGTGTAGTATTGTGCAATATATATCCATGAATTTTAGCTAAAAAGAAAGGTTTGTTTTGAAAAGTGTTCTAAATGACTTCCAAATCGGTCTAAATATTCATATAAAACATCAATTTTAATTAAACCATATTTGTCGACTTTTTCAATCCTTCAGGTATTTTTAAAAATAGCAAAAGCACTGAAAAAAATCGAAAAAATATGGTAAATGTATGTTTTTCTGCATATTTTCGAAGATTTTCAGCAATAGCGCATTTTTCAATTTAACCTTACTTTTTAGCTAAAATTATCATGGATTTTCACACTGAAATATATATAAAACACAATACAACACTAAAATGTCATATATAAGTTAACTTTCCAGCATAAAATTCAATTCCATCAAAATGTCTTATAAAAAAGTTTGAAAATCCAAGAATTAGGCAAAAAATCAGGTTTTTTCTGAAAACTGCTCAAAATGCCCTAAATCTTTCGCAATATGCAGTAAAACAGCATTTTGCCACGTTTTTTACATTTTTTTCAATGCATTTGAATTTTAAAAAATATATGAAATATTCAAAATTATTTTTGAATTTCATCGAAATTTTTATGGGCCTTTTTTGAAAAATTATGTTATATACTTTAATAATGTTGAAAAGCCTCGAAAATTTTAATTCCATTAGTAATTCTATAAAAAAAGTTTGAAAATCCAGATATTTTAGCAACGAAAAATTCAGCTTGTCTGAAAAGTGATTCTATGCTACCAATCGTCGAAATGAGCAGTAAAACATCATTTTCCATATTTCGCGACTTTTTCAATTCTTCATTTATTTTAATATTGTTTTCAGGTATTTCAAATATTTTCTTACAAATACCAAAAGCATTGAAAGTATCGAAAAATATGGCAAAATGAGTTTTACTGCATATTTCGATGAATTTACAGCATTCCGAATGCATTTCAGACAATTTTGATTTTTTTTTAGCTAAAATTTATGGATTTTCCAAACTTTTTTAATCAGAATTACTGATGGAAATATTAATTTTATGCTGAAAGTAACTTAAATATGACATTTTAGTGTAGTATTGTGTCATATATATTTCAAGTGTGGAAATCATGTATTTTTTAGCTTAAAAGAAAGTTTGTTTGAAAGGGCACTAAATGCTCCAAATCTCGAAATAGCAGTAAAACATCATTTACCACATTTTCGATTTTTCAATCTTTTTGCTTTTTTTTAAACATACCTGAAGCATTGAAAAATTGAAAAATACGGTAAAATGATATTTTACTGCATAATTCGACGATTTTCAGCATTTTAGAGCACTTTTCAATTAAGCCTTACGTTTTAGTTAAAATACATGATTTTCCGCCATTGAAATATATATTGACACAAATACTACAGGAAAATGTCATATTTTAAGTATTACTTTCAGCATAAAATTCATTCAATTCAATCAGAATTTTCTATCAAAAAGTTTGAAAATCCAGACTTTTCTAGCTAAAGAATCAGTTTGTCAGAAAAATGTCTAAATGCTCCTATATCGTCGAATATGCAGTAACACCAGCATTTTGCCACATTTTTCGATTTTTTTCATGTTTTGGTATTTTTAAAAAATATATGAATCTTTCAAAATTTATTCTGAATTTCTTTCGAATTTTACGGGCTTTTTTGAAAAATAATGTATATACTTTAAAATGTTTGAAAGCCTGGAAAACATCAATTCCAATAGTTAATCTGATAAAAAAGTTTGAAATCCATGAAATTTTAGTCTAAAAAATCGGTTTGTCCTGAAAAGTGTCCTAAATGCTCAAAATCGTCGAAATATGCAGTAAAACCATTCTTCTACCATATTTTTCCGAGTTTTTTTCAATGCATCATGTATTTCATATATTTTCAGGTATTTCAATATATTTCCATGTTTATTTTAAAATACCAAAAGCATTGCAAAAAATCGAAAAATATGGCGAAAATGATGTTTTTACTGCATATTTCGACGATTTAGAGCATTTTAGAAACGTTTTCCAGACCAACGGCCATTTATTTTTTCGCTAAAATTGATAATATTTTCAGAAACTTTTTCATGAGAATACTGATTAATTAATTTTAATATGGCTGAAAGTGTAAACTTAAATATACATTTTAGTGCATTATTGTGTAAAAATATATTTCAAGTTGAAATACATATTTTTAGTAAAAAGAAAGTTTTGTTTTGAAAAGTGCTCTAAAAATGCTAAAATCGTCGAAATATATCAGTAAAACATCATTTTACCTATTTTTCGATTATTTGCAATCATCGGTATTTTTAAAAATAGCAAAAGCATTGAAAAAATCGAAAAATAAGTGAAAATGATTTTTATGTCATATTTCAGCTATTTGGAGGATTTAAAGCATTTTCCAAACAAAGCTGATTTTTTAGCCATATACCCCAATGGATATTCAACTTTTTTATGAAATTAACTAATGGAATGGAAATTTTCGAGGCTTTTCAACATTTTTAAAGTATATTATATATTTTTCAAAAAACCCATAAAATTTCCACGAATTCAGAATTCATTTTTGCATATTTCACATATTTTTTTTAAAATAGCAAAAGCATTGAACAAATCGAAAAATGTGAGCAAAATGATGTTTGGCTGCATATTTTCGACAAATTTAAGAGTTTTTAGAAAACTTTCAACAAACCTAAATTTTTTTAGATAAAACATGGTTTTTTAAAAGTTTTTTTTTAAGAATTACTAAAGGTTTTTAAATTTTTAATGTTAAAATTTTAACTTAAATATGAAATTTTTGTGTATTTGGGGCCAATAAAATTTAAAGTGTAAAAATCCAGGGAAATTTTAAACTAAAAATAAGGTTTTTTTGAAAAGGTTCTAAATGCTCCAAATGGGTCAAAATGTCATTAAAACATGTTTTTTACAAAAATTTTTCCGTTTTTTTCAAGTTTTTGGAAAATTTTTAAAAATCCCGGGAAGCTTTAAAAAAAAATTCGAAAAAAAAGGGAAAAAAAAAATGTTTTACGCATATTTCTACGATTTCCAGCATTTAGAGCACTTTTAAAATTTAAAAACCTTCTTTTTAGAAAAATTTACGGGTTTTTTTCAAAAACAAGTAAATTATTGACACAATACAGCACTAAAATGTCATTTTTAAAGTTATTTTCCAAAAAATTTTCCAATTCTACCAGTAATTCAGATAAAAATTTTAAACCCCATGAATTTTAGCTAAAAAATCGGGTTTGCCCTGAAGGGGAGTTTTAAATGCTCCAAATCGCCCGAAACATCCCAGAAAAACCCATAATTTTACCATATTTTTCGTTTTTTTCAATGCTTCGGTATTTTTTTAAAAAGGGAAAAAAGTTTGGGGAAAAAAATCGAAAAATAGGGTAAAATGATGTTTTACGCATATTTCGACGTTTTTTTACTTTTAGAACATTTTTCCTTTAAACCTAAACTTTTCCTAAAATACATGAATTTTCACCTTTAATATAATTGACACAATACTACACAAAAAAGTCAAAATTTTTAATTTAATTTTCAAAACAAAATTCAATTCCATTAGTAATTCTGAAAAAAAGGTTTTTGGAAAATCCTAAATTTTAGCTAAAAAATCAGCTTTGCATGAAAAGTTTTTAAAATGCCCAAATCGTCAAAATATAAAAAAAAGTTTTTTTTCGTTTTTTTTCAATGCTTCAGGTTTTTTTAAAAAATAGCAAAAGAAATTAGAAAATCGAAAATAGGTAAAAGATTTTTAAGCACTTTTTCAATTAAACCCTTACTTTTTAGCTAAAATACAGGGTTTTCCAAAACTTGAAAAATAAATTGACACAATAGTAAACAAAAATCACGTATTCCCGATTACTTTCAGCATAAAATTCTTTTCCATCAGAAATACTGATAAAAAAAATTTCGATTTTTTAAATGCAAAAGGGTATTTAAATATGTTTCAGGTGTTTCATATATTTCTTTATTTTTTTTAAAAAATACCAAAAGCATTGAGAAAATCAAAAAAAAATGGAAAAAGATTTTTTTACTGCTTATTTCAAATTTTTTAGAAAATTTAGAACAATTTTCGACAATCCTGTTTTTTTTTTAGCTAAAATTCAGTTTTAAAAAACTACAGAATTACGGGAGGGAAATTGAATTTTAACTTAAAGAAAAACTTTATTAAAACATTTTAGTGTATATTGGTCAATATATTTTCAAGTGTAAAATCCAAAAAATTACAAAAAAGAAAGGGTTTTAAAATTGGGAAAAGTGCCTAAATGCCCAAAAAATCGCCCGAAATATCAGAAAAAAAAAATCTTTTTTAAAAATTTTTTTCGTTTTTTTAAAAAATCCTTCAGTTTTTTTTAAAAAATTACAAAAGCAAAAAAAAAAAATCGAAAAAAAAAGGAAAAATTTAATGTTTTACTGCATTTTCGCCGTTTTGGAGCATTTAAAAGAAATTTTTCAAAAAAAAGCTGATTTTTTGGGAAAAAAATTTAAAGGATTTTTAAAATTTTTAAAAACAAAATTTTCAAGGGAAATTTTAAAGTTCGAGCCCTTTTCAACCATTTTAAATTTATTTTACATATTTTTAAAAACCCCCCATAAAATTTCCATGAAATTCAAAAAAAATTTTAAAAATTTTTCCAACGAAATTTTTTTTAAAATTCCCAAAAAGAAATTGGGAAAAAATCGAAAAATTGGAAAAAATTTATTTTTTTGCTCCTATTTCGCTTTTTTAAGAGCTTTTGGGGGGAAACACTTTTTCAGAAAAACCGTTTTTTTTTTAGAAAAAAATTTCTTGGGAATTTCAAATTTTTTTAATAAAAATTTACTAAAGAAATTGAAAGAAACTTAAATATGACATTTTGTTTTAAAATTGGGGCCCAAAATATTTCAATTTGGAAAATCCATCTTTTTAGCTAAAAAGGTGATTTTTGCTTGAAAAGTGTTCTAAATCCCTCCAAATCGCAAAAATATGCATTAAAAAATTATTTTACCATTTTTTTTCGATTTTTTCAAAGTTTTGGTTTTTTTAAAAAAAATACCTAAAATTTTTAAAAAAAAACCGAAAAAAAAGGTAAAATGTTTTACGGGCAAAATTTAGACGATTTTCAGCATTTAGAGCACTTTTCCCAATTTAAAACCCTTTACTTTTTAGCTAAAATACAGGGTTTTTCACACTTGTAATATATTTTGACACAATACTACACTAAAATTTCAAAATTTAAAGGTTACTTTCAAGCAAAAAAAACCCAATTCCATCGAAATTTCCCTGAAAAAAAAAATTTTAAAAAATCCAGGGAATTTTAGCTAAAAAACGGGTTTATTTTAAAAGTTTTAATGCTCCAAACCCTTCGAAATATGCAGTAAAACATTTTTTTACCCTTTTTTTCCCGATTTTCCAATGCTTTTGCAATTTTTTAAAAAATACCAAAAGCTTTAAAAAAAACAAAAAATTTTGGGGTAAAATGTTTTTTTAACTGCATATTTCGAAAAAATTTTTCAGCTTTTAAGCATTTTTTCAATTAAGCCTTTTTTTTTTAGCAAAAATCCCGGGATTTTCGCACTTGAAATATATATTGCCCCAAAATACTATACAAAAATGTCAAATTTAATTTACTTTCGAAAAAAAATTAAATTAAATCAGTAATTCTAAACAAAATTTTTAAAATTTCCAGAAAATTTTAGCTAAAAAATCAGTTTGTTTTGAAATTTGTTCTAAAGCCCCAAAATCGTCAAAATATGCGGGAAAACTCTTTTTTTACCAAAAATTTTCGAGTTTTTAAAATGTATTATGCATTTCACAAATTCAGGTTTTTAAAAATTAATTTCTAAATTTTTTAAAAAAAACCAAAAAGGCTTTAAAAAAATCGAAAAAAATGGCAAAATGGTTTTACTGCATTTTTTCGTCAAATTTAGAGCATATAGAACACTTTTTCATGCAAACCTCATTTTTCACCTAAAATTAAATAAATTTTCAAATTTTTTCATGAAAATTTTATGAGGGAAATTTGAATTTCTTTCTGAAAGTAACTTAAAAGGAAAAATTTAGGGGCCGTTTTTGGTCAATTTTAATATTTAAAGTGTAAAAACCCCTGTATTTTAGCTTTTAGCAAAGGGCCCAAATCGTCAAAATAGATAAAACATCTTTTTAACATATTTTTAGATTTTTTCCCTTCGGGGAAATTTTAAAATTTAGCAAAAGCACTAAAAAAAATCGAAAAATATGGTAAAATAAATGTTTTATTGGCATATTTCATGAATTTGGGAGCATTTAAAGCATTTTAAAAACAAAGCGTTTTTTTTTGGGCCAAAAATTCAGGGATTTTCAAACTTTTTTAACAGAAAAAACAAGGGAAAATTAAAAAGGTTCCCCGAGTTTTTTAAACTTTTTAAAGTATTTTAAAACATATTTTTAAAAAAACCCCCAAAATTTTTTTCCCAATAAAAATTCAGAAATTATTTTGAAAATTTCCGTTTTTTTTTAAAAAAACCAAAACTTAAAAAAATCGAAAAATGTGGCAAAAGGGATGTTTTTTCCCTTCATATTTTCGACGTTTAAAAGGAGAAATTTAGAACACTTTTCAGAAAAACCCCTGTTTTTTTTTAAAAAAAAATTCAGGGATTTTAAAACCCTTTTTTATCAAAATTCTGATGAAATTAAATTTTAAATTTCTGAAAGTAACTTAAATATGACATTTGTTGTAGCTTTGGGTGTCATATAAAATTTCCCAAGGGGAAAACCCAAAGCTTTTTTAACCCTAAAAAGCTGATTTTTGCTTGAAAAGGGGTCAAAAAATGCAAAAAAATCGCCCGAAATAATCAAAAAAACGGGTTTTTCCCATTTTTTTTTTCCGTTTTTTTAAAATGCTTTGGTTTTTTAAAAATCCCTTTGAAGTGGAAACCAATGGCCCCCCCCAACCCCTTTTAAATGGGGGCTTTTTGCATCGCCTGCCCGGGTTTTTTAATTTTTCGTAGGGGGTTTTTTCTGTGTGCAGATTTGGGGGCCTTTCCTTCCAAGTTTTTCCCAAAGGGTGAAATTATGATATATCTTTTCCCCTCTTTTCCAACGAGTACAAGCCCAAGTGCCCAAAGGTTTCCAGTATTTAAAGGTTTCTTGACAGAACTTTATTTTTCATTAAAGGATTTTCTGAACACTCCCCTAAAACGGCCATTTCACCTGCTTTGAATGGAGATGTTAATGAAAACGGGCATATTCCAGCCTAGAGAAAAAAAAAAAAGGGGGATTTAAAAAGGATCATCTTTGGTTTTTGGGAAAATCCCCTCTTTTTTTAAACGTTCCCCATTACCCAAACCCTATCATTTCTTTGCACTTGCGATCTTGGAAACTTTTTGTGATTTTTTAAAGTGAGCCCCCTTAGCCCATTACAACCCCAGTTTCCCTTACATTATTTTTCCGCTCTATTGTATGTCCAGAGTCTGTAGTATACTCTGTCTAGTTATTATCTCCTCCAGTTTTCCATGACGGAGTAGTTGTAATTTGTCCTCATTGAACATCATATTGTTTACCGTTGCCCACTGGAAAACTTTGTTTATATCTTCTTGGAGGTTAACCGCGTCCTCAGCAGATGACAGCCTCATGCAGATCCTAGTATCATCCGCAAAGGATGATACGGTGCTGTGATGTATATCTCTGTCATGTCTGATATGAGGATAAGGAATAAGATGGGGCGAGTACTGTGCCTTGTGGAACAGAGCTCTTCCCTATGGCAGCCTCCGATTTAACTCTGTTGACCACTACTCTTTGTTGTTCGATTTGCTAGGGTTTTTAAGATCCATCTCCCCACTTTCCCAGTTATTCCTTTAGCACTATTTTTATGGGTTTTACCCATGTTTGCGGGAAAAAGATTTTTGAACAAATTCCTTACAAAACGTCAAATCGCTATTTTTAGGTTTGCCCCCACTCATATGCGAGCAGTTTTTGGTTAATGTCTCCTCAGGAGATTGCTCAGTTTTATACCACCCCAAGATCCTTTTCCTTGAGGAAGTTTGCAATTTTTGGGCCCACCTAGTTTGAAATTTGTCCACGATTTTTTTTGGGCATTTCCCAATTTCATGTTTTTGCATTAGGGGGTAAACTCTACGAGGTAGTTCTAGACCCTTTTACACCTTTCCCCAACCCCCTTTGGAGTATGTGTGTTGTTGTTTGGTGTGTTGTGTGTGTGTGGTTTGTGTTTTGTGTGTGTGTGGTGGGGTGTGTGTGGTTTTGTGTGTTTTGTGTGTGTGTTTTGTTTGTGTTTGTGGTGTGTGTGATGAAGTGTTGTATGTGGAATGTGTATGTTGTGTGTTGTGTGTGTGGTGTGTTTGAACTTGTGTTTGTTTGTGGCGTTGTGTGTTGTTGTACTCACCGTTGGGGTTTGCGGGGGTCGAGCCCGAGCTCCGGGCCCCCGCCCCTTCACTGATCGCCACTAGGTCACTCCCCTAACCCGTGAGCTTTAAAAACCTCTGTGTATGGTGTGTGGTGTGTTGTGTGTGTGGGGTGTTTGTTGGTGTTGTTGTGTTGGTGTGTGTGGTGTGTGTGTTTGTGTTGTAGTGTGGGGTGTGTGGTGAAAAAGCTTTTGTTTGCGTGGAAAGTGAATGCAAATTTTTTCGATATTTGTCCTATCGAAGTTTATGAGTGAAGGGACACCTGTTTTTTCCCCCCTCACACTTTTTGTCACCACCGAGTGAATTTTTTTCCCTTTAAATGAACTGGCGTTTGTCGTTATAACAATAGCTCATTTTTTAAAAATATCAAAAAAATCGGAAATATTTTTTTTTTCTCAGGAAAGACGGGTCACCGGGGAGAGTCACCGCCCAGGTACACACCATCCCCAGGTCCAATAACAGGACCGGCACCTGCGTGAGCCCCAAACAGTACACACACACCCGGGTAAAACAAACGTGACCTGTCACACTGTGAGAGTCACCGCCAGGACACCCCCTCGGGTCCAATAACAGGGGCCCTTTGGTCATATGTAGAGTCACCGTCCCAGGTACACATCCCTCTTTCCAACTAACGTGACCTGGTCACATAGAGTCCCCCCGGGACACACTCCTCAGGTCCAACATAGTGACCGGGCACACTGAGATCACCATCCAGGTTTCACTCACCCTCGGGTTCAACTAACAGTGACATGGTCACACTTGAGAGTCACCGCCGGGGTACACATCATCCTAAAGGCCCAACAATAGTGCCTGGTCACACGAGAGTCACCGTCCAGGTACACATCACCCTCAGGCCCAAAAACTGACATGGTCCACTGTGAGAGCACCATCCGGGACACACATCCTCAGGCCCAAAAACAATAGTGACGTGCACCTGAGAGTCCCCGTCCAGGTACACATCATCCCGGGTCCAACAACAGTGACCTGGTCACACTGTGAGAGTCACCGCCAGGTAATATCATCCCCGGTCCAACAAAACAGATCTATGTTTGTCCCCTTTTTTTCTGTAACATTTCTTATTTTTTCCAGCGTGAAGGGTTTATATTTTTATTTACGCCTGTAATTTTCCCTTTATCTTTCATCTAAAATTTTTAAATAATGCGCCTTACACCTCCCCTAATTAACCTTCACCTTTCATTTTTTTTCCATATTTCTTGCTTCTTTTTTATCATAGTTAAGCATTTTCACCGTAGTTCTCGTACTTTCAGTTGTACTTCATCTAATTCTTTCATCTAACAATCCTTCCATCGATCCTTTTATTTATTTTACGTCTCGGTGTTGTCTGCTTTAAAACCCAATGTAGTTCACTTCAAATTTAATTTTGGGACACATTTACAAAAACTCTTCTTTTGTGCATTAGCGCAGATTTTCACACAATAAATTTCTCCAATTGATGCATTGTATAAAAAGTAAGGAATTCTGCTTGTTTTTAAAAGAATTGAAAAAGGGTTTTTTAATGTGTTTTAAAGTCTGTCCCTACCCAAAATTCTTATCCGCACCCAACACACCACAACCCCAAACACCCACACCCCCCCCACACCCCACACCCACCCCACACCCCACACAAACCACACACACAACCCCCCCGCAACACACACCCCCCAACCCCACACCCCCACCCACCCCCCACCCCCACAACACACAACACACCACACAACACCCGCACACACACCCCCACACAACATCCAACACCCCACACACACACACCCACCACACCCACACACGCACACACACCCACAAACACACACACAAAACCCCCCACACGCCAAACACCCCACACCCCCACACGCCCAAACCACACACACACACACACACCACACACCACACACCACCACACAACAACCCACACGCACCACACACACCCACACCCACACGCACAAACACACCACTCCCTCACCACACACACACACACAAAACACACACACACACACACACACACCACACACACACACACACGTCGGTACAACTGGTCGGGGATACAATTTTTTAAAAAGGTGAAAAAATCGAACCAAAAGGAAATGCTTTGATATTAGATTAAAGTAAAAGCGTAAAAATTGAGAAAAATGAAGAAAACATGTAAATTATTCGGTAGAACATGACTAAACAGTAAAAACCTTCACACCCATCACAGAAAACCATATTACAATTTTTTTTAAGTGTCAAATTGGAAAACTGTTACTTTAAATGGCTGAATTTCACCTTTTTTTGCAATTCCCGGGAAAGCCGGGAATGTCTTCTAAACTTTGTTATAAAAACACAAAATTCAAAAAATTAAAGAAACTTAAACTTACAGCAGAATAAAAGTTTTTGAATGAGAAAAATGTCAACTTAAAGAACCCCCTTTAACCGAAACTTCCCAAATTATAAAATTCCCTAGTTTAGAAACCCTATGAAAAAATTTGAATGATGCAATTTTTTCCCAAAGAAAAAAAAAAAAAAAATTAAATAAAGTATAGCTTAATGTAGGGGCAAAAAAAAACTTTAAAGGAGAAAAAACTACGAACATATGAAAACACGAAAAATGGAATTACCAGAAAGGCAAAAAAGTTGAAATTAAACAAGATAAACGTAATAATATTCACAATTACTTCAGTTTTTCCACTAACGAGCAAAGTTCAACGAGTTCGTAACATTCCATAACACATTGCAACAGCCCAGTCGGGAGAATAAAACGAAAATTTTAAAAAAAAATTTTCCCGGAGTCCGCTTCTGGGTCATCCCGTATAGTAAATTCCAGTGAAAATTTTACAAAATAACCAACGACTCTGCGCTGTGTAGGGGCTTGAGTAGTAGGTGCTTGAAGTTGTAGGTGCTTGAAGTATTAGGTCTTGAAATTTGGAGTTTGAAGTATGAGGACTTGAAGACGTAGGGGCTGAAGTATGTAGGCTTTAAGTATTAGGTGCTTGGTATGTAGGGCTTGAATAGTAGGTGCTTGAAAATGAGGGCTTGAAGTAGTAGGGGCTTGAAGTATGTAGTGCTTTAAATATGTAGAGCTTTAATATGTAGGTGCTTTAAGATGTAGGGGCTTGAAAATGTAGGAGCTTTAAGTATGTAGGGCTTTAAGTAGTAGGGCTTTAAGATTATCTGCTTAAGTATTTAGGTGCTTGAATATTAGGCTTTAAGATGGAGGAGCTTGAAGTATTTAGGGCTTTTAAATATGTAGGAGCTTGAATATGAGGAGCTTTTAAGTAAGTAGGTGCTTGAAGTATGTAGGTGCTTTAAGTATTAGGTGCTTTAAGTATGTAGGGCTTAAGTTTGTAGGTGCTTGAAGTATGGAAGAGCTTGAAGTATGTAGGTGCTTGAAGTTTTAGGTGCTTGAAGTATGTAGGTGCTTGAAGTATGGAGGAGCTTGAAGATGTGGTGCTTGAAGTATGAGTCTTGAAGTATGTAGGGCTTGAAGTAGTAGGAGCTTGAAGCATGAGGTGCTTTAAGTAGTGGAGCTTGAAGTATTAAAGCTTTAAATATGAGGTGCTTTAAGTATGTAGGGGCTTTAAGTATGTGGGCTTGAAGTAGTAGGAGCTTAAGTAGTAGGTGCTTGAAGAAGGAGGAGCTTAAGTATGAGGTGCAGAAATGTAGGTGCTTGAAGTATTAGGTGCTTGAAAGAAAAGGAGGAGCTTGAAGTATGTGGAGCTTTAAGTATGTAGGGGTTGAAGTATGGGGAGCTTGAAGTATGGAGGTCTTTAAGATGTAGGGCTTGAAGAAAAGGGTGCTTTAAGATGGGAGCTTGAAGTATGTAGGTGCTTGAAGTTGTAGGAGCTTTAATATGTAGGGCTTTTTAAATAAGTAGGGGCTTGAATATGAGGTGCTGAAGTAGGGTGCTTTAAGATGAGAAAGTTGAAGTATGAGGGGCTTTTAAATAGGAAAAGCTTGAAGTATGTAGGTGCTTGAAGTTTAGGTCTGAAGTAGTAGGTGTTTTAATATGGAGAGCTTGAAAATGTAGGGGCTTTAAGATGTAGGGCTTTGAAGTAGTAGGGGCTTGAAGTATGTAGGAGCTTGAAGTATTAGGTGCTTGAAGTATTTAGGACGAATATGTAGGAGCTTGAAGTAGTAGGTGCTTGAAGTTGTAGGGGCTTGAAGTAGAGGTGCTTGAAGTAAGAGAGCTTGAAAATTAGGTGCTTGAAATTGGGGAGCTGAAGATGTGGGCAAAAGTTGTATGCTTGAAAATTTTTAGGTGCTTGAAAATGTAGGTGCTTTAAGTAGTAGGTGCTTTAAGTATGTAGGGGCTTGAAGTATGTAGGACTTAAGTACAGGAGCTTGAAGTTGTAGGGGCTTGAAGAGTAGGGTTGAATTATGTAGGTGCCCGAAGTTGAGGGGGCTTTAAGTATGTGGGGCTTGAAGATTAGGTGCTGAAGATTAGGGGCTTGAAGATGTAGGAGCTTGAAGATGTAGGGCTTAAGTTTTAGGACTTAAAAGTAGGGGGCTTGAAGTATGTAGGTGTTGAAATATGTAGGGGCTTGAAAATTTAGGGCTTTAAGTATGTGGTGCTGAATAGGAGGACTTGAAATTGTAGGGGCTTTAAGTATGTAGGGCTTTAATAGTAGGAGTTGAAGTATGTAGGGGCTTTAAGTTTAGGTTTGAAGTTTGTAGGTGCTTTAAGATGTAGGAGCTTGAAGTTGTAGGGGCTTGAAGTAGGAGGGGCATGAAGTATGAGGTCTTGAGTATGAGGTACTTTAGTATGAGGTGCTGAAGTTGTAGGAGCTTGAAGTTGTAGATCTTGAAGATGTGGGGCTTTAAGAAAATAGGAGCTTTAATATGTAGGGCTTGAAGTATGTAGGGGCTTGAAGTATGAGGTGCTTGAAGTTTTAGGAGCTTGAAGTAGTGGTGCTTGAAGTTGGAGGGGCTTAAATATGTAGGGGCTTAATAGTAGAGCAAGTATGGGGGGCTTGAAGTAGTAGGGGCAGAAGTATGTAGGTGTTTAAGATTAGGTGCTTGAATATGTAGTGCTTTAAGAAATAGGGGCTTGAGGTATTTTTTGCTTTAAAAGCGGTGCTTGAAGTATGTAGGGGCTTGAAATTGTAGGGGCTTAATATTAGGTGTTGAGTATGTAGGGCTTGAAGTTGTAGGGGCTTGAAGTATTAGGGGCTTGAAGTATGAAGGTGTTGAAGTATGAGGCACGAAGTATGTAGGGGCTTGAAGCATGAAAGGGGCTTTGAAGATGTAGGGGCTTGAAGAGTAGGTGCTTTTAAGAATGAGGGCTTAAGTTTGTAGGTGCTTGAATATGTAGGCCTTAAGTATTAGGTGCAGAAGTAGAGGGTTTAATATGTAGGTGCTTGAATTTTTGTAGTTTTTGAATATGTGGGGGCTTAAAGTATTAGGGGCTTTAAAATTGTAGGTGCTTAAGTGAAGGTGCTGAAGTTGTAGGTGCTTTGGGATGTAGGTGCTTGAAGAATGAGGAGCTTTTAAAATATGTGGGGCCTTGAAGTTGTAGGGCTTGAAGTATTAGGGGTTTTAATAGAAGGTGCTTGAAGGTAGTGCTTTAAGATGTAGGGCTTTAAGTATGTAGGGGCTTAAAGTATGTAGGGCTTGAAGTATGAGGGTTTTTAAATAGAAGGGGGCTTGAAGAATGAGGGTGAAGATGTAGGGCTAAAGATGTGGGGCTTGAAGATGTGGGCTTGAAGTAGAAGGTGCTTTAAGTAGTAGTCTTGAAGATGTATTTTCTTGAATATGGAGGGGTTTAGAGAGGGCTTAAAGTATGAGGGCTTGAATATGAGGTGCTGAATATTTAGGGGGCTTGAAGTAGTAGGCTTAAAGTATGTGGGCTTGAAGTTTAAGCTTAAAGGGTTTAGGTGCTTTAAATTGAGGGCTTTAAGTAAGAAGGGCTTGAAGTATATAGTGCTTTAAATATTAGGTCTTTAAGTAGGAGGGGCTTAAATAAAAGGGCTTGAAATAGTAGGTGCTTTAAGTATGTAGGTCTTTAAGTATGTAGGTGCTTGAATATTTGGGGGCTTGAAGAGAGTTCTTGAAATTTAGGTGCTTTTTAAGTATTAAAAGGGTTGAAGTATGTGGGGCTTGAAAAAGTAGGTGCTTAAGAAAGTAGGTGCTTGAAGATGTGGGGCTTGAAGTTTTTAGGGGCTTAAAAATGAAGGTGTTTAAGTAGTAGGTGCTTGAAATATGTGGAGCTTTAAAATATTAGGGTTGAATAGAGGTGCTTTAAGTTTTAAGGTGCTTGAAATTAGGGCTTAATAGAGGTGCTTGAAGTATTAGGATTAAAATATTTATGCTTGAAGTATGTAGGGCTTAAGTATTGTGCTAAGATGTTGGTACTTAAATATTAGGGGCTTTAAGTAGAGGTCTTGAAGTATGTAGGTGCTTGAAGTAAGTAGGTCTGAAGATGGAGGTGCTTGAAGAGTAGATGCTTGAAATAGTGGGGCTTTAATTTTAGGTGTTTAAGTATGTGGGGGTTTAAGTAGAAGGTGCTTTAATATGTAGGGCTTGAAGTAGTAGGGCTGAAGTATGTAGGTGCTTGAAGTAAGTAGGGGGTTGAAGTATGACAGCTTGAATTAGTAGGAGCTTTTAAATGTGGCTTGAGAGTAAGTGCGAAGTAGAAGGTTCTTTAATTTGAGGTGCTTGAAGTAAAATTTGGGCTGAAGTAGTAGGTGCTTGAAATATTTGGGCTTGAAAATAAGAAGGTGCTTTAAATATTAGGGCTTGAAGTATGTAGGGGGTTGAAGTATTAGGGCTGAATAAAAAAGGGCGAAGTTTTAGGTCTTTAATTATGTAGGGGCTTAAAAGTATGTGGTCTTGAAAATATGAGGGCTTTAATATGAAGGGCTTTAAGTAGTAGGGCTTGAATTTAGGTGCTTGAATTGAGGGGCTTAAATAGTAGGTGCGAAATATGTGGTGCGAAGAGAGGTGGGGGAAGTAGAGGTTCTGAAGTAGTAGGAATTAAAGTTTAGGGGGTTAAGTAGTAGGGCTTGAAGATGTAGTGCTGAAGTATTAGGGCTTGAATTATGTAGGTCTTGAATTTTTAAGGGCTTTAAGTATAAGGGCTTTAGTATGTAGGTGCTTTACGTAAGTAGGAGCTTAAAGTAGTGGTGCTTAAATGTGTAGGTGCTTGAAGTATTGGGGCTTGAAATATGTAGGCGAAGTTGAGAGAAAAAAATGTAGGGGCTTGAAGTTGTGGTGCTTTAAGTATGAAGGTGTTGAAATTTTAGGGGCTTGAAGTATGTAGGTTTGAAGTATTTGGAGCTTAAAGTATGAAAGGGGCTCGAAATTGTGGTGCTTGAAGACGTAGTGTTGAAGTATGTGGTGCTTGAAGTATTAGGGCTTGAAGTATTATGCTTGAATTTTGGTACTTGAAAATTAGGGGCTTGAAGATTTGGGGCTTGAAGTTGGGAGCTTAAAAAAAGGGTTAAGAGTAGGGCTTGAAATAGAGGTGCTGAAGTAGAGGTGCTTGGGAAAAGGAGTTTAAAAAAGGATGGGTTTTAAGGTGAAGGGCTTAATATTAGGGTTTTTAGGGGGGAAGTTGAGGTTTCTTGAAGTATGTAGGTGCTTTAATTGTAGGTGCTTGAAATATGGGTTAAAGGGGGTTGATGGGGGAATTGTAGGTGCTTTTTAAAAAATGTAGGTGCTTTGGATGAGTTGGGAAAAGGGGTTTGGCGGTGTGAAAGTAGGGTTAGGGAGGCTTAATAGTATTTTTAAATGTTTTGCTTTAAGTTGTAGGAAAAAGGGGGCCTTGTTTAGGAGTAGAGTAGGGGGCAGGGCTTGAAGAAATTTGGGCTGGTTTTAGGTGTTGAAGTATTTGGGCTTTAAGTATGTAGGTCTTGAGGATGTAGGTGCTGAAAAAAAATTGGGTTTTAATTTTGTGGGCTTGAAATATGTAGGCTTTAAGTATTAGGTCTTAAAATATGTAGGAGCTGAAGAAGTAGGGGTTGGATGTAGGTGCTTGAAGATGTAGGGGCTTGAAGTATGTAGGGCTTTAAGTTGAGGGCTTGAAGTAGTGGGGCTTGAAGTTGTAGGGCTGAATTTAGGGCTTTTAATGTAGGTGCTTGAAGTATGTAGGTGCTTGAAGTATGTAGAAGCTTGAAGTATGTAGGTGCTTGAAGTATGTAGGTGCTTGAAGTATGTAGGAGCTTGAAGTATGATTCTGCATCTAATTGTTCACTAAGATTTCCTAAATCTTTCAGGGGATAAAATGCGGCAAAAGAACTGCCCATTACTTAGACTGAGAAATCAAATGTTATTGTTATTTTGTACAAAAGTTAAAATGTTAGCGAAATGGAAGAATTATTTAATGAATCATTTTCTTTGGTTTTTTAATGAATCTCCTTTAACATGTTAATTGTTCTTTTAACTGTAAATTGAAAATAAGACAGAAACAAAACAATAGTTCTCATCCAGACTCAACATTCTGTGTGATTCACTTGCAAGCTACGAAGATTCAAACTATTAATAACAAAAAAGAAAGCTGATTAGCATGTACAGTTGTTTTCACGGAGGTACACAAGTAAATAAACAAACGGACACTCATGTACTTGCAATAAATGATTCACAAATTACACTTCCTCAGCTAAATATTTGCGAAAAATGTATTTACTATATATAATTAATGTAACATAAATAGAAGTCCAAAATTGTTCTTAGTTAGCCTCTCCTGGATGGCCGAACTGTGTAGCAGTTTTGTGGCGTCTAGCTGGTGTACGTTCGCGGCTGTCTTGGTGGGTGTAATTACTGGACGCAGTTTTCTGTGTGTCCCCTCCAGTAATTCCAGCCACCTGGATAGTCTCTACCGTAGACCAGCTAGACAAGACCAAGTTTCCATGCAGCAAGGTCACTGAGGGTGGCAACCGCTGACTCTGAGGAAGTAGGGAAGGGAGTCCACCTGAGGTGACACTAGAGGACTCCTGGAGACACTGATCCGGGGAAGGCACCGCCGACCTTAGGTATGTGGGGAAGGGGAGACATCCGGGAGCGAACGGAGGGATTCCTGGATACATGAACTTGGGGAAGGTTGTTGTTGAGGCTGACCTTAGGGACGTGCGGAAGGGAAGACATCTGGGAGCGAACGGATGGATTCCTGGATACATGAACCTGGGGAAGGCATGAATACCAGCAGTTGAGGCTGACCTTGGGTAAGTGGGGAAGGGGGGATATCCGACGGTAGACGGATGGATTCCTGGATTCATGAACCTGGGGAAGGCAAGAATACCAGCAGTTGAGGCTGACCTTGGGTAAGTGGTGAAGGGAAGACATCCGGCGGTAGACGGATGGATTCCTGGATACATGGACCTAGGGAAGGCATGAATACCGCTGACTTTGGTGAAGTGGGGAAGGGAGTTCACCTGAGGTGACACAAGTGGACTCCTGGAGACACTGATCCGGGGAAGGCACCGCCGACCTTAGGTAAGTGGGGAAGGGAAGACATCTGGGAGCGAACGGATGGATTTCTGGATACATGAACTTGGGGAAGGTTGTTGTTGAGGCTGACCTTAGGGACGTGCGGAAGGGAAGACATCTGGGAGCGAACGGATGGATTCCTGGATACATGAACCTGGGGAAAGCAAGAATACAGGTTGGTGAGGCTGATCTTGGGGAAGTGAGGAAGGGAAAACATCCGGAGGCGGACGGATGGATTCCTGGATACATGAACCTGGGAAAGCTGAGGCTGGAAGGCAGAGAGTGAGAGACAAGCGAGGCTGACCTTAGGGAAGTGAGGAAGGGGAGACATCCGGGGGCCCACGGATGGATTCCTGGACACATGATCCTGGGGAAGGCGAGGGGGGGGGGGTGGACCTTAAAGACGAACCACTGGCCTCCACGTGGCAAGGTCTGGTAACTCAGAGATAACTCTGAGGCTGATAGTTGTCGCAAATAATAATTTTATTGACATTATGAATTAGTCTGGATCTAAGTACGTATGCATGCGCATGCACACTCCATACACAACAGCTTTATTGTAAGTAGACAATTTCCTTTGCAAAGAACCTATGCACAAAAGCAGGCGTGCACACACACACACACACACAAACACACACACACACACACACACATACACACACACATACACACACATACACACACACACACACAGACACACACAGACACACACACACACACACATACACACACACACACACACACACAGAAGAGACAGGGGGAATATGATAACGACAGAGACAGGATGTTCCAGGTATGTTAGGTAGTGTTTCTTCAGTCACAGAGTTTTCAGGAAGTGGAATATCCTGAGTGGTGATGTAGTGGAGGCAGGATCCATACAGAGGTTTAAGAAGAGGTATGATAAAGCTCACGGAGCGAGAAGAGTGACCGGTTAGCGGCCAGTTGAAGAGGCGGGGTCAGGAGCCCTGACTCGACCTCCGCAACCACAACTAGATGAGTACACACACACGCACACAAGACATGAACGTTATGAAACACTAAATTGTGTTTAATTTACTCTCAGTTTTTGGATGTTACGTATGCTGATGATAATATCTGACTGAACTGTGTCATGACAGACCATTGTGTAGTTTTTAGAAATTTAATACGTTTAGTTTTGGTGTCGTGGAGAGAGTAGAAGTGGAGTAGATCGTATTGGTTGGTAGGTTTTCGATAGCTTTACAGAGAAGAACATCAAGGAAAGGAAGAGTGTTGTCGATTTCTTCTTCTCGTGTGAACTGGATTAAGGGCTCGACCTAGTTGAGCTTGTGTTGGAGAGCTTGAACGTTGAAGCGTCTGGGAGTTATGATGAGAATGTCGTCAAAATAACGGAGCTAGGTGATAGACGAGGGAATAATGATGGAAAAACGTTCGTCTTCCAGATGTTTCATGTATAGGCTCGCCAAGACGGCACTGAGTGGCGAACCAATGGGTAATCCAAAAGTCTGCTGAAAGAGGTGATTTTCGAGAGAAACACGTAAAGCCTGACTTCATCCTATAAATGCTCACGTATCTTCCACCCGAGTAGATCTGTTTGTGACTTGATAAAGCCCACTGTGTGGGAGAAACGTTGTCAATAAAGGATCACATTATACTGCATGTGTTTATATTTCCAACTCTCTCCTTTACTTTCACATAACACCCTCTGGTAAAATTCTAGATGTGACGCTGTTTGCTATGTTATTTGCTTCGCAAAGAGAAAAGCAATAGTCATATAACGCATAATTATTTATTCTCTTCTTTTACATAAAAATTACATATTTCTTAAGCTCTCTATATACAATTAGAAACTTGGTTAGAAACTCCAATAATCATTGACCACCAGCAGTCCAACTGACCAACTACGTCCATCTACAACTCTCTTCCATTTTAATCAAATCTACATAAACATTCTATGAATAGGAAAAACTTTTGGCTTAAGTAGCAATGATTTTGGCTTAAGTAGCAACGCTCTTCTTGCCAAATAAGGCAAGTGAAAATTTGTTTATACAATAATTTCGCAAAAATCATTCTCAACCTAACGACAAAAATATATTTCCCTGTGTTTGTTTATTAAATTACTGCAAACTTGTCTAAACTGAGGGTGTGTTAAGGAAGAAGGTTGAAAGTGAACATAGATAAGCATAAGGTGATAAGGATACCAGCGGGATAGATAAAGAAAAATAGGATATCACACTGGAAGGCGGGAGTGTGAAAAAAGTGGATGTGTTCAGATATTTGAGAGAAGACTTGTTAACGAACGGGTTTATGAAGGTAAGAAGAATATGGTAAAGAAGACACTCGTATAAATGGTCTTAAGCAAGATGAAATCGGTAACACGAAACAGAATCAGTAACGCACAACAAAATCTCTCGAGGATAAAAAAAAATATAAGCCACCAAGTCGGCAGATTCGATCGCTTGATCAAAAGAATTCTGGAGGTCGCTGCTGCAGCCTGGCCAGTGCGCCTCTGTGTTAATGTCTCTGATGCCATATAAGGTTGTGATGTGCTGTGATGTTCTGTATTTATGAAAGTGTTGTTGGCGTTCAGTGTTGGTGAATGTGTTGTTCAGCAACTGCTAATGTTTAGTAAGTTAGTTACTAGTTGTGCAACTCACTAGTCGATAGTAACTTTGCCTGTTGTGGTGAGTGTGTACTCACCTAAGTGTGGTTGCATGGGTAGAGACTCAGCTCCTGGCCCCGCCTCTTCACCGAACGCTACTTGGTCCGCTCTCTCTCACTGCTCCATCAGGTTTATAATACCTCGTCTTAAAGCTATGTATGTTTCCTGCCTCCACTACATCAATCGCCAAACTGTTCCACTTCCTGACTACTCAATGGCTGAAGAAATACTTCCTAACATCATTTTGACTCATCTGAGTCTTCAACTTTCAAGTGTGACCCCTTGTTCCTGTGTCCCCTCTCAGGAACATCCTGTCTCTGTCCACCTTGTCTATTCCACGGAGTATTTTGTATGTCTCCCCTAACCCTTCTGTCCTCCAGTGTCGTCAGGCCGAATTCCCTTTAACCTATCCTCGTAAGACATTCCCCTGAGCTCTGGAACTAACCTTTGCATTTTCTCTAATTTCTTGACGTGCTTGACCCGGTGCGGATTCCAAACTGGTGCTGCGTACTCCAGTATGGGCCTGGCATACACGGTGTACAGTGTCTTGAAAGATTCCTTACTTAGGTATCGGAACGCTGTTCTCAGGTTTGCCAGGCGCCCATATGCTGCAGCAATTATCTGGATGATGTGTGCTTCCGGAGACGTGCTCGTTGTTATACTCACCCCAATATCTTTCTCCTTGAGCGAGGTTTGCAGTCTTCGGCCACCTAGCCTATACCCTGTCTGCGGCCTTCTTTGCCCTTCCCCGACCTTCATGACTTTGCATTTGGCGGGGTTAAATTCGAGAACCAGGCGCTGGACCAGGTGTCCAGCCTGTCCAGGTCTCTTTGAAGTCCTGTCTGTTCCTCATCTGATTTGATTCTCCTCATTAACTTCACATCATCTGCGAACAGGGACACTTCTGAGTCTATCCCTTCCATCATGTCATTCACGCATACCAAGGATAGCACTGGTTCTAGGACTGACTCCGGTGGGACCCCGCTCGTCACAGGTGTCCACTGTGATACCTCATCACGTACCATGACTCGTTGTTGCCTCCCTGTCAGGTATTCTCTGATCCATTGCAGTGCTCTTCCTGTTATACGCGACTGATCCTCTAGCTTCTGCACTAATCTCTCGTGAGGAACTTTGTCGAAGGCCTTCCTGCAGTCCAAGAAGATGCAATCAACCCGCCCCTCTCTCTCGTGTCTTACTTCTGTTAGTTTATAATAAAACTCCAGAAGGCTTGTGACACAGGATTTGGCTTCCATGAATCCGTGCTGGTTGTCATTTATACTCTTGTACCCTTCCAGGTGCTCCACCACTTTCCTCTTGATAATCTTCTCCATGACTTCGCATACCATACACGTCAGTGACACTAGTCTGTAGTTTAGTGCCTCTTTTCTGTGGTGTGTGTGTGTGTGTGTGTGTGTGTGTGTGTGTGTGTGTGTGTGTGTGTGTGTGTGTGTGTGTGTGTGTGTGTGTGTGTGTGTGTGTACTCACCTAGTTGTACTCACCTAGTTGAGGTTGTGGGGGTCGAGTCCGAGCTCCTGGCCCCGCCTCTTCACTGATCGCTACTAGGTCACTCTCCCTGAGCCGTGAGCTTTATCATACCTCTGCTTAAAGCTATGTATGGATCCTGCCTCCACTACATCGCTTCCCAAACTGTTCCACTTACTGACTACTCTGTGGCTGAAGAAATACTTCCTAACATCCCTGTGATTCATCTGTGTCTTCAGCTTCCAACTGTGTCCCCTTGTTACTGTGTCCAATCTCTGGAACATCCTGTCTTTGCCCACCTTGTCAATTCCTCTCAGTATTTTGTATGTCGTTATCATGTCCCCCCTATCTCTCCTGTCCTCCAGTGTCGTCAGGTTGATTTCCCTTAACCTCTCCTCGTAGGACATACCTCTTAGCTCTGGGACTAGTCTTGTTGCAAACCTTTGCACTTTCTCTAGTTTCTTCACGTGCTTGGCTAGGTGTGGGTTCCAAACTGGTGCCGCATACTCCAATATGGGCCTAACGTACACGGTGTACAGGATCCTGAATGATTCCTTATTAAGATGTCGGAATGCTGTTCTGAGGTTTGCTAGGCGCCCATATGCTGCAGCAGTTATTTGGTTGATGTGCGCTTCAGGAGATGTGCCTGGTGTTATACTCACCCCAAGATCTTTTTCCTTGAGTGAGGTTTGTAGTCTCTGACTCCCTAGACTGTACTCCGTCTGCGGCCTTCTTTGCCCTTCCCCAATCTTCATGACTTTGCACTTGGTGGGATTGAACTCCAGGAGCCAATTGCTGGACCAGGTCTGCAGCCTGTCCAGATCCCTTTGTAGTTCTGCCTGGTCTTCGATCCAGTGAATTCTTCTCATCAACTTCACGTCATCTGCAAACAGGGACACCTCAGAGTCTATTCCTTCCGTCATGTCGTTCACAAATACCAGAAACAGCACTGGTCCTAGGACTGACCCCTGCGGGACCCCGCTGGTCACAGGTGCCCACTCTGACACCTCGCCACGTACCATGACTCGCTGCTGTCTTCCTGACAAGTATTCCCTGATCCATTGTAGTGCCTTCCCTGTTATCCCTGCTTGGTCCTCCAGTTTTTGCACCAATCCCTTGTGTGGAACTGTGTCAAACGCCTTCTTGCAGTCCAAGAAAATGCAATCCACCCACCCCTCTCTCTCTTGTCTTACTGCTGTCACCATGTCATAGAACTCCAGTAGGTTGGTGACACAGGATTTCCCGTCCCTGAAACCATGTTGGCTGCTGTTGATGAGATCGTTCCTTTCTAGGTGTTCCACCACTCTTCTCCTGATAATCTTCTCCATGATTTTGCATACTATACATGTCAGTGACACTGGTCTGTAGTTTAATGCTTCATGTCTGTCTCCTTTTTTAAAGATTGGGACTACATTTGCTGTCTTCCATGCCTCAGGCAATCTCCCTGTTTCGATAGATGTATTGAATATTGTTGTTAGGGGTACACATAGCGCCTCTGCTCCCTCTCTCAATACCCATGGGGAGATGTTATCTGGCCCCATTGCCTTTGAGGTATCTAGCTCACTCAGAAGCCTCTTCACTTCTTCCTCAGTTGTGTGCACTGTGTCCAGTACTTGGTGGTGTGCCCCACCTCTCCGTCTTTCTGGAGTCCCTTCTGTCTCCTCTGTGAACACTTCTTTGAATCTCTTGTTGAGTTCTTCACATACTTCACGGTCATTTCTTGTTGTCTCTCCTCCTTCCTTCCTTAGCCTGATTACCTGGTCCTTGACTGTTGTTTTCCTCCTGATGTGGCTGTACAACAGTTTCGGGTCAGATTTGGCTTTCGCTGCTATGTCATTTTCATATTGTCTTTGGGCCTCCCTTCTTATCTGTGCATATTCGTTTCTGGCTCTACGACTGTTCTCCTTATTCTCCTGGGTCCTTTGCCTTCTATATTTCTTCCATTCCCTAGCACACTTGGTTTTTGCCTCCCTGCACCTTTGGGTAAACCATGGGCTTCATCCTGGCTTTTTCATTATTCCTGTTACCCTTGGGTACAAACCTCTCCTCAGCCTCCTTGCATTTTGTTGCTACATATTCCATCATCTCATTAACTGGCTTCCCTGCCAGTTCTCTGTCCCACTGAACCCCGTTCAGGTAGTTCCTCATTCCTGTGTAGTCCCCTTTCTTGTAGTTTGGCTTCATTCGTCCTGGCCTTCCTGCTTCTCCCTCCACTTGTAGCTCTACTGTGTATTCGAAGCTTAAAACCACATGGTCACTGGCCCCAAGGGGTCTTTCATATGTGTGTGTGTGTGTGTGTGTGTGTGTAAAAATTATTTTCCGACCAGACATTTAAACAGACAGTTATATTACTCGCTTCATACCCATCCACTGGGTAAAGATTATACAAGTTAGTAAAGATTATACAAGTAAAGTGAGTAAAGATTATACAAGTAAAGTCAGTGAAGATTATACAAGTAATTCAGTAAAGATTATACAAGAGCAATAAAAAAATAATATTTACCTGTTAATTATAATTACATTATGGAGTGAAAGTGATATTACATTTATAATCAGCGTTCCAGTTACATTAGTTCGGCCTGTGTTATGAAGACGAAGGAATTTGTGCATAATTCTACGGATATTACAACCCAGGGTTGAATATCTTCCATCAACACTGAGAACACTGTGCTACCAGTGATGTGTTTACCACTGTTATTTTCACAGTCAGCAGCACTGAGAGGACTTTTCCACCACTGCTGCTTCTACCCTTGTTTCTGCCCCTCTCTACCACTGCTGTTATTTTCACTTCAAACTTCCGTGGATATAACTCATCCACTCATCCAGAAGAAGTAATCATTCTCATATCCATAAAAATAGAACAGCAGTGTTATCAGAATCTCCCTCCCTCCCTCCCTCTCTCTCTCTCTCTCTCTCTCTCTCTCTCTCCTCTCTCTCTCTCTCTCTCTCTCTCTCTCTCTCTCTCTCTCTCTCCCATGTACCCTTGCATGACAAATTCACTTCCATTCTTAACTACACGTCTCAGGTCTAAGGTTTTAATTTCCAGGTCCTAGGTCATAGAATTTAGGTCTGAAAGGCCAAGTCACAGTTCACTGGTCTAAGGCCTCAGTGTTACCAAATTCAGGATGTAAATAAAACTTTCAGTCTTTGTGAACGTGAACTAAGCGTTGTGCTTAGCTCACTGTCCGTAATGTTAAAGGAAGACCGCATACAATAAAAAAATTTATTGAGAAAGCATTTCGCTCTTTAGATGTTTTTATCAAGTCAATGCGATGGCTGGAGGCCCAGACCGCTGAAAACTTCCCTGACTTTAAATCATGTTTGTGAAATTCCACGAGTTAACTTTTACGGTTATTCACATGTATCGGTCACCCACCTCACCTACGATTCTCATTCCGCTGAAATATTCCTCAAGCTTGGTCTCCAAGTGAGAGTTTGTCCATGTAACGTTTCCTTCCTCCCTGTGTTTTTGCGTTGGAAAACATTTTATAATTCTTATGCCCAAAGTACGATTAACTAAGGAGAAAAAGTTAAATTGGAAAGGGAAAGTGATAACGTGAATATTGTGTTTACACTAAACAAAGTGGTCAACAAAACTCGCAATACCCTGGCTGGATTAATTCGCAGTTAATAAAAACACTGGAGAGAACTGTAGATAATGTCTTTTTCTGTACTGAATAATTATCTTTGCTTGATAAAGATTCAAAACAAACCGAGTAAAGTTTCCTCTTCAAAGCAGAAGTTTTTAGTGAAATTTGTAAAAAGAAAAGTATGTTTTTGTTAACGTTGTGTAACACCAGAAAGATATAGACAACCATAATTCTTTACACAGTAACGCCAGACATACAAACATACAGCTACACAGAGTAACAGTAGATATACATAGCATGCATAAATATAATATTATGCAGAAAATCCCACAATAAGAAATAAATAACTATGAAACATAAATAGTAGAATAAAATTTACAATTAGTGTCGTCTCCATGGTAGTCTGGCTAGACGAGTAATTCTTGTCTGGCTGGTCTACGTTTCCAGCGTGTCCAGGAAGTTATAATTATAGGGCGCAGATATTTGTGTCATCCCCTTTCTGAATGTACTGATATTAAAACACTTGTGTTCTAATATCATATATGGACAGTGCTTCTTGGATTGGTCGCTCTTGAAAAGTTAAGTTCCTCTCTTGAGGAAATGATGTGTTTGGGGTTCACATCTCTCAACGTCCTCAAACTTTCTTTGCTCGTTTACTGAAATATTTTTATAGCTGAGAGTGTGTTGGACTGTACAGCATATCATATCTTTTTTTTAAATGATCATGAATGAAAAACGTATATACATAAATTTATTTATATTAATTTATTTATTGAAACTTCAGTTATTCACGATTGGTTTCGTCGTTAACTTTATTCTGTCATCAGGCACTGTACAAAATCATAGATCAGTTATAAAGAACCTGATCTTAGCTTATGCTAAACATTACATTATTGTAAGTATTAAGGAAAGATATAATATATATATATATATATATATATATATATATATATATATATATATATATATATATATATATATATATATATATATATATACATATGTATATATATGTATACTAGCAAAAGAGTAAGATACTTACTTTGTTTCTAGTTTTTTTATATTTATTTTCTAGATTTTTGAGATACTGGAAGAAAGCAGATCTAGCCTGTCCGTATTTCCAATACCTACGTGGAAACTGACGCCAGGTCTTCCCTGTGTAAAGAAAGTCCCTGTCTTGACGAAGGCTGTTACATTCCTGTATCTCTTTTTATGAGAAACAATTGTCTAATTTTTTAGTACTGGAGATTATGAAATATTCTCTTCTCTCCTCCATGATATTATAGAAAAACAATGTTTTCTTTGGGAGTCACTGGAGTTGTTTTACAAGCGTTTTTTGCTTGACTTTGTACAAACCGTCTTGGTTGTAGTAGCCAGAGTGCACTACTTATCTGATCTCTTGGTTTATACTGGAAACGTGTTGTTATAAACGGCTTGGCAGTAGACTAGACACCGTTGTTTTCTTAACTTATAGTGATTGCTGAAATAATTGACACAAGTTGACGTGTTAGAAACTTTCTGTAAACAGTGAACTGGTTCTTATTTTCTTGCTAGAGTTCCTTGTCTTTCCCACTGGTATTCGTTGTTCTTCTGGTTAATGTTCTTCCTCAACAATATATGTCCTGTGATTCTTTGCTTGTTCTTTCTTTGTTACGATTTTCCGGTGTAAGTTTTTTCCATAACTTAGCTTCTCTTTGTTTCCTTCTTTATTTGCGTATCCGAGGTGTTTAGTTTCTCCTTGTTTGCTGCCTTCTCTAGTGTATGTTTTTTTGTGTTGATTCCTTCTTCAGTGTATATTCCCTTACTTGTTTTTTCTTTCCTTGTTGCTTTTTTTCAGTGTATGTTCTGTTTCGGTACCTTTGTTTCTCTATTAGTTTTTCTTTTGTGAGAGTTTGAAGTGATTATGTGATTATTAATTTCCATGTAAACTGTAAATATATTTGTGCAAAATATCGTTATTATTCAGATACATATTACTCTTCCTGTTTTGGCAAATCCATAAACTAGTGAAAAGAAGTGAATTTCTTTTTGTCTGTCATTTTTCTTGTGTTTGTCTACAACAAGCACAGTTTTGTAAGCACAGACAAGCACAGACAAGCACAGATAAGCAAGTTACACATGTATGACGCTGTGTTTTGAATCTGCGTTTCATTTTTTTTTGTAATCAACTTGAGCAATAATATCAAACTGAGAAAACAAATGATATCAGTATAATCATATTAATCTGAAATGCATGAATATATTTGATATATTAAATATAAAATACATTCAGTAAATATTACAGCTGATATTTGTATTAATTTAATTTCATAATTATTTTTAATAATACTTTTATTCCCCTTATACCATAAACTTTATTTCCTTTTCTTATTGTATTATTTATATTTCGCATAAGTTTTATAATGGTTAATTAATATTTCGAAATTGTTGTGCTTCATTATTAGTGTTAAAGTTAACAGTAGTTATTACACTTACAACTTAAAGTTAAAGTTAACAGTAGTTATTACACTTACAACTTAAAGTTAAAGTTAAGAGTAGTTATTACACTTACAACTTAAAGTTAAAGTTAACAGTAGTTATTACACTTACAACTTAAAGTTAAAGTTAACAGTAATTATTACACTTACAACTTAAAGTTAAAGTTAACAGTAGTTATTACATTACAACTTAAAGTTAAAGTTAACAGTAGTTATTACACTTACAACTTAAAGTTAAAGTTAACAGTAGTTATTACACTTACAACTTAAAGTTAAAGTTAACAGTAGTTATTACACTTACAACTTAAAGTTAAAGTTAACAGTAATTATTACACTTACAACTTAAAGTTAAAGTTAACAGTAGTTATTACATTACAACTTAAAGTTAAAGTTAACAGTAGTTATTACACTTACAACTTAAAGTTAAAGTTAACAGTAGTTATTACACTTACAACTTCCTCCTGGAGTTGACTCAACTTCTTAAATACTCTATTTGTAGAGAAATATTTTCTACACTTATTTTTTCTTTGATTCTTTTATAATTTAAGCATTAAGGTTGGAACGGTTTTTGATGTTGTATTATAAATCTAAACTACTTTATACATTAGATGATATTCATTAATGGAAGTTTATATGAGACATTAATAATGAGACGTGTCGGCCAGGAGACGTGTCGGCCAGGAGACGTGTCGACCAGGAGACGTGTCGACCAGGAGACGTGTCTGCCAGGAGACGTGTCGGCCAGGAGACGTGTCGGCCAGGAGACGTGTCGGCTAGGAGACGTGTCTGCCAGGAGACGTGTCGGCCAGGAGACGTGTCGACCAGGAGACGTGTCGACCAGGAGACGTGTCTGCCAGGAGACGTGTCGGCCAGGAGACGTGTCGGCCAGGAGACGTGTCGGCTAGGAGACGTGTCTGCCAGGAGACGTGTCGGCAAGGAGACGTGTCGGCCAGGAGACGTGTCGGCCAGGAGACGTGTCGGCCAGGAGACGTGTCGGCCAGGAGACGTGTCAGCCAGGAGACGTGTCAGCCAGGAGACGTGTCGGCCAGGAGACGTGTCGGCCAGGAGACGTGTCGGCCAGGAGACGTGTCACCCAGGAGACGTGTCGGCCAGGAGATGTGTCGGCCAGGAGACGTGTCGGCCAGGAGACGTGTCGCCCAGGAGACGTGTCGGCCAGGAGACGTGTCGGCCAGGAGACGTGTCTGCCAGGAGACGTGTCGGCCAGGAGACGTGTCGGCCAGGAGACGTGTCGGCCAGGAGACGTGTCGGCAAGGAGACGTGTCGGCCAGGAGACGTGTCAGCCAGGAGACGTGTCGGCCAGGAGACGTGTCTGCCAGAAGACGTGTCTGCCAGGAGACGTGTCGCCCAGGAGACGTGTCGGCCAGGAGACGTGTCGGCCAGGAGACGTGTCAGCCAGGAGACGTGTCGGCCAGGAGACGTGTCGGCCAGGAGACGTGTCGGCCAGGAGACGTGTCTGCCAGGAGACGTGTCGGCCAGGAGACGTGTCGGCCAGGAGACGTGTCAGCCAGGAGACGTGTCGGCCAGGAGACGTGTCAGCCAGGAGACGTGTCGGCCAGGAGACGTGTCGGCCAGGAGACGTATCGGCCAGGAGACGTGTCGGCCAGGAGACGTGTCGGCCAGGAGACGTGTCGGCCAGGAGACGTGTCGGCCAGGGTGTAAGATGCTCTGACAAAATTGTTTTTATCACTAAATCAGGTCTCCCGAATTGGTAGATTTTTTTGGACAGTTTTTTGTTTTGTGTTGGTAATGGTCAGTGATTGTTCTGTCGTTAAAAACTTCTCATTATGAAGGTCTTTTAAATACTGTAATATATATTTATTGAAAAGGTATATAATTATGCTTTTGAACCTGTTGAAGATATTGTAACGATAGTGACGCTAACCAAGTTGGGACGCAATTCTTAATACTAAAGTATCTATTGAACGTATAATGACTGTCACTGTCGGAAGAATACCTCTGAAACTACCGTAACTACTGAACCATAGCTACTTCAGTCTTGCTGGAAGGAAACCTTTATAAAACTACCACAGCTGCTGAACCACAGTGACTTGGGTCTTGTTTGGAGGAAACGCGAAGACTGTTGTAGCTACTGAAACATTGTACAAAAGTTGCGTCTTCATAATAGGTTATATCAGTTCACTGCATTTTCTAGCTTGTAAATAGACAAGAATAACTAAAATAACTAGATTCTCATATCTCTACACCAGTCTGAGTTTGGCACCAGCTTGTGCTAGTGAAACAGATCGAAGCCGTACACAGTGTTAGACAGAACTGTAAAAGAAATGCTTTATGTAAAGAACAAGACTTATGGTACTGGGGTTTCAAACGTATATATGAGCAAGAAATTGCAAAAAAATCAGCAATCCTGGAGACAGTAACAATGAAAGGAACTAGCCAGGTTCCAAGAATGGCTATCGAAATCTTTTTGGTCGGCAGATCGAGATTACCATTATTGTCGAATTTATGGTTTTTGCTGTGTATTATGGATAAATATTACAAAATTCGAGAAAAGTACAGATATAAGAAAGGTATTCTGGAAGATGTTAAGTGAATGTGTTGGGAATGTTGAGTGATGCAAGATAATTGCTTGGAGAGACATGAATGTTAGTGTGGGAGACACTGTTGAGTAAGACACAGTGGAAAGGTTTGAAGTGTTTAGTGTATATAGCAGAGTAGAACCTTTAGTTTACATCATGGATACAGCCAGCATATCAACATACATAAAGAGTAAAGACAAAATCGGTACAGCAAAACGCACGAACTGTACATTGGAAAAGAACACTTAAGTTAGTTCAAGATAAAAGTGACCTTTACCACAGATTGTCAGCATCACCAGACCATTTACAACCAAGAACACTACACTGACTTACACTAAGTACACTACACTGACGTACAGTAAGTACACTACACTGACTTACAGTAAATACACTACAATGACGTACAGTAAGTACACTAAAATAAAAGACAAGTAACATGTAAGAATAGCACAGTAACATAAAACAGTACAGAACACATTAAACAGGACAGAGACACACAAAATAGTATATTAACATATAAAATATTATAGTAACACACAAAATAGTAGAATAACACATAAAATAATATAGTGATCCATAAAACATCATAGTGACATGAAACAGTAAACTGAGTCATCAGAGAGCACAGTGACACAATAAACAGCATAATAACACGTGAAACACATATATTAAATAAAACAGTACAAGAACACAGAAGACAGGAAAATATAACAATACAAAACCAGTACAGTAACACAGAAGACCAGTACAGTAACACACAAGACCAGTACAGTAACACAGAAGACCAGTACAGTAACACAGAAGACCAGTACAGTAACACAGAAGACCAGTGCAGTAGCACACAAGACCAGTACAGTAACACAGAAGACCAGTACAGTAACACAGAAGACCAGTACAGTAACACACAAGACCAGTACAGTAACACACAAGACCAGTACAGTAACACAGAAGACCAGTACAGTAACACAGAAGACCAGTACAGTAACACAGAAGACCAGTGCAGTAACACACAAGACCAGTACAGTAACACACAAGACCAGTACAGTAACACACAAGACCAGTACAGTAACACAGAAGACCAGTACAGTAACACAGAAGACCAGTACAGTAACACAGAAGACCAGTACAGTAACAAAGAAGACCAGTACAGTAACAAAGAAGACCAGTACAGTAACACAGAAGACCAGTACAGTAACAAAGAAGACCAGTACAGTAACACAGAAGACCAGTATAGTAACACAGAAGACCAGTACAGTAACAAAGAAGACCAGTACAGTAACACAGAAGACCAGTATAGTAACACAGAAGACCAGTACAATAACACACAAGACCAGTATAGTAAAACACAAGACCAGTATAGTAAAACACAAGACCAGTATAGTAACACAGAAGACCAGTACAGTAACACACAAGACCAGTACAGTAACACACAAGACCAGTACAGTAACACACAAGACCAGTACAGTAACACAGAAGACCAGTACAGTAACACACAAGATCAGTACAGTAACACAGAAGACCAGTACAGTAACACACAAGACCAGTACAGTAACACAGAAGACCAGTACAGTAACACAGAAGACCAGAACAGTAACACACAAGACCAGTACAGTAACAAAGAAGACCAGTACAGTAACACAGAAGACCAGTACAGTAACACAGAAGACCAGTACAGTAACACAGAAGACCAGTACAGTAACACAGAAGACCAGTACAGTAACACAGAAGACCAGTACAGTAACACACAAGACCAGTACAGTAACACACAAGACCAGAACAGTAACACACAAGACCAGTACAGTAACACAGAAGACCAGTACAGTAACACACATGACCAGTACAGTAACACACAAGACCAGTACAGTAACACACAAGACCAGTATAGTAACACAGAAGACCAGTACAATAACACACAAGACCAGTATAGTAACACACAAGACCAGTATAGTAACACAGAAGACCAGTACAGTAACACACAAGACCAGTACAGTAACACACAAGACCAGTACAGTAACACACAAGACCAGTACAGTAACACAGAAGACCAGTACAGTAACACACAAGATCAGTACAGTAACACAGAAGACCAGTACAGTAACACACAAGACCAGTACAGTAACACAGAAGACCAGTACAGTAACACAGAAGACCAGAACAGTAACACACAAGACCAGTACAGTAACACACAAGACCAGTACAGTAACACAGAAGACCAGTACAGTAACACAGAAGACCAGTACAGTAACACAGAAGACCAGTACAGTAACACACAAGACCAGTACAGTAACACACAAGACCAGTACAGTAACACACAAGACCAGTACAGTAACACAGAAGACCAGTACAGTAACACACAAGACCAGTACAGTAACACAGAAGACCAGTACAGTAACACAGAAGACCAGTACAGTAACACACAAGACCAGTATAATAACACACAAGACCAGTACAGTAACACACAAGACCAGTACAGTAACACAGAAGAGCACTAGAGTAACACAGTACAGTAACACAGAAGAACAGAACAGTAACACGAAGAGCACTAGAGTAACACAGTACAGTAACACAGAAGAACAGTACAGTAACACAGAAGAGCACTAGAGTAACACAGTACAGTAACACAGAAGAACAGAACAGTAACACAGAAGAACAGTACAGTAACACAAAAGAACAGTCCAGTAACACAGTACAGTAACACAGAAGAACAGAACAGTAACACAGAAGAACAGCACAGTAACACAGAAGAACAGTACAGTAACACAGAAGAACAAAACTAACACAGAAGAACAGTACAGAAACAGAGTAGTACAGTACATTAACACAGAAGAAGAGTACAGTAGCACAGATGACCAGTACAGTAACACAAAAACCAGTACAGTGACACAATGTCCAGTACAGTAACACAAAGACACAGAAGATCAGAAGAACAGTACAGTAACTTTCTGAGACCTCGCAGCGACTGAGATACCTCTAGTTGTTTCAATGTTAACTCTGGTGAGTTCATTGAATATACGTTAATGAGCAATATGAACAATGCTACTGTTTGGATTTTCATTTATGTTAACCGCGGTAAATGAACACCACAGTGGCTAATGTCAGGGAGGCTGGAGTGGGAATAACACCACCGTGACTACTGTCAGTGAGGCTGGAGTGGGAATAACACCACCGTGACTACTGTCAGGGAGGCTGGAGTGGGAATAACACCACCGTGGCTACAGTCAGGGAGGCTGGAGAGGAAATAACACCTCCGTGACTACTGTCAGGGAGGCTGGAGTGGGAATAAGACCATCTTTGCTACTGTCAGAGAGGCGGGACTAACACCACCGTTGCTACTATTACAAGTAACGATTAATAATTATAATAATAATAATAGTAATAATAATAATAATAATAATAATAATAATAATAATAATAATAATAATAATAATAATAATAATAATAATAATAATAATAATAATAACAATAAAAATTTTATTTGCGACTACTGTCAGCCTCAGTTATCTCTGAGTTACCAGACCTTGCCACGTGGAGGCCAGTGGTTCGTCTTTAAGGTCCGCCCCCCCCCCTCGCCTTCCCCAGGTTCATGTGTCCAGCAATCCATCCGTGGGCCCCCGGATGTCTCCCATTCCACAATTCCCTGACGTCAGCCTCGCCTCTCTCAGTCCCTCTGTCTGCCTTCCAGCCTCAGCCTTCCCCAGGTTCATTTATCCAGGAATCCATCCGTCTGCCTCCGGATGTTTTCCCTTCCCCACTTCCGCAAGTTCAGCCCCACCAACCTGTATTCTTGCTTTCCCCAGGTTCATGTATGCAGGAATCCATCCATCCGCCGCCAGATGTCTCCCCTTCCCACTTACGTAAGGTCAGCCTCAACTACAACCTTCCCCAAGTTCATGTACCCAGGAATCCATCCGTTCGCTCATGGATGTCTTCCCTTCCCCACTTACCTAAGGTCGGCGGTGCCTTCCCAGGATCAGTGTCTCCAGGAGTCCACTTGTGTCACCTCAGGTGGACTCCCTTCCCCACTTCCCCAAAGTCAGCGGTATTCTTGCCTTCCCCAGGTTCATGTATCCAGGAATTCATCCGTCTACCGCCGGATGTCTCCCCTTCCCCACTTACCCAAGGTCAGCCTCAACTGCTGGTATTCTTGCCTTCCCAAGGTTCATGTATCCAGGAATCCATCCGTTCGCTCCCGGATGTATCCCCTTCCCCACTTACCTAAGGTCAGCCTCAACTACAACCTTCCCAAAGCTCATGAATCCAGGAATCCATCCGTTCGCTCCCAGATGTCTTCCCTTCCACATTTACCTAAGGTCGGCAGTGCCTTCCCCGGATCAGCGTCTTCAGGAGTCCACTTGTGTCACCTGAGTGGACTCCCTTCCTCACTTCCCCAGAGTCAGCGGTGCCTTCCCTGGATCAGTGTCTCCAGGAGTCCACTAGTGTCACCTCAGGTGGACTCCCTTCCCCACCTCCCCAAAGTCAGCGGTATTCTTGCTTTCCTCAGGTTCATGTATCCAGGAATTCACCCGTCTACCGCCGGATGTCTCCCCTTCTCCACTTACCTAAGGTCAGCCTCAACTGCTGGTATTCATGCCTTCCCCAGGTTCATGTATCCAGGAATCCATCCGTTCGCTCCCGGATGTATCCCCTTCCCCACTTACCTAAGGTAAGCCTCAACTACAACCTTCCCAAAGCTCATGTATCCAGGAATCCATCCGTTCGCTCCCAGATGTCTTCCATTCCACATTTACCTAAGGTCGGCGGTGCCTTCCCCGGATCAGCGTCTTCAGGAGTCCACTTGTGTCACCTGAGTTGACTCCCTTCCCCACTTCCCCAGAGTCAGCAGTGCCTTCCTCGGATCAGTGTCTCCAGGAGTCCACTAGTGTCACCTCAGGTGGACTCCCTTCCCCACTTCCCCAGAGTCAGCGGTTGCCACCTTCAGTAACCTCGCTGCATGGAAACTTGGTCTTGTCTAGCTGGTCTACGGTAGAGACTGTCCAGGTGGCTGGAATTACTGGAGGGGACACACAGAAAACTGCGTCCAGTAATTACACTCACCAAGACAGCCGCGACCGTACACCAGCTAGACGCCACCAAGCTGCTACACAGTTCGGCCACCAATGGGAGGCTAATTAACATATATTTTGGAAATCCTTTTATGTTACAATATGAATTTATACTTAGTACGAGTTTTTTTTTTTTTACTTATTTAGCAGTTTGAAAGTGTTTGTGAGTGTTTTATTTTATGTGGATGAATGCTCAAGTGTTGAAGAACTTGTCCACCTCCATCAAAACTGTGTTAAATATTACACTTCTTTCATTTTTATTTATTTATTCGTCTTTTGCAGTGAGCACTCAAAAGCTAACATGTGGACAAAGATACAAAGATATAAGTATTTTCACATACATTTATGTTTCGACACACGCACCTTACGCATACACCATTATACATACACTTGCATGCATAAAAAACACACACAATCCCATGCATTACAAATATGCACACATGTTAACAAAGCTCACAATTCTCTACTCTCACTCTAACATGTGTGAGGTCACACATACACGCACACTCATGCACACATACATGTGAACACATTCTCATAGAGATACTTGTACTCACCCACATGATGGTTAAAATTAAACAATGTAGTAGAGGTAATATAAGGGAAATAAGGAAATATTTATGTTCTTCAGTATTCAGAATATGTAAGACAAATTATTAGTTTATAGTATTTTGACGACATTCTATGTGAAACTTGTGAATATGTGAAGATGGGACACGTGTACATGTGTACATCTTATTATGTATGAGTGAATGTAATGTTTACGTATGATGAATGTGTGTCACGTGTACATGGTTTTGTGTATGGATAAGTGTCATGTGTATGTATTATTGTGTATGGCTAAGTGAAATGTTTAGGTATTGTTGTGTATTGATGAATGTCAAATGTGAGTCTCTTAATCTGTTCCATAAAAACTATAACAAATGTATAATAATCTCTGTTTCTCGAGTTTTATAAATGAACTTGAAGGTCGCAGATGGAATAAATTGCAAATGCATACATACATACATACATACATACATACATGCGCGCCTATATATGTATATATATGCAATAAGATCACAGCAAACAGGTGATATTACAATATGCTAAACAACCACTATAAAAATAGTGAAATTCCAAGCGCATTCGTGTGTGTGTGTGTGTGTATGTGTGTGTGTGTGTGTGTGTGTGTGTGTGTGTGTGTGTGTGTGTGTGTGTGTGTGTGTTTGTTTGTTTGTTTTAACATAGTATGTTAACAATCCTCTGTTTCAGTGACACCTGGTCTACATGATGGCTTTTTTTTGTATATTTTGTCTTTTGACCAATGTACAGTGACATCATACGTCTTTAAGACCACATTTGAGACCACATAACATTATCTAAGACCCAGTTTTTTGGGTAAATATTTACCATCGTTCTTGCGAAGTGCTGCTCTCCTTAATGTAAGTGATCTTCACTTAGGTATTTAAGTGTTCACGCATCATCCGCATATTTCCTTCCCTTTCTGAATTCACACACTTCTTTCTTACGCATATTTTGTCTTTTCCATCTTTGCCTCATTTCTTTCAAACTGACTGGCTAAGTCTGCTGTCAGCAGAGTCAGCCAGGCTGACAGCAGAGTTAGCCAGGCTGACAGCTGTACCACGGAACTGTGCTCTTCTTTATTGCTAATTTTTATGTAGTTCATACAAGTTTTCTTCTGATGTTTACTTTTCACTTTGGTGTACACACACAACACTACAAACACACTACTACGAACACACATATATACATACATGTGCACAAGTTCTCAAAAGCATACCTGCACTCTCCCTCATGAGTGTTTAAATTTAACAATATTGTATATATAGTGTAAGAGAATTAAGAAATTTCTTGATTATATAATTTCAATTTTCTTAAGAAAATGGAAGGGAGGTTTCAGTATTTTGAGCAAATATTTTGGGAAAAGATGTTAATATGTGAAGTGACTAACTTGAGAGACTTGTGGTTAAGACAAAGATATTCTTATAAATCATTTTAAAATACACGTTGTTGTAGTAGAATTAATTATTAAGTAAGTCAGTATTCACACATACACTTCTTTCACATCTTCTTTAATGACGTAAAAAAAATTCACCGTCACAGATGCAAAACAAAAACTTTCGGTGATGAAAATAAAAATTGTTAACTTGGATGATTCGATCTCTTGACAATAAGAATTTTGGTGGTGGCTGCCATAACCTGGCCAGTACGACTGTGTGTTAATGTCTCCCATACTGTTGTTATGTACTGTGATGTATCAATGTTAACATATATTGCACACTGACTGTTGTGATGCACTATGATGCAGGGATACATTGCACACTGAATGTTGTGGTGCACTATCTTGCAGTGATATATTGCACACTGACTGTTGTGGTTCATTATGTTGCAGAGATATATTGCACACTGACTGCTGTGGTGCACTATGTTGCAGAGATATATTGCACACTGAATGTTGTGGTGCACTATGTTGCAGAGATATATGGTACAAAGTCAGGAACTAATGAAAAAGATGCAGTTGTAGAAAGGAACTATTGAATGAAAAAGTTTGTTTTCACCACCATAGTTGTGTTGAGATGTGTACAAAGTATGTCTGCTACACCCGAGATAATAACACAGGTTATTAACAAACAGGTTACATACATGTAACCTGCTTGGTAAATACCTGATAGAAGACATCTTGGAAAGAATCTTTCCTTATGATTCTGTTGGTAGGATTCCTGTGTATAAGTTTGGACACTGTTGGAAGAATACTACTGGAAGGATTGTTACCAGAAGACTATTGGTAAAAAAATCTTTGGTAGGTTTCTGCTGGAAATAGAGTGTTGGCAGGACTCTGTTGGTAAAAGACTTGAGGTTGTGGTTTGTTTGTTACGTAAAAGATGAATCAAGTCAAGGTACACGTCTGCGTGATCGTGGTGTCTCTACGGAAATGATCCATTCAGCGACTTTTTTTCAATACAACACAGAAGATCAGTACAGTAACACTGAGGAACAGTGCAGTAACACTGAGGAAGAGTGCAGTAACACTAAGAAACAGTGCAGTAACACTGAGGAAGAGTGCAGTAACACTGAGGAAGAGTGCAGTAACACTGAGGAAGAGTGCAGTAACACTGAGGAAGAGTGCAGTAACACTGAGGAAGAGTGCAGTAACACTGAGGAACAGTGAAGTAACACTGAGGAAGAGTGCAGTAACACTGAGGAAGAGTGCAGTAACACTGAGGAAGAGTGCAGTAACACTGAGGAAGAGTGCAGTAACACTGAGGAAGAGTGCAGTAACACGAGGAAGAGTGCAGTAACACTGAGGAAGAGTGCAGTAACACTGAGGAAGAGTGCAGTAACACTGAGGAAGAGTGCAGTAACACTGAGGAAGAGTGCAGTAACACTGAGGAAGAGTGCAGTAACACTGAGGAAGAGTGCAGTAACACTGAGGAACAGTGAAGTAACACTGAGGAACAGTGCAGTAAACTGAGGAACAGTGCAGTAACACTGAGGAACAGTGCAGTAACACTGAGGAACAGTGCAGTAACACTGAGGAACAGTACAGTAACACTGAGGAACAATGCAGTAACACTGAGGAACAGTGCAGTAACACTGAGGAACAGTGCAGTAAAACTGAGGAACAGTACAGTAACACTGAGGAACAGTACAGTAACACTGAGGAACAGTACAGTAACACTGAGGAACAGAGCAGTAACACTAAGGAACAGTGCAGTAACACTGAGGAACAGTGCAGTAACACTGAGGAACAGTGCAATAACACTGAGGAACAGTGCAGTAACACTGAGGAACAGTACAGTAACACTGAGGAACAGTGCAGTAACACTGAGGAACAGTACAGTAACACTGAGGAACAGTGCAGTAACACTGAGGAACAATGCAGTAAACACTGAGGAACAGTGCAGTAACACTGAGGAACAGTGCAGTAACACTGAAGAAGAGTGCAGTAACACTGAAGAACAGTGCAGTAACACTGAGGAACAGTGCAGTAACACTGAGGAACAGTGCAGTAACACTGAGGAACAGTGCAGTAACACTGAGCAACAGTACAGTAACACTGAGGAACAGTGCAGTAACACTGAGGAACAGTGCAGTAACACTGAGGAACAGTGCAGTAACACTGAGGAACAGTACAGTAACACAGAGGAACAGTGCAGTAACACTGAGGAACAGTACAGTAGCACTGAGAAACAGTACAGTAACACTGAGGAACAGTGCAGTAACACTGAGGAACAGTACAGTAACACTGAGGAACAGTACAGTAACACTGAGGAACAGTGCAATAACACTGAGGAACAGTACAGTAACACTGAGGAACAGTGCAGTAACACTGAGGAACAGTGCAGTAACACTGAGGAACAGTGCAGTAACACTGAGGAACAGTACAGTAACACAGAGGAACAGTGCAGTAACACTGAGGAACAGTACAGTAGCACTGAGGAACAGTACAGTAACACTGAGGAACAGTGCAGTAACACTGAGGAACAGTACAGTAACACTGAGGAACAGTACAGTAACACTGAGGAACAGTGCAGTAACACTGAGGAACATTGCAGTAACACTGAGGAACAGTGCAGTAACACTGAAGAAGAGTGCAGTAACACTGAGGAACAGTACAGTAACACTGAGGAACAGTACAGTAACACTAAGGAACAGTGCAGTAACACTGAGGAAGAGTGCAGTAACACTAAGAAACAGTGCAGTAACACTGAGGAAGAGTGCAGTAACACTGAGGAAGAGTGCAGTAACACTGAGGAAGAGTGCAGTAACACTGAGGAAGAGTGCAGTAACACTGAGCAAGAGTGCAGTAACACTGAGGAACAGTGAAGTAACACTGAGGAAGAGTGCAGTAACACTGAGGAAGAGTGCAGTAACACTGAGGAAGAGTGCAGTAACACTGAGGAAGAGTGCAGTAACACTGAGGAAGAGTGCAGTAACACTGAGGAAGAGTGCAGTAACACTGAGGAAGAGTGCAGTAACACTGAGGAAGAGTGCAGTAACACTGAGGAACAGTACAGCAACACTGAGGAAGAGTGCAGTAACACTGAGGAAGAGTGCAGTAACACTGAGGAACAGTGAAGTAACACTGAGGAACAGTGCAGTAAACTGAGGAACAGTGCAGTAACACTGAGGAACAGTGCAGTAACACTGAGGAACAGTGCAGTAACACTGAGGAACAGTACAGTAACACTGAGGAACAATGCAGTAACACTGAGGAACAGTGCAGTAACACTGAGGAACAGTGCAGTAAAACTGAGGAACAGTACAGTAACACTGAGGAACAGTACAGTAACACTGAGGAACAGTACAGTAACACTGAGGAACAGAGCAGTAACACTAAGGAACAGTGCAGTAACACTGAGGAACAGTGCAGTAACACTGAGGAACAGTGCAATAACACTGAGGAACAGTGCAGTAACACTGAGGAACAGTACAGTAACACTGAGGAACAGTGCAGTAACACTGAGGAACAGTACAGTAACACTGAGGAACAGTGCAGTAACACTGAGGAACAATGCAGTAACACTGAGGAACAGTGCAGTAACACTGAGGAACAGTGCAGTAACACTGAAGAAGAGTGCAGTAACACTGAAGAACAGTGCAGTAACACTGAGGAACAGTGCAGTAACACTGAGGAACAGTGCAGTAACACTGAGGAACAGTGCAGTAACACTGAGGAACAGTACAGTAACACTGAGAACAGTGCAGTAACACTGAGGAACAGTACAGTAACACAGAGGAACAGTGCAGTAACACTGAGGAACAGTACAGTAGCACTGAGGAACAGTACAGTAACACTGAGGAACAGTGAAGTAACACTGAGGAACAGGACAGTAACACTGAGGAACAGTACAGTAACACTGAGGAACAGTGCAGTAACACTGAGGAACATTGCAGTAACACTGAGGAACAGTGCAGTAACACTGAGGAACAGTACAGTAACACAGAGGAACAGTGCAGTAACACTGAGGAACAGTACAGTAGCACTGAGGAACAGTACAGTAACACTGAGGAACAGTGCAGTAACACTGAGGAACAGTACAGTAACACTGAAGAACAGTACAGTAACACTGAGGAACAGTGCAGTAACACTGAGGAACAGTACAGTAACACTGAGGAACAGTGCAGTAACACTGAGGAACAGTGCAGTAACACTGAGGAACAGTGCAGAAACACTGAGGAACAGTACAGTAACACAGAGGAACAGTGCAGTAACACTGAGGAACAGTACAGTAGCACTGAGGAACAGTACAGTAACACTGAGGAACAGTGAAGTAACACTGAGGAACAGGACAGTAACACTGAGGAACAGTACAGTAACACTGAGGAACAGTGCAGTAACACTGAGGAACATTGCAGTAACACTGAGGAACAGTGCAGTAACACTGAAGAAGAGTGCAGTAACACTGAGGAACAGTACAGTAACACTGAGGAACAGTACAGTAACACTGAGGAACAGTGCAGTAACACTGAGGAACAGTACAGTAACACTGAGGAACAGTGCAGTAACACTGAGGAACAGTACAGTAACACTGAGGAACAGTGCAGTAACACTGAGGAACAGTGCAGTAACACTGAGAACAGTGCAGTAAACACTGAGGAACAGTACAGTAACACTGAGGAACAGTGCAGTAACACTGAGGAACAGTACAGTAACACTGAGGAACAGTGCAGTAACACTGAGGAACAGTACAGTAACACTGAGGAACAGTGCAGTAACACTGAGGAACAGTGCAGTAACACTGAGGAACAGTACAGTAACACTGAGGAACAGTGCAGTAACACTGAGGAACAGTACAGTAACACTGGGGAACAGTGCAGTAACACTGAGGAACAGTACAGTAACACTGAGGAACAGTACAGTAACACTGAGGAACAGTACAGCAACACTGAGGAACAGTACAGTAACACTGAGGAACAGTGCAGTAACACTGAGGAACAGTGCAGTAAACTGAGGAACAGTGCAGTAACACTGAGGAACAGTTCAGTAACACTGAGGAACAGTGCAGTAACACTGAGGAACAGTGCAGTAACACTGAGGAACAGTGCAGTAACACTGAGGAACAGTACAGTAACACTGAGGAAGAGTGCAGTAACACTAAGAAACAGTGCAGTAACACTGAGGAAGAGTGCAGTAACACTGAGGAAGAGTGCAGTAACACTGAGGAAGAGTGCAGTAACACTGAGGAAGAGTGCAGTAACACTGAGCAAGAGTGCAGTAACACTGAGGAACAGTGAAGTAACACTGAGGAAGAGTGCAGTAACACTGAGGAAGAGTGCAGTAACACTGAGGAAGAGTGCAGTAACACTGAGGAAGAGTGCAGTAACACTGAGGAAGAGTGCAGTAACACTGAGGAAGAGTGCAGTAACACTGAGGAAGAGTGCAGAAAACACTGAGGAAGAGTGCAGTAACACTGAGGAACAGTACAGCAACACTGAGGAAGAGTGCAGTAACACTGAGGAAGAGTGCAGTAACACTGAGGAACAGTGAAGTAACACTGAGGAACAGTGCAGTAAACTGAGGAACAGTGCAGTAACACTGAGGAACAGTGCAGTAACACTGAGGAACAGTGCAGTAACACTGAGGAACAGTACAGTAACACTGAGGAACAATGCAGTAACACTGAGGAACAGTGCAGTAACACTGAGGAACAGTGCAGTAAAACTGAGGAACAGTACAGTAACACTGAGGAACAGTACAGTAACACTGAGGAACAGTACAGTAACACTGAGGAACAGAGCAGTAACACTAAGGAACAGTGCAGTAACACTGAGGAACAGTGCAGTAACACTGAGGAACAGTGCAATAACACTGAGGAACAGTGCAGTAACACTGAGGAACAGTACAGTAACACTGAGGAACAGTGCAGTAACACTGAGGAACAGTACAGTAACACTGAGGAACAGTGCAGTAACACTGAGGAACAATGCAGTAACACTGAGGAACAGTGCAGTAACACTGAGGAACAGTGCAGTAACACTGAAGAAGAGTGCAGTAACACTGAAGAACAGTGCAGTAACACTGAGGAACAGTGCAGTAACACTGAGGAACAGTGCAGTAACACTGAGGAACAGTGCAGTAACACTGAGGAACAGTACAGTAACACAGAGGAACAGTGCAGTAACACTGAGGAACAGTACAGTAGCACTGAGGAACAGTACAGTAACACTGAGGAACAGTGCAGTAACACTGAGGAACAGTACAGTAACACTGAAGAACAGTACAGTAACACTGAGGAACAGTGCAGTAACACTGAGGAACAGTACAGTAACACTGAGAACAGTGCAGTAACACTGAGGAACAGTGCAGTAACACTGAGGAACAGTGCAGTAACACTGAGGAACAGTACAGTAACACAGAGGAACAGTGCAGTAACACTGAGGAACAGTACAGTAGCACTGAGGAACAGTACAGTAACACTGAGGAACAGTGAAGTAACACTGAGGAACAGTACAGTAACACTGAGGAACATACAGTAACACTGAGGAACAGTGCAGTAACACTGAGGAACATTGCAGTAACACTGAGGAACAGTGCAGTAACACTGAAGAAGAGTGCAGTAACACTGAGGAACAGTACAGTAACACTGAGGAACAGTACAGTAACACTGAGGAACAGTGCAGTAACACTGAGGAACAGTACAGTAACACTGAGGAACAGTGCAGTAACACTGAGGAACAGTACAGTAACACTGAGGAACAGTGCAGTAACACTGAGGAACAGTGCAGTAACACTGAGGAACAGTGCAGTAACACTGAGGAACAGTACAGTAACACTGAGGAACAGTGCAGTAACACTGAGGAACAGTACAGTAACACTGAGGAACAGTGCAGTAACACTGAGGAACAGTACAGTAACACTGAGGAACAGTGCAGTAACACTGAGGAACAGTGCAGTAACACTGAGGAACAGTACAGTAACACTGAGGAACAGTGCAGTAACACTGAGGAACAGTACAGTAACACTGGGGAACAGTGCAGTAACACTGAGGAACAGTACAGTAACACTGAGGAACAGTACAGTAACACTGAGGAACAGTACAGCAACACTGAGGAACAGTACAGTAACACTGAGGAACAGTGCAGTAACACTGAGGAACAGTACAGTAACCCTGAGGAACAGTACAGTAACACTGAGGAACAGTACAGCAACACTGAGGAACAGTACAGTAACACCGAGGAACAGTACAGTAACACTGAAGAACAGTACAGTAACACTGAGGAACAGTACAGCAACACTGAGGAACAGTACAGTAACACTGAGGAACAGTACAGTAACACTGAGGAACAGTGCAGTAACACTGAGGGACAGTGCAGTAACACTGAGGAACAGTGCAGTATCACTGAGGAACAGTACAGTAACACTGAGGAACAGTGCAGTAACACTGAAGAAGAGTGCAGTAACACTGAAGAAGAGTGCAGTATCACTGAGGAACAGTACAGCAACACTGAGGAACAGTGCAGTAACACTGAGGAACAGTACAGTAACACTGAGGAACAGTACAGTAACACTGAAGAACAGTGCAGTAACACTGAGGAACAGTACAGTAACACTGAGGTACAGTGCAGTAACACTGAGGAACAGTGCATTAACACTGAAGAAGAGCGCAGTAACACTGAGGAACCGTACAGTAACACTGAGGAACAGTGCAGTAACACTGAGGAACAGTACAGTAACACTGAGGAACAGTACAGTAACACTGAGGAACAGTGCAGTAACACTGAAGAACAGTGCAGTAACACTGAGGAACAGTGCAGTAACACTGAAGAAGAGTGCAGTAACACTGAGGAACAGTACAGTAACACTGAGGAACAGTGCAGTAACACTGAGGAACAGTGCAGTAACACTGAAGAAGAGTGCAGTAACACTGAAGAGTGCAGTAACACTGAGGAACAGTACAGTAACACTGAGGAACAGTACAGTAACACTGAGGAACAGTACAGTAACACTGAGGAACAGTACAGTAACACTGAGGAACAGTGCAGTAACACTGAAGAAGAGTGCAGTAACACTGAGGAACAGTACAGTAACACTGAGGAACAGTACAGTAACCCTGAGGAACAGTACAGTAACACTGAGGAACAGTACAGTAACACTGAGGAACAGTACAGTAACACTGAGGAACAGTACAGTAACCCTGAGGAACAGTACAGTAACACTGAGGAACAGTACAGTAGCACTGAGGAACAGTACAGTAACACTGAGGAACAGTACAGTAACACTGAGGAACAGTACAGTAACACTGAGGAACAGTACAGTAGCACTGAGGAACAGTACAGTAACACTGAGGAACAGTGCAGCAACACTCAGGAACAGTGCAGCAACACTGAGGAACAGTGCAGCAACACTGAGGAACAGTACAGTAACACTAAGGAACAGTACAGTATCACTGAGGAACAGTGCAGTATCACTGAGGAACAGTACAGTAACACTGAGGAACAGTACAGTAACACTGAGGAACAGTGCAGTAACACTGAGGAACAGTACAGTAACACTGAGGAACAGTGCAGTAACACTGAAGAACATTGCAGCAACACTGAGGAACAGTGCAGTAACACTGAGGAACAGTACAGTAACACTGAGGAACAGTACAGTAACACTGAGGAACAGTGCAGTAACACTGAGGAACAGTACAGTAATACTGAGGAACAGTGCAGTAACCTGTACCTTCCCAGCCACACATTTACTGTTCTTGACTAATTAACCAAACAACTGTAACTCATAACTTATTAAATAAGCAATTACAAGTTCTAACTTAGCTACCAAACAGAACTCGTATCGTTATTATTATTATTATTGCTATTAAAACTATTATTATTACTATTATTCATATTTTTCAACTTTTAACATATAAACGGTTTTCTGTTTTACTCCAGCGGACACCTGTAGATAACGACACTTGCGTTAAGTTCAGGGAATTTATTAAGCGAAATGTTTCACAACGAGTGACATAATCAGGACACATGAAGTCACTCGTAGCAATACTTATCCTTTTAATGAATAAACTGAATGGTACATGTGTGCTTTTATCCAGTGTCGGTATCACTATACCATTTCAATTGGAATTTTTTGTTGTGTACTCTAACTGGTACTCAGGTTTCGTAATATGATTCTATCAGTTGTTTTGTATTACAAAAGGAATATTGATTTTGTACTCTAAGGGATCTCTGGTTTTTACATTCTGCATCCAAAAATATATAACAAATGTTCATAAGGCTTATATTTCCTTGTTCAAAAATACAAAAATTTGTAAATAGTGTATAGTAATTTTCAAACAGCTGACAGAAAAACTTCTCTTATAATCTGTAAATTACTGGATGTATTTTGGTCGCTCTGTGATTCCATAAAAGTATCCCTGTATTCCATAACTACAATTCCCAGTACACGATACTGGAATAGTGCAGAGTGCGGCATAAGTTGATAAAATTGTTAAATAATAACTTTGAAGATTTGAAGTGGATCAGAAGAACCATTCACAGGTCATCATGAAGAAACTAATATCCTAATTTCATAAAAAATTGGTAAATTAGTAAATTACAGAACTTAAATCTAGTTTTATGAAAGCTTAGTTTACATAACATTCAAATGTTTAACAATGGTCAAAGTTATGGAACATTAATGTTAGAGAGACATAAAAGAACAATAAGTTGATTTATCCCACGATAAATAAAGTCAGACACTGCGACTTATTTATGATCAGGAAAAACATTCTCCAGTTATTTTATACAAACTAATCTGATTAAAAAAAATACATATGATGAGTTAGAGTCTAAGATGAAGAGATTGTTTCTCTTGTGGAAAACATCAGCACTAAAAGCTTAATTAAAGCTGTCTAGAAGAAGCATTTACCGGTTATTGTACAGAATCCAAAATAATGCGCTACACAGCTTCAACTCTAGCAACGTTCCATCCATTTCATGCAATACATCAACCAGTGAAGATTGATGCAGTTCATAATTTTTATATTTTAATCAGCGGAAATTTTAAATGTGTAAAGTAAAAGAAAACAAGCGCAGCTAATGTGATTTTTATTGAGGCAACGTTTCACTCTCCAGGAACTTTGTCAAGCCGTTACGTAACGGCTTGACAAAGCTCCTGGAGAGCGAAACGTTGCCACAATAAAAATTTCACATTAGCTTCACTTGTGTCCTTTTACTTTACATATTGTCGGTAATTATACCAACATAATTACAATTTTAAACCTGTATGGGACAGTGGCATTAATGGGTCACTTTCAAATTCGATTGAAGCAAGGAGAGTATAAGTCCAGTTACTTGGATCAAGAGCCCCTCACCAGCATAAAGGGAAAAGAATGCGGTTAGTTGAAATAATAATTTCGAGATTAAAAGTGGCAAAATGGCATCTGTATTTAATGTAACAATCTTCTAAGTAGGATAAACTACTGTTGAAATTTTGAAGGTGATGTGGAAAACAATCAAGAAATTTTTTATTTAGCATTAGGCGCCACACGTACAAATATTCCTATGAACTTCGCTCTTGTTACATTACACGAACGATGAAAATTTGATTACAATCGAGAAAGTCGTTCTCGAATAAACGAGTTTTTGTGTGAAAGGAAACAAAAAAAATATGGGTGAGAATATTCGGAAAAATTGGAGTCTTCCTTTGTAAACTTATAAATGCCATGATTTCCAGTTTACTTAGCTGATTTACATTCTATTTACAATTCTCCACAATCCTATAGGAAAACACTTTTCATTTGTTAAAACTAGCAAAAATAACAAATTGGTTGCACATTAAGTCCAAACAGAGGAATCGGCTTGCAGTTGAAATTGATATTCGTTGTGCATTATCAAGTACGACTCCTAACATTATCAAGTACAACTCCTAACATCATCAAGTACGACTCCAAAGCATTATCAGTACCACTCCTAACATTATCAAGTACAACTCCTAACATTATCAGGTACAACTCCTAACATTATCAAGTACAACTCCTAACAATATCAAGTACCACTCCTAACATTATCAAGTAGAACTCCTAACATTATCAAGTACCACTCCTAACATTATCAAGTACCACTCCTAACATTATCAAGTACAACTCCTAACATTATCAAGTACCACTCCTAACATTATCAAGTACAACTCCTAACATTATCAAGTTCCACTCCTAACATTATCAAGTACAACTCCTAACATTATCAAGTACAACTCCTAACATCATCAAGTACGACTCCAAAGCATTATCAGTACCACTCCTAACATTATCAAGTACAACTCCTAACATTATCAGGTACAACTCCTAACATTATCAAGTACAACTCCTAACATTATCAAGTACCACTCCTAACATTATCAAGTACCACTCCTAACATTATCAAGTACAACTCCTAACATTATCAAGTACAACTTCTAACATTATCAAGTACAACTCCTAACATTATCAAGTTCCACTCCTAACATTATCAAGTACAACTCCTAACATTATCAAGTACAACTCCTAACATCATCAAATACCACTCCTAACATTATCAAGTACCACTCCTAACATAATCAAGTACCACTCCTAACATTATCAAGTACCACTCCTAACATTGTCAAGTACAACTCCTAACATTATCAAGTACAACTCCTAACATTATCAAGTACCACTCCTAACATTATCAAGTACCACTCCAAATATTATCAAGTACCACTCCTAACATTATCAAGTACCACTCCTAACATTATCAAGTACCACTCCTAACATTATCAAGTACCACTCCTAACATTATCAAGTACCACTCCTAACATTATCAAGTACTACTCCTAACATTATCAAGTACCACTCCTAACATTATCAAGTACCATTCCAAATATTATCAAGTACCACTCCTAACATTATCAAGTACCACTCCTAACATTATCAAGTACCACTCCTAACATTATCAAGTACCACTCCTATCATTATCAAGTACCACTCCTAACATTATCAATTACCACTCCTACTATTGAAGAGCTTGTCAGTGAGAAGAGAATCCAATAGTCTGGTTGCAAAGAAAAGTGAAATAATCATATTTCAATTAAAAAATGTTGATTGTATACTTCATAATTTCAAAATTATGTTCGTTAGAAAGAAATTTCGCTGCGAAATGTTAGACATGTATTCATTTATTTCCAGGAAATTATGTTTGTATGAAATATATTTCAGTCCAAAATGTTAGATATCTATTACTTTATTTAACTTCTCGAATTTCTGCTTATAAGAAATATATTCCAAATCAAATTGTCTGGTATCTTTTCTTTGTCTTTATATATCATAACTTAAAAAAGGAAATGGTCTACGATATTTTTATAATTGGGTTGGTGGTCCATGAGCTGCAACGAGTTGAGAACCACTGGTCTAGGCAGCATGTTGTGTGTGCATCGAGAATGCAATCAAAGAGTTAGGTTCAATTATATCAATAATTTTCACTCTAGAGTACGCAGGAACACTGGCTGCAGTTTTACGAATGTTATTAGTCTGTCATTGATTAGGACGCTCAACCCTTCAAACGAATATGGACGTCCTTCTCCCTATCGCCAGTAAAACGTCTCATTCTTGCACTTGAGGCTAAGCACTGCAAGTGAGGTGCTGGTAGGGCAGATTAATGCCACATGATCTGCCGTATTAAATAGTTAAATCTATTAATTGTTTCATGAGTAATAATTTCCCGTGTGATAATTTCCTTTAATTTATTAATGAATTAAACAATGTAGTCCACTACCAGTAACAAAGTATTTAAAAATATTCCTACAAAAGTCAGGCTTTTGTGGGAAGCTTCCAGAAGCTGTGTCAAGAGTGAGAGTAACCTCTTCTAAAGGTTGTGTCAAGAGTGAGAGTAAGCTCTTCTGAAGGTTGTCAAGAGTGAGAGTAAGCTCTTCTGAAGGTTGTGTCAAGAGTGAGAGTAAGCTCTTTTGAAGGAAGACAGCAGATAAAGATAAGTTCACCCTGTATTTTGGAAATTATAAATTCCCATAAAAAATGTAAACATAAATTGTGAGTTACACGCTGGACTAACAAACAGATGTGAGGTACAATGGTAGACACATACGAAACAAAACTCTACGACAACGATGTCTGAGATGAGGTAACCACTAAATACCACTGACAGTTCCATTTATATACTGTATCTGATACCACTCTGTTTTTAACTGCCCACTGTGACGAAAACTATGTTTTGTTGAGGTTGTTACTGTAATTAGCATATTTGCCATGGCATGTGTCTTTGCTTTAAAATTATGAGTTAGGTGGTTCTTGCATTATTGCAGTGATATGGTAAGTGAGGTGTACTGGGCGGGTATATAGTATGTTTAGTTAGGAGTACTGGATGGGTATATGTTGGGGTTAATTAGATGTACTGGGTGAGTATATGGTGGAATGAAAGCAACGTCTTCTGTTTGAGGGAGGTGATGGTGTAATAAGTGGATATTATGTTACGGTGTCAGAACAGTATATTGAGTGGCTATATGATTTTGTGACAGATTTACTGAGGCAGAATAGTTTGGTGATAGGTTGATGTCAGTGAGGTGCACTGGACAGGATACCCTATCAGTGAGGTGAACTATGTAGGATGTCAGTGAGATGACAAAAGCTTTCTTGGTGAGAATATGATGAAAAAAGAATGAGATGTATCCTGTATCTAGGTAACAACAGGCGAAGACGACGCCTTGAGGGAAACCACATCCACTATACCCACTCAGGGAAGGGTTTTAACATTAAGTTGACTTACTGGTTTAGTCACCCATTTCAAGAATTCTTTGAGTTGATTTTAACAAACTGGATGCCATAACTATGTAACAAAATTCCCCAGTGACAAATGAGACCGAACCGGAATAGAAAGCCATGTGATATTAAACTTTTGCAAGGTTGATGCAGTAACCAACTTTCTTAACGTCCTCCAACGTTGGTATTCAAACGTTTAGTAAAGGATGACTCAGGTGGATGACCATTTGCATGGGAATATTTCAGGTCAATAACCTCTCATCAATAGTCAGTGTGGTATGAGAAACACATTCCATTCTATCTGAATTTTTTAAAATTGATTTGCAAATCAACAATAAATGAGATATAAAATAAAGGCGATAAAACCTTTTGAAGTATGAATATAAATCACGTGTTAAGTCTCGTTAAACAATCGTCCATTTAACCGTCATAACAGCAGTGATACACTGACTGTGATTATAAGGACGAACTGCATTCACGGACAAAGGTGAAACCTGGAGGCGACACAAGTTCTCTCCTTCTCCACAAGGTCGCTGCTGCTTGAAAGTTTATGTAGGAAATTGTCAAGGATTCCTGCAGGGACTATGATGTGCGGTGAAGGACAACAGACAAAATATTAAATTTACAATATTATAAAAATAATCCTGTTACTGGAGAGCCTTAAAGATAAAAATCCCATGCTTGCAAAATAATGAAGAACAATGAGTAGAAATGCGTCTTTATCGCTCTAGATCCGGTTTTGAGATGAGTTTTTATTTGAGAGAAGATGTGGCTGGTTAGGGTAACGCAATCTAATACCGATTTTTTCCCAAAGATTTCGTTATCTAAACATATTTCTCATTGACGACATTCCCTCGTTATTTATGTCCTTCATTCGTGTGTAATCGTTTGGCCCCATTCAGTATTTCTTCAAGGGAAAATAAGCAAAATTTATTATAAAATAATTAACATTTTTATTATTATTATTTTTTTTTTCAACAAGTTGGTCGTCTCCCACCGAGGCAGGGTGACCCAAAAAAGAAAGAAAATCCCCAAACAGAAAATACTTTCATCATCATTCAACACTTTCACCACACTCACACATTATCACTGCTTTTGCAGAGGTGTTCAGAATACAACAGTTTAGAAGCATATACGTATAAAGATACACAACATATCCCTCCAAACTGCCAATAATCCCAAACCCTCCTTTAAAGTGCAGGCATTGTACTTCCGATTTCCAGGACTCAAGTCCGACTATAAGAAAATAACCGGTTTCCCTGAATCCCTTCACTAAATATTACCCTGCTCACACTCCAACAGATCGTCAGGTCCCAAGTATCATTCGTCTCCATTCACTCCTATCTAACACGCTCATGCACGCTTGCTGGAAGTCCAAGCCCCTCGCCCACAAAACCTCCTTTACCCCCTCTTTCCAACCCTTTCGAGGACGACCCCTACCCCTCTTTCCTTCCCCTATAGATTTATATGCTTTCCATGTCATTCTACTTGATCCATTCTCTCTAAATGACCAAACCACCTCAACAACCCCTCTTCTGCCCTCTGACTAATGCTTTTATTAACTCCACACCTTCTCCTAATTTCCACACTCCGAATTTTCTGCATAATATTTACACCACACATTGCCCTTAGACAGGACATCTCCACTGCCTCCAACCGTCTCCTCGCTGCTGCATTTACCACCCAAGCTTCACATCCATATAAGAGTGTTGGTACTACTATACTTTCATACATTCCCTTCTTTGCCTCCATAGATAACGTTTTTTGACTCCACATATACCTCAACGCACCACTCACCTTTTTTCCCTCATCAATTCTATGATTAACCCTTCCTTCATAAATCCATCCGCCGACACGTCAACTCCCAAGTATCTGAAAACATTCACTTCTTCCATACTCCTCCTCCCCAATTTGATATCCAATTTTTCTTTATCTAAATCATTTGATACCCTCATCACCTTACTCTTTTCTATGTTCACTTTCAACTTTCTACCTTTACACACATTCTCAAACTCATCCACTAACCTTTGCAATTTTCTTTAGAATCTCCCATAAGCACAGTTATCATCAGCAAAAAGTAACTGTGTCAATTCCCATTTTGAATTTGATTCCCATAATTTAATCCCACCCCTCCCGAACACCCTAGCATTTACTTCTTTTACAACCCCATCTATAAATATATTAAACAACCATGGTGACATTACACAATCCCTGTCTAAGACCTACTTTTACCGGGAAGTATTCTCCCTCTCTTCTACACACCCTAACCTTAGCCTCAAATATCCTCATAAAAGCTCTTTACAGCATTTAGTAACTTACCACCTATTCCATAAACTTGCAACATCTGCCACATTGCTCCTCTATCCACTCTATCATATGCCTTTTCTAAATCCATAAATGCAAAAAAAAACTTCCCTACCTTTATCTAAATACTGTTCACATATATGCTTCAATGTAAACACTTGATCTACACATCCCCTACCCACTCTGAAGCCTCCTTGCTCATCCGCAATTCTACATTCTGTCTTCCCTCTAATTCTTTCGATTATAACTCTACCGTATACTTTTCCTGGTATACTCAGTAAACTTATTCCTCTATAATTTTTACAATCTCTTTTGTCCCCTTTCCCTTTATATAAAGGGACTATACATGCTCTCCGCCAATCCCTAGGTACCTTCCCCTCTTTCATACATTTATTAAACAAAAATACCAACCACTCCAACACTATATCCCCCCTGTTTTAACATTTCTGTCATGATCCCATCAGTTCCAGCTGCTTTACCCCCTTTCATTCTACGTAATGCCTCACGTACCTCCACCACACTTACATTCTGCTCTTCTTCACTCCTAAAAGATGGTATTATTATTATTATTATTATTATTATTATTATTATTATTATTATTATTATTATTATTATTATTATTAAACTAGCACCCTAGATGTATTTTCCACCATTTTCTTTTAGCATTATTCACGTTTTTTTTATTTCAATGGTTTCTAAATTTAAACATTCGAAGTAGCGACAATTATTTCTTACTTAAATTTCAGTATTAATGGAATTGACAGCAAATGTTAAGCCCATTGAGAGTTCCAGCAGAAACCATGATGGAATTTTATGTAAACTATGCTAAGATATGTACATATGTTTACTTATATATGAACCTTAACAGTCAAAGTCTTGACACAAATATATATTCAGGTATTCCCGTGTCTTGAGAGTTTCTAGTCTTGTTGAGTCTTGTCATAATGTGTTGTCTTGGTGTGTCTTATCTTGAAGTGTCTTTTCTCTGGTTATCATCCCTTGATGTGTTTTCTCTTAGGGTGTATTGTCTTCATGTATTTTGTCTTGGTGTATCTTGTCATGTCTTGGTGTATCTTGTCATGTCTTGATGGATCATCTCTGTGTCTCGTCATGAATCTTGTCTTCCTGTGTTTTGTCTTGATTTATCCTGTCTAGGTGTGTTATATTTTTGTGCGTCTTCTACTGTCTTGTCTTGATGTGTCTTGGGAGTTCTGTACCTTAAGAATATTTATCAAAGGAAGCCTCTGGATACTTTTGATTGCCTTCACACAAAAGCCTTCTTTTGCCACCAGTTCCATATAAATTTAACATATTATCCGTAATAGCCTTCCAATGCTTATGGGAATTCCTGATATTTTATTCATTTCCAGCGTGTATGTCACTTAGGTTAATAAAATATGTATTATATAATGTACTTAGTAAGACATTGCATAATTCATTGGTATTATAACATACATTCAGATAATCTTCATGTGTTTGAGGAGACGGGTTCAGAATGACACTCAAACTGTCCTCCTTTTCTCTTTCTCTCTCTCTCTCTCTCTCTCTCTCTCTCTCCTCTCTCTCTCTCTCTCTCTCTCTCTCTCTCTCTCTCTCTCTCTCTCTCTCCCTCTCTCTCTCTCTCTCTCTCTCCTCTCTCTCTCTTCTCTCTCTCTCTCTCTCTCTCTCTCTCTCTCTCTCTCTGTCTCTCCCCGTTTCACAGATATTTTCACTTGTCAAAGAAAATTCACGATTGCCAAAAAACAAAATTTTTTTTTATTTTTTTTTTTCACACGGGCCGATTCCCCCAGGCAGAGGGGCCCCGAAAAAAAAAACTTTCACCATCATTCCCCATCACTGTTTGCCAAAAGGGGCTTTACACTACATTTTTTAAACTGCAACATTAAACCCCCTCTTTCAGAGTGCGGCCTGTATTCCCATCCCCGGGGACAAAAGCCCGGGCCCTGCCGGTTTCCCTAAAACCCCTTCAAAATGTTATTTGTCCCCCCAACGCACGTCAAGTTTAAAAAACCATTTTTCCCTTTTATCCTATAAACACCTCACGCATCCCGTGGAATCCAACCCCCCTCGCACACAAAACCCCTTTTACCCCCCCCCTCCAACCTTCCTAGCCGACCCTCCCCCCCTTTTTTCCACTACAGACGATGCACTTTGAAGTCATTCTGTTTCGCCCATTCTCTCTACATGTCCAAACCCACCTCAAAAACCTTCTCAGCCCTGGGGACAACATTTTTGGGAAACCCCCGCCCCTCCTCCAATTCCCAAAACTACAAATTCTCTGCTTATTTTCACACCACCTTGCCCTAACAACTCTCCACTCCTCCAGCCTTCTCCTCGCTCAACTCATCACCCATCTTCAACCCATAAAGAGCTTGGGTTAAAAACTATACTTCATACATTCCCCTCTTTGCCCCCAAGGACAAATTTCTTTGTCCCACAGACTCCTAAGTGCACCACTACTCTTTTTCCTCATCAATTCAGATTCCCCTTTTTTTATAACCCATCTGCGACACGCCCACTCCAAATATCTGAATACGTTCCCTCCTCCATACTTCTCCCTCCAATCTGATTTTAAATCTTTCATCATCTAATCTTTTTTTATCCTATAACCTTATTTTTCCCTGTTTTCCCTTTTAAAATTTTTTTTCTTTTGCACCCCCTCCCAAAATTCTCCACCAATCTCTCCCTTTCTTTCAGAACCCCCAAGAGCACGGTCTCAGCAAAGAGCAGCTGTGACAACTCCCATTTGTTTTTGGGATTCTTATCTTTTAACTCCACGCCTCTTCCAAGCCCCGCATTTATTTTCTCTTACAACCCCCATCTATAAATATATTAAACAACCACGGTGACATCCACTCCTTGTCTAAGGCCTTTTTTACGGGGAAAAAAATTTTCCCTCTTTCCTACATACTTAATTTGACCTCACTATCCTCTTTAAAACTTTTCACTCTTTCAAAACCTACCTCCTACCCCAAAACACTTGCAAATCTGCCACATTGCCCCCCTATTCCCTTGTCAAAACGCCTTTTCCAAACCCATAAATGCCACAAAGCCCCTTTTACCTTATCTAATACTGTCACTTATAGTTTCACTTAAACACCTGGGCCCACACCCCCCCTCCCTTTCCTAAACCCTCCTTGTTCATCTGTACCCATTTTCCGTTTACTCTTAATTCTTTCAATTTTTAATCTACCATCATTTTCCCCGGTATCTCAACAGACTTACCCCCCTATAATTTTTGCCTCCTTTTATCCCTTTCCCTTTATAAAAAGGAACTAGCATGCCTCCCCAATCCCTAGGACCTTACCCTTCCAACTTTATTAAATAATTGCACCAACCCACTCAAAAACTATATCCCACCTGTTTTTTACATTTCATTTTTTTCCCATAAATCCCAGCTGCCTTCCCCCCCTTTCATTTTTCCCTACCCCTCACGAACTTCCCCCAACTACAACTGGCTCTTCTCCCCTACAAGTTTTTTTTTCCTTGATACCGAAATCACGCTTCCTATCTTCATCAACATTTTAAAAATTCCCCCAAAATATTTCCCCCCATCTTCCAATACTCTAAATTCCATTTAATAATTTCCCCCTATTTTTTTAATGACAAATCCCTTTTTTTTCTAGGCTTTCTTAACTTTTTAATCTCACTCCCCCCCCCCCCCCCCCCCCCCCCCCCCCCCCCCCAAACCTTTTTCCCTTATTTCAAAAAAAATTTTTGTAACTTTTTTCCCACCCACTCTCTTCCCCCTTGCCCTTTTTTTACCCCCTTCCCTTCCCAAACTTTTCTAACCTCTCCCCTTTTTCCCCCCCATACCCCCTTTTCCCCTTTCCATCCTCATTGAAAACCTCCAAAAGTTTTTATCCCCTAACCCCCCCTTTTTTTATAAAAATTTCCCTCTCCTTTCCCCCATTTCCTTTTAACCCCCAAAATTTTACCTCTACTACAATTTAAAAACTTTTAACCCCCTCTTTAACATTCCTAAAGCTCTCAAATTTTTTCCCCAAATTTCTAAACCCAATACTGTTAATTTCCCCAACTTGGTTTTTTTTTTCCCCTTTTTTTTTTTTTTTAATTTTCCTTTTTTCTTTAAAAAAGTATACCCATAACTCCCTTTTTATAAAAGTTCAATCAAAAGGGCCCCCCATCATTTACATACCCCCAAAAATTACTACCAACCCCTGAAATTTTCCCACTTTTTCAGGGCCCTACCACAATTACTCCTCTCACTTTGGTTCAAAGGCTCCTTTTAAAATTCATTTTAACATCTCCCAAAAAACCTCTCTCTCCTCTGCATTCCTCTCTTTTCCGGGCTCACGCTTATTTGACCCACTTCTCGCACCAACCTTTACTTTTATCCCCAAATTTTTGAATTTACACATTCATATTTCTTTTCCCTTCCATAACTGATCATTTAACATTTCTGTTACCCCTTCCTTTTCTCTAACCTCTCAGATACTCCGATTTAATCCATTTATTTCCCCCCACTGAAACTCTCCTACCCCCTTCAGCTTTGTTTCGCTTAGGGCCAGGACATCCAACTTCTTTCATTCATAACATCAGCAATCATCTGTTTCTTGTCATCCGCACTACATCCACGCACATTTAAGCATCCCAGTTTTATAAAGTTTTTCTTCTTCTCTTTTTTAGTAAATGTCTACAGGAGAAGGGGTTACTAAGCCCATTGCTCCCGGCATTTTAGTGCCTCATACGACACGCATGGCTTACGGAGGAAAGATTCTTTTCCACTTCCCCATGGACAATAGAAGAAATAAAGAAGAACAAGAGCTATTTAGAAAAAGGAGAAAAACCTAGATGTATGTATATATATATATATGCATGTACGTGTCTGTGAAGTGTGACCAAAGTGTAAGTAGGAATAGCAAGATATCCCTGTTATCTAGCGTGTTTATGAGACAGAAAAAGAAACCAGCAAATATTTTCGCAAATTATTTGATTTTACACAGTCACTGCCTCTTTTAAGTTCCATTAGCGAATTATTCCATAACCGTGATCACTGTGCCAGACACAGTCAAGCTATATTAGCCTAATCATTTATCATTGTTATCATTTACAACGAATTGTTTTAGAAAAAAAATCACGAAAAGAAGCATAAAAAATTAGGAGACATTATTACTTTTTCGTAGTAAGACAAGAAGATATTTTGAAAATAAATCAACTGCTTAAAAATATAAAGGGGAAAACCTAACTTTTCAAAGCTTTCTCACCAAATTTGGTACAAGTAACATACATTACAATGTGATCACTGAAAGTACATTGTATGAAGCAAAACTGTTATTAACTCCTAAACTTCTAAAGCAAACTATGAAGCTCCCCATTATCAAGTATCATACTATGACACTCCCCATTATCAAGTATCATACTATGACACTCCCCATTATCAAGTATCATACTATGACACTCCCCATTATCAAGTATCATACTATGACACTCCCCATTATCAAGTATCATACTATGACACTCCCCATTATCCCATGTCATACTTCCCACACACTCAAAACATACTCACAAAGGAGAATATTAACCTCTTCCGCCTTATCCTCTCCTTTTAATTATGGCGTACCAAGAAAAAACCGAATCGGCCTAAATTGGCCTAAAAGGAAAGGATAATTTCTGCCGAATAAGCAGGGTGAAAAAATTTTTTGTAGTAAATCAAGGAAAATAAGTCTGAACATAATGGTACATAACATTACATTTATTTAATACTAAATAAATGTAAAGTAATTTATGTTACATTTAGTAGATTAAACTAAAATAAATTACTTTAAGTTAGATTGGATGAGGCCTCTAAGTTAAGCTTGCTGCCAAACTGAAATTTTTACATTTTCAACGAAGAATACATCTGTTAATCCGTGAAAGAACGTTTTGGAAAATATAAAGATCTAGAACTGCTTAATTCGGCTTACTAGAAAAGACATATACACTCAGGTACACCTGTATACCTGCCTTTTAAAGAAACTACCTGAATAGCGAATCACATGACAGTACCTCAATGCCTAAACGCTTGCTGACATGGTCAAGAGGTTCAGTTGTTGCTCAGACTGAACATCAGAATGGGGAAGAATAATAATCTTAGTGACGTTGACCGTGGAATTATTGATAGTGAGAATTTATACAAGGATGGATGCGGACATCTCTAGATTGTATATTGCAGTGAAAAACACAGAAGTAGACTAAGAAAAGAGCAGCACTGGTCTTGCGTGCTTTCCACAGCTTCAGGAACTGTGATACTATTGTAGATAAATGGTTCAAAGGAGCGAAAAGTTGATGCTTGACACTTTGTGCAACACATGAGTATCTTTATTGTGGCAAAACGTTTCTTCTGATAGTTCTTCCTCGAAGTCACAAATTCTTTGTCCCACTTTGCAGTCAATCAACTGGAGCTGGACTTGGCCAGCAGCATCTCCCTGAAAGTTGCCTAACTGTTGTCTATGTGTCTTACCATCAGCATTCTTGTAACCATTATAGAAATAACAGAACAAAATCAGTACAAGGTCCAGCATCAACCAAGGAGTGGCTCTGGGTCGCTGTCACCAAGATTCCTACGTAAGGGTTTTACGAAATCGCTTCAATAGAGAATCAAGTCATATAGAAGAGAAAGAGCAGAGCAGAAGTGCAGAAATAAAGAAAAAAATGGAAGACTAATAGGTGACCAAGAAAAAGAAATCACTGTCCTGTCGTTAGTTTCCCCACACAACATTAACGCTGCATGCTACATGTTGCATGCTGCATGCGTAACTCTTGCTTTAACCGGACACAGCTCTAGGATAGCTCGCAAAAAAATTAAAAGGGCAAGACTTTGCAAACCAGCGTATTTAGCCTGGGAGTGCTAGACACACTGGGAGACTCTGACTAGTAATGAGTGAGGCAAGCAAGAAAGAATAACGAGAATTGTACATCTTAAGTCACCACTCCTGAATCTGCAAGTGACCTCCAGTAAAATTCCGCCTCCAAACAGCCAGTTGCTGTAACAACAAATATTGCAACAGGTGGTCCAGTTTGAGGATCTATCGAGGTCCTATCCATGGGTGTTGCCGAACACGTCAGTACTATATTTGACTGAAGAACAATGGGAACAGCAGAAAGTTGACCATTCCATAACCCAACAAACGTAATGAATGAGGAAAAAATCCCTGCTAAATAAGACAAATAAAGATGGAAAAGGGGAGGAAGGTTGGGTCCTTAATCACGCTAAGCCTCTCATCCCGTACTACCACCACAAAGTCACTCAGCGTTGAAAGACTTTAAAAAGGTAAACAAGACGGCATCATATGACAATCCCTGGGAAATACAACAAAACTAATATCCTTAAGGTATAAGAGACAAAATGAAAATAAAAGTAAGAAATATTTTTCTCGCTATTTCTCTGGTCTCCTCATGAGCCTTAGTTCACACTAAATTATACATCATTAGCTGTGTACCAACCAGTTCTCCAGGGAAGGTGACACTGATATGTACATGGGATGTCAGGACATCCCGTGTCAGAACATCTCTGCAGTGTGACCTTCACCTCTCACTGATATTTTTCAAACATAGAAAATATAATTTCCAAATATGTGATGATAATCATCAAGTTTAATACAGACAATTCAAAGGTGAAATAAAGAACAGCCAGCGAGTGATTTCTTCATTAATGTGTTATTTTGAATGATAAATAAAACTTTTAAAAATATTATATTCACTATAAATATTTTTACACAACTAATAACAACGAAAACCTCACCACCACCAACAACAGAAGGAAATAACAAAAAACATCACCAGTAGTGTAGCAACAGTACAACTCACAACAATACCACCAAAATACAACAAATTGAAACAAAAACAGCAACTACAATCACGTTGTTTAATTTAGATGTACTATGCACAAAGACCTCGAGTAACTACACCTATGTGTTGAGATTAATGATACTTGCTCATAAGTCAGTAATTTTAACATAATTGTTCATCTTGATGTTTACCCAGACATCATTAGCTTGCCTGCTGATGACGACTTCGAACTTATTGTTGATGTTTCACTGGTCGAACTTACTTAAATAACTTTTGCAGAGAACTTATAAGAAAAAAATACTGAAAAACTAACTGCATTTATAATCCTGTAAGTGCACATGTCACAAATATCTGGAAAAACAAGTATGTTAGGTTTTAACTATCATGTATCTGGCACCTACCCTGCCCTTCTAGGGTAAGGTAGGTGCCAGAGCCAGAGCTTGCAACTCACAAGACTGCTTTTCCCATTAGCCTACCTGAGACGGGAATGGCAGACCAGAGAGACCTAGCTTCTCCCTACGAGCCCCGTGAGGGCGGGGAATGTGGCTAGGCCTGGGGACAGTTGGTCCCAACGATGAGGAGGTACTTGTACCTCCTCCCATGGCAGACTTTCGTCTGAGACACTCCAGAGCCAAGGCCGGGCCAGCACTTGGAAAAGGCCCGGGCTGGGAGAGTATCGGCGAATCAAGAAGAAGAAGAATCTAAGGACAGATTGATGTGTTAGTGTGCATACATTCCACTTCAAAATTCGTCAATTTCATCATGCATTTGTCTTCAGTGAGGGAGATGATAACAATATTTGGCTGTCAACTAGTAGTTGAAAGACAACGATACGAAAAGAACTCCAGTTCAAATTCAGTGGCTTGAGACAGGGAAATTCTCACACGTCAGTCCATCTCTCACAATTCTATCATGCAGAGGAGATCCATACATGTTTGTGGTGCGTCCAACATCAGCAGACTGTTGGATGTTAGTATTGTTCGGCTCCTCTGGGAGGAGCCTAACAATACTAACATCCACAAAGCGCCGTAATGTGTTGGAATAAAATAAAATTAATTTATTAATTATTAACTCGCTTACAAATGCTCAAGAAGTGTCAAAATATTTTATTTACTGTTACATATTACCAGCCACTCTGGAAAAATACCCTGATTTTACCTAATGTAAATAACTCATAAGCACTTAAACTTATTTAAAATCAATCAAACCTCGGGGGAACTGATTTCATATCTCCTTAAAAAGCTATTACGACAGTAACCAGATCATAAACATGTAAACAGTTCATTATCATTAACTTGTTAAGCTATCAAAATTTTGGGGAGCAGTCACCGGACCCATTATGTGCCTCAGTATTTATTATTTTTTTTTTTTTTTAGATTGGAGGCTGCCGTTCACAGGATTGTTAAGAGGTGCATAAAAAGCTATTAAACCAACTATACTTTGTACCTCTAGCACTCAAGTTCTGCCGACAGGTGTCCATGTACCATTTCAGGGTTCCAAAATCTCGTGAAATCCCAGACAAACTCCGATCTAACACTCATGTTTGCTGCACACTCAACCCCTGTGATCTAACACTCATATCTGCTGCACGCTCAGCCTCTACGATCTAACACTCATGTCTGCTGCAAGTTCAACCCCTACGATCTAACACTCATGTCTGCTGCACGCTCAACCCCTAAGATCTAACACTCACGTCTGCTGCACGTACATCCTCTACGATCTAACACTCATGTCTGCTGCACGCTCAACCCCTACGATCTAACACTCATGTCTACTGCACGCTCAACCTCTACGATCTAACACTCATGTCTGCTGCACGCTCAATCTCTACGATCTAACACTCATGTCTGCTGCACGCTCATCCTATACGATCTAACACTCATGTCTGCTGCACGCTCAACCCCTTCTATCTAACTCTCATGTCTGCTGCACGCTCAACCCCTACCTTTTAAAATTGTCTTGACCTCACTGCTTATTTAGTGAAGCCTATTCGGAGAACAGATACAAATAGAAGTTTAGCCTAAATTTCAGGTAGTGATAAATTTTCGTACAACTCTGCCATACTGTTATAATTTTGTTGGTCAAACAACTCAGTATTATTCTCAGCAATAAAGTTGAAAATTTTGTCTGCAATTGAATTCAATATATCTACTAGGCATTTGGATAATTTATAAGTGACTGGGTCAATGAAGCCAATTATAGTCATAGATGGATTACCTGGTTTGTTCGTTCTCATTAATTCATACATATGTGTAAAGACGGGTTGGTTATCCTGAATTTTCTAATCAGTTCGTGTGCTTCCAATAGTCGTTTTACTAATTATTTGAAGTTACTATTAAGTAAATCTAAGGGACATTCTCCGAGTTTGCAATAAATATCCAAGTCCTTCAAGAGATCATTTATCTTGGCTTGGCAATCAGTTTTATTTAAAATCACTACTAAATGTACTTTGTATGTTTAAGTAAGGTGAAAATTTGAATAATTAAAGGATTCCTATATGACTTAAAAAAATTCTGTGGTCAACTGGAATTTTTTTTGGTCATAGAATCATAAACATCCCCTAAGCTATATGGATTTCATCAATGGGAAAACCGATATATTTTTTCCATGTTGCTATTTTTTTTTCAAATTTCCACATTATTGATTCTTTTTGAAGGTTGCCAGACATAGATCGAAAACTAGAGCAGCAATTATGTTTGTATCTAATGCTACAATTGAAAAGTTATTACAAACATATTATCAATCACTATTTTCCTTTCTTTTTTGATATAAATCAGAGGAAATAAATCTGTGCACAATATATATATACATATATATATATATATATATATATATATATATATATATATATATATATATATATATATATATATATATATATATATATATATATATATATATATATGTGTGTGTGTGTGTGTGTGTCAATGATTTTAAGAAATATTTAAAAAATTTAAAATGACCTATGATATACAAAACAAATTTTACTAAAAATAATTAGGCTAGTTTAAGTTAGGTTAGTTTTTCTAACCTAACTTAAACTAAAAGAATAAAAATCTGTTATATTGTCGATGAAAAAAAATTACCTATCATTCTGAAAAGTTTAAAGGAGGCCGACCTACTGGGTAAGGTTGCTTGTTAGGAGCTCTCTTAGAGCCAGCAGGGGGCGAAAGGCCCACTCTGCGCCATTCTGAGAAAAAGTTCCCTTCACTCCTTCAGCTGCAACCTTGCAACATTGCATAGCTCCTGAAGACGCACTGAACAGTGAGAAAGTACTTGAGCTAAAGATTTTCATCCCCTGTGGCTTGTGTTGCGTATATACACACACACACACACACACACACACACACGCACACACACACACAACACACACACACACACACACACACACATACACACACACACACACACACACATTATATATATATATATATAAATATATATATATATATATATATATATATATATATATATATATATATATATACATATATATATATATATATATATATATATATATATATATATATATATATATATATATATATATATATATATATATATATATATTATTATTACATAATATGGTACAGAAGATCCAAGAGATACACTATTGATATAAAGGTGGCACATACGGTACATGTTGTTACGTGTGTATCACCGATTATAAGGCGAAAATCTCATCCAGCTCTCAGAGCTGGGGCGTGTGCCCAAAAATACAGCAGGCATTACCCCTTTGAACAGCCGCACTGAGCCGCTGGAACAGAAAACTAGCTGCCCTGGGATCCCCAGTTACCCTGATGAGTCTTTTTCCCAGCTCCTTAAGGAATTTAGATGCACTCTTTCCCCATGAGCCAAGGTCTCTGAGCCTATGGGAACAAACATATAATGATGGCAAGTTCTCCATATTTCTAGACTTTTGGGACTCCCTGAAGCTGGCAGCTGCCCCTCCTTCCTCCCTGGTGTATTGGAGATAGGTATCAGCCAAGGTAGATGCACATGTATAGTCCCACACCACCTGCTTTCTATCTGTCCAGGCTTGAAGGGTGATACCATCTGGACGCTTCTGGCTGCCATCAGATCTGCATAGTTGGGGTGGCTCCCTTACTGCTGGGCATCCAGCTGCTGTGAGGCTCCTCTTGTTAATGTTATTAACCTCCTCATGTCTTGCAATCTTTCCCTCGGATTTACGGCACACAAGACCATGGTACCCGAATCGGTCTGCTGCTTCACTGCCACAAATACACCTGTGTTCGGCGAGAATAGGGGCGGCAAGTCGAAGGGCAACACCGATGCGGATGGTCTGTGGGTCGAGACGTGTGCCAAGGCTGGAGTTGGGAACAGCCAACAGAAAGTCCCCAGCATGAGGGGCTCTCACTGCCAGGAGGCGGGCTCTATCCTTCCCTGACACACTCTGAAGCATTGTTGAGGCAATATTTTCCACTATTGGACCATCCCAGTACGATTGTTTGTAGTTGTTGGGGGGAGCAGGTCTGGCTCCAGAGCCCGTTAGATTATCCCAGATCATTGCTCCGTCAATGAATTTTTGGTCCTGGACTCCTATCTTGTCCCTAAGATGTTCAGGGAGAATCGCTGCTACAAGCTCTCTGGATGCAATACACGAGGACAGAAAAGCAGGTAACGCAATCTGTGATGACTTGCGGACACCAATGCCTCCTAGTCTGACTGGAAGTGTAGCTTGGTTCCACTGCCCGTCTTCTAGAGTAAGGTTAAGTACTTTCGTAAAAATCTGCCTCAGAATACTGTCATATTCGTGCAGTATAGGGTTATCACATGAAGGTGCACATCTTAGGAAATATGTCAACCTGGGCAGACTCAAGCACTTTGTGAGAGGGTACAAGGCATCGTGGGTGTCCAGATTGCCTATTCGTTGTTCCATCCTCCTTAACTCTTCCAATTTCTTCCTGAGAATTGTGTCAATGGCATTGCTTCCCAGAGGTGCTCCTAGCAAGACACTATTGTGGGGGCAATGACTGCTGCTCCTGGTAGTTTTGATCTCACTGCATTTATCACTTGTTGACTGACTGAGATGATTTCACATTTGGATGGATTCAGGATGAGACCCATTTCCTGTCCCCGTGTCATTACCTGTGTAAGGTCATGTAGGAGGGACTCTTTTGTACCTGCTAGTGTGCCATCATCTAGGAACCAGATGTTTAGCTCGCTGGTCAGTCTGACTGTGATTTCCCTAACTGCTATACAGAAGAGAAATGGTGCAAGAGGATCTCCTTGTTGGACACCCTCCGATGATGTAATTTCATGCTCTCCAAAGAGAAGCATTGATTCCTTGCTATATATATGCAATAAGATCAGAGTAAACATGTGATATCACTATATGCATACCAACCACTGTGATAAAAATAGAGAAATTCCAAGCGCTTTCGTGACTTCTAAAATTATCAAGGAACTAAAATAATAGGTTAACAGGATGGCATATAAGGACGAGACTACACCTCGTTGCCACCCCAACATCACATGACTTTTTATGATGATGTAGGTAGGGAGTCAGTGATCCGTGAAACACAGCTTAAATTCTACCCCAAAATTTGCCTAATGTATCTTAAATTCTTCCCAAAATTTATTAATTATAAATGAATCCAATTTATATAAACCAAAAGCAATATTCATATTATTTTCAAAACTACTTTTTATGAAACATGATTCTATTATATTCCTGTCGACCATGGACTTGCTTGATATCACTTTCTCAATTGGATGGTTAAAATCTCTCGCATGAATAAACAGAGCATTAGAATCTTGACCACTTCTAATGCTATAATTTTTAACCTTAGTTAAAGACTTTTATCAGTTTGACCATAATAAACTTTATCACATATTTGACAAGAAATCTTACAGACACATCGGTTAGCATTTTTGGGAGAATTTTTTATGAAAAGTTTTCTAACTGTATCAAGATTTTTAAATACAACTTTGATATTAAAATTCTTAAGAAGAGAAGGCATAGCAACCAAGTTTTCATGGTAAGGGAGAACCAACATATTTTTAGTTGAATAAGGTTGGTTGTCCCTTTCCAAACACTGTTTTCAGTTAAAATGTCTAATTTTCTCAGTAATTTGTTTTTGAGTTTAACATAGCAATGATCCAACATGCTATATTTCCATTCTGATGAAGGAGTATTTTTGGGTCTCCCAATATTTTGAATGGTTACTTCTCCTGAATTTTAGCAATAATTCTCATAAAATCATCAAAGGGATGATCTCTCATGTCAAGGAGTCTATTTGATAGAAAAGATTTAGGTAAAACTTGTTCATTGAAACAGTTTTAAGCTTGTGGGACTTGATCAGTGCAGAGGAAAACAGGGAAATAAAAGAAATATGTTTAGGAAAGCTTACCGAGAACATTCTGAAGAGTCGTGTGGTATCCATTGATGCAGTAAGATCACAGTAATCACATTATCAAGGAACAATAAAAATTATAAGTTACCAGGAAGGCATGTAAGGACGAGACTACACCTCACTGCTACCCCCCAACAACACCTGACTTTTTATGATGATGTAGGTAGGTAGTTGGTGATCCGTGAATCACAGCTTATATTCAACCCAAAATTTTGTCTAATGTATTTTAAATTCTTCCCAAATTTTATTAATTATAAATGAATCTAATATTCCTGTCGACCATGGACTTGCTTGACATAACTTAACTCAGAAGAATTTGTAATGTACTCAAAAACAAACTGCAAAGAAAATTAGACATTTTAATAGTGACTAGAAAAAGCATGCTAGCAACAATTTTGTAATTAACTTATATAATTAAGTAATAGATAAAAATAGAATCTGATAACAGTAATGTCAATAAAACTAAAAAAAAAAACTACTCAAAGACAAAGATGAATTAATTAAAAAACTTGCTTCCAGTAATCCATCTTTACCCTAAATGCATGGAATGATAACGCACAAACCAGGTAATCCAGTTAGACCAATTATTAGTTCCAAAGGTTCAGTTTCCTATATATGATGTAAATAGCTTGCTGACATTTTGAGCCCAATTCTAACTTTAACATTAAAAACAGCATAGATTTTTTATTGGATAAATTAAGCACCTTGACTAACTTAAATGATTTCAGCACGTTTAGTTTTGAAGTTACTCCTGTGGATGATTTATAAAATTTCTTACCTGAAGAACTTGTTAATTAACGATTTACCATTATCAGTTCCTGTTATTATTAAATTTATTAAATTTTGTATAGTTGACACAAAATTTGTGTTTAATGACGAGTTATACACTCAGAAGTTTGGTATGGCAATGGGATATCCTCTCTCACCTGTTCTTAGTAATTTATACATGGAATTTTTTTAAACAAGATTGTTTAACACAATTCTTGCTAATAGAGTTAAGTGGTACAGTTATATTGAAGATATTTTGTGTCTTATGCCTAAGAATGTAGATATAAACCATTTCCTTGTTAAATTAAATAATTTAGCTCATTCTCTAAACTTCACTGTTGAGTTCGAAGAAAATAATTCATTGTCTTTCTTAGATGTTTTAAATATTAAGGGTAACAATGATTTTTACTTTAAAATTGACAGAAAACCAACATCAAGATAGACTTAAACTGTCGGCATTCTCATCAATGTTTTTGAGAGTTTTACGTATTTGTAGTCCAGAGTTCATAGATGAAGAAATCTCCAAAATTTATGAAATAGCTAATGATCTAAAATACTCGGGTAACTTAATTGATAAATCCTTTGAAATAGCTAGAAATACTTTTTACAATTCAAAAAGGGACAACCAACCTTATTCAACTAAACAAATAGAATTATTTTTCATAAAAAGTAGATTTGAAAATATGATATTTTTTGTGGCTTATATAAATTGGATTCATTTATGACGAATAAAATCTGGGTAGAATTTAAGATACATTAGACAAATTTTTGGGAAGACTGTAAGCTGTGTTTCACGGATCACTACCTACCTACATCATCATAAAAAGTCAGGTGTTGTTGGGCGGGGGGGCGAGGTGTACTCTCGTTCTTATATGCCTTCCTGTTAACGTTTTATTTTTATAGTTCCATGATAATGTGAGAAGCCACGAAAGGGCATCGAATTTTGCTATTTTTTCAAAGTGGTTGTTCTGCATATTGTGATAACACCTGTTTACTGTGATCTTATTGCTCAGCAGGAGGTTTCACCGGTTTAAGGCCTCAACACTTAAAACAAATACTCAATCCAGCACTTGGTGAGGTTTCAGAGAGGCTGCTGTCTGAACTCACCAAATTTTCCAACCTGTGCCTGGCTGGCAGTGTCCCAGAGGCCATCAGACCCCTTTTCTTTGGTGCCTCATTGTACAACCCGGCACCTTCACCTCAATACATATAAACTACCTGACTTATTTAGCCCAACTATTCCAACAGTTCTAAAACTGCCATTGTCATAGAGCTGTGTTTTTGTGCTTTTTAAGCTGAAGTGCTTGTGACAGTCGTTTGCGTCAGCTTTTGCAGTAACCTGTGCCTATTCCGCGTCCAGTCGTTGCGAATTGTAGTACTCCCTAGAGTGATACTGCTGCATTTTATGTTTCCCTTGATTAGCAGTTGGGTATAGTCCTGACACTTTTCCTCCTTCTTAAGATATTTTCCTTTCCCCAACTATCTTCTTCCTCCTGTCCCCACTTACCCCTCGCCCCCAGTGGGTCCTTACCTGTGAGTCCTCTGCCTGTGTCTGTCTGAACATGCATTCTTAGGAACTTGCTTAACTTATTTAATGAAGGATACTATATAGCAATGTAGGGACCAAGTAAAAGACAGCAGAGAATAACTTCGTAAATGTGTATTCACTCTCTAATTATATATATAGGTAACGTACAATATATACAGCCAGTATATACAATAAGGCAATTTGCAAGCAAGGGAAGGATGAACCGTCTTCAACCAGAGTTGAGGTAATCCTGCCTAATTTTTTCCACAAGTGATCTGTCGTCGCTTTACAGAATCGGTGGGCTTTCTCGTGATAGGCTGAATGAACCGAGTAGTTATGTCAGTGGAGCCCCCCTTTCCTGACCGTTATACTCTTAACTACTGGTTTGCTGGTCGGGAGAACAAGCTTACATAGGCTTGTGACATACATCGAATAAATTGTAACATACTCTTTGTATGCCACATCAGCTTATTAAATCAACCACAATCTAGAAATTAGTGTATGGTAATCCTTATCAATGTTACGAAAGCAACACACCTTGAGCCCTTGTCACTAGAGAAAGATCACGTAATAACGCAGAGGTAATACCAGTGTAGACTGTCACTGATCACTACACCATCTACAATAGTCTGACATATTAACCAATACCTACTATTCTCAATTTATTATTAAATCAAACTTTACTATGTATTATTTTTATTATATTCACTACACAGACACTGACAAAGGAAAATACAAAAGTTTATATCCACACTTATTAGTTAAGTAGCTAAATACTTCATGCCAACTAAAGAACGTCATTAGAATACCTTAAGATAATTCTTCACAACTTTACAGTAAATACGGTACGAAAGATCTACTAATGGACGAAAAAGTAGAAGCAGAAGGAGAAAGAGAAGAAACAGCAAGAAAAGAAGCAGCAGCAGCAGCAACGGCAGCAGAAGCAACACAAACAAGCTAACGAACTAGAGAATGTGGAGAGCAGTAGCAGAGCTGGGAGGAATGACAACGAGATAAAAGAAAATGTCAGCAAGGCCAACACTTCTTTTGTGCTCCAACAGCCTATCAGGAAGAGTGGCCGGTTTCACCTATGTAATATAGAGGATCAGAAGGTGGCGTCGTTTGTAGGATACAAATTCCCCTCCCCAGTGGGGAGCAACTGTCTTGACAGTAGCAAGGTCAGCAGTGGAATGGTTTGCGTCCTGCTTGCAGGCTCAAAACTAGAAAGACAATTGTTTTCTGGCCGAAAAACAAACAAGGCAGTAATCTTCTACTTACCCTAATTCTCTGATCTAGACCCCTGTGACTTTCTTCTCTTCCAAAAATAATAAGGGTACTCAAGGGGCGGTGTTTAAAATATGTGGAGGAGATTCAGCTAATATCGCAGGCCATTAGCACAATTTGCTAACAATTAACCCTAACTAGTGATTAATGACGTAACTTCAGTAAAATCTAAAATTTACCCTTCTAAGAGTGGGAGTACTGCAGTATTCTTTTTAAGTACAGTAATAACCTATTTCATCTATGCTAATGCAGATCATAGAGGGTCAAAGGTGTATTGTTGAACTGTGGTTATTCAACCTCTCTTGGTCCGGCAAAATTGGTATCCCAGCAAAACCTAGGAACCAACAGTGCCGGAAAATCGAGCATTGTACCTGTATTAACCCTTTCACTGTCCATCACTGACACAGTACATAGTACTATATTACTAATATAGAACATAATACTATATCAGTGATGGACAGTGCCCGTCACGTAGTTCTATGTCATGAGCTCAGATAAGCTGTGAGAAGTAAATTTGGGCCCAGACATGATTGCATGGAAGACATAGTACTGAAATAGAGAGGATTTTGATTGGTTTCAGATCTGGAGATAGTTTAAAACTGACCTCACAGTAGTGGAAATCTTACGATTTTTGACGATATTCCAGAGGATGGGTAAGGCATCCCTAGAACCCCTAGTCAGATTTATGAACATGCCATAAATCATGTCACCATGGTTGTTCAATATATTTATAGAAAAGTGAATGCTCAGGTGTTGGCAAGAGGTGTGGAGTTAAAAGATAAAGAATCTAACACAAAGTATGAGTTGTCACAGTTGCTCTTTGCTGATGACACTGTGCTTTTGGGAGATTCTGAAGAGAAGTTGCAGAGGTTGGTTGATGAGTTTAGTAGGGTATGTAAAAGAAGGAAATTAAAAGTGAATATAGGAAAGAGTAAGGTGACGAGGATAACAAAAAAAAAAAAAAAGAAAAATAGGTAACGGAAGATTGGATATCAGATTGGAGGGAAAGAGTATGGAGGAAGTGAATGTATTCAAATATTTGGGAGTGCATGTCAGGAGATGAGTCTATGAAAGATGAGGTGAATCGTAGAATTGACGATGGGAAAACTGTGAGTGGTGAGTTGAGGAGTCTGTGGAGACAAAGAACTTTATCCATGAGAGTATAGTTATACGAACTCTCTTGTATGGGTGTGAGGCATGGGTGGTGAAAGTTGCAACAAGGAGAAGGCTGGAGGCAGTAGAGATGTCATGTCTGAGGGCAATGTGTGGTGTGAATATAATGCAGAGAATCCGTAGTTTGGAGATTCGGGGGCGGTGCGGGATTGCCAAAACTATCATCCAGAGGGCGGAGGAAGGGTTATTGAGATGGTTCGGACATCTAGAGAGGATGGAACAAAATAGAATGACTTCGAGAGTGTATAAATCTGTAGTGGAGGGAAGGCGGGGTAAGAGTCCGCCTAGAAAAGGTTGGAGGGGGGGGGGATGGTAAAGGAGGTTTTGTGTGCGAGAGGCTTGGATTTCCAGCAAGCGTGCGTAAGCGTGTTAGACAGGAGCAAATGGAGACAAATGGGTTTTAGGACTTGACGTGCTGTTGGAGTGTAAGCAAGGTAACATTTATGAAGGGATTCAGGGAAATCGGCAGGCCGGACTTGAGTCCTGGAGATAGGAAGTACAGTGTCTGCACTCTGATGGAGGGGTGTTAATGTTGCAGTTTTATAACTGTAGTGTAAGCATGCCTCTGGTAAGTCTATGATGGAGTGAATGATTTATGAAAGGTTTTCTTTTTTGGGACACTTTGCCTTGGTGGGAAACTGCCAACAATTCTGGAAAAATACCCTGAAATGGCCCACTTAAAACTTTTTTTTATTACAAGCATACAACTGTGACCTAATTCATGTCTGAATAAATAACTCATTATGGCTGTAACCAGATATAAATATGTAAATAGTTCAATGTATATAGTTTATTATCACTGCAACTTATTTAACTATCAAAACTTTGCTATCCAGTCCCTGGACCCATTACATGTCTGTGTAATATTTTGACTACCAACCACAGTATGGGTGTGAGATACATAATAAAGAAATTAACTGACAGTCGTGGCCAGGCACAACTCATAAACATTTCCACCCACAGCTCCAGCAACATGTGTACATTGGAACCTTGTCTTCCCACTGCAATATGCTAAAATGTGAGTGTAAATCTAAAATATTTATTAAGTTATATAAGAATTTTTGAGGTTATGTTAGGTTAGAATCATAATATAACCTAAAGTAACCAAACATAACAGAAGGATAACAGTTGATTTCATGTATTAGAAAGATTTTCTATGAGGATAGATTGAAGACACTGAATTTGCACTCTGTAGAAAAGCATAAAATTAGGGGGATATGAAGTGTATAAATGGAAAACGGGAAAAAGAGGGGATTTAAGCAGTGTGTTAAAAATATTTGATAAAGACAGGACTCACAGCAATGGATATAGGGAAGTATTAATTTAGCAATGGAGTTGTAGATGAGTAGAACAAATTGCCACGTAGCATCATTTAGGCAAAAACTTTGAGTAGCTTTAAATATGGATTGAACAGGAACATAATTGGGTGTGAGTTAAACCTGCCTAACATGGGATAATAGGCCTACTGCAGTGTTAATTACTGTGCATAACCCAACCTAAGCTGAAAAACCTTTGGTAACCTAATAAATATATTTTCCCTAATGGTACTTCATTTTGGCATGCAAATTTGCAGTAACAAGCGATTTCATAATTATTACAATAAGAAGACATTACTCTGGTGTATGTGTAATTAAAACTGTGAGTGGAAATGTCTATGAGCTCTGATTGGCTGAGTCTCACATAATTATGTACTGAGTGTGTTTATTGGCTAGTCTGAAGTGCATAAGCATGTAATCCAAGTTCTAATAAAAATATTCCTAATTTAGACAAAGATAACAATTTGCACAAGGGATAGTTAATTTTGCCATGGTATAGCTAATATTTAAAAAAATAAATCTGATATCAAATACTAACTTCAGAATACACTGCATACACTTACCTTAATCTATAATGTATCCTTACCTAACCTATAATACAGTTAACCCTTGATTTAACTGACTTTGAAAATCCTGTCAATTGATTTAGAAGCAACAAAGTCTGTTGGTTATAGGATATCAATTATTTATATGATTATGACAAAAATAATTTCATCTGTCTGCCACAGTTGTTATTATTGGTCCATCCTCTCACACACAATTAGTTCATTAAAATCGTCCCAAAAAGAAATAAGTCACTTGACTTTTTTTTGGGTTATCCTAAGTAATTTACACACATGTTAAAGTATGTATGATAATTGTACTTATGTGTACCAGTACCAAAATAAACTTACTATTATATAGTTACATAAAGATCTATAACTACAGATCACATAAATCCCATTATAACTCATAATATTTATATGTACATTACCTCAGTACAAATTTCAACTTACTGCTAAAAATCTTCTTGGAGACCTAATATACAAGAAGAAGTAGCAATTACTTAGTTTAGTCTTGGAACTTGAGAAGTTATGGACTCATGAGGTGGAAGCTGCATTTTGATAACCAAACCTAATCAAAGAAATTCAACTCATAACATAACCTAAGTTAGACTTAGGTTATGTTATATGCTTAGGTTTTTCGTATTTCCTTACACCTACTGTTCCCGTTCACCTAGCATGTAAGTAGGTACTTGGGTGTTAGTCAACTAGTGTGGGTGGCATCCTGTGGGACATGACTGAAGGACCACAATGGAAATAAGACAGACAGTCCCTCGATGACGCACTGACTTTATTGGGTTTATCCTGGGTGGCTAACCCTCCGGGGTTAAAAAACCTAAAATGTTATCTTAATATTAGAGAATATATAGAAATGTGCCTAAACTAAATATTAGAATATGCAATGCAAATCTTAACATTATTAATTAATGCCCGTCTATCTATGCATTAATTATAAAAAAATTGACGTCACTATAGATGGGAAGTTAATAATAAGTTGGAGTGTGATAAAAGTGTAGACGATTCATTACCTTTGTAACTTGTCATGATTGTGACCAGATCTACCTGGAGTTCATTGCCTTTGAAACTTGTTCAGCTATCATAACTTTGGGGTCCAATCCCTGGACCCATTATGTACCTTTGTAATCTTTTGACTACCGCCCACAGGATGGGTATGGGGTGCATAATAAAATATTAAACTAACAAGTGTGGGGAAGATAGCCACATTCTACACGGGTCAAGTTTTATTATTTTCAACGGAAACCCCTAAACAAATAGGGAACCATATATCAGTGGGAATGGTAGAAAGTTAGATGTAATGTGAGGAAAAGGAGTGTAATTCCAATTCCTTGGTTAAAAGTCCATGAGCATCATCCAGCATCATCATTCATCCCTGGATGAAGATTAACCCAACACAATATCCGCCATACTTGTCAATATTTCGCCTACATTTCTCGAAAAAAAGTGATAGGTATATATTATTACTTACCTCACAATTCCACATTTCCACCACACATTATAAAACTATAAAATATAGTGAATTAATTTACTGAACTTCAATGTTGTTGGAGGTGGTAAAGGCCACCACAACATGTACCGTATTAATGTTGTTGCAGTTGTTGAGGGCCACCAGAGCTGACATTATTGAGCACTACATCCCTTGAGTTGGAAAAAAATGTTACCACCAACGTGTGCGGAAAGCAGAAAGGAAACAAAGTTCCCTCCGGAAAAAGAAAAGCGAACATGAAATTTCCAATTTATAATAACTGAGCCCCAGGTTTAAATATTAGTAGAGTCAAGTGTCATACTCCTTGAATAAACATGTTTACATGTCACAGAGCTGGTGGAGCTTGGACCCATGGCAAGCGAGTCCAAAAACTCACAGACCAGTACGTTAACCACTGGGCCAGCTGACTCTAATAAGATTCATCCAGTACACCATAGGGAAGTTAGCATGGGCTCCACTGTGACCACAGATGCAAGTTTTGTAAATGAATCCCACGTCAATGTACCTGGCCTAGTGGTTTACGCATCAGCTTGTGTTTTAGAACCCACTTGCCATGGGTTCAGACCTCACCCATTCCGTGATTTGTTTGTAGTTGTATTGTTTCGATTCCCTAAGTCATGTTTACATGGCACTAAAGCATGTAGATGTTAAGTAACTGTATTTAGGTACAGGTACACACAAGTTCAGTTATACAAATATATGTGATTACAATTGTCATACATAGTAATATATGTCTAAATTACCTAGGATAACCCAAAAAAGTAGACAAAGTAACTTGCTTCAACTGGGGTCGCTACTCTACAGAAAGTTATGAGGTGCACCACTAAGTCGTTCACTACAGACATAGCTAATGTAAAACTGAGACTGTTACCCACTCTGACCACTATATCCCAGCATGTGAGAACGTCTCCTTATATTGCTCTAGTGCAAATACCGAGTGCATAAATTATATACTACCAACGGGGACTTATATATATACACCACTGTTCGTGTATGTTATACACCCAGCCTGCTGGCCTCTGTACGTCTTAACTTCAGGAGCACTAACCTGTGCAGTTGATCGAAAAGTGTAGCAGCTAGCCTGAAAAACCTGTTCGGTAGTGAAGATTTCGTCAGAACCTTCTCACTTAGGGACTTAAATAGAAATAATAATCTGAGGGCAGCTTTATGGGCTTAGATGAGTGAGCATTTGTAGAATGTAGCAGCAACTGTCAAGGAAGGAAACAGACAAGAGAAGTGGGAGAAGAGATGACGAGTGACGTTCACACGTAATAAAATTGCAGACAAGCGATCGTAACAGTGAAAGACAAGCCACAGGGGATAGAAAACTTCAGCTCAAGTACTTTCACACGTCTCCATGCGTCATGAAGAGCTATACAATGCTGCAAGAGTAGCAACAGGAGGAATGAGGGAAAGTTTTCTCAGAATAAGGTAGCATGGTGACACAAGCCAGACAAGATCAGGACTGGCATCATTTATCACCCAGCCAACTTGTCCCCTCACCACCCCTCCTCAACTGCACACTAAGATTCACAAAAGCATACCAAGAGCTGAGTAATAATAAGACATTGTATCTCTCAAGGGGCGATAAATCTAATGTGTATGTCAATTTGTATGAGACTGATTATTCAGGTAAAATGAACAGTCTACTTCCCCCTCCTCATCCCTTTTGACCAGCTCAATTACCACTTCAATAAACGTCCTAAAATATTCTTGAAGGCGACATTGCAGACCTGGAAAGCGTACAAAACCTTTCACGGCACACATAAGTACCATAAGGCACCTAAATTACTGGGAACGGTTGAGGGTCGGCGGTCTGCATTCCCTGGAACGCAGGCTAGAGAGATACATGATAATATACACTTGGAAGGTCCTGGAGGGATTGGTACCATACCCGCACACGAAAATCACTCCCTATGAAAGCAGAAGACTCGACAGGAAAAGCAACATTCACCCGGCAGTTGTGTCAAGACCCAACAAGACCACACCACTACCTACCCTGCAGCTGTGTCAAGACCCAGTAAGACCACACCACTACCTACCCTGCAGCTGTGTCAAGATCCAGTAAGACCACACAACTAGCTACTCTGCAGCTGTGTCAAGACCCAGCAAGACCACACCACTACCTACCCTGCAGCTGACTCTAGACCCAGTAAGACCACTCCACTACCTACCCTGCAGCTGTGTCAAGACCCAGTAAGACCACTCCACTACCTACCCTGCAGCTGGGTCAAGACACAACAAGACCACACAACTACCTACCCTGCAGCTCTGTCAAGACCCAGTAAGACCACACCCCCACCTACCATGCAGCTGAGTCAAGACACAGTAAGATCACACAACTAGCTACTCTGCAGCTGTGTCAAGACCCAGCAAGACCACACCACTACCTACCCTGCAGCTGTGTCAAAACCCAGTAAGACCACATCACTACCTACCCTGCAGCCGTGTCAAGACCCAGTAAGACCACACCACTACCTACCCTGCAGCTGAGTCAAGTCCCAGTAAGACCACACCACTACCTACCCTGCAGCTGAGTCAAGTCGCAGTAAGACCACACCACTACCTACCCTGCAGCTGAGTTAAGACCCAGTAAGACCACCCACTACCAAACCCTGCAGCTGATTTCAAGTCCCAGTAAGACCACCCACTACCCCCCTACAGCTGAGTCAAGACTCAGTAAGACCACACCACTACCTACCCTTCAGCTGACTCAAGTCCCAGTAAGACCACACCACTACCTACCCTGCAGCTGTGTCAAGACCCAGTAAGACCACACCACTACCTACCCTGCAGCTGAGTCAAGACCCAGTAAGACCACGCCACTACCTACCCTGCAGCTGAGTCAAGACCCAGTAAGACCACATCACTACCTACCCTGCAGCTGAGTGAAGTTCCAGTAAGAACACACCACTACCTACCCTGCAGCTGAGTCAAGTCGCAGTAAGACCACACCACTACCTACCCTACAGCTGAGTCAAGACCCAGTAAGACCACGCCACTACCTACCCTGCAGCTGAGTCAAGACCCAGTAAGACCACATCACTACCTACCCTGCAGCTAAAGTGAAGTCCCAGTAAGACCACACCACTCCCCTTACCCTGCAGCTGAGTCAATTTCGCAGTAAGACCACACCACTACCTGCCCTGCAGCTGAGACAAGACCCAGTAAGACCACACCACTACCTACCCTGCAGCTGAGTCAAGTCCCAGTAAGACCACACCACCACCTACCCTGCAGCTGAGTCAAGTCCCTGTAAGACCACACCACTACCTACCCTGCAGCTGAGTCAAGTCGCAGTAAGACCACACCACTACCTGCCCTGCAGCTGAGACAAGACCCAGTAAGACCACACCACTACCTACCCTGCAGCTGAGTCAAGTCTCAGTAAGACCACACCACCACCTACCCTGCAGCTGAGTCAAGTCCCTGTAAGACCACACCACTACCTACCGTGCAGCTGAGTTAAGACCCAGTAAGACCACACCACTACCTACCCTGCAGCTGAGTCAAGTCCCAGTAAGACCACACCACCACCTACCATGCAGCTGAGTCAAGTCCCAGTAAGACCACACCACCACCTACCCTGCAGCTGAGTCAAGTCCCAGTAAGACCACACCATTTAACTACCCTGCAGCGGGAGTCAATTCGCAGTAAGACCACACCACTACCTGCCCTGCAGCTGAGATAAGAAACAGTAAGACCACACCACTACCTACCCTGCAGCTGAGTGAAGTCCTAGTAAGACCACACCACTACCTACCCTGCAGCTGAGTCAAGTTGCAGTAAGACCACACCACTACCTACCCTGCAGCTGAGTTAAGACCCAGTAACACCACACCACTACCTACCCTGCAGCTGTGTCAAGACCCAGTAAGACCACACCACTACCTACCCTGCAGCTGTGTCAAGATCCAGTAAGACCACACAACTAGCTGCTCTGCAGCTGTGTCAAGACCCAGCAAGACCACACCACTACCTACCCTGCAGCTGACTCTGGGACCCATAAGACCACTCCACTACCTACCCTGCAGCTGTGTCAAGACCCAGTAAGACCACTCCACTACCTACCCTGCAGCTGAGTCAAGACACAACAAGACCACACAACTACCTACCCTGCTGCTCTGTCAAGACCCAGCAAGACCACACCCCCACCTACCATGCAGCTGAGTCAAGACCCAGTAAGATCACACAACAAGCTACTCTGCAGCTGTGTCAAGACCCAGCAAGACCACACCACTACCTACCCTGCAACTGTGTCAAAACCCAGTAAGACCACATCACTACCTACCCTGCAGCTGTGTCAAGACCCAGCAAGACCACACCACTACCTACCCTGCAGCTGTGTCAAGACCCAGCAAGACCACACCACTACCCACCCTGCAGCTGTGTCAGAACACAGAAAGACCACTCCACTACCTACCATGCAGCTGTGTCAAGACCCAGCAAGACCACACCACTACCTACCCTACAGCTGTGTCAAAACCCAGTAAGACCACATCACTACCTACCCTGCTGCGTGGTTCAAGACCCAGTAAGACCACACCATTTACCTACCCCCTCAGCTGTGTCAAGACCCAGTAAGACCACACCCCCACCTACCATGCAGCTGAGTCAAGACCCAGTAAGACCACACCACTACCTACCCTGCAGCTGAGACAAGACTCAGTAAGACCACACCACTATCTACCCTGCAGCTGTGTCAAGACCCAGTAAGACCACAGCACTATCTACCCTGCAGCTGAGTCAAAACCCAGTAAGACCACATTACTACCTACCCTGCAGCTGTGTCAAGACCCAGTAAGACCACACCACTACCTACCCTGCAGCTGTGTCAAGACCCAGCAAGACCACATCACTACCTACCCTGCAGCTGTGTCAAGACCCAGTAAGACCACACCACTACCTACCCTGCAGCTGGGGTCAGACCCAGCAAGCCCACACCACTACCTACCCTGCGGGCTGTTCAAAAACCAGTAAGACCACATCACTACCTACCCTGCAGCTGTGTCAAGACCCAGTAAGACCACACCCCCACCTACAATGCAGCTGAGTCAAGACCCAGTAAGACCACACCACTACCTACCCTGCAGCTATGTCAAGACCCAGTAAGACCACACCCCCACCTACAATGCAGCTGAGTCAAGACCCAGTAAGACCACACCACTACCTACCCTGCAGCTGTGTCAAGACCAAGTAAGACCACACCACTACCTACCCTGCAGCTGTGTCAAGACCCAGCAAGACCACACCATTATCTACCCTGCAGCTGTGTCAGAACACAGAAAGACCACTCCACTACCTACCCTGCAGCTGTGTCAAGACCCAACAAGACCACACCACTACCTACCCTGCAGCTGTGATAAAACCCAGTAAGACCACATCACTACCTTTCTTGCAGCTGTGTCAAGACCCAATAAGACCACACCACTACCTACTCTGCAGCTGTGTCAAGACCCAGTAAGACCACACCCCCACCTACCATGCAGCTGAGTCAAGACCTAGTAAGGCCACACCACTACCTACCCTGCAGCTGAGAAAAGACTCAGTAAGACCACACCACTACCTACCCTGCAGCTGCGTCAAGACCCAGTAAGACCACACCACTACCTACCCTGCAGCTGAATCAAAACCCAGTAAGACCACATTACTACCTACCCTGCAGCTGTGTCAAGACCCAGTAAGACCACACCACTACCTACCCTGCAGCTGTGTCGAGACCCAGCAAGACCACATCACTACCTACCGTGCAGCTGTGTCAAGACCAAGTAAGACCACACCAATACCTACCCTGCAGCTGTGTCAAGACCCAGCAAGACCACACCACTACCTACCCTGCAGCTGTGTCAAAACCCAGTAAGACCACATCAGTACCTACCCTGCAGCTGTGTCAAGACCCAGCAAGACCACACCACTACCTACCCTGCAGCTATTTCAAGACCCAGTAAGACCACACCCCCACCTACCATGCAGCTGAGTCAAGACCCAGTAAGACCACACCACTACCTACCCTGCAGCTGTGTCAAAACCCAGTAACACCACATCACTACCTACCCTGCAGCTGTGTCAAGACCCAGTAAGACCACACCACTACCTACCCTGCATCTGTGTCAAGACCCAGTAAGACCACAGCCTCACCTATCATGCAGCTGAGTCAAGACCCAGTAAGACCACACCAGTATACCTACCCTGCTGCTGAGTCAAAATCCAGTAAGACCACACCCCCACCTACCCTACAGCTGAGTGAAGTCCCAGTAAGACCACACCACTACCTACCCTGCAGCTGAGTCAAGTCCCAGTAAGACCACACCACTATCTACCCTGCAGCTGAATCAAGACCCAGTAAGACCACAACCACTCCCTTTCCCCCGGGCAGCTGGGGTCAAGCCCCAGTAAGACCACACCACTACCTACCCTTCAGCTGAGTCAAGTCCCAGTAAGACCACACCACTACCTACCCTGCAGCTGAGTCAAGACCCAGTAAGACCACACCACTACCTACCCTGCAGCTGAGTCAAGACCCAGTAAGACCACACCACTACCTACCCTGCAGCTGAGTCAAGACCCAGTAAGACCCCATCACTACCTACCCTGAGCTGAGTCAAGCCCCAGTAAGACCACACCACTACCTACCCTGCAGCTGAGTGAAGTCCCAGTAAGACCACACCACTACCTACCCTGCAGCTGAGTCAAGTCGCAGTAAGACCTCACGACTACCTACACTGCAGCTGAGTTAAGACCCAGTAAGACCACACCACTACCTACCCTGCAGCTGAGTGAAGTCCCAGTAAGACCACACCACTACCTACCCTGCAGCTACGTCAAGACCCAGTAAGACCACACCCCAACCTACCATGCAGATGAGTCAAGACCCAGTAAGACCACACCACTACCTACCCTGCAGCTGAGACAAGACCCAGTAAGACCACACCACCACCTACCCTGCAGCTGTGTCAACACCCAATAAGACCACATCACTACCTACCCTGCAGCTGCGTCAAGACCCAGTAAGACCACACCACTACCTACCCTGCAGCTGAGTGAAGTCCCAGTAAGACCACACCACTACCTACCCTGCAGCTACGTCAAGACCCAGTAAGACCACACCCCAACCTACCATGCAGATGAGTCAAGACCCAGTAAGACCACACCACTACCTACCCTGCAGCTGAGTCAGGTCCCAGTAAGCCCAAACACCACTACCACCCTGCAGCTGAGTCAAGTCCCAGTAAGACCACCCCCACTACCCACCCTACAGCTGAGTCAAGACCCAGTAAGACCACACCACTACCTACCCTGCAGCTGAGTCAAGACCAAGTAAGACCACACCACTACCTACCCTTCAGCTGACTCAAGTCCCAGTAAGACCACACCACTACCTACCCTGCAGCTGAGTCAAGACCCAGTAAGACCACACCACCACCTACCCTGCAGCTGAGTCAAGACCCAGTAAGACCACACCACTACCTACCATGCAGCTGAGTGAAGTCCCAGTAAGACCACACCACTACCTACCCTGCAGCTACGTCAAGACCCAGTAAGACCACACCCCAACCTACCATGCAGATGAGTCAAGACCCAGTAAGACCACACCACTACCTACCCTGCAGCTGAGTCAAGTCCCAGTAAGACCACACCACTACCCACCCTACAGCTGAGTCAAGACCCAGTAAGACCACACCACTACCTACCCTGCAGCTGAGTCAAGACCAAGTAAGACCACACCACTACCTACCCTTCAGCTGACTCAAGTCCCAGTAAGACCACACCACTACCTACCCTGCAGCTGAGTCAAGACCCAGTAAGACCACACCACCACCTACCCTGCAGCTGAGTCAAGACCCAGTAAGACCACGCCACTACCGACCCTGCAGCTGAGTCAAGACCCAGTAAGACCACATCACTACCTACCCTGCAGCTGAGTGAAGTCCCAGTAAGACCACACCACTACCTACCCTGCAGCTGAGTCAAGTCGCAGTAAGGCCACACCATTACCTACGCTGCAGCTGAGTTAAGACCCAGTAAGACCACACCACTACCTACCCTGCAGCTGAGTCAAGTCCCAGTAAGACCACACCACCACCTACCCTGCAGCTGAGTCAAGTCCCAGTAAGACCACACCACTACTTACCGTGCAGCTGAGTTAAGACCCAGTAAGACCACACCACTACCTACCCTGCAACTGAGTCAAGTCCCAGTAAGACCACACCACCACCTACCCTGCAGCTGAGTCAAGTCCCAGTAAGACCACACCACTACCTACCCTGCAGCTGAGTCAATTTTGCAGTAAGACCACACCATACCTACCCTGCACGGGTTTTAAAGGGACCAGTAACACCACACCACTACCTACCCTGCAGCTGAGTCAAGTCCAGTAAAGACCACACCACTACCTACCCTGCAGCTGAGTAAAGTCGCAGAAAGACCACACCACTACCTACCCTGCAGCTGAGTCAAGTCGCAGTAAGACCACACCACTACCTACCCTGCAGCTGAGTTAAGACCCAGTAAGACCACACCACTACCTACCCTGCAGCTGAGTCAAGTCCCAGTAAGACCACACCACTACCTACCCTGCAGCTGAGTCAAGTCGAGTAAGACCACACCACTACCTACCCTGCAGCTGAGTCAAGTCCCAGTAAGACCACACCACTACCTACCCTGCAGCTGAGTCAAGTCGCAGTAAGACCACACCACTACCTACCCTGCAGCTGAGTTAAGACCCAGTAAGACCACACCACTACCTACCCTGCAGCTGAGTGAAGTATCAGTAAGACCACACCACTACCTACCTTGCAGCTGAGTCAAGACCCAGTAAGACCACACCACTACCTACCCTGCAGCTGAGTTAAGACCCAGTAGCCCAAACACTACCTACCCTGCAGCTGAGTTAAGACCCAGTAAGACCACACCACTACCTACCCTGCAGCTGAGTTAAGACCCAGTAAGACCACACCACTACCTACCCTGCAGCTGAGAAAAAACCCCAGTAAGACCACACCACTACCTACCCTGCAGCTGAGTTAAGACCCAGTAAGACCACACCACTACCTACCCTGCAGCTGAGTCAAGACCCAGTAAGACCACACCACTACCTACCCTGCAGCTGAGTTAAGACCCAGTAAGACCACACCACTACCTACCCTGCAGCTGAGTCAAGTCGCAGTAAGACCACACCACTACCTACCCTGCAGCTGAGTTAAGACCCAGTAAGACCACACCACTACCTACCCTGCAGCTGAGTCAAGACCCAGTAAGACCACACCACTACCTACCCTGCAGCTGAGTTAAGACCCAGTAAGACCACAACCTACCTACCTGCCAGCTGAGTTAAGACCCAGTAAGACCACACCACTACCTACCCTGCAGTTTGTTCAAGAACATTCCTATAATTAAAAGTTCTTCTCTTCCTTTATTTCAACTTTTAATCCAGCCATCAACTTGGTCTTAATTATCTGTGCTAAATTACGCTATATTGTCAATTGCTGATTATTGTAATTATTAATATTATTTTCGTCCCAATGTGCAGTTGCAGAGTAACACCTTTTTACCTCTATGATCATGTTGAATTTGAGCAATTTAACAATCAAAACAACAATGTTTCTATGAAGGTCGATGCAGGAAGGAGCGAAACATCGTCTATTATCACTGATTATGAGCTTGTGATTTGTTGCTAGCAAGTTATTGTGATTTTTATTTTTCATATAATAAATCACTATCTCAAAAAGATTAGAAAAATTCCGGGAAAAGATATATAGATAACCAGTATAAAGGTTCTTGATCAGCAGCTCTCTGAAACCCGTTTCATTATAAATAAGATTTTTATAATACAAATTAGAGAGGTGGTGGGCAGACTGCGACGGGAAGAGTCGGGGTCCTGACGGTACTCACCTCCAATCTTCCTCACGGTCACTTCTCTTTTTATATAAATTTTGTTTGTATTTTTCTATGTTATACAATTTAAATTTTAAATAATGCTAAACATAATACATAATTATATATATAATATAATATATATATATATATATATATATAATATATTATATATATATATATATTATATATATATATATATACATTATTCTATGTCATCTATTTTATTATTAATAATCAAAGAAAGAATGTGATGCTTTCATTTGTCAAGGATTCCGCAACACCGAGAGATGTGTATGTCACACTGAATATACACTGAGAGATATGTATGTTTCAGTGTATATACACTGAGTGTTTAATTTGGTCTGTGTTTTAGAGACTAATGTACTCTTTATTGATGGTTTAAATATTATTTGAAGTATTAATGACCATAGTGTAGTTGATAACTTATAAAACCAATAAAGTTACCGAGGAGAACCTGAGCTCTCTTGAAGTTTATTCTTCATTACATAATATTCTGCTGTATTGTTCACAAGCTGTTAATACCATTCATTATATCCTGAAGAGTCTAATAAGTTTAGATTCAAGTTAAAAATCTTAAAATTAATGTTTACATTGTAAAGAAACACTGTAAGAGTTAATAATGGTGGGAGTCACAGACTCTCGACTTCACAAGAAAACACAATAACCAGAACACAAACTACATTAAAAACAACATTAAAGAAAACCTGTAATTAATTCATCAGTTATGAAAGACGCGTATTTTGTCTCGGTAAACCCTGCCATCACATAGTCTCTCCTGCTTATACTACACAAGCACATTACAGAGGATGAACTTTGAAACTGACCTTCTCTAATCCAGCCTCCAACAAAATTATTTGTCTAACCCATTTTTATGTTACCCAAGTAATTGCTTTTATATCCTTTTACTCATATGCAAGTTAATTGTTCTACCATATTGTATTACTACTACTACACAACTTATATCACTACTACCACAAGTATTGCACCTCACTCTGAGCCTATATATACCCTCTGTGTCCATATTGTTTGTAACGGCTTGACAAAGTTCCTGGAGAGCGAAACGTTGCCACAATAAAATGTCACATTAGTTGCACTTGTGTCCTTTTACTTTACATATTGTCGGTAATTCTACCAACATATGTACAATCTGTGAACATTAATGTTGAATTAAACACATGTGCAACATCTGGGTACCTTTAATTGTAGACGTCTCGCCATCCAGTGGCTTTATCAATGCAACCCTGCTCCTAGGCTGAGGGACTGACTACCTCATCTTCCACTGTAGCATATTATGTACTGAGGCACAGCTCGTCCTCACCCAACAAGATCTTAGACGCCGACCATGTCTGGAAGCCTCGATAATCCCCGTCACCAACACCATTGAACATAATTTTGGTAACTACAAAATTTCTAAAACATTAGAATACATGATACATATTTTGTGTATTACTATGCTGTTTTACGTGTTACTATGCTGTTCTTGCATGTTTCTTACTATTTGTAAATTATTATACTGTTCGTCCTTGCTGCTTTACCGTTTTTGTGTATTAGTTTATCATTCTTGTCTGTTGACATGCATGATGTATCGCTGGGGTGAGTTGAAAGTTCCACATTGTTATTTACATCATGCACAGCAAACTTTCCCACTACACCTTCTACAACAGTGTATACTGACATTCATGTCTCACCGAGCAATTAATCTTGCATGACTAAGGTTCCCAACAAATTCACTGAACATCTTCCAGGATTCCTTTTACTCAGTTGCACTTACCTCCCCTGTGCAGTTTCAATATCTATAGCGTTATCCGCAAAACACGTAGAAAATCAGTAACTCTCGGGAAATAAAGTCGTCCATCATTGTTTCGATGTGACGAAAAAAAAAATGGCAGCCACTCCCACAACCTGGCTAGTTCGTTTCAGTGTTGTTGTCATATTAGTTTTTAATTATTAATGGATTCTTACTGTTTCAGCGCCTTAAGCAGCTGTAATTTTGATCTACAATCATTCTAGCAGGTTATGACACAATGCAAATAAAGGTATATAAAAAACATGCTGCCACATCGTCCACAAGGGAAACTGATAATGTGAAAGCTCTGAACGCTCACTGCTCAGACTTTATCCTAACATATACTGTTTTAGCAATAGTCACACAATACGACACATACGCTCCATAACGCAGTGACTCTCTGTCACTGTACCGGTATGATCTTCATGTTCTAAACTGTCCCAACTCCAAGGATTGGCATGCAAGACACAAGGAAGTCTGCAACATCGTTAAGTACAGCCTCGCCTCGGCTGGGTACCTCGCCATCCAGTAACTCCAGTAATCAAGCTAATCACCATAAAAGGATGACTACCTATCCTTAAAAGAACATGACTCACTAGGTTCGTAGTGTAAGACTATATCTGCATATCCACTCTGGGTGACATGTATCAGTTATAATGTGAGGAAAACAGCTGCTGCTGCTGATCAAAGAGAACAATTCAAACTTGGCAAATATATGTGACTAGGGTCATCTGAACCAATGTTCCTTATTTCCATTACACTGTTTCTAATATAATATTTAATTTTAACTACCATGTGGTTACACGTATGTGTGCACGAGTATTTGTGGCATGGGATTTGGAGTGAGATATGTGTTCGTATGTATGTGTGATCTCATACATGTTAGATTGAGAGGAGCGGATTGTGTGCATTTTTGTTTACATGTGTGCGTATTTGTAGTACCAGGGATTGTGTGTGTGTTTTTTTATGCACGCAAGTCTATGTGTGATGGTGTATGCGTAAGATGCGTGTGTTGAAGCATATAAATGTATATACAAATCCTTGTATATATGTTTGTGCGCTTGTTAGCCTTTGAGTGTCAAATGCAAAAGAGTAATAAATAAATAAAAATTAAAGAAGTGTAATATTTAACACAGTTTTGATGGAGGTGGACAAGTTGAGCATTCATCTACATAAAATAAAACACTCACAAACACTTTTAAACTGCTAAATAACTAAAAAAAGAACTTGTACTTACTATTAATTCATAGTGTAACATAAAAGGATTTCCAAAATTTATGTTAATTAGCCTCCCATCGGTGGCCGAACTGTGTAGCAGCTTTGTGGCGTCTAGCTGACCTACGGTCCAGGCTGTCTTGGTGGGTGTAATTACTGGACGCAGTTTTCTGTGTGTGTCACCTCCAGTAATTCCACCCACCTGGACAGTCTCTACCGTAGACCAGCTAGACAAGACCAAGTTTCCATGCAGCGAGGTCACTGAAGGTGGCAACCGCTGACTCTGGGGAAGTGGGGAAGGGAGTCCACTCAGGTGACACAAGTGGACTCCTGAAGACGCTGATCCGGGGAAGGCACCGCCGACCTTAGGTAAATGTGGAAGGGAAGACATCTGGGAGCGAACGGATAGATTCCTGGATACATGAGCTTTGGAGAGGTTGTAGTTGAGGCTGACCTTAGGTAAGTGGGGAAGAGGATACATCCGGGAGCGAACGGATGGATTCCTGCATACATGAACCTGGGGAAAGCAAGAATACCAGCAGTTGAGGCTGACCTTGGGTAAGTGGAGAAGGGGAGACATCCGGCGGTAGACGGGTGAATTCCTGGATACATGAACCTGGGGAAGGCAAGAATACCGCTGACTTTGGGGAAGTGGGGAAGGGAGTCCACTTGAGGTGACACTAGTGGACTCCTGGAGACACTGATCCGGGGAAGGCACCGCTGACTCTGGGGAAGTGGAGAAGGGAGTTCACTCAGGTGACAAGTGGACTCCTGAACACACTGATCCGGGGAAGGCACCGCCTACCTTAGGTAAGTGGGGAAGGGAAGACATCTGGGAGCGAACGGATGGATTCCTGAATACATGAAGTCGAGGAAGGTTGTTGTTGAGGCTGACCTTAGGGGAATGGGGAAGGGGAGACATCCGGGAGCGGACGGATGGATTCCTGGATACATGAACCTGGGAAAAGCATGAATACTAGCAGTTGAGGCTGACCTTGGGGGAGTGGGGAAGGGGAGACATCCGGCGGTAGACGGATGGATTCCTGGATACATGAACCAGGGAAATGCAAGAATACCGCTGACTTTGGAGAAGTGGGGAAGGGAGTTCACCTGAGGTGACACAAGTGGACTCCTGGAGACACTGATCGGGGGAAGGCACCGCCGACCTTAGGTAAGTGGTGAAGGGGAGACATCCGGGAGCTAACGGATGGATTCCTGGGTACATGAACTTGGGAAAGGTTGTAGTTGAGGCCGACCTTAGGTAAGTGAGGAAGGGAAAACATCCGGAAGTGGATGGATGGATTCCTGGGTACGTGAACCTGGAGAAGGCTGAGGCTGGAAGGCAGAGAGTGAGAGACGAGGCTGACCTTAGGGAAGTGAGGAAGGGTAGACATCCGGGGGCCCACGGATGGATTCCTGGACACATGAACCTGGGGAAGGCGAGGGGGGGGGGGACCTTAAAGACGAACCACTGGCCTCCACGTGGCAAGGTCTGGTAACTCAGAGATAACTCTGAGGCTGACAGTGGTCGCAAATAATAATAATCTTAGTTTTATTATTATTATTTTTATTATTAATTGTTATTTTTAATTCATAATTTGCTTACTTGGATCATCATATGACCTTGACATTCTGTATCTTATTAGGAAGCTCTCTGGGTTTTAAAAGTAAAATACCAAAACCAAAACCGTTTAGCGTTAGCTTCCGCTAATTTTCTCGGCCGTTTAGCGGTTTTGCGTTAGCGGAGCAAATTTTTTAGTTAGCGGATTAGGGGTAAGAAAAGCTAACTTTTCGGCTAGCTGTGACCACTACTGCTGTCTTCTATACCAGTATAACTGTCGTGAATGTCTTCTGTACCAGTGTAATTGTCTTGACTTTTTTCTTTACCAGAGCAACTGTCCTCATTGTCCATTTGCCAGTGTAACTCCCACAATGTACACTAGAGGTGCATATACCACTCCCTTCCCTGTATCACACATGATAGCCTCAAATTTCCTATGTATTGTATGACCTGAATAAGATATCATATATATAATATATATATATATATATATATATATATATATATATATATATATATATATATTATATATATATATATATATATATATATATATATATATATATATATATATATATACATATGTGCAGTAACATCACAGTAAACAGTTGATTTCAGAATATGCAAAACAACCACTGTGAAAGAATAGAGAAATTCCAAGCGCTTTCGTGACTACTCACATTATCATATATATATATATATATATATATATATATTATATATATATATATATATATATATATATATATATAATATATATTATATATATATATATATATATATACATATATATATATATCAATATATATATATATATATATATATATATATAATATATATATATATATATATAATTATATATATATATATATATATATATATATATAATTTAATTTCATACCATTCTGATATTCATTCAGATCTAGTTATATAAGAACATCACTGATGGTACACTGCCAGCATGTAAGACCATCACTGATGGTACACTGCCAGTATGTAAGAACATCACTGATGGTACACTGCCAGTATGTAAGAACATCACTGATGGTACACTGCCAGCATGTAAGACCATCACTGATGGTACACTGCCAGTATGTAAGACCATCACTGATGGTACACTGCCAGTATGTAAGAACATCACTGATGGTACACTGCCAGTATGTAAGAACATCACTGATGGTACACTGCCAGTATGTAAGAACATCACTGATGGTACACTGCCAGTATGTAAGAACATCACTGATGGTACACTGCCAGTATGTAAGAACATCACTGATGGTACACTGCCAGTATGTAAGAACATCACTGATGGTACACTGCCAGTATGTAAGAACATCACTGATGGTACACTGCCAGTATGTAAGAACATCACTGATGGTTCACTGCCAGTATGTAAGAACATCACTGGTGGTACGCTGCCAGTATGTTAGAACATCACTGACAGTGCATTGCCAGTAAGACCGTCACTGATGGTTCACTGCCAGTATGTAAGACCATCACTGATGGTACACTGCCAGTATGTAACATCACTGATGGTTCACTGCCAGCACGAAACATCACTGATGGTACACTGCCAGCACGTAGCATCACTGATGATACACTGCTAGCACGTAACATCACTGATGGTACACTGCTAGCACGTATCACTGATGGTACACTGCCAGCACGTAACATCACTGATGGTACACTGCCAACTCGTAACAACAGCACTGATGGCACACTGCCAGCACGTAAGAACATCACTGATGGCACACTGCCAGCACGTAAACACATCACTGATGGAACACTGCCAGCACGTCCATTACAAAGCAGGAAGGTACAAGGAGAGGCGGAGTTTGAGGTAATCAGTCCCTCAGCCTGGAGTCGATGTGTTCAGTCCATCAGTCTTGTAGAAAGCGCAGCATAGGACCGTAGAAGTGGCTTATATTCTGTGGTCAGGTGAGTGGAAGCAGGAGGAGGAGGGATCACAGTGGAACCATCCGCTAGTGTAAGTAGGTCCTCGTCCAAAGGTTGGACAATTGTTGAGGAATTCCTTGTATCAAGATCCCATGATGTTGCAGTGTCTGACAGATTTGATAGTTTAAAACCGGCAAGTTGAAGATTGAGACATACAACATGTGGGAATCTTTATTGAAGAAACGTTTCGCCCCACAGTGGCTTCATCAGTCCAATACATTTCTTCAATAAAGATTCCAATATGTTGCATAAGTGTCAATCTTCAACTTGTCATTTTTACACCATTTATCACACTCGTAACTAGTGGTCAAAGAAAAAAATTATCGAAGATGTCCTCTGCACCAAGATACCATTGAGTGTGAATATAAAAACTATATACAATACTGACAAGTTGATAACATACATGTGCAACAGTTAGGTATCTTTATTCCAAAACGTTTCTCCTACACAGAACGCTTGTTCAAACACAAAGGAGGCAGATACAGCCCAGTAAGTTTACTACACTGCCTCCCACTGATTTCATTTTTTCTTCTACTAGTGGGCTCCGCCTGTCCTGTCAAGATTATATATGCCTCATTCAGGTCTTGCACACCTCATTATGAAAGTACCTGCATTCCACTTCAAGGCGATACTTCCCCTTCCTTATCATAATAAAACATTTTCTATCGTCTTGATATCAGCACTTTCTTCCGTATATACACACCGCTTTAGAGTAGTATTTGCAGATGTCCTTACTGCCTACATTTACAGTGGCAGATTCATTCTTGGTTTCCGAAAGTGATTTGGTTTCTCTTGTTTATCTTCCTCTGAGCATATTTCCCTAGGATATTTTTTACTTTTTTTTTCCCTGCTACAGTCGTCCTATTGTCCTCTGTATTATTTCTCACTGTCCTGCATCCTTATTTCCGTCTCTTCTTTCCTGACCTGCGCATATGTTTCCATCCTTATTTCAGCTCAGTATCTCGTACCTTCATCATCTCACTCTGTATATGTCTGGTAAGCTCCTCGGGAATATCCTTATATTATCTAGCTCTTCTTTATTTTCAATACTTCCCTTATACCTGTCCAGCTTTCCATCTCTCCATGACAAGTCCAGAAACACCTTTCCCATTTAAGTTCATTGCTTGTAGCTGTATTTAGCTTAGTACGTGATACTTATCACCACCACTTGACCTAGTACAGTCCACTTACCACCACCACCTGACACTGATGGTTATTTATCGTCCGGACACTAATGGTTGTACATCGTCCAGGCATTGATGGTTGTACATCGTGCAGACACTGGTGGTTGTACATCGTCCAGATATTGATGGTTGTATATCGTCCACATACTGATGGCTGTACATCGTCCAGGCACTGATGGTTGTACATCGTCCAGACACTGATGGTTGTACATCGTCCAGACACTGATGGTTGTACATCGTCCAGACACTGATGGTTGAACATCGTCCCTTCTGCACGCACAGGTGACTTGGAGTTACGGAATTTTGGGATACCTTTCTCGGATCGCGCAGCGACTTAAATATATCTAGTTAACAAGTTGTATATATCAGTATATTCAGCCACTGATATACCACTGGTCGTCTGCCGCTCCTGCAGTCTTGAATCTCCCTGATCAAACTTTCCATAACAAGTCACTTAGAAAACGTTCCTGGTCAGACTGCTTTCAAAAATGTTCATTATAAGCATCTCATCAACTCTTCATATCATTTGATTCATAAAAAAGAATTAGAGTATATTTTTATTCTAGAAACATTACGTCGTGCTACGTGTATTTTACAGTGTAGCACTCATTCTAGCATCAATTCCGGCGACATCATGCTCAGCGGTGCTGTCCTAGAGAGCGCTGTGACGTATGGACACCTTTCTCAGTACAACAATAGTATAAGTTCGTTAGATAGTGTAGCTAACAACGCAGTTGAAAAGAATCTGGATAAAATAATAATGTCGGTAGGCGAGAAGAACGAGGAAAATAGTTTTTCTAAGCTGTTAATAATTGTAGGTTAATCAGCAACTAAAAAAAAGCCTATTATCAAATTTCGATAATTTTTATATATTCAAAAATTTCGTTCTAAAATGTTCTATAATTACCGCCATCAAAACCTGTCATATTCTTCAGCACTGGAAACTACATAGACTATGTTCAATTTAGTAGCTATATTATGTACCGTCATACCCATCTTGTGGGTGGAGACTATGTTCAGTTTAGTAGCTATGTTATGCACCTCCTACTTGACCCCAATGTAATGGTAGCTGAACAAGTTACAGTGGTAATGAACTGCATCATCTGGATGCAGTTATAACGAATTGTTTATACAGACATGAGGTCGGTCACAGAAACATTGTAATGTAGTTATGAATTCTTTATACTATTTTAGTGGAGTATGGTTGAATTAAGACAAACTTACATGAAGCATAAAAAGGCAGAATACCATGAGTAGAACAATGTACAAATAACCTACACATAGGACAATGAAACTAAACTCATGGCAACATTAATGATCTAAATCGGAATAAAACGTCGCCCTGAGTTTCAGTCTCTTACTTACGGGTTATTTATATGAGCTTAAGTGGTTATACGTTTATTGCAATAAGTGAGTCAGTGTATGTTTGCAGAATAGCTGGTAATATGTTCTGTGGATAACATACTCTTGATATTTCTTGAACATTTGCGAGTTGTCTCTGAATTCATATTATTATTATAATAAAAAAAACGATAAGCCACAAGGGCTTCTGAATTCATAATTTTTCACATTCCACCACATAATGATGCAAGGGTGACAATAGTTCAACTGACAATATTTATATTTAGCTATGTTTACACTAGCTGATGGTACATATTATCCAAGAGTTACTTTTAACACAGCCAGAGGAAGGCAGTAGCAACATCCAAGCATCTGCTGATTTTCATGGATACATCATAGACATGTGTTTTCTTCAACGTCATTGACATTCTATTGAAGTTTTTTTTTCGCATTACTATCTTCAAATTACCAGTTGACAGCCCAAGACTGTAATCTACTCTCTCCATAAATGAAAACTACCTTTGTTATTTCATCATTTCTATTGTGCATTTGAAGACCATTGTGAGTTGCAATCTACGGAAGGTGTACTACTTTGACTTCACTGTGTACACACCTACAATACCTGTCTCTGGCTTTTGACACAATTGACACTCATGGAGTTTAGAAACAGATTATAACCAGTTACAATCTGTGTCAATTTTAGATGAATATATTTGAGTGAAATGCATAGAGCAAAAAGTTCAGTTTAAATTGCAGAAGCCCATCTGCTGACATGTGCTCCAATTTCTATACAACAGCCTCACACTGTATGACAACAGCAGCACTACCAACTGCTCCAGTGAACTGGTGAACAGAGCCATCAGCATATATAATTTGTGGAAGGGAATGCTGTTTGACTAAGACATAATGACAGTTTAAGGCAGTGTGCTTGGCTTCACCTCAAGACGATGTCTTCTTTATAATTTAATAAGATTCTTTTTGGGGAAAGTTGAGAATGATGGTTATTGGAAAGAGGTAGTTTAAGGTGCTTAGAAGTACCGCTTTTGTTTTACTTAATATTTATCATATATCTGGTACATCTGGAGGACACTTACAGTTTTACGATCAATCATTTGGCGGTACTTGGGCGTCCTAGGATGATCCTCATAGCTTCGCTGTGCAGTAAGTCCAAGAAGAGGGACCTCAGAGCCTAGATACCTGTATCTGATCACATATTCGACCCGAGACAAACAAGCACCTGGATACAGCGTACCGCGCCGCTATGTCGGGAAGAACACCGGTTAAGCATATTCGTTTCCTCATGTGAGATGATCTACCCCAGGTTCTGACACGAATGTAGCACGTATATAAAAGATATTTTGGAAGTTGAAGAATCGGATGGCGTGAATCATATCTGCAAAACTAGTCATGTGACTGGGCTGGCTTGGCACAGCACTTAGTAAAGCATTAATTAGTATATTGATTAAGGAGGGACTGAGGGCAACCCCTTGTGGGGTTTATAATTCAAAGTCTTTAGTTACTTCTATACCACTGGAACAATATAGGTTGCCTTTAATCTAGAGGAGCTATCCTAAAACATCCATTATGGCAAGTTTACAAATAATTACATATCGGTTAGTTATATCGACGGCAGATGTAAGGTCAAGGAAGGTAGTGTAGGTACGCAGGGCTAGAAATATAGTTGTGCAGTGAACACTTCCTTCATGCAGGAACTCACTCAGCTGGAGGGACAAACACTGATTTTATGAAAGAGACAATTCGGAATCATCTTTTCGAATGTTTTACACAGGCAACTGGTGAAAAATACTGAGGATAAATGCATTTTGTTGACCGGGTTTTGGAATGGGAATGAGATGTCTGTTGGTCTATGATTTAGGGATCTTCTCAGTGACATAGTTCATGTTGTATAGTTCATGTTGTATAGTTCATGTTGTATAGTTCATGTTGTATACTTCATGTTGTATACTTCATGTTGTATACTTCATGTTGTATACTTCATGTTGTATACTTCATGTTGTATACTTCATGTTGTATACTTCATGTTGTATACTTCATGTTGTATACTTCATGTTGTATACTTCATGTTATATAGTTCAAGTAATACCATCATATCCAGGAGATGTGAATTTGCCTTTAGCTAGTGCAGCATCGAACTCAGAGTTAATGAATGAAATATTTCAGTCATCTTCCTTGCTGGGCGTGAAACAACTCTCTCAATCTATCCCTCCCTCTTCTCCCCCCTCCCATTTCTCTCTCTGGCATCGTATTTGGCTTTTAATTTCGTCTGATCAATAATGGGTAGAATATCATCCCTAGATTTAGCTGTCCTAGCCATTACTAATTACCTTTGTGAAGACTGTACAAGGTAAGGTGCAAGACCTGACTAGTTTTGTTACCCTTAATTCTATTTACCGCATTTTTCGGCGTCGAAGATGCTATTTTTCCCCAAAATAAGTCTAAAAAAATTACCAAGCGTCTTGGAGGCTGAAGGGTCAAGTTGCTCATAGGCCTCAACCTAAGCCTAAAGAAGTAATCTAAGCTCCTGTTTCTGACCTGATAATGAAAGGTGTAAAATATTTAGTATATTAAATAATGAATAAATAACAAAAATAGCCATAAATCGTAAAAATTCGTAAGCGCCTAGCAGCAGTAGGCTTAGGTAAACCAGGCAATGGAGTGATGGAGTGATGGAGTGATGGGGTGATGGAGTGATGGAGTGATGGAGTGGGATGGACTACGGGGACTTCTATATCAATAAGCTAATTGACCTGTTTACCATCAAACCGCCGGTAATAATATTTTTACTCACCTCAAACGATCCTGATATTAAAGGAACATCATGAAATATAAAAAGTAAAATTGTGGAAAATTTTGAAAAATTTCCTGTAATTTGTTGAATAATTGGAGGATATAATAATGTTTATATAAGGTAGTGTAGGTGTGTAGTGTTTATATAAGGTAGTGTAGGTGTGTAGTGTTTATATAAGGTAGTGTAGGTGTGTAGTGTTTATATAAGGCAGTGTAGGTGTGTAGTGTTTATATAAGGTAGTGTAGGTGTGTAGTGTTTATATAAGGCAGTGTAGGTGTGTAGTGTTTATATAAGGTAGTGTAGGTGTGTAGTGTTTATATAAGGTAGTGTAGGTGTGTAGTTTTGATGCGACTTTTAAAAGATGATAAACCACAAGGAACCAACATCCTCTATAATTTACTTATTTATGATAGTCAGTTAAGTAAAACGTAATTGTTATAATGTTAGAAGAACTAACATTCTGGAAATATCACTGAATATAATTAAATATATGTGTACAATATTGTCGTTTTAGAGAGAACATTGAACATGGTGTAATGGAAGAACGGACCGGAATTTGTGAGCATTTAGTCCAGTGTAATCGGAGCCGATAGAGATGATACCGGCCGAGTGTTGTGACGTCGGGATAAACGAAGAGGCAGCGCATCTGGAAGTGTCCAGATATTTAAAACAACTGTCAACATGATTATATGATGGAACGCACGAGGCGGTAGCTGAACGTGACCCATATTTACCTGCCACATATATCTTCCAATCTAATGTGCACCTCCCAGTGTATATTGAACTTTATAAAACAGGTAAATAGCTAGAATTGGCCAATACTAAGTATGCCTTACTATTAAGAGGCGTTAGGATATATCACCAAGATAATATCAAGGTAAGTAATTCATATATACTGCATTTATGTTCTTAATGTAATTGAACCACTGTAATGTGTAATAGTTAATACACAAAAAATTACTTGAGTTTAGTCACACAGTCACTTAATAATTTTTATACAGTCGATACTATGCCACTTTACTGGCTTACATTTTTTTTAATAATTATACAGGAACCATATGTTCCTAATTTAAGGTCCCGAAGTGTGAGTTGGGTAACTGGACCGTAGACACTGAAGGAGAGACAATATCAGAGACCTGTTGTTTCTAAAGTCCCACAAGTCTCAGAGGTACATCAATATCAGTAAGTATAATCTGGTTTAGATGTGCCAGAGTTTTGCCCAGTTATGTGTGTGAAACGTTAATTCAAGATGGTACTTATAAAAAATTGATTCACATTTCTCACAATTGTGGTATGTTAAAACAAGGCTCAAATAACACTATGTACCGGTAATATACGTAAAAGTCGCCATTTGCACACCCTGGGTTTATTTAAGTCTTCTTGCAGTACAACTGTACTTTCATTATATAGTAAAATCAATAAACTTAAAAACACAAGCATGAAATATTTTTAAAACTGATTAAAAAACCATCACAATTCAATATGCAGTCCTAACCGTAGACACAACCACTCGCACACATCGGGACAGCGAGTAGACAGAGAGAACTCGCCCAGTCAGGTCCAGTTCACGCACTTAATGTCTCAGATAAACTTACATTAATGAATATCATCTAATGTATAAATTAGTTTAGGTGACAAATGTATGATCTTTTATATTGATTTATAATGCAACATCGAAAATCATACCAACCTTAATGATTAAGTTGCAAAAGAATCAATGAAAAAAGGAATGCGGAAAATATTTTTATGCAAATAGACTACATGAGGAGTTGAGCCAACTCCAGCAGGAAGTTGCAAGTGCAATAATTACTGTCAACTTTAACACTAATTATGAAGTACAACAAAAATATATAGAGTTGGACCTGACTAGCTGGGTCTGATGCCTTGCCCCTTCCTTAACTGGAAGTGACCTGACTAGGTGGGTCATTGGGCTTATGGGGGGGGGGTGAACCTGCTTCGCATGGGTCAGTAGGCCTTCTGCGGTGTTCCTCCTTTCTTATGTCCTTATAATAGAATATAGATAACTAAGAAATGTTAATTAACCCTTATAAAACTTATGCGAAATATAAATAACACAATATGAAAAAATAAATTAAGTTTACCGATTATGGTAATAAAAGTATTATTAAAAATAATTATGAAATAAAATTAATACAAATATCAAGTATAATATTTACTGAATATATTTTATATATATTATGAAATATATTCATGCATTTCAGATTAATATGGATGTATTGATATCTGTTTTCTCAGGTTGACATTACTGGACGGGCTTCAGAATTTGGCGGGGTAACCAGTACAGGTAGTCAAAATTTGAGGAAACCCGTCCAGGGTGATGGGATATGTCAGGAAAACCCGTCCTGTGAATCAAAATATGACGGGGTAACCCGTCCAAGGCGGTGAAATACAGCAGAGAAACCCGTCCAGTGAGACGGAATATGACAGAAAAACCCGTCCAGGGCGATGGAATATGAGAGAGAAATTCGTGTAAGGCGATGGAATATGACGGGAAAACCCGTCTAGGGTGACCAAATATGGTGAAAAACCCATCCTAGAGACGAAATATGACAGGGAAACCCGTCTAGGGCGATGAAATATAACCCGTCTAGGCCGATGAAATATGACAGGAAAACATGTCCAAGACGTCAAAATTTGACAGGCAAACCCGTCCTGGTGACTAAATATGACAGGAAAACCCGTCCAGGGTGATGGAATATGACAGGAAAATCTCTCCATGGCGAGGAAATATGACTGGGAAGCCCATCCATTATTTCAGCTGTGCTAAATCCTAATCCTGAGCTTAAAAGGTTCAAAAAAATGTTCTTTGCAGTTAAAGGGTCAACTAATCTTAATGAACAATGTTCAGCAATTAACAAAGGCATATTTCCCTCTGTTCTTTTCACATCATCGTTTAGTTATTCAAATTAATAAGTTTATCTAGGTACAGGTACACATAATTATTTACACAAATTATCATACATAGTAACAGGGGTGAATTACCCAGGATTACCCCAAAAAAACAAGCAAGTGAATTATTTCCATTGTTTGTTTTGTATTGAATGGCTCTTGAGTTTTCTTGTGCTTTGGCAGTATTTTTGTCTTTCAATGTCACTCAATTTAGATATGCCCCATGACCCCCCCCCCCGGATTAGCCCAATGACCCACCCAGTCTGATCACCTCCACTCAAGGATGGAGCACGGCACCAGACCCAGTAGCACAAGCTAGTCAGGTCCAACTCACACCCACCCACACCCACCCACACCCACTCATGTATTTATCTAACCTATTTTTAAAACTACACAACGTTTTAGCCTGAATAACTGTACTCGGGAGTTTGTTCCACTTATCCACAACTCTATTACCAAACCAGTGCTTTCCTATATCCTTCCTAAATCTGAATTTTCCAACTTGAAAAGTTCAGATTCAGGAAGGATATAGGAAAGCACTTGGGGGCTTAAAAAGGAAAGCGACTTGTTGCTGCTCGCAAATCTAGAAAAACTGCTTATTTAAACTTTGTAAATATGTTTCAGAAAGTTTAAAATAAAATTTGTGTAAATTTTATTTTATATAAATTTTATTTATTTTATTATATGTTTTTGTTTTACATCCAAAACTAGTAAAAAATATTGAAATTTAGCCATTTTTTTGTAAAAAACTCAACCTGTAAGCAACAAAAGCGAGATTTAAAAGAAATAATGGGCATTTTCTATTGTTTTGCAATAAAAGAAGTTGGAAAATAATACTTGCCAGGAATGCAAACTGTGTTACAGTGTTATTGATGGTTTAAAGTTGACACTGTTTAGTGGATGTAGCAATATTTTGTGTGGATTGTTCCCAAAGGCTTTGTAGGGGCTTTTAAATGTAAAGTGATTTTATATTTGGCTAAGTAAGGTTGCAGTGGTGAATATCGGGTTAAGTTAGGCTAAGGTGGATGAGATTGGGTTGGGCTGTGCTTCGTTAGGATGAGTTGGGTTAGATTAAATTATATCGAGTTACACTGACTGGTCAACGTTGACCTTAATAACCTAACTGAGCTCTCTGTAACTAAAGCTAACAAAATCTAGCCTAACTGAAGCTAACAAAATCTAGCCTAACTGAAGCTAACATAACCTAACCATACTTGGCCTTACATAATCAAAGCTGACCTATCCTAACCGATCCTAATAAAACCTCTACAAAAATTTGGTGCAATTCGGAAATCAGATTTTATATTGTACATTTTAAACTATCATATATCTTGGACCTCCACGAAGCAATTAGACTCACTATTAACCTTTAATCTTAACTACGACGGATGAGAAACAAAAAAAAAAAAGACTTAAATATCCACGGAACACGAAGAAACTAATGTATGGAATCACAGTAGAAAATAAAGGAACTGAAATGAGAACAGGTCGCCCTCATCATGCAAACTCTTATCAAATTAGAGAGTGAATTATTTGGCGATTTGTCCTTCGTGCATTTCTACGCGCTTGATTTTTTTTTGTCAGTTGGGTTAGACTAGGTCATCTGGAATAGGTTTAGTGGGTTAGTAGAGGGTGAAAATGTTCAGCTCAGAGGAGAAACCTCTTCTCCGAGTCCGAGGCTCCATAGTTACACCCAGAACTGATACTTCTAAAATAAATTATTTATATATATATATATATATATATATATATATATATATATATATATATATATATATATATATATATATATAATATATATATATATATATATATATATATATATATATATATATATTCATATAGTCGGACTTGAGTCCTGGAAATGGGAAGTACAATGCCTGCACTTTAAAGGAGGGGTTTTGGGATATTGGCAGTTTGGAGGGATATGTTGTGTATCTTTATACGTATATGCTTTAAACTGTTGTATTCTGAGCACCTCTGCAAAACAGTGATAATGTGTGAGTGTGGTGAAAGTGTTGAATGATGAATGAAAGTATTTTCTTTTTGGGGATTTTTTTTTCTTTTTTGGTTACCCTGCCTCGGTGGGAGACGGCCGACTTATTGAAATATATATATATATAGATATATATAATATATATATATATATATATATATATATATATATTATATATATATATATATATATATATATATATATATATATATATATATATATATATTTAAATAATTGGGGTCCACCTCTGGTTGTAAATTGTGGGACCCATAGCCTCGGAGAAGTGGATTAAAAGGCTTCAAGGAAGAATATTTGGATTTCTTCCTGAAGCCATTTGAATATTCCACTTCCCTACCACCCCCATCTTTTAAACTATTTTTTTTTACCAATAGGAATATTTTATTACATAATATGGCACAGAAGATTTAAGAGATACATTGTTGATATAAAGGTGGCATATACGGTACATGTTGTTACGTGTGTATCACCGATTATAAGGCGAAAATCTCATCCAGCTCCTCAGAGCTGGGGCGTGTGCCCAAAATGCAGCATGCATTACCCCTTTGAACAGCCGCACTGAGCCGCTGGAACAGAAAACTAGCTGCCCTGGGATCCCTAGTTACCCTGATGAGTCTTTTCCCAGCTCCTTAAGGAAATTAGATGCACTCTTTCCCCATGAGCCAAGGGTCTCTGAGCCTATGGGAACAAACATATAATGATGGGCAAGTTCTCCATATTTTCTAGACTTTTGGGACTCCCTAAAGCTGGCAGCTGCCCCTCCTTCCTCCCTGGTGTATTGGAGATAGGTATCAGCACATGTATAGTCCCACACCACCTGCTTCCCATCTGTCCAGGCTTGAAGGGTGATACCATCTGGACGCTTCTGGCTGCCATCAGATCTGCATAGTTGGGGTGGCTCCCTTACTGCTGGGCATCCAGCTGTTGTGAGGCTCCTCTTGATAATGTTATTAACCTCCTCATGTCTTGCAATCTTTCCCTCGGATTTACGGCACACAAGACCATGGTACCCGAATCGGTCTGCTGCTTCACTGCCACAAATACACCTGTGTTCGGAGAGAATAGGGGCGGCAAGTCGAAGGGCAACACCGAATAGGCAGAACTTGCGATCTTGGCTTAAATAGCAACGCTCATCTTTCCATATAGGACAAGTGAAAATTTGTGTATGCAATAATTTCGCCAAAATCATTGTGAACCTAACGAAAAAAATATATTTGACTGTGTTTTTTTAGTACTAAATTATTGTAAACGTATTTAAAATATATTTAGTTGGGTTAGGCTATAATAAATTGTTCTTGTTATAATAAGGTTAGGTAAGTTTTCTAAGCTTCTTTTGGTGCAAAATTAAAAATTTTTACATTAACATTATTGAAAAAAATATATCTTTAAACGTATAAGAGAAAATTTCAGAAAGGACTTAATTTTATATGAGTTCTTGCTCATTGACCAGTTTTACATATTTGGCACGACATATATATATATATGTATATATATATATATATATATATATATATATATATATATATATATAATATATAATATATATAATATAATATATATATATATATATATATATAAAACATCACAGTAAACAGTGATGTCAGAATATCACATTATCAATGAACTATAAAAATAATACATCAAAGGAAGGCATATGAAGGGTCAAGACTACACCATCACATCCCACAACAAACACCTGATGCGTGACATCCTTTCTTATGAGTCGGGTGTCGTCACGCGTCAGGTGTTTCTTTGTTGTGGGATGTGATGGTGAGGTCTTGACCCTTTGTATGCCCTCCTTTGGTGTATTGTTTTTATAGTTCCTTGAAAATGTGAGAAATCACGAAAGCATTTGGAATTTCACTATTCTTTCATATTGATTGTTCTGCATATATTTTTTTATCAAGTCGGTCGTCTCCCACCGAGGCAGGGTGACTCAAAAAGAAAGAAAATCCCCAAAAAGAAAATACTTTCATTATCATTCAACACTTTCACCTCACTCACACATAATCACTGTTTTTGCAGAGGTGCTCAGATTACAACAGTTTAGAAGCATATACGTATAAAGATACACAACATATCCCTCCAAACTGCTAATATCCCGAGCCCCTCCTTTAAAGTGCAGGCATTGTACTTCCCATTTCTAGGACTCAAGTCCGGCTATATAAAAATAACCGGTTTCCCTGAATCCCTTCACTAAATATTACCCTGCTCACACTCCAATAGATCGTCAGGTCCCAAATACCATTCGTCTCCATTCACTCCTATCTAACACGCTCAAGCACGCTTGCTGGAAGTCCAAGCCCCTCGCTCACAACACCTACTTTACCCCCTCCCTCCAACCTTTTCGAGGACGACCCCTACCCCGCCTTCCTTTCCCTACAGATTTATACACTCTCCATGTCATTCTACTTTGATCCATTCTCTCTAAATGACCAAACCACCTCGACAACCCCTCTTCCGCCCTCTGACTAATACTTTTATTAACTCCACACCTTCTCCTAATTTCCACACTCCGAATTTTCTGCATACTATTTACACCACACATTGCCCTTAGACAGGACATCTCCACTGCCTCCAACCGCCTCCTCGCTGCAGCATTTACGACCCAAGCTTCACACCCATATAAGAGTGTTGGTATTACTATACTTTCATACATTCCCTTCTTTTCCTCCATAGATAACGTTTTTTGTCTTCACATATACCTCAGCGCACCACTCGCCTTTTTTCCATCATCAATTCTATGATTAACCTCATCCTTCATAAATCCATCTGCTGACACGTCAACTCCCAAATATATGAAAACATTCACTTCTTCCATACTCCTCCCCAATTTAATAATCCAATTTTTCTTTATCTAAATCATTTGATACCCTCATCACCTACTCTTTTCTATGTTCACTTTCAACTTTCTGCCTTTACACACACTCCCAAACTCATCCACTAACCTTCGCAATTTTCTTTTAGAATCTCCCATAAGCACAGTATCATCAGCAAGAAGTAACTGTGTCAATTCCCATTTTGTATTTGAGTTCCCATAATTTAATCCCAGCCCTTTCCCCAACACACTAGCATTTACTTCTTTTACAACCCCATCTATAAATATATTAAACAACCATGGTGACATTACACATCCCCAAGACCTTTTTACCGGGAAGTAGTCTCCCTCTCTTCTACACACCCTAACCTGAGCCTCACTATCCTCATAAAAACTCTTTACAGCATTTAGTAACTTACCACCTATTCCATATACCTGCAACTTCTGCCACATTGCTCCACTATCCACTATCATATGCCTTTTCTAAACCATAAAGGCAATAAAAACTTTCCTACTTTTATCTAAATACTGTTCACATATATGCTTCAATGTCAACACTTGGAATACACATCCCCTACCCACTCTAATACCCCCTTGCTCATCTGCAATCCTACATTCTGTCTTACCTCTAATTCTTTTAATAACCCTACCGTACACGTTTCCTGGGGTATATATACATAATATATATATATATATATATATATATATATATAATATATATATATATATATATATATATATATGTATGTATATGTATAACACACACACACACACACACACACACACACACACACACACACACACATATATATATATATATATATATATATATATATATATATATATATATATATATATATATATATATATATATATATATATTCGTTCCTGTTATTTTTGGAGCCCCCCTAATTTGCTCTATTCTGGGCAACATGAGCCATAGTTACTGAAGAAGTCTATTGTGTAAGCGAAACGTTTTGCAATAAAGATACCTCAACGAATTAACATTAGCGATCTTGCTCGCTCTACTGAATTTAACATAAGAACACAAGAAAGGAGGAACGCTGCAGGAGGCCTGCTGGCCCGTACTAGGCAGGTCCTTTACAATTCATCCCACTAACAAAACATTTGCCCAACCCAATTTTCAATGCCACCCAAGAAATAAGCTCTGATGTGAAAGTCCCACTGAAATCCAGCCCCTCCCACTCATGTACTTATCCAACCTAGATTTGAAACTACCCAAAGTCCCAGCCTCAATAACCCAACTCAACCCAACTACCCTATTTCCAAACCAATACTTTCCTATGTCCTTTCTAAATCTAAACTTATCTAATTTAAATCCATTACTGCGGGTTCTCTCTTGGAGAGACATCCTCAAGACCTTATTAATATCCCCTTTATTAATACCTATCTTCCACTTATACACTTCGATCAGGTCTCCCCTCATTCTTCGTCTAACAAGTGAATGTAACTTAAGAGTCTTCAATCTTTCTTCATAAGGAAGATTTCTAATGCTATGTATTAATTTAGTCATCCTACGCTGAATGTTTTCTAACGAATTTATGTCCATTTTGTAATACGGAGACCAGAACTGAGCTGCATAATCTAGGTGAGGCCTTACTAATGATGTATAAAGCTGCAGTATGACCTCTGGACTTCTGTTGCTTACACTTCTTGATATAAATCCCAGTAATCTATTTGCCTTACTACGTACGCTTAGGCATTGCTGTCTTGGTTTAAGGTTGCTGCTCACCATAACCCCCAAGTCCTTTTCGCAATCTGTATGGCTAAGTTCTACATCATTTAACTTATAAGTACTAGGGTTATGGGCACTCCCAAGCTTCAGAACCTTGCATTTATCTACATTGAACTGCATCTGCCACTTTTCTGACCAAGAATAGAGTTTGTTTAAATCCTCCTGAAGTTCCATAACATCTACATTTGAATCAATTATCCTACCTATCTTTGTGTCATCGGCGAATTTGCTCATATCACTAGTAATTCCCTCATCAAGATCATTGATATATATTATAAACAACAACGGGCCCAAGACTGATCCCTGTGGAACGCCACTTGTTTACAGATCCCCACTCGGACTTAACCCCATTTATGGACACTCTCTGCTTCCTGTCAGTGAGCCATGACTCGATCCACGAGAGCACTTTTCCCCCAATGCCATGAGCTGCCACTTTCTTTAACAGTCTATGGTGCGGAACTCTATCAAAAGCCTTACTAAAATCTAAGTAAATAATATCAAATTCTTTATTGTGGTCAACAGCCTCAAAAGCTTTACTGAAGAAAGTTAATAAATTAGTTAGACAAGACCGGCCTCTTGTGAATCCATGCTGAGTATCATTAATCAAGCTATGCTTATCGAGATGGCTTCTTATAATCTCAGCTATAATTGACTCTAGTAATTTGCCTACAATTGCCTACAATTGACGGTAACGACTTGTCCCCTGTTTTAAAAATAGGAGTTACATTAGCCATCTTCCACATATCAGACACTACACCTGTTTGAAGAGATAAATTAAAAATATTAGTTAATGGTTCACAGAGTTCCATTTTGCATTCCTTAAGAACCCTTGAAAAAACCTCATCAGGACCCGGCGACTTATTTTGCTTCAGTCTGTCTATCTGCTTCACAACCATCTCACTAGTGACTGTGATGTTACATAATTTATCTTCTTCTAGCCCACTGTAAAAATGAATTACTGGAATATTGTTAGTGTCTTCCTGTGTAAAAACTGAGAGAAAATAATTATTTAAAATCAAGCACATTTCATTCTCTTTGTCAGTGAGGTGCCCATAGTTATTTTTAAAGGGACCTATCTTATCTCTAACTTTTGTTCTATAGACCTGGAAAAAACTTTTTGGGTTAGTTTTAGAATCCCTGGCAACTTTAATTTCATAGTCCCTTTTAGCTTTTCTTATCCCCTTTTTAATGTCCCTCTTAATGTCAATATACTGATTCATAAGATGACCCTCACCTCTTTTGATACGCCTATAAATTCCTTTCTTATGCCCTAGTAGATATTTGAGCCTATTATTCATCCATTTACGGAACGTTATGCAGTAAACACCGTATTTGTGAATTCAGTTTTCTGTTTGAATTATCTGCGGTATACGTTTGAACAACTGCCACCAGCGCCAAAAGTAGCGATCAAGTGTAGTGCTTCCCATCAGTGAACAAGTGCTAATTCTTAACTTCATCTGCGTAATTAATCAATTTAACTATCATTGGCATGTATGTAAACGAAAAAAGACTGATTATATATGTATGGTTCGCTACTATCCGCGGTTTCGGGTATCCAGGGTAGGATTTTGAATTTACCCCCCTCGGACACGAGGAGACTTCTGCACTTCTATCTTCTTTCCTTACAGGATGCGAGAAGTTAATGGGATGGGATAGAATATACTGTGTGAGAGGGATAGTAGGACCGACTGCACAATCTAGGATACAAGATAAACAAACCATGGTACGGGTGGCTTTTGAACCCACGGCAAATTATGAAACTCACTCACCATGGGATCAAATCCCATTCGTACCGTGGTTTCTTTCCAATCGTTTTATTACGAATTCGTGAGTAATGTTTCAAGTTAATGATAAACTAGCCATAACGTAACTAAAATTGAAATTGACGTCGTGCTGGTCAAAACAGTGACATGGAGACTTCCATAAATGGATTGATTGTCATGCGAAATATTCCTTCATAAAAGACCCGTGTATAATTTCCTGACTCGTAGATTTTTATTTATTTACACGTTATTCTTGGAAAACATGTCTATGAAAGTAGTGGAAGGCAAACTGCGGGGCTTTCAACCCTCCGTAACGATAAAAAGGATAGATGAGCAACTCTTCCTTAACATCTGTATACACGATGTACACAAACCGTTGGTTGCTCCTTGACAACAGGAAACTACGCTGATAACACCTAACTTAAACATCTTAAGAGGACACAAGTGCAACTAATATGACATTTTATTATGGCAACGTTTCACTCTCCAGGAGAGCGAAACGTTGACACAATAAAATGTCGCATTAGTTGTACTTTGTTTCTTGTTACCTATTACGATTGACCTTAGAATTTGTAATAGATTTGGCCTGAGTATAGGAGATGCTTAATATCGAATCTACTCCTGGAAAATCGTAAAAAGAGTTAAATATTTGTTTTTAATATAACGTAATTAACGTAATATTCTATAAGGTATTTTAAAATGGTACCTTTACTTATAATACAGAAATAATACTTAACAGACTTATATACCTCTTACAGTTACCATCATTTTGACTGAATGGGTATATACATATAAAGTTGATAAAGTTACATGATCGATCTAACCAGAGACGATCCAAGCTTAATAATTGACATCTCTTAAACACTGAAGAGATTTTACTTGGTGAGAGTTTCACAAATACTCTACTTTCAAGAGACAGAGAATAATGCTATACTGCTGGATAACATCTTAAAGTAAACGAGTAAGTAGAGAGGATCTCATGACTGAGAGAGGTGTAGTATTGCCTAACCCACACCACTCACACCTGACGTCAGCTGACGTCAGGTGAGCAGTTCACAGGTGACGCCACACAAACAAATTGGTCGTTACCCATGGTGAACCATCCATTTCCTTACCAAAATAATTCATCATATAAATATATACATACAATGAAAATAGAAAAATATGAAAATGAATATTTAATATTATAAAGCTGATTACTCTCGTTTAAGTTATTACCGATGGTAATCGCAATGTAATATTAGATGAACCAATATATTTCACAAAGCCGCATCTCGGCGTAACATTACCTAACACATCGGGGGTAACTTCAACATTACAACAACTTGAACATCAACTTACCTTAGCGATCCTGTCATCTCTCCCTGGACGATCTGTGAAGCTTCACCTACCTGTAATGTAAACACTACGTATTAATACACACCTCCCAGGTCCATGTATACCAGGTCCATGTATGCCAGGTCCATGTATACCAGGTCCATGTATACCAGGTCCATGTATACCACGTTCATATATACCAGGTCATGTATTCCAGGTACATGTATTCCAGATCCATGTATTCCAGGTACATGTATTTCAGATCCATGTATACCAGATCCATGTATACCAAGTCCTTGTATTCCAGGCCCATGTATTTCAAATCTGTGTATGCCAGGTCCATGTATTCTAGGTCCATAAATGCCAGGTTCATATATTCCAGATCCGTGTATATCAGGTCCATCTATACCAGATCCTTATATTCCAGGTTCAAGTATTCCAAGTCCATGTATTCCAGGTCCATGTATACCAAGTTCATGTATTCCAGGTCTATGTATTCCAGATCCATATATTCCACGCCCATGTATTCCAGGTCCATGTATACAGGTCCATGTATACCACACCCATGTATAACAGGTCCATGTATTCCAGGTCCATGTATACCACGCCCATTGTATAACAGGTCCATGTATTCCAAATCCATGTATACCAGGTCAATGTATTCCAGGTATATGTATAACAGGTCCATGTACCACACCCATGCATAACAGGTCCATGTATTTCAGTTTCATGTTTTCCGGGTCCATGTATCCCGGGTCCATGTATACCACGCCCATGTATAACAGGTCCATGTATTCCAGGTCCATGTATTCAAGATCCACGTATTCCAAGTCCTCGTATTCCAGATCCATGTATAACAGGTCCATGTATTCCAGGTCCATGTATACCACGTCCATGTATTCCAGGTCAATGTATACCACGTCCATGTATATCACGCCCATGTATAACAGGTCCATGTATAACAGGTCCATGTATAACACGTCCATGTGCTCCAGGTCCATGTATTCTAAATTCATGCATACCACGCCCATGTGTAAGAGGTCCACTTATTCCTTGTCTATGTATTGCAGATCCATGTATTCTAGGTCCATGTATACCTGGTCCATGTATTCCAGGTCCATGTATACCACGTCCATGTATTCCAGGTCCATGTATTCCAGGTCCATGTATACCGCGTCCATGTGTACCACGCCAATGTATAACAGGTCCATGTATTCCAGATCCATATATTCCAGATCCATGTATACCAGGTCAATGTATAGTATACCAGGTCCATGTATTCCAGGTCCATGTATACCAGGTCCCTGTATTCCAGGTCCCTGTATTCCAGGTCGCTGTATTCCAGCTCCATGTATACCAGGTAAATGTATACCAGGTCGATGTATTCCAAATCCATGTATTCCAGGTCCATGTGTTCCACGTCCATGTATTCCACGTCCATGTATACCAGGTCCATGTATACCATGTCTATGTATACCATTCCGCCTACATCAGGAAGTATCTCAGTTATACCTCCCACACACACACTATACCTCCTGACACACGTGTTATCCCTCCTCACACACACGTTATCCCTTCCCAAACACGTTATCCTCCTCAAACACGCTATTCCTATTCACACGCTATACCTAATGAAAACACGTTATACCTTCTCACACACACACGTTATACCTTATCTCACACACACCCGCGCGCGACGTTGTACCTCCTCACACACACACACACACACACACACACACACACACACACACACACACACACACACACACACACGCACACACACACACACACACACACACATATAAAACAACTGACGTGCCCACACACACACGAACGCGCGCACACACATACACACTGCGGGCCGGGAGCTGGTCTCGACCCCTGAAACCACATCTAGGTGAGTACACACACTGATCCTTGAACCCCTTTTTTCCCCCCCCCCAAAATTTCCCCTTTTTCCCCCC
>NC_069498.1:14626160-14653660 GCF_026875155.1 Cherax quadricarinatus
AAATTACCAGGGGGGAAAAGGGGGAAAAAAAAAAAAGAAAAAAAAAAAAAAAAAAAGGGGAAAAAGGGGGGAAAAAAGGGAAACCCCAAAGGGGGGGAAAACCCCCCGGGGCCCGGGGGAAAAAAAAAATTAAAAAGGGGGGAAAAGAAAAAAAATTCGGGGCCGGGCCGGGGAAAGGGAAGGAAAAAACCCCCCCAAAAAAAATTTCCCCCGGGGGGGGAAAAAAAAAAAAAAAAAAAAAAAAAAGGTTTTTTTTTTTTTAAACCCAAAAAAAGGGGGGGCCTGGCCGGGAAAAAAACCCACTAAGAATAATGTTTTTAGATTTTGACAGGGACTGAAAGGGAAGAACATTCAAAAGGAAGGAAACAAAATGGGCCCCAGAGGGAAACAGAAAGGGGGACTCGTGGGAGGAGGAAAGGGCGGGTCAGTTTTTTGTGTCGGGCTCCAAGAAGCCAAGGGGGAAAATTTGAAGAAATAAAACAAAGGGGGAGAAAAAAATGTTGAAGGCATCATGAAAACAAAGGGGAGGGAATATGGGCCCCGGTGACAAATTTTCAAGAATTGGGTGGTTTGCGGTGGGGAAAGGGTTAAAGGGCCCGCAGAGTAACTTTCAAAGGAAAAAATCAGTTCGAATCAGGATTCTGCAAGGAAAGCAAAAAAGGGGAGACAAAGCAGGGGGTACCGAGAGTATACCTGCCGCGACAGAACACAAAAGAAAGGACAAAAACTGAAAAAAGAGGGTAAAAGAAGCAAGGAAGGGAAAGAGAAGCAATTTAAAAAAGGGGCGGGCCCAGACACAGGGGGAAGGGGAAACACACCCCACAGAAAATTTTCCCACCAAAAAACCCCACCCCGGACATTCCCAAAGGGAACTGAGGGAACCATACCCCCAACCCACTCACGGTTTCCCCCTGCCACCAACCCCCTAAACACAAAACCCCCCCCCCCCAACAGCTGTCCCTTATGGGGATTCGGAACCCCCCCCCCCCATCAACACATTTCCCCCCCTACACCCCAGCCCCTAAGGCCCCCCCCTAGGCCCCCCTCCCTCCCCCCAAACCCCCAAAATAATTGCATGCCCCAATGATAGAAAAAGGAAAATAAAGGTTTGGTAACAAATGCGGATGGAATAAAGAATAAACAGAGGAATGGAATGAAAGAATCAGTGAAAAATTTCCCCCGACATCTACAGGGCACAGAAACAAAACTCGCTGAATAATAACAGACCCCAATCTTCCCAAAAGGTATCAATCCTGAGGAAAGATGGGGTGGGGGTTTGGGGGGAGGAGGGGTTTTCACTGCCAAAAAAACACCAATGGGGATTTTAGGAAAAGGGGAAGGGATGGACATGATTGGGAAAAGACTAATTGTTTTACAATTCAGTCCCGGGGAAAAATAAAGTAGTCATTGGAGTGGTAAACCCACCCCAGAACGCAGGGGGGCCAAGAGAGGAATAAGGGGAAAAAAAAACAGGGTGATGGTGGGGCACCCAACTGGCTGAGGTGGCAAGAAGAGCCCTCGAGCAGGGCAAAGTTTTCTTTTAATGGGGGGATTTCAACCCAGGGGGATCGACTGGGAAAACTGGAGCCACATGGGGGGCCCGAAACAGGGGCAAAGATGATGGGTTGGTACTTGGGAAAACCTCAAGCAAAACAAAAAGTCAGGGGCACAAACCCAAAAGAGAGGGGGGGATAGCCCACAAACTGGGGTCTTGTTTCCCCTGAGCAGTTCAACATCGAGGGCATCACTTACGGGGCCCCCCTTTGGGCTAGCGATTTATGTGGGTTTTGAGGGTTTTTACTATATATAAAAGTTACAATGGGGAAGGTAACGGGGAAATGAAAGGGGGCAGGCCAAACAAAAAGGGGGGGGTTTCACAGGAGAGGGAAATTCCTGCGGAGGTTCAGTGGGGCAGAGAAATGGAGGAAAAAAACAGTAAACGAAATTTTGGAATATGTGGCAAAAAAAAGTGCAAGGAGGGGAGAGGGAAAATTTTTTTCCCCAAAGGGAAAAAGAAATTTTGGGAAAAACCAAGACGAGTTTCCCTTTGGTTTTTCCCAAGGGGGTAGGGAGGCAAAAACCCAAGTTTCAACAGAGAATGGAAAAAGGGCCCGGAGGGATAGGACCCCGGAAAAAAAAGGGATTAGTTGAAAGCCGAAACGGAATTTCGCAGATAAGGAGGGGGGCCAGAGACAGTATAAAACGACATAGCATCGAAAGTCAAATCGACCCGAAAAAATGCTGTATAGCCCCATTAGGAAAGAAGGGCAACAGTCAAGGACCCGGGGATAAGGCGAGGAAAGAAGGTGGGGAACTAAAAAGAAAAGTCCCAAAAGGTTTGTGAGGGCTCAACACGAGATTTTAAAGGGAAATATTTAAAAGTAGAAAACAGGAAAGGGCTCTGGGGGGCAGACCAGATGGGGACACCAACAAGGAATTTCACCAACAAAAATTTTGGACGAATACATACAGATGAGGGGAGGTGAAGAAAAATGCCCAAGGGACCTCGTAACCCCCAAAGGGAATGGGAAACCCCGGGAAAAAATCTCCCCCCATGGGTCCTTAAGAGGGGGCAGATATGTTGTGCGTACCACTTACCACAAACTTCAACCCCATCCCCCGGAAAATGGGCAACTACCTGAGGTTTGGGAAAACAGCAAATGTAGTTTCCCATTTTCCCCAAAAAAAAGGGGACCGAAAAGAGGGCCCCTAAACTAAAGACCGTGTCATTGACGTGTTTTATATGCAAAATTATGGAGAAGATTACAGGAGGAAGTGGTGGAGCACCTGGAAAGGAAAGGAGTTTAAAAGCCAAACCCGCCGGGGTTTTCCAAGGGAAATCCTGGTCACAAACCTTCCCGGAGTTTTATGAAAAAAATAACAGAAGTAAAGACAAGAGAGAGAGGGGTGGGGTTTACTTTTCATTCTTCTTGGGGCTGAAAAAAGGGCCTTTTAAAACCGTTCCTACAAGGATTATGCAGAAACTAGAGCATCAGGCCCCTTTTAAAGGAAGGGCACTGCAATGGATCAGAGAATACCTGAAAAGGGGGGGCAACAAAAGAGTCATGGGACTTAAAGATGTTTTCACAGTGGGGACCTGGCGAGCGGGGGGCCCCCAGGGGTTTTGGGCCCAGGACCATGCTATTTTTGGGATATTTGAACCACATGAAAGGAAGGGTTTTGACTCAGAAGTGTCCCCGTTTTTCAGAAAGAGGGGAAGTTTTAAAGAGGAGAATTAAACCTGATGAGGGCCGGCAGGCTTCAAAGGGGACCCCGGACAGACCGGGAAAACCCCGGTCCGCAAATTGGGTTCTCGAATTTTTAAAACCCGCCAAATCAAAGTCATGAAGATAGGGAAGGGGACAGAAGACCACAGACAGGATAGGCTAGGTGGCCAAAAGACTGCAAAACCCCATCAAGGAGGGGAAAAAAACTTTTGGGTGAGTATAACACCCGGAAAGTCCCGGGGAAACCAATCAATCAGATAAAATTCCCGCAGCCTTTGGGGGGCCGGGAAACCTGAGAAAAGCATTTCCCACACCTTTGTAAGGAAACATTCAAGACCCCTGTAAAACCGTTTTATGTCAGGCCCATACTTTGGGGTAGCCCGCACCCGTTTGGAAACCCCCAATTGATTAAAACACGTCCCAAAAAACTAGAGAAAAATTTCAAAGGTTTTTCAAAAAGGTTGTTCCAGAGCTAAGGGGAAAGCCCCTTTTAAGAAAGTTAAAAGGGGAAAATTTTCCCCCTGACGACAATGGAGGACAGGAGGGTCAGGGGAGACATTAACGACATATTTAAAAAACTGCGTGGAATAGAAAAGGGGACAAGGACAGGATGTTCCAAGGGGGGGGGACACAGAAAAAAGAGGCCACAATTTGGGAAATTGAAGACACAAATGGTCCCAAAAGATGTAGGAAGTTTTTCCTTTAGTCATAGAGTTGTAAGGCATGGAATAGCCCAAAAAAAAGGGCTAGTGGAGGCAGGAAACCCTTCCCAGTTTTTTAAAACAGGGTTTGGGTAAAGCTCCCTGGGGCGGGGGAGAGAGGGTTAGTTGAAAAGGTGAAGAGGGGGGGCCAGGGCTAGGCTCCGGCCCCGCAACCACAAATAGGGGAGTACCCAAAAAGGGGAGTACACACCTGAAATAGCTTTTCCCTTTCCTAGAAAAAAATAGTTCAAAACTTTAACACTTGGGAAAGTCCCGGGCCCCTTAAATGGAGCACGCAGCGCCCGTTTGGAACCCACCCGGTCAAAAAAAGTCAAAAATTAGAGAAAATTTTCAACAAGGTAGTTTTCCCGAGCTAAGGGAAATGTCCTACAAAGAAAGGGTTTTTGGGGAAAAAGGTCCGACAACCAGGGGGACAGGGTTTAAAAATAGAGGAAAAATAATTTTTTCCTAAGAAAAGGGTTCCCCTTTTTCTTAAAAATCTTTATCTAAATTAACAATTTTTTGGTTTTCTTTTCAATTATATAAATTTCCCACCAGGAAATCAAAAACCCTTTATCAAAAATTATTTTTAAAATTTTAGTTTGAATTAAATTATATTTAGAAAGTTAATATGAAATAATTCCCATTTATGCCCCTTTTTGGGTTCCTTTAACTTAAGTAATACATGACAATTTCTTCCATGTAATGCTAAAATTTCCTTAGTTTAATCATAAATATCAAAAAAGGAAGACCCTTACAATTTTAAAATTTCCCTTAACCCCAAAATGTGGTATCAGTTAAGAGTTTTTTTTAAAACGTAATAAAAGGGAATTTTTCTTTCTCAAGAAGTTTCTGGCCCTTTCCCCAGTAGACTGAGTCGAAACAAAAATCATAGTACAGCTTGCCCTTAAAACACGTATGGGCTAAGTACAAGCCTCTGAAGCTTCATAGCGTAAGCACTGCTATGACGTCTTCTACCAGAGTATAGAAGATCCCTCAGCGTAGTCAAGAGAGACCCTAGACAAACCCTGGTGAACCACAGGTCACGTCGGGTCACCTGATATACTTAACATTTGGCGCCAACTTGTGACGTCACTAACCAGTCATACTCTTGAACTGCACAATGGTAATTATGTACTTTCATACACAAATATATGATGAGGGATGAATATGATAATAGTACAACGATTCAGTAGCTTCGTTTTAGCTAATAACGAAGTTACTAGCATGGTAGTATTATCAAAGTGATGAATTACATACGAGTTATCGTAACAATGAGGTATGATAAAGCTCATGGAGCAGGGAGAGGACCTAGTAGCACTCAGTGAAGAGGCGGGGCCAGCAGCTGAGTCTCCACCCCTGCAACCACAATTAGGTGAGTAAAATTAGGTGAGTACACACCACACATTCGCACACATATTCACATGCACACATTCACACACACACATTACACACACACTCATTCACATATTCACACACACACACACACACATTCACACACACAAATTCACACACACACGCATTCACACACATTCATTCACACACTCTTTCACACACACTCATTCACACACATTCATTCACACACACACACACATTCACACACACACACATTCACACACACACACATTCACACACACACACACACACACACACACACACACACACACACACACACACACACACACACACACACACAAAATCTGGTGCACAAAATCTAAGTCACCAGAGAATGGAAAAGGTACAGGAGGCAAAGGACCCAGGAAAAATAAAGAGACAAGTCAAAGAGCCAGAAACGAATATGCACAGATAAGGAGGGAGGCCCAGTGACAGTACGAAAACGATATAGCATCGAAAGTCAAGTCTGACCCGAAACTGCTATGTAGCCACATTAGGAGGAAGAGAACAGTCAAAGACCAGGCTATCAGGCTGAGGAAAGTGGGTGGGGAACTCACCAGAAACGATCAAGAGGTATATGAGGACCTCAACATGAGATTTAAGGAAGTATTTATAGTGAAGACAGGAAGGCCTCTGGGTGGACAAAACAGAGGGGGACGCCAACCAGGAATATACCAAGAAGTGTTGGTATATGTTACATTTGCGGGGCAGAGAACATGCATTCTGTGTGGAACGTATGATCATATGGCTGCGATGTGTCCTCGACGATCGTCACCTGAGACACATGGAGAAGGGAAAGGAGTGGAGAAGGAGAGAGAGAGGTGACGACCCAGTCAACAGGGGAGCATCCTCGGGCCCACAGAGCATGGGGTGAAATCGTGGAGGACAATCCGGTGGAATGTGTAGCATTACTGGAGGTCTCTCAGGTGATTGATACCATGCGTATAGAGGATGAGGTGAGACAAGTGGAAATGGGTAGTGAAGTTTCGGCTGCAATAGACACTGTTATACAGGGATTCTTGGAGGATCAGAATAGGGACGGAACACTACGTATGGTGCCGGATGGGACATCTGTAGATAAAGGTGGAGTTCATGAGGAGAGTAATGTTGGTGGTGGGGATGGGCAACCACAGAGGATTTGTGAGGCTGTGGTTGAAGTGCATGAGGTTGAAAGTACAGCTGAGGGCATGCACGAAAGAGAGAGGCAGGTGGTTCTGACAGTGATGATGTTCTGACACCTGCGCAAAGATCTGGTAAGAAACACTCAGTGGATGTCCCAAAAACAGTATCAGTGGGGATGAAGGGGGAGGGAAAAGGTGAGGCAAGGAAAGGGCATTGTGAAAAGCATACTATGCCAAAACGTAAGGACCCGTATGGACAACGATCGATTGGTAAGCCACCGATAACGTTTTTAAGTGCCTAACGTTAAATGTAAATGGCCCAAGGACCGATGTAAAGCGCAGGATCTTTAGTGATTTTTTAAAGAGACATGGAATACAGATCATATTTTTACAGGAGCATAATTTTAAGTATGGAAGGGATTTGTTGATAGATGACAATAAGGTTTATGTTAGATGTACTGGGAAGCTTAAGGGAGGTGCTGCTGTGTTAATAGCTGAGGCCAGTCCTTTTCAATTGTTACATTGGGAAGAATGAGGAGATGGGAGAGTAGTGAGAGTGGATGGGACATTGGGTGGGGTACAAGTGTTTTGTGAGCGTGTACATGCCGGCTGACAGCAATAGGCCTGTTAAAGAGGATTTTGTTCGGGACACACTAATTTATCATATGAGGAGGTTACCAGTTTATACATTATTTGGAGGGGATTGGAATAGTGTGATACGTAGGAAGGATGTGGAACCGCGGGGAGCTGGGAGTGTGTTGGGAGTCCTACGGGATGTATTAGGGGGAGTCGGATTAGTGGATGTAGTTAGTGGGGGAGGGGTGGGTGGTGGAGCATACTTATGTGAAGAGCGGTTATGCTCACGTTTGGGTCGTATTTATGTCTCTCCTGGGATACAAGTTAATAAATATGAAAACTGTAAATGTTGTATTTTCGGATCATAGAGGGGTGGTTGTGGACGTGGGCTGGGACGAGTTGCCGAAACGTTTTATGAGTTATTGGAAACTAAATGTGAGATTGTTAGAGGATATGGATGGTGGACTTAGTTTTGCAGAATGGTGGAAAAATGAATGGAATAAATGTAAATGTTGTATTTTCGGATCATAGAGGGGTGGTTGTGGACGTGGGCTGGGACGAGTTGCCGAAACGTTTTATGAGTTATTGGAAACTAAATGTGAGATTGTTAGAGGATATGGAGGGTGGACTTAGTTTTGCAGAATGGTGGAAAAATGAATGGAATAAAGGAAAGCTGGGAGGTGATATATTACTGTGGTGGGAGCAATGTGCTAAACCGGGGATCCGTAGTTTTTATATGAGGAAAGGAAGGGAGGTCGGACAATGGAAATATGGATTACAGAGGCATTTGGAGGGACAGTTAAAACAGTGTTATGAAGGTTGTCGTGGAGTATATCCGGTTTCAGAGATCGAGGGTATAAAGACGCAACTGCTGGAGATGCAGAACACACGGTTTGATGGTGAAAGATTAAAGGATGGGTTGGAAGATGTTTTATGGGGTGACAAACCATCAGCTTGCGTTCTGCGGCGATTAAAGAGCCGGCAAAATATAATATGTTTAAATTAGAGGTACATCAGGACGTGGGTGGGTACACGGAGGGACAGCGGTTAGTAACGACTGAAGGTATGAGTGGTTTTGTGGATGAATGGTTTGAGATATATATGAGAGGGGGTAATAGGAAGATGGGGGAGTTGCATATTATGGAGGAAGGGATATCACGTATCCTGGAACCAGAAGACGGTGGAGATAGAGGGACCCATAAGTGAAGATGAGGTGTTGAAGGCGTTACAGGGGATGAACGCCATCAGGGATTGATGGCATTCCAAATGATTTTTATTTAAGTAACTGGGAGGTCTTGAAGGAATGCTTGGTGCGTTTGTTAAATGAAATGAAGGTAAAGGGATGCATGGGTATGACGCAACAAACAGGGGTCGTAGTCGTGATACCGAAGGGGGAAGTGCAGAATAGCATCCTGGATTATAGAGGTTTATCCTTAATGTGCGGTGATTACAAATTGTTTGCAAGGGTTTTAAGTAATAGGTTACGTAGTGTTGTTGGGAGAGTTATAGATAAGGGACAAATGGGTGTGCCAGGGCGGTCAATGATTAGTGGACATGGGAGAATTAAAGATTTTATAGATGATTGTAGGACGAGTGGAGCGGGTGTACTGGCTTTGGATTGGAAGGCTGCTTATGATTGTGTAGAGCGAGAGACGTTATGGATGATAATGAGGCGTATGTGTTTAGGCGAAGAAATTGTCCGATGGGCGGAAACATTATACAAAGGCGCAGTACTACAGGTGCAAATCAATGGACGTGTGGGGAAGGTAGTTAGTATGGGTAGGGGACTGAGACAGGGATGCCTCATGTCTCAGATCCTATTTGCATGTCTACAAGAACCTTGTCGCAAAGGTTTGCGACAAAGTTAGTTCCAGAACTAAGGGAAATGTCCTACGAAGAAAGGTTAAGGGAAATGTCCTACGAAGAAAGGTTAAGGGAAATCGGCCTGACGACACTGGAGGACAGGAGGGTTAGAGGAGACATGATAACCACTTACAAAATAATGCTTGGAATAGACAAGGTGGACAGAGACAGGATGTTCCAGGGAGGGCACACAGAAACAAGGGGTCACAATTGGAAGTTGAAGACCCAGATAAGTCAAAGGGATGTTACGAAGTATTTCTTCAATCATAGAGTAGTCAGGAAGTAGAATAGTCTAGTGACGTAGTGGAGGCAGGAGCTATACATAGCTTTAAGATGAGGTTTGATAAAGCTCATGGAGCAGGGAGAGGAACCAGTAGCAACCAGTGAAGAGACGGGGCCAGGAGCTAGGACTCGACCCCTGCAACCACAAATAGGTGAGTACAAAAAGGCGAGTACACACACACACACACACACACAGTGGAGGTGAGATAATTGTTGAACTGAAACTGACCTATGATGATGGCAGATGGTGTCCGGATGACTGTAGTCAGCTGCTGGTGGGGTAGCCAGCTGCTGCTGGGGTAGCCAGCTGCTGCTGCGGTAGTCAGCTGCTGCTGGGGTAGCCAGCTGCTGCTGGGGTAGCCAGCTGCTGCTGGGGTAGCCAGTTGCTGCTGGGGTAGCCAGCTGCTGCTGGGGTAGCCAGTTGCTGCTGGGGTAGCCAGCTGCTGCTGGGGTAGTCAGCTGCTGCAAGGGTAGTCAGCTGCTGCTGGGGTAGTCAGCTGCTGCTGGGGTAGTCAGCTGCTGCTGGGGTAGTCAGCTGCTGCTGGGGTAGCCAGCTGCTGCTGGGGTAGTCAGCTGCTGCTGGGGTAGCCAGCTGCTGCTGGGGTAGCCAGCTGCTGCTGGGGTAGCCAGCTGCTGCTGGGGTAGCCAGTTGCTGCTGGGGTAGCCAGCTGCTGCTGGGGTAGTCAGCTGCTGCAGGGGTAGTCAGCTGCTGCTGGGGTAGTCAGCTGCTGCTGGGGTAGTCAGCTGCTGCTGGGGTAGTCAGCTGCTGCTGGGGTAGTCAGCTGCTGCTGGAGTAGTCAGCTGCTGCTGGGGTAGTCAGCTGCTGCTGGGGTAGGCAGCTGGTGCTAGGGTAGGCAGCTGGTGCTAGGGTTGCTAGTTTGGTTGGAGTATCCAGTTGGTGCTGGGGTAGCTACTTGGAGCTGGGGTAGGTAGCTGGTGCTTGGGTAATCAGCTGGTGCTGGGGTAGTCATCTGGTGCTAGGGTAGCTAGCTGGTTCTGCGGCAGTCAGCTGGTGCTGAGGTAGCCATCTTGTGCTGGGGTAGTCAGCTGGTGCTGGGGTAGCTAGCTGTGCTGCGGTAGTCAGCTGGTGCTGGGGTAGCCAGCTGGTGCTGCGGTAGTCAGCTGGTGCTGGGGTAGCCAGCTGGTGCTGGGTAGCCAGCTGGTGCTGTGGTAGCCAGATGGTGCTTGGGTAGTCAGCTGGTGCTGGAGTAGTCAGCTGGTGCTGGAGTAGTCAGCTGGTGCTGCGGTAGTCAGCTGGTGCTGGGGTAGTCAGCTGGTGCTGGGGTAGCCAGCTAGTGCTGGGGTAGCCAGCTGGTGCTGGGGTAACTAGCTGATGCTAGGGTAGCTAGCTGGTGCTGGGGAAGTCAGCTGGTGCTTGGGTAGCTTCCTAGCACTGAGGTAGTCATCTGGTGCTGAGGTAGCTAGCTGGCGCTGGGGTAGCCTGCTAGTGCTTGTGTATTCAGCTGGTGCTGGAGCCATGCCACCTGTTCTGTCCTCAACAGTTTTGAGGGAATGTTAATTTGTTTTGTGAGAACACTCCCACGATAACACTCCCGTGGTAACACTCCTGCAATAATACTCCCGCTATGACTCTCCCGCTATAACACTCCCGCTATAACACTCCCGCTATAACACTCCCGCTATAACACTCCCGCTATAACACTCCCGCTATAACACTCCCGCTATAACACTCCCGCGATAACACTCCCGCGATAACACTCCCGCGATAACACTATGAACTTATAATCACTTATAACAATTCATTAGGTTACTACCATTAGTTATAATCATTACGATATAAACATCGATAATAATAGCACATTTAGTACTGAATTTGAGAGCGCTAAATCCTTACGGATCATACACAATCTGAGCATTTATAAACATGTTATATACACTGATATACACCAGTATATACACAGAGATGTATGTCCCTGTATGTACACTGAGTGGTGTACACTTCTCAATGTATATACTCTCATACCTGAAATATAAATTAAATCATATATATCTAGTTACACACCGATGAGTGTATACTCAAATACACATCTCTGGGTGTACATAAGCTGAAGGATATACACATTTCAGTGTATTTTACCTGTAGGTATGAGAGTGTATTGACGCGACCGTCCTGTTGTAGCTGGTACAACCACAGTGAGGGAAAATAAGCTTGGTCAAGCTCAGCTTCGAGGCTTCGAAGCTCAACTTGAACCCTTTGAATGAGTCGTTTCTTCACGTTGCTTTTAACATCTTCATGAACACGGGATTCATACACCCAGAGCTGTATGTTTCTCCTTGTATACACTCAGAATTTAATTCCCATTCTAAGAATTAAAGTATTCCTGACTGGTGGTATACAGATTGGTTAATAGGGTTTGAAGCCTATCGACTACACGTGTTGCGCGGTAACCTAACCACTGCCAGACAAGATTTTTTTAATACCAGAAGAATTCAAAAAAATTCTTAACATATATACCCTGAGAGATATGCAGCTGTCAGGGTATATACCCGGTAGGCATACAGGTGACTTGCAGCCCTGTTAACCCTCGTGTAGTAGATAGACTTTAAACCCCACTAACCAACCAATCAGCCTGAATGACCCTCGTGTAGTAGACAGACTTGAAACCTCACATTAAAAATATTAACTATAATAATCTTTATTTCTGCAAGTACAGGCCATAGATGACATCAATGACATACTACTATATAGCTAACATCAATGACATATTACTATAAAGATGACATCAATGACATACTACTATATAGCTGACATCAATGACATATTACTATAAAGATGGATCAATGACATACTACTAAATAGCTGACATCAATGACATACTACCATAAAGCTGACATCAATGACATATTACTATATAGAAAGTCCCTCGTTATAAAGAGCATTTCGGGCTCTGGTGAGGAAGTGAAGGTTACTGAGGTTCTGGTGAGGAAGTGAAGGTGACTGAGGTTCTGGTGAGGAAGTGAAGGTGACTGAAGTTCTGGTGAGGAAGTGAAGGTGACTGAGGTTCTGGTGAGGAAGTGAAGGTGACTGAGGTTCTGGGGAGGAAGTGAAGGTGACTGAGGTTCTGGTGAGGAAGTGAAGGTGATTGAGGCTCTGGTGAGGAAGTGAAGATGACTGAGGTTCTGGTGAGGAAGTGAAGGTGACTGAGGTTCTGGTGAGGAAGTGAAGGTGACTGAGGTTCTTGGAGGAAGTGAAGGTGACTGAGGTTCTGGTGAGGAAGTGAAGGTGACTGAGGTTCTGGTGAGGAAGTGAAAGGTGACTGAGGTTCTGGTGAGGAAGTGAAGGTGACTGAGGTTCTGGTGAGGAAGTGAAGGTGACTGAGGTTCTGGTGAGGAAGTGAAGGTGACTGAGGTTCTGGTGAGGAAGTGAAGGTGACTGAGGTTCTGGTGAAGAAGTGAAGGTGACTGAGGTTTCTGGTGAGGAAGTGAAGGTGACTGAGGTTCTGGTGAGGAAGTGAAGGTGACTGAGGCTCTGGTGAGAAGTGAAGGTGACTGAGGCTCTGGTGAGGAAGTGAAGGTGACTGAGGCTCTGGTGAGGAAGTGAAGGTGACTGAGGCTCTGGTGAGGAAGTGAAGGTGACTGAGGCTCTGGTGAGGAAGTGAAGGTGACTGAGGCTCTGGTGAGGAAGTGAAGGTGACTGAGGTTCTGGTGAGGAAGTGAAGGTGACTGAGGTTCTGGTGAGGAAGTGAAGGTGACTGAGACTCTGGTGAGGAAGTGAAGGTGACTGAGGTTCTGGTGAGAAAGTGAAGGTGACTGAGGTTCTGGTGAGGAAGTGAAGGTGACTGAGGATCTGGTGAGGAAGTGAAGGTGACTGAGGCTCTGGTGAAAAAGTGAAGGTGACTGAGACTCTGGTGAGGAAGTGAAGGTGACTGAGGTTCTGGTGAGGAAGTGAAGGTGACTGAGGTTCTGGTGAGGAAGTGAAGGTGACTGAGGTTCTGGTGAGGAAGTGAAGGTGACTGAGGTTCTGGTGAGGAATTGAAGGTGACTGAGGTTCTGGTGAGGAAGTGAAGGTGACTGAGGTTCTGGTGAGGAAGAGAAGGTGACTGAGGCTCTGATGAGGAAGTGAAGGTGACTGAGGTTCTGGTGAGGAAGTGAAGGTGACTGAGGTTCTGGTAAGGAAGTGGAGGTGACTGAGGCTCTGGTGAGAAGAGAAGGTGACTGAGGCTCAGATGAGGAAGTGAAGGTGACTGAGGTTCTGGTGAGGAAGTGAAGGTTATAATTACATATAATATCCTGCGACAAAGTTGCATAGATATTCAAAGCGGTACCAGAAAATAACATTCCTAACCTGGTAGCCCAGGTGTCAGCAGTCCATTCACAGAGGGTAGCGGTATTTTCAAACCTGATAATGTATGAAGTTATGTCTTCCCCCTCTGTGAAGGGAGGTAAATTAGGTGTTGGAATATGTGCACTAGCTGCATGATGTTCAAGTACTCCTTCCTCTAATTGTTGTTGTGTCAAAGTTAACTTTTTAGTCTCTAATTCAAGGCGAGATTTTTCGAGCTCGCAATCCTTTCCTCTCTCTATTAACTCAAGTTCTCTAGCTTTTTCATCAACTTCTCTATCCTTTGCTCTTTCCTCAAGTTCTCTTAATTTAACCTGTTCCTCGCGTATCTTAGCTTGTTCCTCACGTATTTTAGCTTGTTCCTCACGTTCTCTATGCTCTTGCTTCACGATCAAGTCTATCACGCTCCTTTTTGTCTTCTCTTTCTCTTTCTAACTGTCTTTCTTGGATTTCTCTCTCAGTTCTCTCTCTCTCCTTTTTCTCCTGTCTTTCAAGGTTCTCTTTCTCCATTTTCTCTTCTCTTTCGATTCTCTCTCTCTCCTTTTCTTCATCTCTTTCCCTTTCTAACTGTCTGTCCTCTCTCTCAATTCGCTCTCTTTCAAGTCTTTCCTGGATCTTAGCACTAATGAAAGATTCTAAATTTTTCCCTGTTATTCCTAACTTACTTCCAGCGTTCATCCAAAACTGGTATTCCTCCATGCTTGCAAGAATAACTTAAACTATCAGGGGAAATGAAACGGGTATTAAAGAAAACGGAGGGTTCAATTCCTGCTCTGCTCAAACTGTAAATAAACCAGAGGACTCGATCCCTGCTTCAACTAAACAATATGTATTAATTAAAACGAAGGGTTCTATGCCGGCTCCGAGCAAACAGTAAGTAGAATGGGGTCACTTGACCATCCAATCTTCTCACCAACAAATCAAGAGTGTCCTATGACAGTTCCCTTGATATAATAAAGAGCTCAATGAAAAAAATTGTCACTGGAAAATCTCGGGTCCCTAGAGTCTAATCCTCCAAAGTGTTTCAAACTCACACAAAAATAGATGGCAGAATTAACTAGTATTCCTGCCTTGACTTGACTTACAATAAATTGAGATTATAACAATCACCAAATCTTTTAATACCTGTACTGTAGTCCTACCATAGAGAATTATTACTCATGGCTGGTGGTAACCGTCTGTGGTATGCGGCGTTGAAGTTCCAATGGTAGATTCGAGATGGAGTTGAATCTTGATTCAGTCGAGTTGATCCTGGCAAGGTCGCCACTTGTGAAGGCTTACTCAGCCCTGTAACAACTTCAGTCAGTATTACTAAGGCTGGCTCCTCCTCAGGAAAATTAATGTATAGAAAAAGAATAAAAACTGACAAACATAAACACGTTATTATTTAGAAAGTATAAAATATAAAACACTTAAATATGAAATATTGATCCTACATTAAAGAAAATGAAAAATATAAATGATATCTGAATTCAACGCTAATATATATAAAACTTGGGTGTCTGGTGTTGGTGACACTGTGTGTTGTTGAAATCGTAGCCGCTGCTGATGATGGGGGGGGGGGTCGCAGGTGTTGGTTACAACCCACTGGCTAGTTCTTCACAGTATAGCCTTGAGTATTCTATCCCGATGACAGGAAAGCAGGTTCTTTACCGCTGCAATGATGAGGGGTTACGTCCTGCAATTTCATACAGGTGCACAGGTAATTAAATCCAAAAAGGGGAAGTCTCAGGACGTTAGTCCATCTCCATGAATTCTACTCGTTGATTGGCAGGTGGCCCTCTCTGTCATCCAAGCTGGAAAGATAGACAGGTTACCCACTGATTAAGAAATCATTCTCCATGATAAGTACAATACCTAAAATATGTGGTGACTATTACAACAGTCAACTTAGAGCAAGACTGAAAGGACTAAGTTTATTATTGGTCAAAAGTGAAGCTTTCAACCAATAAATCCACTAGAATACAAGGCAGGCATGTACTTACAGTAGTGCTGGGAGCTGTGAGTCTAATGATTACTGTCTGAACCGGAGCCCCACACGTCACCTTTCGGGGGGGGGGGAAGAAGGAGGGGAAGGGATAGCGGGAGCTAGACTGACCCTACCTTAACAAGCAAACGGCAATCAAACTATCACTTTCGGGGTGGGGGGGGGGGGGGAAAGGCGGGATTTGCGGGAGCTAGACTTGCCTTACCTTAACAAGTAGCCGGCAAGCAAACTATCACTTTCGGGGAGGGGGAGAAAGAGGGGGGGATAGCGGGAGCTGGACTTACCCTACCTTAACAAGTAGCCGGCAATGAAACTATTGTTACTATATCGCTACTCCTATCTATTGAACTTTTCCCTCACAGAGGGACACCACCTTGTAAAAAGCTGATGTCTCAAGTAATTCTTTATGAACTGGCCAGAAAATTATTGCCTTCATTGTCGTTTAAATATCCGTTGTGCAATCGAAAAAAAAAAATTGCAACTTATATATTTACTACCAATTCAGAGTCATGTACTTATATATCTGTTATATCTATGTGACTCTGATGGGTTAGTATTATGCCCCTTCAAGAATATTATATTATTCCACATACACTTTTTAAATTACACCAAAGTGGTTGGGCCACTTACCATTTATATCCTACCTCTCTCCCACCTCCCACCCTTTTCCAAGATTTCTATCCTTACCCATCCTTCTTCCTTACCCATCTTACCAAAGCTCTGGTCATAAGAAGAAGAAGGAACCACTTGCACCAACAAGTTTCATCCGCGAACTTTTATGGGGCAAAAATAACACGCACATGTACCAGGGTGTGAGTTTTGCTTCATAGTCGGAGATGGTTCTCATAAGATTTGTCAAAATATATACAATTTTATACTTACAAATGTAAATATAATTAGAAATATGTATGCATGTAAATATACAGGTAGAGACATAGATACGCAATTAGAACAGTTTCTTGGTAGAAAGAACACAGATACTGTTAGTCTGAGGATAAAATGCCTACCTGCAGTTCGTCGCACTGCTGCTGCTTGTTCCTCTTCACATTATTTAATCTCGTTATTTGCGCTTAACTGAGATTTAATTAGGAACAATCTAGGTTAAACGTTAAATAACGAATATATAATTCCTTTTATTGCTTGCGATCGTTTAGAAACGGACATGTAAACACGCTAGAAAACAGAATGACTATCATGAATGTTAATTTAAGGAGAAAGCACCGACAAAGTCTACGCATATCACCCGCCGCATTTCACTACTCCATACCCACCTGTGCGTGGTAGTCAAAAGATTACAGAGGTACATAATGGGTGCAGGGACTGGGCCCCAAAGTTTTGATAACTGAAAAAGTTACAAAGGTAATGAACTCCAGGTAGATCTGGTCACAATCATGACAAGTTACAAAGGAATTTACAGACAAAGGTACATAATGAGTCCAGAGACTGGGCCCCAAAGTTCTGACAGCTGAACAAGATAATGAAGTCACAAGTTACAAAAGTAATGAATCATGTAAGTAAATTTACTTACTTATGTTTATACGTGGTTACAATCATGAACAAACTATAAAGTAATGAACAATTCACACATCCACACCCGGTCACAACTGTAATGAGTTATCAGTGCAAATTGTTGGTCACACACACACACACACACACACACACACACACACACACACACACACACACCACACACACACACACACACACACACACGCACACACACACACACACACACACACACACATACACACACACACACACAAATAGGTGAGTCCACACACACAAACACACACACACACAAACACACACACACAAATAGGTGAGTCCACACACACACACACACACACATACACACACACACACGAGCATAAATACACACATGAGCACACACACTCACGCATGTATGAGTACACAAATACATACGCAAACAACCACACAAGCACACACACACACACACACACACACACACACACACACACACACAAATAGGTGAGTCCACACACACAAACCCCACACACACACACAAACACACACGCACAAATAGGTGAGTCCACACACACACACACACACACACACACACACACACACACACACACACACACACACACACGAGCATAAATACACACATGAGCACACACACTCACGCATGTATGAGAACACAAATACATACGCAAACAACCACACAAGCACACACACACACACACACACACACACACACACACACACACACACACACACACACACACACACACACACACACACACACACATGATAATGCTCTATTTACAGGGTGCAAAGTCAGGGTATTTTTCCCGAATGGTCTGTAATATACACTGTGGATAAAATATTTTGACATATCTTGAACATTTCTGACTGAGTTGTCTCTGAATTCATTAATTTTATCACACTCCAGTACATAATTAAGCAGGGCGAGATATTTCGTTTGGTCTACATCTGGTGGTGGTGATTTAATTAACCTGCCAAAGATACTTGTAACCCAGCCGGAGCCGGGCGGTAGTGCCATCCAAGAGTCTGCTTATCTTGTTGGATGCACCATAGACATGTGGCTCCTCCTGCATGATGGAATGATGGTAGATGGACTGACTTGTGTCAGTCTCACCAAGTCTTAAGCCAATAAAGTTCAAATGAATTTTTTTTCTTATTAGTGTTCTCAAACTGCTAACTGACAACCCAAGATTGTAATCTACTCCCTCTTTGAAAGCATACAGCTTAGCCAATTCATCAGTTCTACCATGCATCTGAAGACCAATGTGAGATGGAATCCACAGCATGTGAACTCTGACTCCACTGTCCACAATCTTACTATACCTGTGTCTGGCTTCTGACACAAGCATGCCTCAATGTATACTTAACGAGTTGAGAGCATTTATAGATGACAAAGAATCAGTTACAATTAAAGTGTGGACGCATTTGAGTGCAAGGAGTATGGCAAACAGTTCTGTTTGAAGGGTAGAGGAAGGGTTATTGATGAACGTTTCAATTTCTTTATGAGATCCATCACTGTATATCAACAGCAGCACTACCAGCTGTATAAGAGTGTGCTGTGTGACTAAGTTATCATTACAGCTTAAGGCATCATGTTTGGCTTCAAGGCGAAGCTTTGGTTGTGATTGAAGAAGTATTTTGGGGGGAAATGGAGGGATGGTAGCTTGGAATGGGGTAATATCACATGGAGCGGAGAAGTGCCGCTGTTGCCTTACTTGACATAGATCATGTATCTGGTTCATGCGTAGGTAGGTTCCAATTTGTTCGATCCATCTGGTGGGAAAGTTTGGAGGGCTTCTGTCCAGGGGTTTGAATGGGCTGCCTGAACATATTAACGCCAGTTAGGATATTTCTTTCAGTAACACGATCTTTGATGCTTGAAATATCAAGTTCTTTCCGGATATTTAAAATTTTGGCAGTACGAGAGCGTCCTAGAATGATCCTCAATGCTTCGTTCTGCAGCTTTTCCAGCCCTCCATCAAGTTTCCAGTCAGACACAAGAGTAAGTAGTGGCGCAGCTTAATCAACCAATCATCTAATATAAGCAAGATAAGCTATTTTCGTCACTTGTCCAGTCTTTTTAATTTTTCCTCCTCTCTCTCAACATGTCTTCTGATTTTCTTCCTATTCTCGTGGCATGATAATGATTCACTAAATACCAATATTTCATCAGAGGTTCCCCCTCAAGTTAAATACAAATAGGAACTGAGTGTCACGGCAAAGTGCTAAATAGACAGTGAACTGTACCATGGGTTTAGCGCTTCACGTCCAAATTATAATAAATCTGATGTGTTGACTACTTACGTGAATTAGGGTGTCAGTTTATTTGTCCAGAACAACTGGATAATATTACACCTTTCATATAAGTTAATAAATTGCGAAGAAATATATAACTTGGTGTAGTAGGATATGTAATGTAGTTTAAATGTAGCGAAGGAAAGTTTCATGGTATATATTAAGTTAGTTACATAACTGAATTAATTGACAATATTTTAGTCGTGACTAAAATTTTATAGATGCTAATTCTTGTTTTTATTTATTTTTTGTTAAAGTTGTTTTCTCAAAACATTAACATTCATCTTGGGTATGATGACACAACATTCAGAACAAGTGTTTAGTGGGGCTACGTTTCCTTATGGAATTAAGTTCATTAGACTCAATAATAGACTGCTGAGTAAATTATCTCTGAACAGTCTTACTTGCTGCTATGACGACTCTCCATGTAATATTCATCTCTTTTTTTTTATTATGCAGTGATTTCACGAATTTTAAGAACTTCAACAAAAATGGATCAATCTATCAAGTAGTTTTAACATATTGTTTGACAAATATTTGAGAGAGAATGTTGGGAAACATCTTATGAGCATAGAACAAAAATCTTGCTGAAATGCTATATAATTTGCTTGTTCTTATTCGCTGTGTGATGATGTCGTGGGCGATCTAGCGCGATTATGACATAACAAAGATCCGAAGTGAATTATTACAAGTCTTCAACAACACTTGATAACTAGAGATAAATCTAAAAAATATTACGACGTCATTTTCACAGGGAAACACATATTGTTCTTCTAAACTACGAAAATCAATTTTTCAGCCAATTGATTACAGGTAGCATTTGGAAATATAATAAAAAACAACAAAGGTAAGCGTATTTGTACTTCCAGTTATGGTAGCCTAAAACAACAGTAAGATCGTTATTCCAGTTTGTAAAACATATACACACGTATATACATAGATATGAAATAACACACACACACACACACACACTTAAATATGTTTTTTCAACAAGTCGGTCGTCTTATCATTCAACACTCATACATAATCACTGTCTTTGCAGAGGAGCTCAGATACGACAGTTCAGAAGTCCCTCCAAACTGCCAATATACCAACCCATCCTTTAAAGTGCAGGCATTGTACTTCCCATTTCCAGGACTCAAGACTGGCTAACCGGTTTCCCTGAGTCCCTTCACGAAATATTACCCTGCTCACACTCCAACAGCTCGTCAGGTCCTAAAAACCATTCGTCTCCATTCACTCCTATCTAACACGCTCACACATGGTTGCTGGAAATCCAAGCCCCTTGCCAACAAAACCTCCTTAACCGCCTCCCTCCAACCTCTTCGAGGTAGACCCCTACCCCGCCTTCCTTTCCCTACAGATTTATATGCTCCCCAAGTAATTTTACTTTGGTCCATTATCTCTAAATGACCAAACCACCTCAACAACCCCTCTTCAGCCCTCTGACTAATACTTTTAGTAACTCCACACCTCCTAATTTCCCCACTCCGAATTCTCTGCATAATATTTACACCACACATTGCCCTTAGACAAAACATCTCCACTGTCTCCAACCGCCCTTTCGTACATTCCCTTGTTTGCCTCCATGGATAACGTTTTTTGTCTCTACAGATGCCTCAAAGCAGCACTCACATTTTTTCCTTCATTTCCATTTTTAACCTCATCCTTCACAAACCCATCCGCTGACAAGTCAACTCCCAAATATCTGAAAACATTTACTTCAAATACTCCCTCTCTCCAGTATGTTATCCATTTTTTCTTTATCTAAATCGTTTGATACCCTCATCATCTTATTCTTATCTATATTCACTTTCAACTTTCTACCATTGCATATCCTCCCAAAGACGTCCACTAACCTTTGCAATTTTTCTTTAGAATCTCCCGTAAGCACAGTATCATCAGCAAAAAAGTAACTGTGTCAACTCCCATTTTGTATTTGATTCCCCATAATTTAATCCCACCCCACTCCCGAACACCCTAGCATTTACTTCTTTTACAACCTTATCTCTAAATATATTAAACAACCATGGTGACATTACACATCCCTGTCTAAGACCTACTTTTACCGGGAAGTAATCTCCCTCTCCTCTACACACACTAACCTGAGCCTCACTATCCTCATAAAAAGTCTTTACAGCATTTATTACCTTACCACCTATTCCATAAACTTGCAACATCTGCCACATTGCTCCCCTATCCACTCTATCATATGCCTTTTCTAAATCCATAAATGCAATAGAAACTTCCCTACCTTTATCTAAATACTGTTCACATATATGCTTCAATGTCAACACTTGATCTACACATCCCCTACCCACTATAAAACCTCCTTGCTCATCTGCAATCCTACATTCTGTCTTACCTCTAATTATTTTAATAATAACCCTACCATACACTTTTCCTGGTATACTCAGTAAACTTATTCCTCTATAATTTTTACTATCTCTTTTGTCCCCCTTCCCTTTATATATATATATATATATATATATATATATATATATATATATATATATATATATATTATATATATATATATATATATATATATATATATATATATATATATATATATATATACATATATATATATATATATATATATATATATATATATATATATATATATATATATATATATATAAATGAATGCGCGGGTGTTTGCAAGAGGTGTGGGGTGAAAAGATGAAGAATCTAACACAAAGTGGGAGTTGTCACAGTTGCTCTTTGCTGATGGCACTGTGCTTTTGGGAGACTCTGAAGAGAAGTTGCGGAGGTAGGTGGATGAGTTTGGTATAGCATGTAAAACAAGAAAATGAAAAGTGGATACAGGAAACAGTAAGGTGATGAGAATGACAAAAAAAATTAGGTGACGAAAGACTGGATATCAGATTGAAGGGAGAGAGTATGGAGGAGGTGAATGTATTCAGATATTTAGGAGTGGATGTGTCAGCAGATGGGTTTATGAAGGATGAGGTGAATCATAGAATTGATGAGGGGAAAAGGGTGAGTGGTGTACTTATGAGTCTGTGGAGACAAAGAGGGGAATGTATGAGAGTATAGTTATAACAACACTCTTATATGGGTGTGAAGCATGGGTGGTTAATGTTGCAGTAAGAAGGAAATTAGGAGGAGGTGCAGGATTAGCAAAACTCTTATCCAGAGGGCTGAGGAGAGGTTATTGAGGTTATTGGAGAATGGAACAAAATAGAAGGACTTCGAGAGTGTGTAAATCTGTAGCGGAGGGAACCAGTGGTAGGGGTCGGCCTAGGAAAGGTTAGAGGGAGGGGTTAAAGGTTTTGTGTGCGAGAGGCTTGGACTTCCAGCAAGCAAGCGTGAGCGTATTTGATAGGAGTGAACGGAGACAAATGGTTTTTAGAACTTGACGTGATGTTGGAGTGTGAGCAAAGTAACATTCATGAAGAGATTCAGAGAAACCGGCAGGCCGGACTTGAGTCCTGGAGATGGGAAGTTCAGTGCTGGCACTCTGAAGGAGGGGTGTTAATGTTGCAGTTTTATAACTGTAGTGTAAGTACACCTCTGGCAAGACAGTGATGGAGTGAATGATGATGAAACGTTTTCTTTTTCAGGCCACCCTGCCTTGGTGGGAAATGGCAGATGTGTTAGTAAATTAAAATAAAATAATATAGGGTAAAGATGGATTAGGGTTAGTAAAAAATTTTAATTAATTAATTTTTGCCTTTTAGTAGATGTTTCATTGAAATTGTTGTTAACAGTTTCTAAGGGATTCTTTCTAAGTTTAGAATAAGTTTCAGTATCATCTAGGAGATTATTCATTTTATCTTGTTAATCATTTCCTTTCAAAATTACTATTGCATTTATTTTATCTGCTTTAGTAAGGTGCAATTTTTTATTATTAATAAGTGTATCATAAGACTCAAGGAATCTCTGAGGACAATTGGGAATATTCGTTTGAGTAATTTTAACCAACCAATTGATTTTCAAAAGGTTGAGAAAGTTGTATCAAGCAAGTCCATGGTCGACATGAATATAATAGAATCATGATTTATAAAAAGCAGTTTTGAAAATAATATGAATATTTCTTTTGGTTTATATAAATTGGGATCATTTATATTTAATAAAATTTGGGAAGAATTTAATGATACATTAGATAAGTAAAAAATCTTAATGATTGGGTAGAGTATTAGGTGTTTCACAGAGTCGGGTGTTGTCACGCGACTGTGAGGTGTAGTCTTGTTGTTGTGACGTAAATGTGAGGTGTAGTCTTGCCCCTTTATATCCTTCCTGTTGATGTTTTGTTTTTTTATAGTTCCTTGATAATGTGAGAGGTCACGAAAGCGATTGGAATTTTACTATTTATTTACAATGGTGGTTTTGCATATGTGATATCACCTGTTTACTGTGTGTGTGTGTGTGTGTGTGTGTGTGTGTGTGTGTGTGTGTGTGTGTGTGTGTGTGTGTGTGTGTGTGTGTGTGTGAGTGTGTGTGTGTGTGTGTGTGTGTGTGTGTGTGTGTGTGTGTGGGTGTGTGTGTGGGTGCATGTGTTTGTGTGTGTGTGTGTGCGTGTGTGTGTGTGTGTGTGTGTGTGTGTGTGTGTGTGTGTGTGTGTGTGTGTGTGTGTCTGTCTGTCTGTCTGTCTGTATGGGTGCGTGTGTGTGTGTGTGTGTGTGTGTGTGTGTGTGTGTGTGTGTGTGTGTGTGTGTGTGTGTGTGTATGTGTGTGTGTGTGTGTGTGTGTGTGCGTGTGTGTGTGTGTGTGCGTGTGTATGTGTGTGTGTGTGTGTGTGCGTGCGTGTACGTGTGTGCGTGTGTGTCTGTGTGTGTGCGTGTGTGTGTCTGTGTCTGTGTGTGTCTGTGTGTATGTGTGCGTGCGTGTGTGTGTGTGCACGTGTATGTATGTGTGCGCGCGTGTGTGCGTGCGCACGTACGCGGTTTTCGCGCTTGTCTCTTAGTCTCTGAGGAAAAAGGGGGGTCACTTTATTACGGGGGTCACTGTATTATGGGGGTCACGTTACTACGTATGTGTGTGTTCGTTTACGTGTCTGTCTCTGTCTTTGAGAATAAAAAGGTCACGTTAATCACGCTAGGCTACGCTACTCCTTTGAAGATTATAGAATTATTTCTCACTCTATTCCGTGTTAATATATGCTAATATTTACTACTTTAATACTGGTATACACGTGTGTTTGTGTGCGTGAGTGCGTGCGCGTTTATGACCTTGTCGTTCAAGGCTACACAACTAGGCTACACAACTTTTCTGAAGATTTTTAGATAACTTACTAAATATTATCAGTGTTACCACTATCTATCTCCTGGCACTTAAAGTTAGGGAGAGGGTGATGGTATAGCATACAACCAGCAGGGCGAGACACTGACTTTAGACACCAACCAATATTGTTCCCACACATAGACAAGTGATGTTGTCTGCACAACAATGGAGGCTCTTGCTGGTGTCTTCTACGAACTCCCTCAGTTTGTAACTCCCTCAGTTTGTAACTCCCTCAGTTTGTAACTCCCTCAGTTTGTAACTCCCTCAGTTTGTAACTCCCTCAGTTTGTAACTCCCTCAGTTTGTAACTCCTTCAGTTTGTAACTCCCTCAGTTTGTAACTCCCTCAGTTTGTAACTCCCTCAGTTTGTAACTCCCTCAGTTTGTAACTCCCTCCGTAGCTTTTATCATGCATTCAAGTTTTTTTAATAACTTGGTATTCACTATTTTTTCTTTAGCATTATGGTCATAAGCGTAACCTGATGATATTAACTGTAGTCACAACAACAGCTGGGGATTTTGACTAATTTTTTTGTTTCATTATTTACTGTATCACTCATTTATGACCTTATCACTACACTGCTGCCATAACCGACCAGAACCATTAAATATGTTTGTTTTGATTAAGTGTGTGCTGGCTACCCTCCCTCACACACCTTCTAGTAACACCCGCATTCAAATTTAAATTGTAAAATTCTTGATCTTATCACATTATTCGCACTCTTGAAAGCTGTTACACTCTTGTAAGTATGTTCATTGATTCACTCACGTACGATGATCGCTAATAATATCTTAGGACAGCCACTAGAACGCTAAATCTTAGGAGCATTATTTAACGATACTGCTTCACGTGTGTGTGTTTGTACTTAACTGTTTTTATTTGCAGGGGTCGAGACATAGCTCCTGGCCCCGACTCTTCACTGGTCGTTACTAGTTTCACTCTCCCTGCTCCATGAGCTTTATCAAACCTCGTCTTAAAACTATATATGGTTCCAGCCTCAACTACATCACTTGCCAGACTATTCCACTTCCTGACAACTCTGTGACTAAAGAAGTACTTCCTTACATCTGTGAGTTACCATTTTGTCCTAGGCACATGTCGATTAGACACTAGGCCTGTGTGTGTGTGTGTGTGTGTGTGTTGTGTGTGTGTGTGTGTGTGTGTGTGTTGTGTGTGTGTGTGTGTGTGTGTGTGTTGTGTGTGTGTTGGTGTGTGTGTTGGTGTGTGTGTTGGTGTGTGTGTTGGTGTGTGTGTGTTGTGTGGTGTGTTGGTGTGTGTGTGTGTTGGTGTGTGTGTGTTGGTGTGTGTGTGTGTGTGTGTTGGTGTGTGTTGGTGTGTGTGAGTTACCATTTTCTCCTAGGCACATGTCGATTAGACACTAGGCCTGTGTGTGGAGTGTGTGTGTGTGTTTGTGTCTGTCTGTCTGTCTGTCTGTATGGGTGCGTGTGTGTGTGTGTGTGTGTGTGTGTGTGTGTGTGTGTGTGTGTGTGTGTGTGTGTGTGTGTGTGTGTGTGTGTATGTGTGTGTGTGTGTGTGTGTGTGCGTGTGTGTGTGTGCGTGTGTATGTGTGTGTGTGTGTGTGTGTGCGTGCGTGTACGTGTGTGCGGGGTTGTCTGTGTGTGTGCGTGTGTGTGTCTGTGTCTGTGTGTGTCTGTGTGTATGTTGTGCGTGCGTGTGTGCGTGTGCACGTGTATGTATGTGTGCGCGCGTGTGTGCGTGCGCACGTACGCGGTTTTCGCGCTTGTCTCTTAGTCTCTGAGGAAAAAGGGGGGTCACTTTATTACGGGGGTCACTGTATTATGGGGGTCACGTTTCTACGTATGTGTGTGGTTCGTTTACGTGTCTATCTCTGTCTTTGAGAATAAAAAGGTCACGTTAATCACGCTAGGCTACGCTACTCCTTTGAAGATTATAGAATTATTTCTCACTCTATTCCGTGTTAATATATGCTAATATTTACAACTTTAATACTGGTATACACGTGTGTTTGATGTGCGTGAGTGCGTGCGCGTTTATGACCTTGTCGTTCAAGGCTACACAACTAGGCTACACAACTTTTCTGAAGATTTTTAGATAACTTACTAAATATTATCAGTGTTACCACTATCTATCTCCTGGCACTTAAAGTTAGGGAGAGGTGATGGTATAGCCCTACAACCAGCAGGCGAGACACTGACTTTAGACACCAACCAATATTGTTCCCACACACATAGACAAGTGATGTTGTCTGCACAACAATGGAGGCTCTTGCTGGTGTCTTCTACGAACTCCCTCAGTTTTTTAACTCCCTCAGTTTGTAACTCCCCCAGTTTGTAACTCCCTCAGTTTGTAACTCCCTCAGTTTGTAACTCCCTCAGTTTGTAACTCCCTCAGTTTGTAACTCCTTCAGTTTGTAACTCCCTCAGTTTGTAACTCCCTCAGTTTGTAACTCCCTCAGTTTGTAACTCCCTCCGTAGCTTTTATCATGCATTTTAAGTTTTTTTAATAACTTGGTATTCACTATTTTTTCTTTAGCATTATGGTCATAAGCGTAACCTGATGATATTAACTGTAGTCACAACAACAGCTGGGGATTTTGACTAATTTTTTTGTTTCATTATTACTGTATCACTCATTTATGACCTTATCACTACACTGCTGCCATAACCGACCAGAACCATTAAATATATTTGTTTTGATTAAGTGTGTGCTGGCTACCCTCCCTCACACACCTTCTAGTAACACCCGCATTCAAATTTAAATTGTAAAATTCTTGATCTTATCCACATTATTCGCACTCTTGAAAGCTGTTACACTCTTGTAAGTATGTTCATTGATTCACTCACGTACGATGATCGCTAATAATATCTAGGACAGCCACTAGAACGCTAAATCTTAGGAGCATTATTTAAACGATACTGCTTCACGTGTGTGTGTTTGTACTTAACTGTTTTTATTTGCAGGGGTCGAGACATAGCTCCTGGCCCCGACTCTTCACTGGTCGTTACTAGTTTCA
>NC_069498.1:14656160-14722435 GCF_026875155.1 Cherax quadricarinatus
ACTCAGTGGCCACTTTATTATGGAAAAAAAATTTGTACAGGGTATGGGCCCCTTTAATTTCTCGCAGAGATTCAACAAAATGCTGGAAACATTCCATAGAGATCCTGGTCCAGGTTGACATAAAAGCATAACGCAGTTGTTTTAGTTGTGTAGTCTGCACATTCATGCTGTGAATCTTCCGTTGCAAAGCATCCAAATTTATATGGCACATTCTAACCATACTATCTGCATGTCGCAGCACATAGTGCGATTCCTTAGCTCAAGCGACGTTTTTCCAGTCATAAACTGCCCCGTTTTGGTGAGCTTCTCCCTTGTTTTTCCCTATCCTCTTGTTTGCTGAGAAGACGGGTTTCCGAGTGGGGATTTGGTACTGTAGCCTAAAATTTAAAGGTTCGTCTTTACGTTCCGAGATGACTAATCCACTAATTAATGCCTTTTTAGTAAATGTCATCTTTGTAGCTTGAACCAGTTTCCAATCTTCTATTTCCTAAAAAAGAAGAGTTTTAAAACACAAAATGACGCTCACTCGATTTTTGTGTTTTCATACCATTCTCTAGAAACACTAGAGATTGTGTATGTGAAAATCCAGGAATCAGTTTCGGAGATACTCAAAACCCCTCGTCTGGCACCCAAAAAAATTTTTTGGTTGAACCACATACATCACTTTTTTTCCTTATTTGAGTTTGGTCTGACAAGAACAAAAACTCTGTATGTCTGCATGTTTTTTGATATTGAAGGCTGCCCCCTGACTGCCCGTTTTTTATTACCATCATTTAAAAAAATTTTTTTAAGGGTTTCCTAAAAAAGCGATCTGAAGAGAGTATGTGAGTTTGTTTTTGGTGTTGTGTGTGGTTTTGGTGTGTGTGTGTGGTGTGTGTGTGTGGGTGTGTGTGGTGTGTGTGTGGTGTGTGTGTGTGTTTTATGTGCTTGTGTGTATGTGTGTGTACTCACCTAGTTGTACCACCTATTGAGTTTGCGGGGGTCGAGGTCCAGCTCCTGGCCCCGCCTCGTCACTGAATCGCTACTAGGTCACCTCTCCCTGAGCCGTGAGCTTTATCCATACCTCCTGCCTTAAAGCTATTATGGATCCTGCCATCCACTACATCGCTTCCCAAAACGATTCCACTTACTACTACCTGTGGCTGAAGAAATACTTCCTAACATCGCCTGTGATTTCCTCTGTGTCTTCAGCTCCAACTGTGTCCCCCCTTGTTACTGTGTCCACTCTCTGACATCCTGGTCTTTGTCCACCTGTCAAATCCTCTCAGTATTTTGTATGACGTTTACATCATGTCCCCTCCTATCTATCATTCCTGTCCTCCAATGTCGTTCATTGATTCCCTTAAACATCTCCTCTTAGACATACCTCTTAGCTCTGGGACTAGTTCCTTGTTGCAAACCTTTAGCACTTTTCTCTAGTTTTCCTTCACGTAGCTTCTCGGCTAGGTGTGGTTCAAACTGTGCCGCTACTCCAATATGGGCCAAACGTACACGTGTACAGGGTCCTGAATGATTCCTTATTCAGATTCGGAATGCTGTACTGCAGGTTATGCGCCAGGCGCCCATATGCTGCAGGCAGTTATTGTTGATGTAGCGCTTCAGGAGATGTCCTGGTGTTATACAGTCACCCCAAGAGCTTTTCCTTGAGTGATGTTTTGTAGTTCTCTGGCCCCCCTAAGGACTGTTACTTTGTCCCGTCAGCGGTCGTTCTTTCTCTCTTCCCCAAATCTTTCATGACTTTGCACTTGGTGGGACATTGAAACTCCAAGAGCCAATTGCATGGACAGGTCTGCAGGCCTGTCCAGTTCCCTATGTAGTCTGCCTGGGTCTTCTCGAGATCGAGTGATATTCTTCTCAATCAAACTTCACCGAGTCATTCAGTCAAACAGGGACACCTCAAAGTCCTATAGCCTTCCGTACAATGTTCGTTCTACTAATCCGCAAAACAGGCACTGGTCCCTAGAGGACTGACCCCTGGCGGACCCCGCTGTCCACAGGTGCCCACTCCGACACCTCGCCACGTACCATGACTCGCGCGTCTTCCTGACAAGTATTTTTCCCTGATCCATTGTAGTGCCTCCCTGTTATCCCTGCTTGGTCCTCCAGTTTTTGCACGCAATCACTTGTGTGGAACTGTGTTAAACGCCTTCTTACAGTCCAAGAAAATGCAATCCACCCACCCCTCTCTCTCTTGTCGTTACTGCTGTCACCATGTCATAGAACCTCCAGTAGGTTTGTGACACAGGATTTCCCGTCCCTGAAACCATTTGCTAGCTGTTTTGATGAGATCCGTCTTTCTAGGGTGTTCCACCACTCTTCGCCTGAAACCTCTTCCATGATTTTGCATAGTCTATACCATGTCAGTGACAGCTGGTCTGTAGTTTAATGCTTCATGTCTGTCTCCTTTTTTTAAAGATTGGGACTACATTGCTGTCTTCCCATTGCCTCAAGGCAATCCCCGGTCTTCGATAGATGCATTGAATATTGTTTTAGGGGAACACAGTAGCACCTTCTGCTCCCTCTCTCCAATACCCATGGGGAGATGTTATCTGGCCCCATGGCCCTTTGAGGATCGAGCTCACTCAGAAGCCTCTTCACTTCCTTGCCTCGTGGTGTCACCTTGTCCAGCACTTGTGGTGTGCCCCACCCTCCGGCTTTCTGGAGTCCCTTCTGTCTCCTCTGTGAACACGTCTTTTGGAATCTCTTTAGATTTCTTCACATATTTTCACGGTCAATTTCTTGTTGACTCACCTCCTTTCCGTCCTTAGCCTGATTTACCTGTCTTGACTTTGTTTTCCTCCTGATGTGGCGTACAACAGTTTTTGGGGTCATATTTGGCGTTCGCTGCTATGTCATTTCATATTGTTCTTTGGCCTCCCTTCTTTAACTGTGCATATGATCGTTTTTCTGGCTCTACGACTGGTCTCCTTATTCTCCTGGGTCCTTTGCCTTCTAATATTCTTCCATCCCTAGCATCAACGTGGTTTTTGCCTCCCTGCACCCTTGGTAAACCATGGGCTCATCCTGGCTTTTTCATATTCCTGTTACCCTTGGGTACAAACCTCTCCTCAGCCTCCTTGCATTTTGTTGCAGCTACATATCCATCATCGCATTAACTGGATTCCCTGCCAGTTCTCTGTCCCCACTGAACCCCGTGCAGGTAGTTCCCTCATTCCTGTGTAGTCAAGCTGGTTTGGCGTTTATCTCTGTTTTCCGTTCCAGTGCTCTTCTGCCACGCTCCTCCCCTGATAATCTTCTCCATAACTTTGCATACATACATGCATGGACACAGGTCTATAGTTTAGTGCCTCTTTTTTTCCGTCTCTCCTTTTTTAAAAATGGGGAACTACATTTGCCTGTCTTCCATACCTCAGGTAGTTGCCCCATTTCCAGGACGTGGTTGAAGATTGTGGGTAAGTGGCACACCATAACCATATCCGTTCTCCTCTCTAAGGACTCCATGGAAGATGTTTTGGCCGCCCCATTGCCATTGAGGTATCGATTCCCTTACCAGTTTCTTCACCCTCCTCCTCATCTGTATGTATGTCATCCAACAACTTGTTGGTATATCCTTGCTGGTTAGTCCCCCAACTGGTCTGTCCCACCGAGAGCCTTCCTGTCTCCAACTGTAAATACTTCCTTAATCTCATGTTGACTCCTCACATACCTCTTGATCGTTTGTTGTGAGTTCTCCATCCCCCCTTCTTCCTCCTCAGCCTTATCACCTGGTCTTTGACTGTTTGCCTTCTCTCCTATTGTGGCTATAAAACAGCAGTTCGGGTCAGACGTGACTTTCAACGCTATGTCATTTTCGTATTGTCCGCTGGGCCCTCCCTCCTTATCTGTGCGTACTCGTTGCTGGCTCTTGTACTAGTCTCCTTATTTTCCTGGTCCTATTGCCTCCGTACATTTTCCATTCTCAGGGCACTTAGTTTTATGCCTCCCTACACCTTCGGGTAAACCAAGGACCACTTTAGTCTTCCTATTATTTCTATTTTCCCTTGGGAACAAACTTTCCTCTGCCTCCTTGCACTTGGTTGCTACATATCCAGCATCTCGTTTCTGGAATTTTCCTATCAGGTCTCTGTCCCACTGAACCCTCCTGCAGGAAGTTCCTCATACCTATGATGAGTCCCCTCTTGTGTTGTTTGGCTGTTCCCATTTCAATTTCTTGTTACCTTCTCCACTTGTAACTCAACTATCTAAATCAAAACACCAGAACCACGTGATCGCTAGCTCCAAGGGGCCTCTCGTATGTAATGTCCTCATTGTCCTGAGCTGCTCGGTGAACACAGATCCAGTCTTGCTGGCTCATCTCCCTCACATCTTCGGTAGTGTCCCTGCCCGACATGTGATGCATGAGGTTTTTCAAGTCCAACACCTCATCTTGGCTCTCCATTTTCCGGGGAGCCCCATGTGCTCCAGTTTTCCCCCAGTCGATCTCCCTTGGTTTGAAAACGGCCATTACAAAACATGCTTTGCTCGAGTGAGCTCTCTTGCCGCCTCAGCCAGTGTTCCACCATCGCCCTGTTGTTTTCCTTCGTACTCCTCTCTTGCCTCCTGCAGTCGCTGGGGGTTATACATCACTTCAAATGACTACTGGTTGTCTCCAGGACTGAATTGTACCTACTATGTAGTCTCTTTCTCAACGTCCCATGCCGTCCATTTCCGTCAAATCCCCATCGTTTTTTTATGAGCACTGCAACTCTTCCCTCCCCCTCTACTGCCCTTCTATCTTTTCTCCTAGATCGGATATCCCTGGGAAGATGCGGTCTGTTTGTACTCAGCGAGTTTGTTCGTGACTGCTATGATGTCTGGGGATTTCTCACTGATTCTCTAGTGCCACTCCCATTGTTTAATTCGTTATTTACATATCCGCGGTTGTGTACCAAACTTTTCAGCTTCTTTTCTATCACTTGGTCCTGCACGAATAAATGGGGGTTTGGGGAGCGGGAGCCTTGGGTGTGGGCCTAAGGGGGGGCTGGTGGTGTAGTGGGCTTTGTGATGACGGGGTGGGGTCAGAATGCCCATAAGGGACAGCTGTTGGGGTGAGGTTTGTGATTTTGGGTGTTGCGAAGAGGGAACAGCGTTAGTGGGTATGTGGTTTGGTTCTCAGTGTGTTCGGGATTGTCGCGGTTGGAAATTACTGAGAGAGAAATTATTGGAAAATAAATTTGAAACCTGGAGCAAAGTTTATGATCCACGTCTGCAAGACACTGATTTGTTGACGCGACTCACCACACTAGATTGTATTGACCCTCGATTATGGAAACTTGCTCGCTTCGCTATGATGGATTGACCCTTGATTGTTTGACGCTGATAACCCCGCTTGATGTGCTGACGCCTTGGATTATTGAAGCTGACTTACCACGTATGTTGTATTGACATGATCAAAGGGATTAGTTGTTGTTCATAACACAAAGAAATGTGATCTAAGTGACTTTGACGGTGAATGATTGTTGGTGCCAAACGGGATGGTCTGAGTATTTCAAACTGCTGATTTGGGATTTTCATCCACAAGAATTCTAGAGATTACATGTAACCTAGAGGTGGATGGGCTACAACATCAGAAAACCTCACCGGGTTCCGCCACTGTCAACCAAGAACAGGAAACTGTAGCTACAGTGGGCACAGACTCAACGAAACTGACAAGTTGAAAATTAAAAAAAATGTTGCTGGCGCTGACAAATTGCGATTTTTTTTGGTAGGGTCAGAATTTGGCGTAAACTTTTATAATGTGGTGGAACGGAAGATTAGCAGCAATAATGTTCAGCCGACAAATATGCAGCAACTGCGTGATGCTATCATGTCAACAGAGAACAGAATGCCTAAGGAATGTTTCCAACACCTTTGGTAAATCCATATCACAAAGAACTCACGCTGGTTTAGGGTTAAAGAGGGTGTATCTAATAAAATGGCCACTGAGTCCAATACTGGATTCGACCAAAAGAATTTTCCCCTTTGACATTTTAAACAAATCAGACACAAAGCCCTGATAACTATGGCCATTGGATGCTGTAGCGGCCTGTGGCTCCGTTGACTTCACAATTGGTCTGTCAGCTTTTGATCATGGACACACAAGAGATATTAAGTCTTTAGTCTTTCGATACTAGCGAAATTGTATGAGATGGTTAAAAGTGATTAGTGTCATGTTTCCAGTTGATGACAAAACCAATTTAATGGTACATCATATTTGCTGATGCAGCCTATTTAATAGTAGCGATTCCTGGTTCAGCCTTTCTGCTTGCACAGCCAATTTTCGTAAAATCTATTTTATGGTCTCGCCTATTTGACGGTAGAGTCTGTTTGATGGTACAGCTTGTTTGATGGTACAGCCTGTTTGATGGTATAGCCTGTTTGATGGTTGTGAGGGAAAAGTTCAATAGATAGGAGTAGCGAGGGAGTATATAGTAACAATAGTTTCATTGCCGGCTACTTGTTAAGGTAGGGTAAGTCAAGCTCCCGCTATTCCCGCCTTTTTTCCCCCTCCCCGAAAGTGGTAGTTTCATTGCCGGCTTCTTGTTAAGGTAGGGTAAGTCAAGCTCCCGCTATTCCGGCCTTTTTTCCCCCACCCCGAAAGTGATAGTTTGACTGCCGGCTGCTTGTTAAGGTAGGTCAGTCTAGCTCCCCCTATCCCTTCCCCTCCTTCTTCACCCCCCCCCCCCCCGAAAGGTGACGTGTTGGGCTCCGGTTCAAACAGTAATCACTAGACTCACAGCTCCCAGCACTACTCTTGGATGACAGAGAGGGTCACCTGTCAATCAACTAGTAGAACTGAAGGAGACGGACTAACTTCCTGAGACGTCCCATGATATAGATACTTGCCTGTGCACCTGTATGAAGTTGCAGGACGTAACCCCTCATCATTGCAGTGGTAAATAACCTGCTTTCCTGTCATCGGGATATAATACTCACGGCTATACTGTGAAGAACGAACCGGTGGGTAGTAACCAACACCTACGACCCCCCCCCCCCCCATCATCAGCAACGGCTACGATTTCAACAACAGTGTCACCAACACTAGACACCCAGTTTATAAATATTAGCAATGAATTCAGTTATCATTTATATTTTTCATTTTTCAATTTCTTTAATGTAGGATCAATATTTCATGTTTACGTGTTTTATATTTTATATTCTAATTAATAAAGTGTTTATGTTTGTCAGTTTTTATTATTTTTCTATGCATTAATTTTCCTGAGGAGGAGCCAGCCTGAGTAATACTGACTGAAGTTGTTACAGGGCTGAGTAAGCCTTCACAATGGTACAGCCTGTTTGATGGTATATTCTGTTTGATGGTACAGCCTTTTGATGGTACAGCCTGTTTGATGGTACAGCCTGTTTGATGGTATAGCCTGTTTGATGGTACAGCCTGTTTGATGGTGCAGCCTATTTGATGGCATAGTCTGTTTGATGGCATAGTCTGTTTGATGGTATAGCCTGTTTGATGGTACAGCCTGTTTGATGGTACAGCCTGTTTGATGGTACAGCCTGTTTGATGGTACAGCCTGTTTGATGGTATAGTCTGTTTGATGGTACAGCCTGTTTGATGGTACAGCCTGTTTGATGGTACAGCCTATTTGATGGTATAGTCTGTTTGATGGTACAGCCTATTTGATGGTATAGTCTGTTTGATGGTATAGCCTGTTTGATGGTACAGTCTGTTTGACGGTATAGTCTGTTTGATGGTACAGCCTGTTTGATGGTATAGCCTGTTTGATGGTATAGCCTGTTTGATGGTATAGCCTGTTTGATGGTATAGCCTGTTTGATGGTACAGCCTGTTTGATGGTACAGCCTGTTTGATGGTACAGCCTGTTTGATGGTACAGCCTGTTTGATGGTATAGCCTGTTTGATGGTACAGCCTGTTTGATGGTACAGCCTGTTTGATGGTACAGCCTGTTTGATGGTATAGCCTGTTTGATGGTACAGCCTGTTTGATGGTACAGCCTGTTTGATGGTACAGCCTGTTTGATGGTACAGCCTGCATTATGTCCTGTGCAACAACTGGATATTGATCGTTGATAACATCAAGTCACTAAAGGATTCATATGAAATTCAAAACTTGACTTTAACTTTTTTAAACAAATAACCCGCACATAGGAGAGAGGAGCTTGCGACGACGTTTCGGTCCGACTTGGACCATTTACAAAGTCATACTGTGACCGAAACGTCGTCGTCTTGGTTGAAAAAAAAACATTATTTTATTCTGAAAACGAAAAACTAATTGGCCAAGTTCTCTTAATATCTTGGTTCGTTCTTTGAGGTGCATTACATCTGTGAAGAGCATCGCATCCTGTACCCATTCTTGGTCTTCTACACTCTCACCAGGTCCAAGCTACACTCTCACCAGGTCCAAGCTACACTCTCACCAGGTCCAAGCTACACTCTCACCAGGTCCAAGCTACACTCTCACCAGGTCCAAGCTACACTATCACCAGGTCCAAGCTACACTCCCACCAGGTCCAAACTACACTCTCACCAGGTCCAAGCTACACTTTCACCAGGTCCAAGCTACACTCTCACCAGGTCCAAGCTACACTCTCACCAGGTCCAAACTACACTCTCACCAGGTCCAAGCTACACTATCACCAGGTCCAAGCTACACTATCACCAGGTTCAAGCTACACTCTCACCAGGTCCAAACTACACTCTCACCAGGCCCAAGCTACACTCTCACCAGGTCCAAGCTACACTATCACCAGGTCCAAGCTACACTATCACCAGGTTCAAGCTACACTATCACCAGGTCCAAGCTACACTCTCACCAGGTCCAACCTACACTCACCAGGTCCAAGCTACACTATCACCAGGGCCAAGCTTCACTAACACCAGGTCCAAGCTACACTCTCACCAGGTCCAAGCTACACTATCACCAGGTTCAAGCTACACTATCACCAGGTTCAAGCTACACTATCACCAGGTCCAAGCTACACTATCACCAGGGTCAAGCTACACTATCACCAGGTCCAAGCTACACTATCACCAGGTCCAAGCTTCACTATCACCAGGTTTAAGCTACACTATCACCAGGTTCAAGCTACACTATCACCAGGTTCAAGCTACACTATCACCAGGTCCAAGCTACACTCTCACCAGGTCCAAGCTACACTCTCACCAGGTCCAAGCTACACTATCACCAGGTTCAAGCTACACTATCACCAGGTCCAAGCTACACTCTCACCAGGTCCAAGCTACACTATCGCTAGGTTCAAGCTACACTATCACCAGGTCCAAGCTACACTATCACCAGATCCAAGCTACACTATCACCAGGTCCAAGCTACACTATCACCAGGTCCAAGCTACACTATCGCTAGGTTCAAGCTACACTATCACCAGGTCCAAGCTACACTATCACCAGGTCCAAGCTACACTATCACCAGGTCCAAGCTACACTATCACCAGGTCCAAGCTACACTATCACCAGGTCCAAGCTACACTCTCACCCGGCCCAAGATGCACTATCACCAGGTCCAAGCTACACTATCACCAGGTCCAAGCTACACTATCACCAGGTTCAAGCTACACTATCACCAGGTCCAAGATACACTATCACCAGGTCAAAGCTACACTATCACCAGGTCCAAGCTACACTATCACCAAGTCCAAGCTACACTATCACCAGGTCCAAGCTACACTCTCACCCGGTCCAAGATACACTATCACCAGGTCCAAGCTACTCTATCACCAGGTCCAAGCTACACTATCATCAGGTCCAAGCTACACTCTCACCCGGTCCAAGCTACACTATCACCAGGTCCAAGCTACACTATCACCAGGTCCAAGCTAAACTATCACCAGGTTCAAGCTACACTATCAACAGGTCCAAGCTACAGTATCACCAGGTCCAATCTACACTCTCACCAGGTACAAGCTACACTATCACCAGGTCCAAGCTACACTATCACCAGGTACAAGCTACACTATCACCAGTACAAGCTATACTATCACCAGGTACAAGCTATACTATCACCAGGTACAAGCTACACTATCACCAGGTACAAGCTACACTCTCACCCGGTCCAAGCTACACTATCACCAGGTACAAGCTACACTCTCACCAGGTACAAGCTACACTATCACCAGGTACAAGCTACACTATCACCAGGTCCAAGCTACACTATCACCAGGTCCAAGCTACACTCTCACCCGGTCCAAGATACACTATCACCAGGTCCAAGATACACTATCACCAGGTCAAAGCTACACTATCACCAGGTCCAAGCTACACTATCACCAAGTCCAAGCTACACTATCACCAGGTCCAAGCTACACTCTCACCCGGTCCAAGATACACTATCACCAGGTCCAAGCTACTCTATCACCAGGTCCAAGCTACACTATCATCAGGTCCAAGCTACACTCTCACCCGGTCCAAGCTACACTATCACCAGGTCCAAGCTACACTATCACCAGGTCCAAGCTACACTATCACCAGGTTCAAGCTACACTATCACCAGGTCCAAGCTACAGTATCACCAGGTCCAATCTACACTCTCACCAGGTACAAGCTACACTATCACCAGGTCCAAGCTACACTATCACCAGGTACAAGCTACACTATCACCAGGTACAAGCTATACTATCACCAGGTACAAGCTATACTATCACCAGTACAAGCTACACTATCACCAGGTACAAGCTACACTCTCACCCGGTCCAAGCTACACTATCACCAGGTACAAGCTACACTATCACCAGGTACAAGCTACACTATCACCAGGTACAAGCTACACTATCACCAGGTCCAAGCTACACTATCACCAGGTACAAGCTACACTATCACCAGGTCCAAGCTACACTATCACCAGGTACAAGGCTACACTATCACCAGGTCCAAGCTACACTATCACCAGGTCCAAGCTACACTATCACCAGGTACAAGCTACACTATCACCAGGTACAAGCTACACTATCACCAGGTACAAGCTACACTATCACCAGGTACAAGCTACACTATCACCAGGTCCAAGCTACACTATCACCAGGTCCAAGCTACACTATCACCAGGTCCAAGCTACACTATCACCAGGTCCAAGCTACACTATCACCAGGTACAAGCTACACTATCACCAGGTCCAAGCTACACTATCACCAGGTCCAAGCTACACTATCACCAGGTCCAAACTACACTATCACCAGGTACAAGCTACATTATCACCAGGTCCAAGCTACACTATCACCAGGTCCAAGCTACACTATCACCAGGTACAAGCTACACTATCACCAGGTACAAGCTACACTATCACCAGGTACAAGCTACACTATCACCAGGTACAAGCTACACTATCACCAGGTCCAAGCTACACTATCACCAGGTCCAAGCTACACTCTCACCCGGTCCAAGATACACTATCACCAGGTCCAAGATACACTATCACCAGGTCAAAGCTACACTATCACCAGGTCCAAGCTACACTATCACCAAGTCCAAGCTACACTATCACCAGGTCCAAGCTACACTCTCACCCGGTCCAAGATACACTATCACCAGGTCCAAGCTACTCTATCACCAGGTCCAAGCTACACTATCATCAGGTCCAAGCTACACTCTCACCCGGTCCAAGCTACACTATCACCAGGTCCAAGCTACACTATCACCAGGTCCAAGCTACACTATCACCAGGTTCAAGCTACACTATCACCAGGTCCAAGCTACAGTATCACCAGGTCCAATCTACACTCTCACCAGGTACAAGCTACACTATCACCAGGTCCAAGCTACACTATCACCAGGTACAAGCTACACTATCACCAGGTACAAGCTATACTATCACCAGGTACAAGCTATACTATCACCAGGTACAAGCTACACTATCACCAGGTACAAGCTACACTCTCACCCGGTCCAAGCTACACTATCACCAGGTACAAGCTACACTATCACCAGGTACAAGCTACACTATCACCAGGTACAAGCTACACTATCACCAGGTCCAAGCTACACTATCACCAGGTACAAGCTACACTATCACCAGGTCCAAGCTACACTATCACCAGGTACAAGCTTCACTATCACCAGGTCCAAGCTACACTATCACCAGGTCCAAGCTACACTATCACCAGGTCCAAGCTACACTATCACCAGGTACAAGCTATACTATCACCAAGTACAAGCTACACTATCACCAGGTTCAAGCTACACTATCACCATGTCCAAGCTACACTATCACCAGTTCCAAGCTACACTATCACCAGGTCCAAGCTACACTATCACCAGGTACAAGCTACACTATCACCAGGTACAAGCTACACTATCACCAGGTACAAGCTACACTATCACCAGGTCCAAGCTACACTATCACCAGGTCCAAGCTACACTACACCAGGTACAAGCTACACTATCACCAGGTACAAGCTACACTATCACCAGGTACAAGCTACACTATCACCAGGTACAAGCTACACTATCACCAGGTCCAAGCTACACTATCACCAGGTCCAAGCTACACTATCACCAGGTCCAAGCTACACTATCACCAGGTCCAAGCTACACTATCACCAGGTACAAGCTACACTATCACCAGGTCCAAGCTACACTATCACCAGGTCCAAGCTACACTATCACCAGGTCCAAACTACACTATCACCAGGTCCAAGCTACATTATCACCAGTCCAAAGCTACACTATCACCAGGTCCAAGCTACACTATCACCAGGTACAAGCTACACTATCACCAGGTACAAGCTACACTATCACCAGGTACAAGCTACACTATCACCAGGTACAAGCTACACTATCACCAGGTACAAGCTACACTATCGCCAGGTCCAAGCTACACTATCACCAGGTCCAAGCTATACTATCACCAGGTCCAAGCTCCCACTATCACAAGGTCCAAGCTACACTATCACCAGGTCCAAGCTACACTATCACCAGGTCCAAGCTACACTATCACCAGGTCCAAGCTACACTATCACCAGGTCCAAGCTACACTATCACCAGGTCCAAGCTACACTATCACCAGGTCCAAGCTATACTATCACCAGGTCCAAGCTACATTATCACCATTTGTTAACGAGATTATTTAAATTATGAATCACCACAACTTTTAAGAAAATTTTAACAGCTGAAAAATAAATAAGTTGACAGTTATTCATAAATGGAAGTTTACTACTTTTAAATACTATGAGCAGAATAATATTCAGTTACCACTTAAACATCACATAAACATTAACGTTAAGTATTATTTATAGCATAAACATTAGGCTTGAAGAAACAGCATCGTATGATACACCATTCAAGGTACAATACATAATAACATTTAATCATCCAGTGTGCAAGAACCACCATCTTAATTCTTTTTGTCAAAGGATAGAATATCCCCAGCTGATAGTTATTATTTTCATCCCATAATGTTTATAGTGTGTGTTGTGTGTGTGTGGTGTGTGTGTGGGTGTGTGTGTGTGTGTGTGTGTGTGTGGGTGTGTGTGTTTGTGTGTGTGTGTGTGTTTGGGGTTTGTGTTTGTGTGTGTGTTTGTGTGTGTGTGTGTGTGTGTGTGTGTTGTGGTGTGTGTGTTGTTGTGTGTGTGTGTGTGTGTGTGTGTGTGTGTACTCTCTTAATTGTGGTTACAGGGGTCGAGACTCAGCTCCTGGCCCCATCTCTTCACCGATCGCTACTAGGTACTCTCTCTCTGCTTCTTGAGCTTTTTCTTACCTCGTCTTAAAGCTATGTATGGTTCCTGCCTCCAATACATCACTTGCTAGGCTGTTCCACTTCCTGACTACTCTATGACTGAAGAAATACTTTCTACCATCCCTGTGACTCGTCTGAGTCTTCACTTTCGAATTGTGATCCCTTGTTTCTATGTCCCATCTCTGGAACATCCTGTCTCTGTTCACCTTGTCTATTCCACGCAGTGTTTTATATGTCGCTATCATGTCTTCCCTGACCCTCCTGTCCTCCAGTGTCGTCAGTCCGATTTCCCTCAGCTTTCATCGTAGGACATTTCCCTGACCTCCGGAACTAACCTTGTTGCAAATCTTTGTACTTTCTCTAACTTCTTGACGTGCTTGACCAGGTGAGGGTTCCAAACTGGTGCTGCATACTCCAATATGGGCCTAACGTACACAGTGTACAGTGTCTTGAACGATTCCTTACTAGGGTATCAGAACGCTATTCTCAGGTTTGCCAGGCACCTATATGCTGCAGCAGCTATCTGGTTGATGTGTGCCTCCGGAGACGTGCTCGGTGTTATGGTCACCCAAAGATCTTTCTCCTTGAGTGAGGTTTGCAGCCTTTGTCCACCTAGCCTATAATCTGTCTGCGGTGTTCGTTGCCCTTCCCCAATCTTCATGACTTTGCATTTGGCGGGGGTGAATTCCAGACGCCAGTTGCCGGACCACGTGTCCAGCCTGTCCAGGTCTTTTTGTAGTCCTGCCTGATCCTCATCTGATTTAATTCTTCTCATTAACTTCATGTCATTCATATATATCAACAATATCACTGGTCCTAGGACTGACCCCTTTGGGACCCCGCTCGTCACAGGCGCCCACTGTGATACCTCTTCACGTACCATGACTCATTGTTGCCTCCCTGGCAGGTATTCTCTGATCCACTCTAGTGCCCTTCCTGTTATATGCGCCTGTTCCTCCAGCTTCTGCACTAATCTATTGTGAGGAACTGTGTCGAAGGACTTCCTGCAGTCCAGGAAAATGCAATCAACCCACCTCTCTCTCTCGTGTCTTACTTCTGTTACCGTGTCATGAAACTCCAGAAGGTTTTTGAAGCAGGATTTGCCTTCCATGAATCCATGCTGGTTTTCGTTTATAATCGTGTTCCGTTCCAGGTGCTCCTCCACTCTCCTCCTGATAATCTTTTCCATGACTTTATATACTATACATGTAAAAGACACTGGTCTGTAGTTTAGTGCCTCGTTTCTATCTCATTTCTTAAAAATGGGGACTACATTTGCCGTCTTCCATACCTCAGGTAGCTGCCCAGTTTCAAGGGATGTATTGAACATTGTGGTTACTGGCATGCACAGCATCTCTGCCCCTTCTCTAAGAACCCACGGGGATATGTTGTCCGGTCCCATCGCCTTTGAGGTATCAAGGTCACTTAGTAGCTTCTGCACCTCCTCCTCCGTTGTTTGTATGTCATCCAACACTTTGTGGTAAATTCCCTGTTGATGTTCCCCTCTGTGCTGTCTTTCCAGAGAACTTCCTGTCTCTTCTGTGAATACTTCCTTAAATCTCCTGTTGTCTTTCTTCTGATGTGGTTATACAACAGTTTCGGGTCAGACTTGACTTTCGATGCTATATTATTTTCATACTGTCGCTGGGCCTCCCTCCTTACCTGTGCATACTCGTTCTTGGCTCTTCGACTAATCTCCTTATTTTCCTGTGTTCTTTGTCTTCTTTGCTTTTTCCGTTCTCTAGTGCACTTACTTTTTGTCTCCCTACACCGTCGGGTAAACCAGGGGCTCGTTCTGGTCTTCCCATTATTTCTGTTGCCCTTGGGAACAAACCATTCCTCTGCCTCCTTACATTTTGTTGTTACGTATTCCATCATTTCGTTTACTGGCTTTCCTACCACTTCTCTGTCCCACTGAACCTCCTGCAGGAAGTTCCTCAAACCTATGTAGTCCCCCCTTTTATAGTCTGGCTTTTCCCATTCAACTCCTGTTACCCTCTCCACTTGTAACTCTACTATGTATTCAAAGCACAGAACCACGTGGTCACTAGCTCCTAGGGGCCTCTCATATGTGATGTCCTCAGTGTCTGAACTGACTGTGTGAACACAAGGTCCAGTCTTGCTGGTTCATCCTCCTCTCTCTCTCTGGTAGTCCTTAACATGTTGATGCACAAGGTTTCCTAGTATCACATCCACCATCTTGGCTCTCCATGTTTCAGAATCCCCGTGTGGCTCCAGGTTTTCCTAATTGATCTCCATGTGGTTGAAATCGCCCACAGGACGTGTGTGTGTGTGTGTGTGTGTGTGTGTGTGTGTGTGTGTGTGTGTGTGTGTGTGTGTGTGTGTGTGTGTGTGTGTGGTGTGTGTGTGTGTGTGTATGTGTGTGTGTGTGTGTGTGTGTGTGTGTTTGTGTGTGTGTGTGTGTGTGTGTGTGTGTGTGTGTGTGTGTGTGTGTGTGTTGTGTGTGTGTGTGTGTGTGCTTGTGTTCGTGTTTGTGTGTGTGTGTGCTTGTGTTCGTGTTTGTGTGTGTGTGTGTGTGTGTGTGTGTGTGTGTGTGTGTGTGTGTGTGTGTGTGTGTGTGTGTGTGTGTGTGTGCGCACTCGTGTGTGTGCGCGCTCGTGTGTGTGTACTCACCTATATTTTCTTATAGTTTTCAATACTTCATTAGTTTGATTTCAGAGTTTGGAATTTTGTTCTATAACCATTGATCTTACTGACCTTCTCCCTATATTTTACATTCAAATTTTCATCACCAACAATCCGTTTTTACGGAGACATGGGAAGGTTCCCCGTACTGGCTATACAATTACTGCTTTAACTTGCAACTACACTTCTTCTCGAAGCCCACTGACATTTTCTTGAAGTATTTTTAGGAATACGTAAATATACTTCACGGCTCACGCGCATTTTTTCAGTTTTTTTTTCACTCAAAGGCCAGACAGAAAATCACTAATATTTTGGAACTCACACACAAGCACACATGTGACCTTTTTAACAAAAGAGCCGGGAATGAATTAACCACACAGTATCGTAGTGATCTCTGTTATCCTTAGTAACAAGAGATACATGAAGATCACATTCTTATACATAGTAACACCAAAGATACAAAGGTCACACTGTTATACATAGTAACAGTAGAATTAAGAGGATAATTCTGTTATTCTTAGTAACGCAGGGATACTAAGATTACGTTGTTATACATAGTAATACCAGAGATACAGTGATCACATTGTTGTATATTGTATCACCAGAGATATTGTAATCAAGCTGTTATACATAGTAACACCTGATACAATGATCACATTGTTATACATAGTAACACCAGAGATACAGTGATCAAACTTTTACACATAGTAACACCAGAGATACAATGATCACCCTGTTATACATAGCAACACCGAAAAATAAATAAACAAATACAACACATAAATAAAAGGATCAGATGAAAAACAGATGATCTGGCTGGCTGGTAGATTCCTCTCTTCTGGCTGGACCACGTTTACAGGGATACTGTGATCACTTGTAATAACATGGGAGGATACACACATTTCTTTGTGACCTCCCCTGTTATTATATCTACCTGTATATATTGGCAGTGATGCATGGAGTTACCTTCACAGTACATACACTCAGCACTTATTAACACTGTTATACACACTCAGTACTTCTACTCACACTATGTAATTGTTGTTTCTTACTGAATTCCTGTTACGTTCAGATTCATTATTTACTTATATCTTAACATACAAACAAGGTACAAATATACATTATTTGTATCACTGAGATTCTTATACATCGTGAAGTAACTTAATTATAAGAACATATCACCCACTATAATAAAGTTAATGATAATAACACTAGAGATACAGAGATTACACTGTTATACATAGTAGTAACACCATAAATACATACACCAAACTGTTATACATAGTAACACCATAAATACATACACCAAACTGTTATACATAGTAACACCATAAATACATACACTATACTGTTATACATGTTAACACAGAAGATACAAAGACGACGATGTTATATACAGAAACATGCATAAAATTAATTTTAACAGATTAAAAGCTATGACATATAAATAGAAAATAAAATTTAAAATAATTGGCCTCACCATGGTGGTGTAACCGGACGGTAAGTTCTTCTCTTCTGGCTGGACTACGGTACGAGTCTACCCGGGTGGGTGTATTTACACAGTACAGATTTCTGTGTGTCCCTCTCTGTAATTACATCTGCGTGTATATAATGACATTAAAACATTTGTTCTAATATCATATATGGGTAATACTCCATGGGGAGGCTACATTTGAAGAGTTAAGTTCCTCTTTGAGAAAATGCTGTTTTGGGGGTTCACAGCTCTCAACGTCCCCCTCATTGTCCTCATTTGTTTTTATGATTTGAAATTATTTTATTAGCCGAGTGTGTATGTGAGTGAAGAGCACATTATCACAGAATATTTAATACAAGTCATTGAAAAGTTTGAGCACCTGATTTTACTCTCAGAGTTCTTTAATGTCCAGGACTCCACCCTGCGCACCTTCACTTGCATTGTGTCTTGCATGTTCACCTGCAATTCATATTCACTTGTATTGTACCTTGCATATTCACCTGCAGTTCACGTTCACTTGTATTGTGCTTTGCATGTTCACCTGCAGTTCACCTTCGCTTGTATTGTGCCTTGCATGTTCACTTGCAGTTCACCTTCACTTGTATTGTGTCTTGCATGTTCACTTGCAGTTCACCTTCACTTGCATTGTGCCTTGCATGCTCACTTGCAGTTCACCTCCACTTGTATTGTGCCTTGCATGTTCACCTGTAATTCACCTTACACATTCACCTATAGTTCACCTCTAAATAATTATGAGATACACTCAAGTAAATGTAAACTGGCAAAAAATTATTTGTTCAACGAACTCCGGCATAAACAACATAAATATATAAACAAATATGTAGTATAATGTGATCCTTTATTGACAACGTTTCGCCCACCCAGTGGGCTTTTTCAAGTCACAAACCTGGGTGGAAGGTACGCGAGTATTTATAGTCAGGTTCAGAATGTTGAGGTCAGGTGGAGAATGCTGCATCTGATGATGTACCGAGTGGGGTTACAGAGTCTAAAATCTTGGGTAGCTTGGAAGGGAGATTGGATAAGTTTGTGAGCAGACCTTCTGCAGTGTTCTTCCATTCATATATTGATAAATTAGACACATGTGCAACTCTTGGGTATCTTTATTAAGGAAACGTTTCGCCACACAGTGGCTTCATCAGTCCATACACAGGAGAAGCATGAACAACAGGAGGAGAATGAGGTAATCAGTCCCTCAACCTTGTGTCGATGTGGTCAGTCCATCAATCTTGAATAGAATACGGCATATGAGCGGAGAAGGAGCTTATAAACCGTAGGCAGGAGAGGTGCAGCAGTCGTAGGTGGTGTCACATTTGCCCAATTTGGAAGTAGGTCGTTCCCAAGGGTTAGGCAAGCGAAGAATTCCCAAGTATTAAGATCCCAAGAAGTTGCAGTGTCTTCAACTTGTCGGTTTTTCAAACCATTCAACACAACTGTCAGACACTGCAGCATCATGGGGTCTTGTTACAAAGAATTCTTCAACACTTGTCCAACCTTTGGACGAAGACCTACCTCGACTAGTGGATGGTACCACTATGACCCCACCCCCTCCTGCTTCGCCTCACCTCACTACAGTATATAAGCCACGTCTACTGCCCTATGCTAAACATTCTACAAGACTGATGGACTGAACACATCGACTCCACAGTCTGGCCACCACGACTCTCTCTCCCACAGTCTGGCCACCACGACTCTCCCTCCCACAGTCTAACCACCACGACTCTCCCTCCCACAGTCTGACCGCCACGACTCTCCCTCCCACAGTCTGACCACCACGACTCTCCCTCCCACAGTCTGGCCACCACGACTCTCCCTCCCACAGTCCGGCCATTACGACTCTCCCTCCCACAGTCTGGCCACCACGACTCTCCCTCCCACAGTCTGACCACCACGACTCTCCCTCCCACAGTCTGGCCACCACGACTCTCCCTCCGACAGTCCTGCCACCACGACTCTCCCTCCCACAGTCTGACCACCACGACTCTCCCTCCACAGTCTGACCACCACGACTCTCCCTCCCACAGTCTGACCACCACGACTCTCCCTCCCACAGTCTGACCACCACGACTCTCCCTCCCACAGTCTGGCCCCCACGACTCTCCCTCCCACAGTCTGGCCACCACGACTCTCCCTCCCACAATCTGACCACAACGACTCTCCCTCCCACAGTCTGACCACAACGACTCTCCCTCCCACAGTCTGACCACCACGACTCTCCCTCCCACAGTCTGGCCACCACGACTCTCCCTCCCACAGTCTGGCCACCACGACTCTCCCTCCCACAATCTGACCACCACGACTCTCCTCCCACAGTCTGACCGCCACGACTCTCCCTCCCACAGTCTGACCACCACGACTCTCCCTCCCACAGTCTGGCCACCACGACTCTCCCTCCCACAGTCCGGCCACCACGACTCTCCCTCCCACAGTCCGGCCACCACGACTCTCCCTCCCACAGTCTGGCCACCACGACTCTCCCTCCCACAGTCTGACCACCACGACTCTCCTTCCCACAGTCTGGCCACCACGACTCTCCCTCCCACAGTCTGGCCCCCACGACTCTCCCTCCCACAGTCTGACCACCACGACTCTCCCTCCCACAGTCTGACCACCACGACTCTCCCTCCCACAGTCTAACCACCACGACTCTCCCTCCCACAGTCTGACCACCACGACTCTCCCTCCCACAGTCTGGCCACCACGACTCTCCCTCCCACAGTCTGGCCACCACGACTCTCCCTCCCACAGTCTGACCACCACGACTCTCCCTCCCACAGTTCTGACCACCACGACTCTCCCTCCCACAGTCTGGCCACCACGACTCTCCCTCCCACAGTCTGGCCACCACGACTCTCCCTCCCACAGTCTAACCATCACGACTCTCCCTCCCACAGTCTGACCACCACGACTCTCCCTCCCACAGTCTGGCCACCACGACTCTCCCTCCCACAGTCTGGCCACCACGACTCTCCGTCCCACAGTCTGAAACCCACGACTCTCCTCCCACAGTCTAACCACCTCGACTCTCCCTCCCACAGTCTGACCACCACGACTCTCCCTCCCACAGTCTAAAACACCACGACTCTCCCTCCCACAGTCTGACCACCATGACTCTCCTCCCACAGTCTGACCCCCACGAATCTCCCTCCCACAGTCTGACCACCAAGACTCTCCTTCCCATAGTCTGGCCACCACGACTCTCCCTCCCACAGTCTGGCCACCACGACTCTCCCTCCCACAGTCTGACCACCACGACTCTCCCTCCCACAGTCTGACCGCCACGATTCTCCCTCCCACAGTCTGGCCACCACGACTCTCCCTCCCACAGTCTGACCACCATGACTCTCCCTCCCACAGTCCGGCCACCACGACTCTCCCTTCCACAGTCTGACCACCACGACTCTCCCTCCCACAGTCTGACCACCACGACTCTCCCTCCCACAGTCTGGCCACCACGACTCTCCCTCCCACAGTCTGGCCACCACGACTCTCCCTCCCACAGTCTGACCACCACGACTCTCCCTCCCACAGTCTGACCGCCACGACTCTCCCTCCCACAGTCTGACCACCACGACTCTCCCTCCCACAGTCTGGCCACAACGACTCTCCCTCCCACAGTCCGGCCACCACGACTCTCCCTCCCACAGTCCGGCCACCACGACTCTCCCTCCCACAGTCTGGCCACCACGACTCTCCCTCCCACAGTCTGACCACCACGACTCTCCCTCCCACAGTCTGGCCACCACGACTCTCCCTCCGACAGTCCTGCCACCACGACTCTCCCTCCCACAGTCTGACCACCACGACTCTCCCTCCCACAGTCTGACCACCACGACTCTCCCTCCCACAGTCTGACCACCACGACTCTCCCTCCCACAGTCTGACCACCACGACTCTCCCTCCCACAGTCTGGCCACCACGACTCTCCCTCCCACAGTCTGGCCACCACGACTCTCCCTCCCACAATCTGACCACCACGACCTCCCTCCCACAGTCTGACCACAACGACTCTCCCTCCCACAGTCTGACCCCCACGACTCCCCCTCCCACAGTCTGGCCACCACGACTCTCCCTCCCACAGTCTGGCCACCACGACTCTCCCTCCCACAATCTGACCACCACGACTCTCCTCCCACAGTCTGACCGCCACGACTCTCCCTCCCACAGTCTGACCACCACGACTCTCCCTCCCACAGTCTGGCCACCACGACTCTCCCTCCCACAGTCCGGCCACCACGACTCTCCCTCCCACAGTCCGGCCACCACGACTCTCCCTCCCACAGTCTGGCCACCACGACTCTCCCTCCCACAGTCTGACCACCACGACTCTCCCTCCCACAGTCTGGCCACCACGACTCTCCCTCCCACAGTCCGGCCACCACGACTCTCCCTCCCACAGTCTGACCCCACGACTCTCCCTCCCACAGTCTGACCACCACGATTCTCCCTCCCACAGTCTAACCACCACGACTCTCCCTCCCACAGTCTTACCACCACGACTCTCCCTCCCACAGTCTGGCCACCACGACTCTCCCTCCCACAGTCTGGCCACCACGACTCTCCCTCCCACAGTCTGACCGCCACGACTCTCCCTCCCACAGTCTGACCACCACGACTCTCCCTCCCACAGTCTGGCCACCACGACTCTCCCTCCCACAGTCTGGCCACCACGACTCTCCCTCCCACAGTCTCACCATCACGACTCTCCCTCCCACAGTCTGACCACCACGACTCTCCCTCCCACAGTCTGGCCACCACGACTCTCCCTCCCACAGTCTGGCCACCACGACTCTCCGTCCCACAGTCTGAAACCCACGACTCTCCCTCCCACAGTCTAACCACCTCGACTCTCCCACCCACAGTCTGACCACCACGACTCTCCCTCCCACAGTCTGAACACCACGACTCTCCCTCCCACAGTCTGACCACCATGACTCTCCCTCCCACAGTCTGACCCCCACGAATCTCCCTCCCACAGTCTGACCACCAAGACTCTCCTTCCCACAGTCTGGCCACCACGACTCTCCCTCCCACAGTCTGACCACCACGACTCTCCCTCCCACAGTCTGACCGCCACGATTCTCCCTCCCACAGTCTGGCCACCACGACTCTCCCTCCCACAGTCTGACCACCATGACTCTCCCTCCACAGTCCGGCCACCACGACTCTCCCTTCCAAGTCTGACCACCACGACTCTCCCTCCCACAGTCTGACCACCACGACTCTCCCTCCCACAGTCTGGCCACCACGACTCTCCCTCCCACAGTCTGGCCACCACGACTCTCCCTCCCACAGTCTGACCACCACGACTCTCCTCCCACAGTCTGACCACCACGACTCTCCCTCCCACAGTCTGGCCACAACGACTCTCCCTCCCACAGTCTGGCCACCACGACTCTCCCTCCCACAGTCTGACCATCACGACTCTCCCTCCCACAGTCTGACCACCACGACTCTCCCTCCCACAGTCTAGCCACCACGACTCTCCGTCCCACAGTCTGAAACCCACGACTCTCCCTCCCACAGTCTAACCACCTCGAGTCTCCCTCCCACAGTCTGACCACCACGACTCTCCCTTCCAGAGTCTGACCACCATGACTCTCCCTCCCACAGTCTGACCCCCACGACTCTCCCTCCCACAGTCTGACCACCAAGACTCTCCCTCCCACAGTCTGGCCACCACGACTCTCCCTCCCACAGTCTGACACCCTCGACTCTCCCTCCCACAGTCTGACCAAAACGACTCTCCCTCCCACAGTCTGGCCACCACGACTCTCCCTCCCACAGTCTGGCCACCACGACTCTCCCTCCCACAGTCTGACCACCACGACTCTCTCTCCCACAGTCTGACCACCACGACTCTCCCTCCCACAGTCTGACCACCACGACTCTCCCTCCCACAGTCTGACCACCACGACTCTCCCTCCCACAGTCTGACCACCACGACTCTCCCTCCCACAGTCTGACCACCACGACTCTCCCTCCCACAGTCTGACCACCACGACTCTCCCTCCCACAGTCTGACCACCAAGACTCTCCCTCCCACAGTCTGGCCACCACGACTGTCCCTCCCACAGTCTGGCCACCACGATTCTCCCTCCCACATACTGACACCCACGACTCTCCCTCAGACAGTCTGACCAAAACGACTCTCCCTCCCACAGTCTGGCCACCACGACTCTCCCTCCCACAGTCTGGCCACCACGACTCTCCCTCTCACAGTCTGACCACCACGACTCTCCCTCCCACAGTCTGGCCACCACGACTCTCCCTCCACAGTCTGACCACCACGACTCTCTCTCCCACAGTCTGGCCACCACGACTCTCCCTCCCACAGTCTGGCCACCACGACTCTCCCTCCCACAGTCTGGCCACCACGACTCTCCCTCCCACAGTCTGACCACCACGACTCTCCCTCCCACAGTCTGGCCACCACGACTCTCCCTCCCACAGTCTGACCACCACGACTCTCTCTCCCACAGTCTGGCCACCACGACTCTCCCTCCCACAGTCTGGCCACCACGACTCTCTCTCCCACAGTCTGGCCACCACGACTCTCCCTCCCACAGTCTGACCACCACGACTCTCCCTCCCACAGTCTGACCACAACGACTCTCCCTCCCACAGTCTGGCCACCACGACTCTCTCTCCCACAGTCTGACCACCACGACTCTCTCTCCCACAGTCTGGCCACCACGACTCTCTCTCCCACAGTCTGGCCACCAGGACTCTCCCTCCCACAGTCTGACCACCACGACTCTCCCTCCCACAGTCTGACCACAACGACTCTCCCTCCCTCCCTCTGTGTAACTGTTCTGTATTCTTCTTCCGTGTTACTGCACTGTACTGGTCTTCTGTGTAACTGTTCAGTATTCTTCTTCTATGTTACTGTACTGGTTCAGTCTTACTGTACCGTACTAGTCCTCTGTTTTACTATACTGTACTGGTGCTCTGTGTTATTGTTCTGTACTGGTCTTCTGTGTTATTGTACAGTACTGGCCTTCTTTGTTATTTTTCTGTACTGGTCTTATGTGTTAATATATTGTTCTGGTCTTCTGTGTTATTGTACTGTAATGGTCTTCTGTTTTATTGTATTGTATTGGTCCTCTGTGTTAATGTACTGTACTCGTCTTCTGTGTTATTGCACTGTACTGGTCTTTTGTGTTATTGTACTGCACTGGTCTTCTGTGTTATTGTGCTGTACTGGTCCTCTGTGTTAATGTACTGGACTCGTCTTCTGTGTTATTGCACTATACTGGTCTTTTGTGTTGTTGTACTGCACTGGTCTTCTGTGTTATTGTACTGTACTGACCATCTGTGTTATTGTACTGTACTGGCCTTCTGTGTTATTGTACTGTACTGGTCTTCTGTGTTATTGTACTGTACTGGTCTTGTGTGTTATTGTATTGTACTGGTCTTCTGTGTTATTGTACTGTACTGGTCTTGTGTGTTATTGTATTGTACTGGTCTTGTGTGTTATTGTATTGTACTGGTCTTCTTTGTTATTGTACTGTACTGGTCTTCTGTGTTATTGTACTGTACTGGTCTTCTGTGTTATTGTACTGTACTGGTCTTCTGTGTTATTGTACTGTACTGGTCTTCTGTTTTATTGTACTGTACTGGTCGTCTGTGTTATTTTACTGTACTGGTCTTGTGTGCTATTGCACTGTACTGGTCTTATGTGTTATTTACTGTACTGGTCTTCTGTGTTATTGTACTGTACTGGTCTTCTGTGTTATTTTGCTGTACTGGTTGGTCTTCTCTGTTATTGTACTGTTCTGGTCTTCTCTGTTATTTTACTGTACTTGTCTTCTGTGTTATTTTACTGTACTGGTCTTCTCTGTTATTGTACTGTACTTGTCTTATGTGTTATTGTACTGTACTGGTCTTCTGTGTTATTTTACTGTACTGGTCTTCTGTGTTATTTTACTGTACTGGTCTTCTGTGTTATTTTACTGTACTGGTCTTCTCTGTTATTGTACTGTTCTGGTCTTCTCTGTTATTTTACTGTTCTGGTCTTCTGTGTTATTTTACTGTACTGGTCTTATGTGTTATTGTACTGTACTGGTCTTTTGTGTTACTGTACTGGACTGGGCTTCTGTGTTATTGTACTGTACTGGTCTTCTGTGTTATTGTACTGTACTGGTCTTCTGTGTTTTTGTACTGTACTGGTCTTCTGTGTTATTGTACTGTACTAGTCTTCTGTGTTATTGTACTGTACTGGTCTTCTGTGTTATTGTACTGTACTGGTCTTCTGTGTTATTGTACTGTACTGGTCTTCTGTGTTATTGTAATGTACTGGTCTTCTGTGTTATTGTACTGTACTGGTCTTCTCTATTATTGTACTGTACTGGTCTTCTGTGTTATTGTAGTGTACTGGTCTTCTGTGTTATTGTACAGTACTGGTTTTCTGTGTTATTGTACTGTACTCGTCTTCTGTGTTATTGTACTGTACTGGTCTTCTGTGTTATTGTACTCTACTGGTCTTCTGTGTTATTGTACTGTACTGGTCTTCTGTGTTATTGTACTGTACTGGTCTTCTGTGTTATTTTACTGTACTGGTCTTCCGTGTTATTGTACTGTTCTGGTCTTTTGTGTTATTGTACTGTATTGATCTTCTGTGTTATTGTACTGTACTGGTCTTCTGTGTTGTTGTACTGTACTGGTCTTCTGTGTTATTGCACTGTACTGGTCTTCTTTGTTATTGTACTGTACTGGTCTTCAGTGTTATTGTACTGTACTCGTCTTCTGTGTTATTGTACTGTACTGGTCTTCTGTGTTATTGTACTGTACTGGTCTTCTGTGTTATTGTACTGTATTGGTCTTCTGTGTTATTGTACTGTACTGGTCTTCTGTGTTATTGTACTGTACTGGTCTTCTTTGTTATTGTACTGTACTGGTCTTCTGTGTTATCGTACTGTACTGGACTTCTGTGTTATTGTACTGTATTGATCTTCTGTGTTATTGTACTGTACTGGTCTTCTGTGTTGTTGTACTGTACTGGTCTTCTTTGTTATTGTACTGTACTGGTCTTCTGTGTTATTGTACTGTACTGATCTTGTGTGTTATTGCACTGTACTGGTCTTCTTTGTTATTGTACTGTACTGGTCTTCTGTGTTATTGTACTGTACTGATCTTGTGTGTTATTGCACTGTACTGGTCTTCTTTGTTATGTACTGTACTGGTCTTCTCTATTATTGTACTGTACTGGTCTTCTGTGTTATTGTACTGTTCTGGTCTTCTGTGTTATTGTACTGTACTGGTCTTCTGTCTTATTGTACTGTACTTGTCTTCTGTCTTATTGTACTCTACTGGTCTTCTGTCTTATTGTATTGTACTGGTCTTCTGTGTTATTGTACTGTACTGGTCTTCTGTGTTATTGTACTGTACTGGTCTTCTGTTTTATTGTACTGTACTGGTCTTCTGTGTTATTGTACTGTACTGGTCTTGTATGTTACAACATTATTTTTTTTAATTCTTTCGTTTTGTACTTTTCTTCTTTGTTATCGTACTGTTTTATATTACATATATTTTTGTGCGTTATTATATTGTTTTATTTGTTATTAAGCTGTTTTATGTGTTATTATACTTTTTTATGTGTCACTACACTATTTTATGTCTCAATTTAATTTCTTTTGTGTTCCTCTAATGAGTTGTGTCACTGCTGTTTTGTTGATATGATACTGTTTCATGAGTTATTTTCATGCTTTGTGTGTTAATATACTGTTTTATGTGTCACTGTAGCACCAGCTGTCTTGATTCATCTTATACGTTACACACGAACCGCTAGCTAAAGTCTTTTACCAATAGAGTGTTGGCAACACTATTTCCAGCAGAAACCTTCCGGAGGTCTTCTACCAAAAGTCTTCTGGTAACAATCCCTCCAGCAGTATTCTTATAATAGTGTCCAGTTTCATTCACTTGAATCCTACCAACAGAATCCTAGGAAAAGAATCCTGTCAATAAGTTTTCTATCAGGTATTTACCAGACAGGTTACATACAGTGTTATTAACTCCGGTGTATCAGACAGGCTTTATACACATCACAACACAACGATGGTGGTGAAAAAACACTCAACAACAGAGAGGAACTTTCACCTGTGAAACAAACTCCTTCATTCAATAGTTCGTTTCTACAGTTTTGTCTTTTTCATAACTTACCAGCTATATGTCATATATCTCTGCAACATAGTGCACCACAACATTCAGCGTGTCATATATCTCTGCAACATAGTGCACCACAACATTCAATATGTAATATATGTTAACATTGATACATCACAGTACATAGCAACTGTATGAGAGACATTAACACACAGTTGTACTGGCCAGGTTGTGGCAGCCACCACCAAAATTCTTATTGTCAGAAGATCGAATCATCCAGGTTGATAGTTTTTATTTTCATCGCCGAGTTTTTTTTATCCATCTGTTGTGGTGAATGTTTTTATATCATTATTGAAGAGGTGAGAGAAGAGTGTATGAGAAAACTGAGAGAATTATTTAATAATTAATTCTAATTAAACTAAATATTTATTAAGATGATTTATATGAATATCACTTCTTCACATATTTACATCTTTTTCCAAAATATTTCATCAAAATATTGTAACCCTCATTCCGTTTTCTTAAGGAAATTTTAATAATATGATTAAGATTTTTCTTAATTTTCTTACACTGTTTATATAGAATTCATTAATTTAAACAATGGTGTGGGAGAGTGCAGATATGCTTATGAGAACGTGTACACATGTATGTATATATGTGTGTTCGTAGTAGTGTGTTTGTAGTGATGTGTATGTGTACACTTGTATATATATGTGTGTGTTCGTAGTAGTGTGTTTGTAGTGATATGTATGTGTACACATGTATGTACATATGTGTTCGTAGTAGTGTGTTTGTAGTGATATGTATGTGTACATATGTATATATATATATATGTGTGTTCGTAGTAGTGTGTTTGTAGTGATGTGTATGTGTAGATGAAAGTGAAAAGTAAACACCAGAAGAAAACTTATGTGAACTACATAATAATTCACAATAAAGAAGAGCACAGTTCTGTGGTACAGCTGTCAGCCTGGGTGACTCTGCTGTCAGCCTGGGTGACTCTGCTGTCAGCCTGGATGACTCTGCTGTCAGCCTGGATGACTCTGCTGTCAGCTTAGATGACTCTGCTGTCAGCCTAGAAGACTGCTGTCAACAGAGTTAGTCAGTTAGAATAAAAGAAATGAGTCAATAAGAAGATTAAAACTGGGAAATTTAGAATGGAATAAGATTGAAGTTTGTGACGCATTTGTAATAAAGTCCTGGAATACTTAATGATTTTGTTCATAATGTTTATAAAAGAAGAAAAGGGTAAAAACTTTAAACAATGTAATAATTATAATTGAATAAGACTGTTGACCAGACCAGGTAAAGTGTAAGTCAGAAATATGATTACTGAAGTAATGGAAAAGACAAAATATGCGTAACAAAGAAGAGTGTGAACTCAGAAAGGGAAATTAATATATGCATCATGTGTAAACAATAAAATACACAAGTGAAGAACACTTATATAAAGGGAAGCAGGACTTAGGTGGATTTATAGGTTTGATAAAAATATATGAAAGATGTTACTAGAGTTAAAAATGTCTTTAATCTTAGCAAATGTTTTGATAGCAATAGTGTTGAATTAAGTTATAATATGCAAAAAAGACGGTAAAGATTTACCCAAAAAACTGGGTCTTAAATAATACTGTGTAATGTCACCTGTGATCTTAAAGACGTGTGATGTCATTGTACTTTGCTCAGAAGACAATGTATACAAAGTAAGTCATCATGTAGACCAAGTATCACTGTAAACACAGCTGTATTAACATATTATGTAAAACTCTCTCTCTCTACACACACACACACACACAACCACACACACAAATCCTCAGGAAAGACAGAAGGAGGAGAGGGGGAGGAGGAGTTGCACTGCTCATTAAAAACCAGTGGGATTTTGAGAAAATGGAAGGAATGGATGGCACGGGCGAAAGGGACTACTTAGTAGGAACAATCCAGTCTGAGGGACATAAGGTGATAATTGCAGTAATGTACAACCCACCACAGAACTGCAGGAGGCCAAGAGAAGAATATGATGAGAGCAACAGAGCAATGATCGACACACTAGCCGAGGTGGCCAGAAGAGCACACATGGGGGGAGCAAAGTTACTAGTTATGGGTGATTTCAATCACAAGAAGATTGACTGGGAAAACCTGGAGCCCCATGGGGGTCCCGAAACATGGAGAGCCAAGATGATGGATATGGTACTGGAAAAACTCATGCATCAACATGTTAGAGACACTACCAGAGAGAGAGGAGAGGATGAACCAGCAAGGCTGGACCTTGTGTTCACCATGAGTAGTTCGGGCATCGATGGTATCATGTATGAAAGGCCCCTGGGAGCTAGTGATCATGTGGTTCTGTGCTTCGACTACATAGTTGAGCTCCAAGTGGAGAGAGTAGCAGGACTAGGCTGGGAAAAACCAAACTACAAAAGGGGGAACTACTCAGGCATGAGGAACTTCCTTCAAGACATTCAGTGGGAGAGGGAACTGACAGGAAAACCAGTACACGAAATGATGGACTATGTAGCAACAAAATGCAAGGAGGCAGAGGAGAGGTTTGTTCCCAAGGGAAACAGAAATAATGGGAAGAACAGAACGAGTCCTTGGTTCACCCAAAGGTGTAGGGAGGCAAAAACTAGGTGTACTAGAGAATGGAAAAGGTACAGAAGACAGAGAACTCAGGAAAAAAAAGAAATCAGCCGAAGAGCCAGAAACGAATATGCACAGATAAGAAGGGAGGCTCAGAGACAATATGAAAATGACATAGCATCAAAAGTAAAGACTGACCCGAAGCTGTTGTATAGCCACATCAGGAGGAAAACAACAGTCAAGGACCAGGTAATCAGACTGAGGAAGGGTGATGGGGAATTCACAAGAAACGACCAAGAGGTATGTCAGGAGCTCAACACAAGATTTAAAGAGGTATTTACAGTGGAAACCAGTAGGACTCCAGGAAATCAGAACAGGGGGGCACACCAGCAAGTGCTGGATGAGGTACATATAACCAAGGAGGAGGTGAAGAAGCTGCTATGCGAACTTGACACCTCAAAGGCGGTGGGACCAGACAACATCTCTCCATGGGTCCTTAAAGAGGGAGCAGAGATATTGTGTGAGCCATTAACAAAGATCTTCAACACATCATTTGAAACTGGGCAACTCCCTGAGGTATGGAAAATGGCAAATGTAGTCCCAATTTTTAAAAAGGGAGACAGACATGAGGCACTAAACTACAGACCTGTATCACTAACGTGCATAGTATGCAAGGTCATGGAGAAGATCATCAGGAGGAGAGTGGTGGGGCACCTGGAAAGAAACAAGTGTATAATTGACAACCAGCACGGTTTCAGGGAAGGAAAATCCTGTGTCACAAACCTACTAGAGTTTTATGACAAGGTGACAGAAGTAAGACAAGAGAGAGAGGGGTGGATCGACTGCATATTTTTGGACTGCAAGAAGGCCTTCGACACAGTTCCTCACAAGAGGTTACTGCAAAAGCTAGAGGATCAGGCACACATAACAGGAAAGGCACTGCAATGGATCACAGAATATCTGACAGGGAGGCAACAACGAGTCATGGTACGCGACGAGGTGTCAGAGTGGGCGCCTGTGACAAGCGGGGTTCACAGGGGTCAGTCCTAGGACCTGTGCTGTTCTTGGTATATGTGAATGACATAACGGAAGGGATAGACTCAGAAGTGTCCTTGTTTGCAGATGACGCGAAGTTAATGAGAAGAATCAAATCGGATGAGGATCAGGCAGGACTACAAAGAGACCTGGACAGGCTACAAGCCTGGTCCAGCAACTAGCTCCTTGAATTTAACCCTGCCAAATGCAAAGTCATGAAGATTGGGGAAGGGCAAAGAAGATCGCAGACACAATATAGTTTAGATGGCCAAAGACTGCAAATCTCACTGGGGGTGAGTATAACACCGAGCATATCTCCTGAGGCGCACATCAATCAGATAACTACTGCAGCATACGGGCGCCTGGCAAACCTACGGATAGCGTTCCGATACCTAAGTAAGGATTCGTTTAAGACTCTGTATACCATTTACGTCAGGCCCATACTGGAGTATGCAGCACCAGTTTGGAATCCACACCTAGTCAAGCACGTCAAGAAATTAGAGAAAGTGCAAAGGTTTGCAACAAGACTAGTCCCAGAGCTACGGGGATTATCCTACGAAGAAAGGTTGAGGGAAATCGGCCTGACGACACTGGAGGACAGGAGGGTCAGGGGAGACATGATAACGACATATAAAATACTGCGCGGAATAGACAAGGTGGACAAAGATGGGATGTTCCAGAGAAGGGACACAGACACAAGAGGTCACAATTGGAAGTTGAAAACTCAGATGAATCAAAGGGATGTTAGGAAGTATTTCTTCAGTCATAGAGTAGTCAGGCCGTGGTATAGCCTAGAAAGTGACGTAGTGGAGGCGGGAACCATACATAGTTTTAAGGCGAGGTATGATAGAGCTCATGGGGCAGGGAGAGAGAGGACATAGTAGCAATCAGCGAAGAGGCGGGGCCAGGAGCTGTGAATCGACCCCTGCAACCACAAATAGGTGAGTACACACACAACACACAACACACACATACACACATATATATATACGCAATAATATATATATATATATATATAATATTATATATATATATATATATATATATATATATATATATATATATATATATGTATATATATTATATATATATATATATATATATATATATATTATATATATTATATATATATATTATATATTATATATATATATATATATAATATATATATATATAACAGACACGTGTGCGCGCATATATGTAAATATCCGACCTTCAAATTCATTTACGAAACACCAGAAACAAGCATTATTATTAATTTGTTATAGTTTTCATAGAGGAGATTTAGAGATTTGCATTTGATACTCATTCATATATAATAACATGTACACATGACATTCTTGAAAACACAAGAACAGGTACATATAACACCAATATACAATAACACATAGTCATTACATTCATTTATACATAATAACATGTTACACATGACATTCGTGAACGCACAAGAACAGGTACATATAACACCAATATACAATAACACGTAGTCATTACATTCTTTTGTATATAATAACATGTTACACATGACTCACAGTCGTCCACCAGTGTCTCAAAAGTGTCCATCTTTATATATTTACATATTTCATAAAGAATGTCGCTCACAAATACATTTAAACTGCTAAATAAGTTAAAAAATCTTGTTCTCAGTATAAATTCATAGTGTAACATAAAATTAATTCCAAAATTGTAATTAATTAGCCTCTCCGAGGTGGCCGAGCTGTGTGCGAGCTTCGTCTCGTCCAGCTGGTCTACGGTTCCAGGCTGTCTTGGAGGGTGTAATTACTGGACGCAGTTTTCTGTGTGTCCCCTCCAGTAATTCCACCCACCTGGACAGTCTCTACCGTAGACTAGCTAGACAATACCAAGTTACCACCCAGTAAAGTTACTGGGGGTGGCAACCGCTGACTCTGGGGAAGTGGGGAAGGGATTCCGTCTGAGGTGACATAAGTGGACTCCTGGAGACGCTGATCCGGGGAAGGCACTGACCTAACTCGCTGACCTTAGGTAAGTGGGGAAGGGAAGACATCCGGGAGCGAACGGATGGATTCCTGGATACATGAAATTGGGAAAGGTTGTCGTTGAGGCTGACCTTGGGTAAGTGGGGAAGGGGAGACATCCGGGAGCGAACGGATGGATTCCTGGATACATGAACCTGGGGAAAGCATGAATACATGCAGTTGAGGCTGATCTTGGGGAAGTGCGGAAGGGAAGACATCTGGCGGTAGACGGATCGATTCCTGGATACATGAACCTGGGGAAGGCAAGAATACCGCTGACTTTGGGGAAGTGGGGAAGGGATTCCACCTGAGGTGACACCAAGTGGACTCCTGGAGACACTGATCCGGGGAAGGCACTGACCTAACTCGCTGACCTTAGGTAAGTGGGGAAGGGAAGACATCCGGGAGCGAACAGATGGATTCCTGGATACATGAACTTGGGGAAGGTTGTTGTTGAGGCTGACCTTGGGTAAGTGGGGAAGGGAAGACGTCCGGGAACCAACGGATGGATTGCTGGATACATGAACCAGGGGAAAGCGTGAATACATGCAGTTGAGGCTGACCTTGGGGAAGTGCGGAAGGGAAGACATCCGGGAGCGAACGGATGGATTCCTGGATACATGAACCTGGGGATGGCAAGAATACAGGTTGGTGAGGCTGACCTTGGGGAAGTGAGGAAGGGAAAACATCCGGCGGCGGATGGATGAATTCCTGGATTCATGAACCTTGGGAAGGCTGTGGCTGGAAGGCAGAGATGAGAGGCGAGGCTGACCTTAGGGAAGTGAGGAAGGATAGACATCCGGGGGCCCACGGATGGATTCCTGGACACATGAACCTGGGGAAGGCGAAGGGGGGGGGGTGGACCTTAAAGACGAACCACTGGCCTCCACGTGGCAAGGTCTGGTAACTCGAGATAACTCTGAGGCTGACAGTGGTCGCAAAATTATTATTATTATTTTTATTATTATTATTATTATTATTATTATTATTATTATCATTATTATTATTATTATTATTATTATTATTATTATTATTATTATTATTATTATTATTATTTATTATTATTATTATTATTATTCTTATTTTCTTCATTCACCGGAGTAAAGATTATTAAAAATAACATTAATAAAAATATTGTTCATATTGTTGATTATCTCAACAGAGATAACATTGCAACAACTAGAACTGGCAGTAATATATGTTTGAGAGTCGTTGAGCGAGGTGAAGATGACAGGTCTCCTGGGTACACATGTCTGGTACTCTAACATAACGTAGGTCATCTGGAAAAGGCCCGGGCCGGGGCAAAACCGTGTGTGTTGCTGGAGGTGGACCCAACAGTTAAGTGTCTTCAATCAAAAACGTTTCGCCTACACAGTAGGCTTCTTCAGTTTAATATAGAGGCAGTGAATGTAAGACTGATGTAATTATAATCATGCTTGATCCCAGAAAGATATCCACGTACTGCATAAACCTTATTGTTCTTCTCTGTTGCTGTACATTTTTACTTTGCTACTGTACTGTATTACTGTACTGTACTCTACCTTTCTTTTGTTTCAATTTTCTGTACTGGTTTTCTCTGTACTGTACTGGTCGTCTCTGTTACTGTACTGTACCCATTCTTCTGTATTACTGTACTGGTCTTCTCTGTTACTGAACTGCATTCGTTCTTCTGTGTTTCTGTACTGGTCTTCGTCCTGAACAAAATAATGAAAATAACAAGTGAATAACTTGATGGATAATAATTATGATAAACCATACCCCCGTGTCATTACGATTTCTTGAGTAATAATTATGATATTTTTCTAAGGATTTTAATTAAAAACAAATAAAATAAAAATTGGCCGCTGTGGCCTCAGTAGGATATTGGGACAGTAGTATCTTATGCCCAGGATGGTCTTCTGATGATGTTTTAGAAGAAATGGTGTTGGTTATCCTGGGTGGCGGTGTTCGTCCCATGTTCTGAAAATCCTGTCACTACTTGGTTGTATCACCACAATTCAGATTTTAGAGGTGAGGAGTCGTAATGTCCCACTACATCCTGTAGACAGGGATCTTGCTCCACTTAACAAGCGTCTACCCTGGTTGACCAGTCAGCAGCAGAGTTGATAATAAAGAAAACACTGGTTATATAAGTGTTAAATAAGTATGATATTGAAGAAAGACAAAGGCTGGTATTCTACTTCAGTGTCATGACTTGTAACCAGGTAAATTAGTGTCAATGTAAACATTGACGAGTCTCCTTTATCTTTCATAACAGTTGTTGTTTTGCATATTGTGATATCACCAGTGTACCAGAATATATAATTACTTTTCCAGTCTTAGTGTGGTAAGTGGACTGTACTAGGTCAAGTGGTGGTGGGGGTGTTGGAGGTAAACAATATACACAGCTTCAAGAATGGGTATGATCAGTCCCAGTAATATAGAAATCAACAAAATCGGTAAAATAAAGTTGGGAAGCTGGTCCAGGAGCTATGAATCAACCACCAAAAAAATAATTTTATTAAGTAATTAGATGACAACCTTACCATATTGTCTGAGTCCTTGTTTGTCTTGACTCAGCAGAATTATATTTTATGTTCCAGTGTTGTTCATGTACCAGTGTTGTTCATGTACCAGTGTTGTTCATGTACCAGTGTTGTTCATGTTGGTGTTGTTCATGTTGGTGTTGTTCATGTTGGTGTTGTTCATGTTGGTGTTGTTCATGTTGGTGTTGTTCATGTTGGTGTTGTTCATGTTGGTGTTGTTCATGTTGGTGTTGTTCATGTTGGTGTTGCTCATGTTGGTGTGGTTCATGTTGGTGTTGTTCATGTTGGTGTTGTTCATGTTGGTGTTGTTCATGTTGGTGTTGTTCATGTCGGTGTTGTTCATGTTGGTGTTGTTCATGTCAGTGTTGTTCATGTTGGTGTTGTTCATGTCGGTGTTGTTCATGTTGGTGTTGTTCATGTTGGTGTTGTTCATGTTGGTGTTGTTCATGTCGGTGTTGTTCATGTCAGTGTTGTTCATGTACAACACTGGCTGTTAATGTAAAGATGAATATCAGTATTGTTCTTGGTTGTGTTCATCATAGTGAACATGAATGTTGTTCTTGAATGTGTTCATTCATCATAGTGAACAGGAATGTTGTTCTTGTATGTGATCATTCATCATAGTGAACATGAATGTTATTCTTGGTGATGATAGCCATAATAATAGGATATTCATATGTACAGAGATGCTCAAATATTCATAAATACATGTATAGATTTAAAAACTATACATTAATACATACATAAATAACCCGCACAAACGAGACTGACTCGTAGGAATACTTTTCAGTAAGTTTTGGACCATTAACTAGTAACAAGGAAACTTAAAAGTTTAATAATGACGAAGATAATATAATCAGCAGGAACTACGTCCTGACACCAATCTTTCCAGGTGGTGACCCGTGTGTGTGTGTGTGTGTGTGTGTGTGTGTGTGTGTGTGTGTGTGTGTGTGTGTGTGTGTGTGTGTGTGTGTGTGTGTGTGTGTAGCGTAGAGGAAGAAGTGTGAGGTGTAGGTGCGTATGTATTTGTTTATATACTAGTAATACCGAAAGGAGAGGATACTATGCATTGTTGAATAAATATACGTGTATGTTAGATGCAGATGATTGTGTTTGTGTGTGTGTTGCTTTGTTCCTGCTTCTGTATGTGTGATGTGTGTGTAGGATTTGTATGTGGTAATCCAAAATTTAGTGAATAGAAGAGTGTGTGCTGGAGAACCATAGTGTACCATGCCAAAACAGATCAACAACAAGACAAAAACGATAACTAATAACAATTAATTACATTTATCGTGCAGGGAACACAAAGGTTCACACACCGACACTAATTTACGCACATAAAAACGTTAACAAATACACTTATTCGAAAAAATAATTGAATAATGTAATAATTGACATAGGTACAATATTAAATATAAATATATGTTCCAAATTTTCACTAGTGGCCAGTTCTTGGTGGACGAACTGTGAGAGAGATCTCTCTTGTCTCAGGTAGTCGACGTTCGAGTCTGTCCAGGAGGATGTTATTACAGAGCGCAGATTATCTGCGTGTCCTCCTCTGTAATAACATCTTCCTCTGTATATTGATATTAATACACTTGTGTAGTAATATCATATATGGACAGTGCTTCAAGGCTGGTTAAAACTGCTGACCTCAGGGAAGTTGTGAAGGGTGTATGGATGAACACTTGGAACTACGGACCTGGGGTGGGACTTGCTGACTTCAGGGAAGTGGTGAAGGGTGTATGGATGAACACTTGGAACCACGGACCTGGGGTGGGACTTGCTGACTTCAGGGAAGTAGTGAAGGGTGTATGGATGAACACTTGGAACCACGGACCTGGGGTGGGACTTGCTGACTTCAGGGAAGTAGTGAAGGGTGTATGGATGAACACTTGGAACCACGGACCTGGGGTGGGACTTGCTGACTTCAGGGAAGTGGTGAAGGGTGTATGGATGAACACTTGTAACCACGGACCTGGGGTTGGGACTTGCTGACTTCAGGGAAGTGGTGAAGGGTGCATGGATGAACACTTGGAGCCACAGACCTGATCATGGGGGTGGGACTGGGTTAGGCATCAAAAATACGAAAAGAGTTTCCAGAGCTTCAGAGGAAGGGAAGACATCCGGGGGCCCACGGATAGATTCCTGGACTCATGAACCTGGGAAAGGTAGGATAGTGTAGGATAGGAAGTGGGGAAGGGAGAATATCTGAGGGGACATAGATGGACTCCTGGACACATGAACCTGAGGAAGGTAGGAGAGTATAGGACAGGGAGTGGGGAAGGGAGAATATCTGAGGGGACACAGATGGACTCCTGGACACATGAACCTGGAGAAGGTAGGAGAGTATAGGACAGGAAGTGGGAAAGGGAGAATATCTGAGAGGACACAGATGGACTCCTGGACACATGAACCTGAGGAAGGTAGGAGAGTATAGGACAGGGAGTGGGGAAGGGAGAATATCTGAGGGGACACAGATGGACTCCTGGACACATGAACCTGAGGAGGGTAGGAGAGTATAGGACAGGGAGTGGGGAAGGGAGAATATCTGAGGGGACACAGATGGACTCCTGGACACATGAACCTGGGGAAGGTAGGATAGTATAGGACAGGAAGTGAAGGGAGAATATCTGAGGGGACACAGATGGACTCCTGGACACATGAACCTGGGGAAGGTAGAATAGTATAGGACAGGAAGTGGAGAAGGGAGAATATCTGAGGGGACACAGATGGACTCCTGGACACATCGACCTGGAGAAGGTAGGATAATATAGGACAGGGAGTGGGGAAGGGAGAATATCTGAGGGGACACACATGAACCTGGGGAAGGTAAGATTACTGAGTGTAACATAGGAAGTGTGGAAGGGAGAATATCTGAGGGGACACAGATTGACTCCTGGACACATGGACCTGGGGAATACTTAGATGCAACATCAGATGGACACATAAACCTGGGGAAAACATCAAAAACTGGCCTCCACGTGACAAACTGCTACTACTAATAATAATTATAATAATAATAATTATATAATGCGGAGATCGATCCGTGAGAACGTTTCCTTACACCTGCTGTTACTGTTCACTTAGCATTAAGTAGGTACCTGGGTGTTCTACATAGTATGTGTTTCTATTCAGTATGTCAGTAATGTCAGCTAGGTCTGTACTTGTAGAAAAATGAGATAATTATTATGTAATAACTTACATTTACAGAGATTCATCAAGGTTCAAACATAAGTGACATTACACATCGTTATCAAAGACTCACACATCACTATATAAGATTCAGTGACATCACTATATAAGACTCAGTGACATCACTCATCGTTATCTAAGACTCAGTAATATCACTCATCGTTATCTAAGACACAGTGACATCACTCATCGTTATTTAAGACTCAATGACTTCATAGTTATCTAAGACTCATTGACATTACACATCGTTATCTGAGACTCAGTGACATCACACATCGTTATCTATCACTCGTCGTTAAGACTTAATGACAACACTCATCGTTATCTAAGACTCAGTGACATCGTTGTGCAAATATATCAGAAGAGATTCCTTAGTTATGGAACTGATCTCAACGATTCCAAGTGTTTTAACTATTTTCTATAGAGACAGTCTAAACTTAATGGGTAATATCCTGTCCGTAAGATGCATTAACCATTACGTATTGACGCCGTTCAGAAGAGGAAGACTCAATTATATTTAAAGTAAAAGCACTTAAAGGATTCTCTTCAGGAAATCCTGATAGAGTAACGTGAGTGGACCGTGAAGACGCCACTGACCTCCAGATGGCTGGGTCTGGTAACCCAGAACTAACTTTGAGGTTGACAATAGTATCAAACTCTTAATTTTTTTATGCCACAGTGTGGCCTTGTATCTCAGCGTAGTAACAACATATATCGAAAATATTGTGAGTAGATTGTTTATGAGTAATTACACCCAAATAGCATCAGTCTGAATGAGGATAAAATACAACACTTTACCTCCCGATGATCTAACTTGACCACCAACCTTCCTACCTTCTTTTATCCTTTTTTTTTTATCTTGGGAGGGAGGGTTGCATTGTTTTGCAATATTTTGTTTTGTCATACATTTTATTATGTAATATGTTACATCATATTCTGTGGCAGCAGCAGCGGCAGCAGAGGCAGCAAGCTCTGTTATTTTTCTCACCTGCAGAGCCCACCAACGCTTCAATGATGGCCTAATTGCAATCATAACTGCACTAACGTACGTAGAACCCAGCATGACCCAAGATAATCAACAGTGATACCTACAAACCGAAAAATTACCGAGTGAAGACTGCCCCTCAAACTCCAAGAACAACCCCGCTGCCAGACGACTACCTACTCCAAGCTCTTAACTATCCTAGTTTCTTCATCTAACCACAGCAACTCCTGTACTACTATGAGACCAACTACTAGAGAAAGCACTAAGAACAGCAAGGTAGCGCCTAGAAATCGACTATTCCATAAGACGACCAGCAGGGACGCCGGTGCATCATCCACTCCTTCCAAACCAGAGCGACGCATCAACAACATCAAACATTGCCAACTCACCCTCACCCATCAACCCAGGCGACTCCACAACAACACCAACTGTGACTGACTCCCTCTCTGCCTCTACTACCTTCATAGGATTTAACCCAGCTGATATGCTCTCAGGTATGACTAATGATCCTGACACTCTAAAGCACTACATCACCACCCTAACGGCGGATAACTTGAATCTTCGTGCTGAAAATATCTCTCTCCGTGCAACAATAACAAACCATGAATCTAAGTTACTTCACCTTGAGAACAAGATCAACAACAGCTAACATCAACTGGCATGACTGATTTTGGCAAGACCCTCAATCAGTCATAGCCAGCACAGCAGATCAAAAACTTCCCTAAACGCGAAGATTGATAATGCCTTCAAGGACTGGAAAAATAAACGTGGATACCCAATTGAACAATTATTTTGCTAACCAAGATGATAAGGCAGAGCAAGACAAGTTATCTGATGGCAGTAGTAATTAACACTCCACTCTATCCTCAGCGAATTAAAACCATTCCAACTGCAAACATACAACTCTCCAGATCATACGTGACCACATACATTGTTAATGTGCCAGTGTCGGAATAAAAGAATCGCGGTTATAGGGAACCAAAGTAGAAAAAGTGTTATGCTCAGATTTCACACACAAGACAGGAAAAAAAGATCTAATAATTTCATCTGTTAAAGCAAAAACAGATATATACATAGATGAGTGTCTCACAAAAAAAACGACAGAACCTCCTGTACAGAGTGAGAAAGCTAAAACGTGAGAATAATGATAAAATTCACCCGTGCTTTGTACGTGATGGACAAAATTCTAGTAGAGCAAAAAACAAATATAGGCGTTGTGTACTACATTACAAATGAAAATGAACTAGCAAACTTCATGATGCAAACATTACAGAGTCTGATATTAGTGACCAAATCCTTACTACGTTAGTGTATGTTACTATGTCATTATTGAACTAATCCCTGTACTATCACCTCCTAGATAGTATTTACTACCTCATTATCCCAGGTGTCCCACACAGTACTTTGTGTGACCCAATTTGTGTTATCTTCCCAGATTCCCAATTCACAATTTATTTTTCGTTAATAGGATACATACTCTTTAATAATATCTGTATTACCTCTTTCTTTCCTACTTAAACACTGTTAAAATTCTCTTATAATCATATCTAATTTTCCCTTTTCTCGCAAACTACAAATAACAAACTAGTGTATGTTCCTACTACACTACTGTGCAATACCTTGAACCATCCCTCACTAGCTAGTATCAACTACCTCAAATAATATTCCTATAGTGATATTAATTGCTCAGACTTTATGCTGTAAGGCAGTGGTTCCCAAACTTTTTCAGCTTGTTACCCAATTTAACATGCCACATAAAGCATGTTACCCCTTTCACAAAATGTTGTTATTATTGATATATATGGCTAAACGTGAACGTATACAGCCTCGCATACTCTGCTAATCCTAGCAAAACCATTGAAAACGTAAGAACCACACATACATTATATATAAAATTAATAATAGCTACAAATTCACAGTAACAGTGGGTAAATACTAACTATATACTGCACAGGGCAGTACACATACATACCAGCTTATGTCTACCTCGGCTGATGCTCACAGATAAACTGACAGTGTGAAATAGAGGCAGCCTCAGGAAGTGAGTGATGCGTACTGGACAGGTCGATCTGGGCTACTGAGTGACTTTTGTCCTGAAGCATACTTGTCAAAATACTTTTGGGTTTCCACACACTTAGCTATATATTTCTTCTTTTCTAATACTGTATATTGTTTTTGATGTTTATTGTTATTTGGTTTAACTTTATTACTTACTTATAATAGGTTTACTTTACAACTTTATATACTAAGACAAAGTTAACAATAATCCTCATACCGGGTACCGCATTGTTTTCCTTGATTTTCAGAATTCATAAATTTTTTCTGTCACCCCTCCATTACCCCCCAAAAATGGTTAAATTACCCCCAGGGGGTAATTTACCCCAGTTTGGGAACCACTGCTATAAGGCATTACTCTCAGATTATTTTCATATCTTAGTGGCTATATTGTGTGTGCAAATTAGTGTATATTTCAATTACATTATTGTTCAAGGCCCAAAACTATCTTTTGCTAGCTACTACCCAAATACCTCATATTAGTTTTTACTTTTCAGAATACAATAAATTGCTCAAACTTATTATATATATTATATATTATATATATATAAATATATATATATATATTATATATATATATATATTATATAATATATATATATATATATATATATATATCATATTCAGATCATACTCCCAAATTAATATATTTTAGTTACTATCTGCCAATTAAACTTTGTTTACCATTATTTAATTAAGTCCCTAATAAATTTTTTTCCTTTATTTTAGCTTTAATATAGCTTTACATAACAACCTTAGTTCATATATACACAATTGTTAAATAATCAAGGTGCTTTTCTCAGGTGCTATTTTGCCTTTTTTTCCCCTAGTCATTTATTTGATTAGCACTTTGTTCCCACATTTTTTTTGCCCCTTTTATATTGCTCCTTTTTTTTTAGTTTTAAAGAACTACCTTAGCTCAAATTTTTAATTTTTTAAAATAACCAGGTCTTTTTTTATAGCTTTAGAATTTTACGTGTCTTATACTTAATTCTATATAGTTCACTAAAAATCTTTTTAACAACATTATCTGTCCCAACCCTCTTATTGAATGACTTAAATGAATCAAACATAACTGTAATTATACCAGCAGAAAATAAAAGGGCCTTCTCAAGCCAAAAAAAAACATAACTGTTTTTAACTCAAATCAATTTTTAAAGTAAACATTCGATGCCCTCATAGCAACAAAATTCCCTGCATGCCGTATATCCATCATTACTCTCTTACTAAGATATCTATGATACCTGGTTACACAGCCATACACAACTGTACCCAGATCAACAAGGGGGGGCACAGTATTACTACTAAGACCAATAGAATGTTACTAATACTTGAAAAGGATGAGCATAGGGAATATATATAATAGCTAAATTAAAAACCCAATTTCCCTACAAAAACCCTCTCCAGTGATAAACATCTACAGATACCACGGGCGTTTTAGTAAAAACCGAAGTTGATAACGTGCACGCATGAAAAAAGATCACTTACTACTTCGGGTGACTTAAATATAAATCTCCTCAAGCCAAGCCCAACGTTACTGAATTCACAAACCTATGGAAAACTGCATGTTGCTACCACATAACAAAACCTACAAGAGTTACAGAGACAGTGTTTCCCTAAGACAATTGGATCAACACCATACCCCTTTAAAATCGGGCATAACAAGATAAAACCACAGATCATCCCCTACCTTTCCCTCATCACAATCTTGGCAAATTCCCCAAGACACTACAAAAGCCCTTTTCAGACTTAAAATGGGGCTCATTAAAAACTTACAGCGCGGGACAAACATTGAGGCACATGAGCTAAAAATCTATACAGTATGACAATGCATTAATAATTTTCAAAAAAAGACCCAAACCTCTTTAAAAAGCACGCCCCAAAAAACAAAACAGATGACAGCTAAGAGACTAAAACAGCCCCGGGTAACACCAGCACCCTAAAATCCAAAATACAAAGCACCATACAAAAAACATACAGAAGGGTCAAAAACCCAGAGACCAACAAAAGTTACTCTTCAACCCTAACAGCCTGATAAGAAGGGCTAAAAAAATTGTATTATGAAAAAATTTTCGATTTACAGGTGATAAAAAAAAGCCCTGGAAAACCATCAGAAATTTAGGACAAAAATATCACAAATAGCGAAATTATTAGCCCCAAAAACCGATGAACCCCAAACCCATCAAATGAAACACAACAGACTCAATAATTTCTTCTGCACTATAGGAAAAAAAATTGCAAAAAACCCAAGCTCAGTACCCCCCAATGACTACCTCCTGGCAACTACCCCAACAAACTGATCCAGCTCCGCTAAAACCCCACTAAGTCTCCCTTATTATCAACACACTAAAAAAAAAAGTCAGGGATTTAAATACTTAACCCTCCCTTTTATACAAAAAAAGCGTCCCAAGTTTCTATCGGCCAATCATTGCAAAACTCTTAACAAATCCAAGAATCCTCTCCCTTCCCTACAGTTTCAAAATGCAAGAGTCACCCCGTCCCAAAAGGAGGAGACCAAAAAAGCTTGAATAAAATAGGCCAATATCCAACCTACAAACCCCCCCTTAAAATCTTTGAAAAATTTAATTTTTAAAGGAAACCCATCCCCCTCATTCTCCCCCAACTACAACCCTGTCAATTTTGGGTTCGGCCTATTAAAAATACTAATGAGCATTATAACATGCTAGAACATATCACTGCAATAGAGAAAAAAGAATCCCACTGGGGATCTTCATTACTTCTAAAGCTTTTGATACGTTGCCCTGATTGCTCCATATAAAAATTTTCGCCTTGGGATAAGAGGGCATCCCTCAACTACCTAAAGGGGGGGGATTGACCCCACACAGAACTTTTTTATTTTTCGTTTGTTCTTTTATTTTTTTTGTAGTAAAAAGACCTTTAAAAGTAATGTGACCAAGTTTAAAAGATAGCTCAAAAAAAATGAGAAAAAAATTATTTTTCTGTAATTTTACAAAATGAACAGTAAATTCGACATGGGACTTGGGGAAGTGTTTTTGGGATTTCTAGATAAAACAATGCAAACGTATCTCTAACGGTTAGCGTTCTGTAATTTATCCTTTTTCATCTTAAAAAAAAAAAAATTTTTATGGTTTTGACTTTCAGTCAAATATTCTTTTTCCCTCCATAAAACAAAAAAAAATTATGATATTTTTAAAAAACAAACCGTTAGCTTTTTAAAAAAATCTTTCCTTTATGTTCTCTTGAATTTTATTACTTCTCATTATTAACGAAGGTACTTTTTCATATATGTGAAAAACTTCTTCCGGGAAACCGCGAAACAGCCGGACCCCTTTTTTTTTTTTTTTAAAAAAAATAACATTTTTCTCAGTCTTAAATGCTTACGATGTATTCATAGTTACCATGTTCGTTTTTTTTAAAAATGGACCCTGGAGGTGAGAGAAAGAGAAGGAAACCCCCTCTGAGAATGGGAAATTTTTATTCCGATGGACGCTTGGGAAAATTTCATATATTATTCATTCTGGGGTATTTACCATACTTTTTGTTATTTATATTGTTTTATTTTCATATTTGATCTTGTGAAAAATAAATAGCCTTTTGAAGCATAAACGTTTTTTAGCTATTCCCCCGGGCCACCCCAGACTGGGTTTTTTTCCCAAAACGTCAGCAAAAAAGGTGTCGGGGGGGTTCCTGGTTGGTTTTGGGAACTTAGTATAAGTCCCGCCCCAAAGTATTTTGATACCAAATGTCAATTTTACTTAGAAAGAATAATAAAATAAATACACGAAAAAAAAAACGGAAAAAAAAAAAATTGACGACAGGGGAGCCACCTGCCGGGGTGGTGACGTAACCCCCGGTTTTTTTTAAAAAAGACCATAATTCCTTTAGGAAAGTGTGAACAATGTTCGGTACCATTGTGTTGCCAGAGAGTTAAATATTTTTTTAAGATTAATCATTTGTGAATTTTTTCGGAAAAATTTTTCGTTCGCGCTGAGAACGTTGATATCCCCCTAAAGTCTTACCTCAGCAACAGAAGCCAATATGTGTACACAAACGGGGCAAACTCTTCAGCCAGCCAATTCGGGTTGGTGTCCCACAGGAAGTGTCCTAGGCCCCCTTCTCTTTCTCAGATACATACATGACCTACCAAATGCATCGCAACTACTCAAACCCACACTATTTGCAGATGACACTACATACATCTTCTCTCACCCGAGCCCAGTCACGCTAGCCAATACTGTAAATACCGAATTACAGAAAATTATCTACCCGGATGAGCACTAAAAACTTACTCTAAACATTGACAAAACCTACTTTCATCAGATTGGTAAGAGAGCTACAGAGTCCCCTTAACCCTAATGATAACGGATCACCTATCACAAAATTCACAGAGGGAAAATTCTTAGAAATCCACCTTGATAATAGACTCAAATTTCAAACACATATACAACAAATTTCCAAAAAAAACTCCAAGACCGTAGGCATACTATCGAAGATACGGTACTATGTTCCACAGTCAGCCCTCCTGGCCCTATATCACTCACTTATTTACCCCTATCTCACCTATGGAATTTGTGCATGGGGCTCAACAACAATAAACCATCTCAGACCATTAATTACCCAACAAAAGGCTGCAGTCAGAATGATAACAAATTCTCACTACAGGTAGCACACTCCGCCAATATTCAAAACTCTAAACCTACTCACAATACAAAACATCCATACTTATTGCTGCATCTACTACATTCATAGAACACTTAACTCTGATATAAACCCTCCCCTCAAAACGTTCTCCTACCAACCTCACGAACACGTGACCATTACACAAGACACAGATCACTTTGATGTTTCCCCGTGTCCATCTCACGCTATGCAAAAACTCAATGCACATAAAAGCCCTAAAATCTGGAATTCATTACCTGTGAATATAAAAAAAACAATGTTTGTTTATAAAAATTTAAGTCTCTTTTCAAAAATCACTTACTCACCCACAACTAAATAAATACTGAATAATTGTATCTCATAAATTGTATGACTTAAGAAATCGTAATGACACGATTGCAAATAAACCATACCCCCGGCCGGGATTGAACCCGCGGTCATAGAGTCTCAAAAAATCCCCGCCCGTCGCGCTAGCCACTAGACAGCTAGCCACAATAAGATTCATCCAACTAGTATATTTCTACACCATAGGGAAAATTAGCACAGGCACCTCTGTGACCACAAATGCAAGTTTTTACAGACGAATCTCCAGCTAGCGTGGGCCCGGGCGAACTCAGCTCAAGTCCTTCACTGCCGTCAACATGACTTAAGAAATCGTAATGAAACGATTGCAAATAAACCATAACCCCCCGGGCCCGGGGTTGAACCCGCGGTCATAGAGTCTCAAAACTCCAGCCCGTCGCGCTAGCCACTAGACCAGCTAGCCAAATAAGATTCATCCAACTAGGTATATTTCTACACCATAGGAAAGTTAGCACAGGCACCTCTGTGACCACAAATGCAAGTTTTTACAGACGAATCTCCCGCTAGCGTGGCCGTGACGAACTCTCGCTCCAAGTCCCTTCACTGGGTAGCGCGAAAGGGCTGGAGTTTTTGAGACTCTATGGGCCGCGGGTTCAATCCCGGCCGGGGTAGGTTTATTTGCAATCGTGTCATTACGATTTCTTAAGTCATGTTGACGGCAGTGAAGGGACTTGAGCTAGAGTTCGTCACGGCCACGCTAGCTGGAGATTCGTCTGTAAAAACTTGCATTTGTGGTCACAGAGGTGCCCCGTGCTAACTTTCCTATGGTGTAGAAATATACCCCAGTTGGATGATCTTATTGTGGCTAGCTGGTCTAGTGGCTAGCGCGACGGGCTGGAGTTTTGAGACTCTATGACCGCGGGTTCAATCCCGGCCGGGGGTATGGTTTATAAATTGTATCTCATAAATGTTTCTCATTATTGTATCTCATAAATGTCTAACCTGTGACCCAATCAATCTTTATTTTTTATTACATTACCTAGCAGAAACTCCATTCTACTGAATGTTCAGCAACACAGTACATGACCATATGACCTGTCTTTGTAATACTCATTTGTGCTAAATTGTTATCTGTTTTACAATAATGTTTTTACCACAGAATATATCATATGCATAGGTAATCTTAAGTTAAGTTTTAAGCCTGCCATAATGCCCTGCATACCAGGGGCTTTGGCATGTTGCAAGCACTGTAATAACTGTATTTCCTTGTACTTCACTGTAATCATGTATTCAAATAAATAAATAAATAAAGAAATAAATGTATATTAAGCTATTAACATACCATGGAGATCAATGCTATAACAATACCGACACGATGGAAAAGTATACTCGCATGCAAATATAATGCGAATTTTTGAGCAACGTTTCGCGCCCACTGTGGCGCCGTCTATACACCCTCGTTTTTTCCTTTATTAGCTAATTGGAAATGAACGTCCTTATATTATATTACATTGTTTCTTTCTTTTCTACTATTATTTCTGTAATGTAACCAATATGTATTTCTATCTGCTGTAGCATGTGTATTTTATTATTGTCCTGTTTTAGTGTAAAGGAGGTAAATTAATATAAAATAATCCAATCATCCAAAAGTATGGCTGAACATAGTTTTTTGCTGTTGTTACCCCCCCCCCCCACTGTATATTTGGTTAGGTGTTTGCCGGGTCAGTGTCACGTGACCTACCCAACGTCCAAGCTAGGTGTTCGTCTTGGAGCAGAGTGAATTTACCAGCCGACTAGTTAACACTCCTTCACTGGTCTTATTAGACAGTTGTTAATTGCTCTTCCTCACCATAGTATATTCTGGGCAATACTTGTACTCTGTCTGATTCCTCTAGTTATAAAACTAGTTAATTATAGAGAAGAAGATTGTATTTATGTGTAATTAGTCTGATATAAAGTCTCTTTGTGAAACAAAGCTTTAAGACATCATACGGGAAAATACGGTAAAAGATTCCCTGTTGTATATACTTCTTATCAGTATAAACAGAAAATGTATAAAGTTACATGCCTGACATTTTATAATATCTATGAAATTACTTCATTAAACTGAGATTGTACTTGAATTTATTTCCATCCCAAACTCTGTCTAAATTGTTATGTCTGAATCCCACATGAAGGTAATATTTACTGACTTTTAAGGTTAAGTGTAACACCCACACAGTGGACTTTATCAAGACACAAACAGCTTTACCTGAGCAGACTATGTGAGTATGTATAGGGAGCATAGTGACGTGAAGGGTCAGGGGGAGAGAGTTGATTGCTGAAAAGTTGGATTTGAGAAAGACCTACCCGGCATAGGCCAATAGGTTTGTTGCTGTTTAGGACAACGTTGAAGAAATTTCCTGGCAAGAGATATAGCTATGTCGTTAAAGCTTCGTTTTAAAGTCTACCGAACACCGACCAACCAGCAGGATCTTCTCAACTTCTACTCTCACCACAACACCAAAACTAAACGTGACGTAATCATAAGCTTCTTGATTCGTGCCCTTCTAGTCTGTAGTAGTGAATTTCTTGAGGAAGAATGTTCTTTCATCGAACAAGTATTTTCTGAACTTCACTATTCTCATCACTTCATTATAGACTGTAGACACTGTAGACACTGCAGACACTGTAGACACTGCAGACACTACAGACACTGGGCATATAACATCAACTCATACACAAAAAACCCGCAAATAGCAGAGAGAAAAACTTATGAAGAGAGTGAGTGTAATATATAGGTGAGGAGAACAGCGACGGGAGAAAGAGAGGAGGAAAGAGAAATAGTGGAAGTTGTAATGATGGTTGTAGTAGTAGAAGTGGGAGTAATTTGTGCCACAAGAGAAAGGGGAGTGAAGGGAGACAATAGTAGTAGTAGAAAATAGAAACGAAAATAATAGTAAAGGAGTGATAGTCGAAGTACAAGTAGAAGTGGGTTCAGTCTAAGGACAAGAAAAAGGAGCACTGCAGGAGAGCTTAGGACCCACTAAGAGCACTGCAGGAAAGCTTAGGACCAACTAGGAGCACTGCAGGAGAGCTTAGGACCCACTAGGGGTAGGGCGAAAAACGCGGGATAGTGGGAAACTGATGGACAGAGCACACTGGCAGAAAAATGACAAAAAAGGAATATGAAAAAGATGAAAGGAGAAAAGGTAGGGAGAGAAGAAAGGATCATGTCAAGTCACGAGTGTTCTGAAGTTTGGAACATTTGACAATGTAAGGAGAAAGGAAGACATCTACAGAGACAAAACCAGCATTAAGATTCATAAATGGAAAACTGTGTATATAGAGATGCTTCAACAAGACGACGGTTGTGAAGGCTAGAAGTAGAATAAACACTTTGGCAGAAGACCAGTCAGTAGGATGACTGTGATGTATAACATGACAGAAAAGAACATTATTGGAATCGGCGAGTCCAACACTTTTTTATTCTCTTTAATTAAGTCTGTCAGAAAGAGAGCGGCCGTTTCTTCATTTTTCTCCTAGTGTGTTCTGTGTTGTGACACCACTACATCATGTTCTGTGTTGTGACCACCACTGCATCACTGTTCTGTGTTGTGACACCACTACCTCACTGTTCTGTGTTGGGGACCAACACTACATCTCTGGTTCTGTGTTGTGACACCTACTACATCACTGTTTCTGTGTTGTGACACCCTACATCACTGTATTCTGTGTTGTGACACAAACCTACATCACTGTTTCTGTGTTGTGACACCACATCACTGTTCTTGTGTTGTGACACCACATCACTTGACTTCTTTGTTGGAACACATACACTGTGCTGTGTTGTGGACACCACTACATCCACGGTTCTGTGTGGTGGACACCACTACATCACTGTTCTGTGTTGTGGCACACTACATCACTGTTCTGTGTTGTGCTGCGCACCACTAAATCATGTTCTGTGTTGTGGCACCACTTACATCATGTTCTGTGTTGTGGCACCACGACATCCATGTTTGTGTTGTGCCCACTACATCAACTTGTTCTGTGTTTGTGGCACCACTACATCACTGTCTGTGTTGTGGCACCATACATCACTGTTCTGTGTTGTGGCACCACTACATCCCTGTTCTGTGTCGTGGCACCACTACATCACTGTTCTGTGTCGTGACACCACTACATCACTGTTCTGGTTGTGACAACTACATCACTGTTCTGTGTCGTGACACACTGCATCACTGTTCTGGTGTTGTGGTCACCACTGCATCACTGTTCTGGGTTGTGTCACCAATGCATCACTGTTCTGTGTTTGTGGGACCACCACTACATTCACTGTTCTGTGTTGTGACACACTACCATCACCTGTTCAGTGTTGTGACACCACTACATCACTGTTCTGTGTTGTGACACCACTACTTAACTGTTCTGTGTTGTGACACCATACATCACTGTTCTGTGTTGTGACACCACTACATCACTGTTCTTTGTTGTGACCCACTACATCACTGTTCTGTTTTTGTGACACCACTACATCACTGTTCTGTGTTGTGACACCATACATTCACTGTTCTGTGTTGTGACACCTACTACATCACTGTTCTGTGTTGTGACACCCTACATCACTGTTCTGTGTTGTGACACCACATCACTGTTCTGTGTTTGTGTCACCAATACATCATGTTCTGTGTTGTGGGCACCACTAAATCATGTTCTGTGTTGTGGCACCACTACATCACTCTTCTGTGTTGTGACCACTACATCACTGTTCTGTTATTGTGCACACTACATCACTGTTCTGTGTTGTTGGCACCACTACATCACAGTTCTGTGTTTTTTTTCCCTTTTTCCCCCTTTATGGCACCATACATCACTGTTCTGTGTTGTGGCACCACTACATCACTGTTCTGTGTTGTGGCACCACTACATCATGTTCTGTGTTTGTGGCACCCACTACATCACTGTTCTGTGTTGTGACACCACTTACATCACTGTTCTGTGTTGTGACACCAACTACATCACTGTTTCTGTGTTGTGACACCACTACATCACTGTTCTGTGTTGTGACACCACTACATCACTGTTCTGTGTTGTGGCACCACTACATCACTGTTCTGTGTTGTGGCACCACTAAACACTGTTCTGTGTTGTGGCACCACTACATCACTGTTCTTGTGTTGTGACCACCACTAATCACTGTTCTGGTGTTGTGGCACCACTACATCACTGTTCTGTGTTGTGGCCACCACTACATCACTGTTCTGTGTTGTGGCACCACTACATCACTGTTCTGTGTTGTGGCACCACTAAATCACTGTTCTGTGTTGTGGCACACTACATCACTGTTCTGTGTTGTGGCACCACTATCACTGTTCAGTGTAGTGACACCTCTACATTCACTGTTCTGTGTTGTCACACCACTTCCACACTGTTCTGTGTTGTGACACCACTACATCACAGTTCTGTGTTGTGACACCACTACATCTCTGTTCTGTGTGGTGGCACCACTACATTCTATGTTCTGTGTTGTGGCACACTACATCACTGGTCTCTTGTTGTGGGCACCACTACATCACATGTTCTGTGTTGGACACCACTACATCACTGTTCTGTGTTGTGACACCCACTACATCCACTGTTCTGTGTTGAGACACCACTACATCACTGTTCTGTGTTGTGACACCCCTACATCACTGTTCTGTGTTGTGGCACCCTACATCACTGTTCTGTGTTGTGGCCCACTACATCACTGTTCTGTGTTGTGACACCATACATCACTGTTCTGTGTTGTTTCCCCCCCCCCCCCCCCCCCCCCCCCCCCCCCCCCCCTGTTTTTTTCTTTTTACACCACTCTCACTGTTCTGGTTGTGACACCACTACATCACTGTTCTGTGTTGTGACCCACATCACTGTTCTGTGTTGTGGCACCACTACAGCACTGTTTGTGTTGTGGCAAACACTAAAATCGCTGTTCTGTGTATGTGGCACACTACATCACTCTTCTGTGTTGTGACACCACTACATCACTGTTCGTGTTGTGGCACCATACATCTCCACTGTTCTGTGTTGTGGCACCACTACATCACTGTTCTGTGTTGTGGCACCACTACATCACTGTTCTGTGTTGGTGGCACCTCTACATCACTGTTTGTGTTGTGGATCAACCTACATCACTGTTCTGTGTTGTGGACACCACTACATCATGCTTCTGTGTTGATGGCACCACTACATCACTGTTCTGTGTTGTGGCACCACTACATCACTGTTCTGTGTTGTGGCACACTACATCACTTCCCGGAGTGTTCCACTTACTGATAGCTTGTTCACTGAAGAAATACTCTTAACATCCCAGTGATTTCATATGAGCTTTTAGCTTCAGTTGTGACCCCTTGTTGCTGGTCCCATCTCTGGAACATTCTGTCTTTGTCCATTTTGTCAGTTCCTCTCAGTATTCTATATGTCGTAACTATGACCCCTAAGTCTCCTGTCCTCAGTGTCGTCAGGTCGATTCCCTTAACCTGTCTTCGCAGGACATGTCCCTTAGATCCGGGGACTAGTCTTGTTACCTAGCTGGCTAGTGTGGGTTCTAAAGTGTTTTGTGTGTGTGTGTGTGTGTGTGTGTGTGTGTGTGTTGTGTGTTGTGTGTGTGTGTGTGTTGTGTGTGGTGTGTGTGTGGTGGCGCGCGCGCGTGTGTGTGTGTTGCGTGTGACGTGTGAGGTGTGTGTGCGTGTGTTGTGCGTGTTTGTTTTGCGTTGTTTATTTGTGTGCGTGTGTGTGCGTGTGCGTGTGTGTGCGTGTGTGTGGCGTGTGTGTGCGTTGTTGTGTTGCCCCACTGCCCGTGTGGTGTGTGTGCATGTGCGTTGCGATGCGTGGCGGAACCTGGGAAGGCGTGGGATTTCTTCTGAGGGAGTTGGATAATTATTAAACGGGTGGAAATCAAAGGGGGCCAAGGTTGGAACCTGGAGACTTTTCAGGTCTGATTTTGAAAAGTGACACAGCATTGTCGTAGCCTGGAAAAGAGACAGTACCCACAGCTGTAGAGAGACCAGCACCCACACCTGTAAGGACCAGCACCACACCTGTAGGAGAGACCAGCACCCACACCTGTACGAGAGCTGCACCCACGCTGTATAGACCAGCACACACACCTGTATAGAGCCAGACCAGCACACACACCTGCAGAGACGAGACAAGCACCCCACACCTGTAGAGAGACCAGCACTACACCTGTATAGCCAGCACCCACACCTGTAGAGAGACCAAGACACACACCTGCAGAGAGACCAGCACCCCACACCTGTAGAGACCAGCACCCACACCTGTAGAGAGGACCAGCACCCACACCTGTAGAGAGCCAGCACCCAAACCTGTAGAGAGATTCAGCACCAACCCCTGTAGAGAGACCGCACCCACTCCTGTAGAGAGACTAGCACCCCACACCTGTAGAGACCAGACACCAACACCTATAGAGAGACCAGACCCACACCTGTAGAGGACCTAGCACCCACACCTGTAGAGCCCAGCAACCACACCTGTAGAAGACCGGCACCCACACTTGTTAGAGACCAGCACCCACACCTGTAGAGACAGCACCCCCCCCCCCCCCCCCCCCCCCCCCCCCCCCCCCCCATACCTGTGAGACCAATAGGGGGCCCAACCCACACCTGTAGAGACCAACACCAACGCCTATAGAGACCAGGCACCCAACCTGTAGAGACCAGCATCACACCTTAGGACCAGCACCCACATTGTAGAGACCAGCACCCACACCTGCTAGAGACCAGCACCCAAAACCTGTCGAGACCGCCCCACACCTGTAGAGACCAGCACCCACACCTGTTGAGACCATCACCCGACTCTGTAGAGAGACCAGCACCACACTGTAGAGACCATCACCAGACCTGTAGAGAGACCATCACCACACCTGTGTGACCAGCATGCACAACTCGTGAATAGAGGGACCAGTATCCTCTCTTGCAGAGAGACCAGACCACACCTGTAGAGACCAGCACCAACACATATAGAGACAGCACCCACACCTGGTAGAAACCAGTATCCTCTCTTGCAGAGAGACCAGCACCCACACCTGTAGAGACCGACAACCACACCTGTAGAGACCAGCACCCAAACCTGATAGAGACAAGGGACCCACACTGTAGAGACCAACACCCAAAGCCTATAGAGACCAGCACCACACCTTTAGAGAGCAGCACCCCACCTGTAGAGACCAGCACCCATTATGTAAGAGCCCAGCACCCCACACTGTTGAGACCGCACCCTCATTGTAGAGACCAGCACCCACACTTGTCGAGTCCAGCACCCCAACACCTGTAGAGATCAGCACCAACACCTATAGAGGAGGACCGAACCCACACTGTAGAGTACCATCATCCAGACCTGTTAGAGAGACCAGCACCCACACCTGTAGAGCCCAGCACCACACCTGTAGTGACCAGCACCATACCTGTAGAGACCAGCACCAACACTGTAGGATCAGCACACCACACCTGTAGAAACCAGCCACCACACAGTATAGAGACCAGACACCCCACACCTGTAGCGACCAGCACCAACACCTGTAGAGATCAGCACCCACACCTGTAGAGGACCAGCAAACCCCACACCTGTTAGAGACCGCACCAACACCTGTAGGAGACCAGCACCCACAAACCTGTAGAGACCAGCACCCACACTGTAGAGAGTAACCAGCACCCACTACCTGTAAAGACCCTGCACCCACACCTGTAGAGACCAGCACCGTGTTCACTGTAGAGAGACCAGCACCCACACCTGTAGAGACCAGCACCCAACTGTAGAGAGAACCAGCACTCACACCTGTAGAGACCAGCACCCACACCTGCTACGACCAGTACACACCTGTAAAGAGAACCAGCACCCACACCTGTAGAAACCAGCACCCACTCCTGTAAAACCATCACCCACACCTGTAGGACCAGCACCCACACCTGTAGAGACCAGCACCCCACCTTTATAGGAGGCACCCACACCTGTTAGAGGACCAGCACCACACGTGTAGAGACCAGCACCCACACCTTTAGAGAGACTGCTACTCACTCTTATATATCAGAGAAGTTATTACACACACATGCACGTGGGGCGGATTTGGGAAGACTAATTTATGTTCATCCAGAGAAGAAATTTCATCAGGCGACATTCCAGCAAGGATAATAAGTACGGAGATCGACGCCTTCACCATCAGTACAATGAGCTCAGTGGTCAGTCGTCAGTACGCTTGAGGTCAGTGGTCACGTGTGGTCATATCTGCCTAAGCTTTTGGAAGTTAAAGTGCGCTGTTACCAAAGGCACCATGGATTGGTGTAGTGTTTTCAGAATCTCAGGTCAAGTGTTGAAGGGATTCTTATTTCTTCAGGGAGGAAAAATAGAGGCTGAAGTCTTCGCATAGATGAGTTTGGGAGAGGAGAGTAGTGTGAGAAGAATTTGCTGGTAAGGAAGAATGGTCACCAAGCAGTGATAGTGGCAGCCGCTTTAAGTGGCAAGTGGTTCACAGTTCAGAAAGAAGGAAGATAAAATGAGGAGAGTTAATAGGAAGACGTGAGGTAAGAAAAATCAATTATCTTGTTTTCCAAGACGAATGTACTTCCAGTGGTTAGTGCAGGTTGAAGGTACCACTGATTCCCCTGATAACAAGGTAAGAATATTTTAATAGAGGCGTTTCTCAGGTAAGATATATGGACCGTGCATTTTGTAACAGGACAGGCAAGGTCAGACAGAGAGGTGCCTTCCTGTGAGCTGGGTTGTTGAGTGACTAGGTCAGCAGGTTGGATAATATTATGGCAGGTAATGGGAGCAAGCCTATTTACCTGTCTTAGGTGCTGGGGGTATGACATTTGGGAAGGGCAGGAGAGAGGAATGCTGGGTAAGGACAGGTTAGCCCATAGAAGTAGTTAGGTCTAAGGGCGGGATCCCGGTTTATAATGTAGCATTTTGCCTAGAAAGGGAGTGGGCCAATGAAAGGATGTCTAGGGAATTGGTTATAAATTGCTGGCTAGACAAGTACTGCAAGGACTTGCAATCCCTTTCATTGATAACTGGGACCTATTTTTTGGTGTAAACGTGATAGTATTGCAGGGATGGTGGTTCATCTATCTGGGGTGGAAGATGGTTGCATTAGCCAATTCGATTGAGAGGGTAATTGATGACTTGTCTAGGAGGAATTTAAACTGATGATTATGAGTATGGGTGTTCGTGGGAAACAATCAGGCTGAAGCATTAGGAGTTAAAAACAGCAGTTATTATCGGGATACATCCAGGGATTTGGTTTAAAAGACAATATTCAAAATAAGTGTAATAATGGCAAATCAATTGATCAACAAACAAAAGACAGATAGTAGAGGGCCAACGAGTGACTAGCTCCTTAAGGTTTACTATACAAATATTAGGAGTATATGAAATAAGATAGATGAGCTAAGATTTATTGCAAGTTTAGGTAATATAGATATTATTGGTATAACAGAGACCTGGTTCAACCTGTGAAAAGATAGAGAACATTGCCTTCTGAATGCAACATGCCAGGGGGTTATAAACTATTCCAGACTGATTAGGGTCAACAGGAAAAAGGGTGGTGGAGTTGCGATGTATGTAGAGAAATTTAGTTGTTGTCTTAGACATGATATAAGATCAGAACATCGAACACAGAATCTGTTGGGCTTACAGTTTCTCGAGGAACGTGACAAACTAATTTTGGGTGTGATTTTTATAGGGCCCCCAAACCTTGTTAGCGAGGCGGTAAGGTGTTATGGGACGAAAATTCATAAGGCATCTCGATAGGAAAATGTTGTTGATAATGGGGAGATTTTAACTTTAGACAAATTTATTGGAATAATATGACAGGAAATCTTGAGTTAGGACTTTCTGATACGGTCAGGATTCTGCTTTTTTTAGAAAACAGGTTGTGACAGAACCAAATAGAGGAAACCAATCTGCTTAACTTGGTTCTTGCCAACAATGATTCACCTAATTAATAATCTTGAGGTTAATGATAAGCTTGGGAAGGAAAAGTGGGGATCACAAAATCACTTAGTTTCAATAATCATGTATTACCCCAGATAACTGCAATCAAATTTCTGTCCCAGATTTCGCTTGGCCGACTTCATGGGAATGAAAAATGCCTGGGTGGGCTAAATTGGTAATGTCCTGACTATGGGTCAGGTAGGTTGATCTTGGTTTGCCAATATGACGATTTTCAGAGCATAGTTCTAGCTGCCCAGACAAACTTTTGTTCCGAGTAGGGAAAGTAGATCTAACAAAAATGATCCCAATTACGGATGAACATAGATTAAAAATCTCATTGGTCAAAGAGAGGATATATAGCGTATCAAAGAGGGGAATGGGCAGTTATTATGCAATAAATATAGATCAATTAAAGAGAGAAATAAAGAAAGGAATAAGAATAAGCACAAAAGGGATTGAGGCTAACGTTCGCAATGATTCCAAGAATAACCCAAAAGGGTTCTTTCAGGTATTACGGAAGCAAGATTAGGGACAAAATGGCCCCCACTTACAGAGAAACTCTGATCAGATCACTGACAGTGATGAGGATATGTGTGAAATTCTCAATACCTACTTCCTCTCAGTTTTCACCCAGGAAAATTACTAGCGATATTCATGAAATAATAGATTATGTAGAACAGGATGATAATAAAACTATGTACGATTGCGGTAAACTTTAGTAACATGGTCTCAGACAAATAGAGAAACTAAAACTAACAAATCCCCAGGTCCTGTGGACTGTTTGCAAGGGTATTAAAGGAATGTTAAAGAGGGAACTTAGCATACCTTTGGCTAATCTTTTTAACATATCACTAAAAAACTGGCATAGTTAGTGCCTTTACAAAAACACTAATTGGGTTTTACATTAGTGTTAGTATATAAAGTTCGGAGTAACAATATATACAACATTAAAATAATAATCTGTAATATTATATAAAAAACATCTTTGTCTAGAGGTATTTAAAATATACACTACATGATACAATATATTAATCATTAGCATTTTAAAATAAATAAATAATATCGTAACCCTACACAGGGTACCACTTTTCAGACACTACTGTGTCCTATATATATCTATGCTAAAATAATAAATTATAAATAACCATTTGTACCAATAATAAATTACAGTCAACTCGTGTCTCACGACACACCCTAATGGACGCTCCGTGTTACACGACACTTATCCGAGGTTGTGACGCTCCTGTGTCTCACACGACACTTATCCGTGTAATTGTAAATGGACGCTCATCTCAACTATGTACTTGACACCTTTTTCTCTGACGCTCCTACTCTTCCGTGTCACCACAGACACCCTTTTCTCTGCGTTCATACACTTGATGTCACCCGACACCAGTGTACACACGACACTCCGTGTCACACGACAACGTATCCGAGTTGTGACGATCCCTGTGTCTCACACGACACTTATCCGTGTAATGGACGCTTTCATCTCAGCTGTGTCCCTTGACAACCCTTTATCTGCGTAACGACGCTCCTACTCTCGTGTCCCGGACACCCTTTTCTTGCGTCATACACTCTGTGTCACCCTTGACACCCAAGCGACACACCACACGCGTCTTTTTCTAGGCCAGTCACATGACACTATTCAATGTACACTATAATGTAACTTCTTTAGTTCTCACACGACACCCTTTTCATTCTTCAATGTTCCACTACAACAGCAGCCGATGACTCCAGCCCACAGTTGACCGCGTAGGCGGTTAGTCCGCAGACATCACATGTCTGTAAATACTCTCCAAGGTCGGTTGAAGTACACCGATAGGTGGTTGCGTGAGCACTTCCTACCGCCTTCAAGACCAGTTGATAAATAGTAGCTCACTGAATGCCGGCCGGTCAAGTACACTGAGGCACACAACAGACTCAGTGAGCTGCGTTGAGCGCTTCCTCTAAGCCAGTAGATAAATATATTTAAGGCGGTCAGGACGAATGACTCTACTGCCAGTAGTAGATGTCTACCGTGAGGTGTTGAGTTACTTACTGCTTCCTTAAAAGCAGGCCTCAGCAGTCCACATTGGGTTTTGATGAGTAACCCGTGGTACTGCCGGCCGCCTGGTTAACTATTTAACGCTAGTTTGGCAAGGGACCGTAAACAGTGCCTTCCTGGATAAGTGGAAAATGGCAAATGTAATACTATTTTCAAGGCAGGTGACGCGTCCTTGGCTTCGAACTATAGACCAATAGCCTTACCCTCCATAGTGGGAATTTATGGAATCAATATTGCCGGAAGCAATTAGTTAGCCATTTGATAGGCACAGATTGATTATTGAATATCACGCGGGTTTTCCAAAAGGAGCGTTCCTGTCTTACGAATTTACTAACTTTTTTCACTAAGGTGTTTTGAGGAGGTAGGCTCCATGTAATGAATTGAATTGTGTTATGACTTCAGTAAGGCTTTCGATAAAGTTCCCACATTTGAGGCTAGTGAGGAAACTTAAGGCACACGGAATAGGAGTGAAATTTTTAACTGGGTAGAGCATGGCTGACAAATAGACAGCAGAAAGTTTCATAAATGGGGAGAATCAGAATGGGGTAGTCCAAGCGGTGTTCTCAGGGACCCGTTGTTCACAATTATCATAACGCATAGATTAGGGAATAAATAGCATATAAGCAATTGCTGATGACACAAAATTTGGCCGTCCAATTCATTCTAATGCAGGACACTAGAGCACTCCAGGTGATTTGAATAAACTGATGAAATGGTTGGAGAAGTGGCAGATGCAGGTTAATATTGACAAATGGAAAAAGTTCTAATATGTTGGGACAGTGTAAATAACCATTGCCACATATAAGATAAAATCATGTAGATCATAATACTACTGATTGCGAAAAGAATTTGTGGAGTTCTGGTTAGCAGTTAATCTATAACCAAGACAACTGTGCAAAGTGTTAGGAATAAAGCTAACAGATTCTTGGCTTCATATCTAGATGTATAAATAATAGAAAGTCCTCAGGTTGTTCTTCAACTCCTATATCTTGTGAGGCCTCATTTAGACTATGCTGCTCAGTTCTGGTCACCGTATCAAGAAATGGACATAAATGCTCTGGAAAACGTACAGAAATTCTTCCCTATGGAGGATAGACTGAGGGACCTGAATTCTGCACCTCTCGAAAGGGCGTAGAAATAGGGGGAATATGATCGAGATGTATAAATGAAACAGTATAAATAAAGGCGGATGAAATAGCGTGCTGAAAATTTCTAGCCAAGACAGGAATCGGAGCAATGTTTTCAAGTTGGAAAAAATTCAGATTCAGGATGGAAATGGAAAGCACTGTTTTGGTAATATAATTAGGTTGTGACGAGTGGAACAAACCCCGAGTACAGTTATTCAGGCAAAAAACGTTGTGTAGTTTTAAAAATAGGTTAGATAAATACATGGGTGGTGTGGGTGGGGTGTTAAGTTGGACTGACTGCTTGTGCTGTGGGTTCTGGTGCAGTGCTTCTTCCTTGAGTGGAGGTGACAAGACTGGGGGGACATTGGTCTAATCCGGGGGGGGGGACTGGGGCTGCTCCACATAGGTCAGTAGGCCTGTTGCAGTTTGTTCTTCATATTATTGTTCTTCTTATGTTCTTATGAGTCCTTACACTTGCTCTCAACATTTCATCATAAAGTATTGTGTTGTAACACCATCACCTCCCCTCCCCCCCACCATCATTCATATGGTTGTCACCATCTGTCCGACTCTGACGACGTATGCAAACGTCCAGCGTCTTTTAAATGTTTATAAGAAAAAAACAAGAGCAAGCGAGAGTAAGAATAAACTTTGGTTACACTCATTATATTTTCTTGAAGAATAATTTGTATAAATGTATACACTGTATTTTATTGTATTTTTACTATTAAGAGATTAATGAATAAAATTGTAATGCGTATAGATTATTATTTTACACATTGTTTATAGTGCACACTCTAAAATGCTGGCCCAGAGCTGTAGCTTTTCTCATAAGGGTCAGAAGCTGTAACACTTGTTTCTTCTTTGGGTAGGGTTATCCTTTAAGTAATTTTAACCCACAGTTGGGTCCAAGGAGCTTACCTTTGTTTAAACTATGAGACCAGAGCTGTAGCTTATCACCTTTGAGGGATCAATTTGGGACTCGGAGCTACCTTATGTACATGACAGATAAGAACTTAACATAAAATGTTAAACTAGAGTAATAAAACTCTAGGGACAACAAACTCCACATTTCACTTACTCGACTTCTTTATGTACATGACAGATAAGAACATAAAATAAAAATGTTAATCGAGTAATAAAACTCTAGGGACAACCAAACTCCACATTTCACTTACTCGACTCTTGAGAAAATATTAAAAACAAAACCTGATGACGCAGTTTGGATCCGAGGATTGGAGTTCGTGACGCATGCGTGATCGGTGGATCCACGACATGCGAGATATATCCTGAGTATCCACGACATAGTGATATATAGCTGAGGGTCCACGAACATAACTAGATTCTCAGCCGCCTACGCGCCGTCCACGACATAGGAGATATAAACCTGAGGGGTCCACGACATTGTGATATATAGCCTGAGGGTCCACGACAATAGTAGATATAACCTGAGGGTCCACGATATAGAGAGATATACATGAGGGTCCACGACATAACAGAAATAGCCTGAGGGGCCACGAAATAGTGATATTAGCTGAGGTCCACGACATAGTGACATATAGCCTGAGGTCCTCGACATAGTGATATATAGCCTGAGGTGTCCACAAACTAGCGAGATATAGCCTGAGTATCCACGACATAGCGAGATATAACTGAGGGTCCACGACATATGCAAGATATAACCTGAGGGTCCACGATATAGTGAGATTACACACTGAGGGTCCACGACATAGTGAAGATATAAACCTGAGGGTCCACGGACTAGCAAGTTATAACCTGGAGGGTTCACGGACATAGCTAGATGTAGCCTGTGGGTCTACGGAATAGCAAGTTATAACCTGAGGGTTCACGACATAGCTAGATATAGCCTGAGGGTCCACGACATAGCAAGTTTAACCTGAGGGTTCTCGACATAGCTAGATATAGGCTCGAGGGTACACGACATCCCAGCCAACTCGACCTAACTACCCAGCCCCGGAGGGTTCACGGGACATAGCTAGTATAGCCTGAGGGTCCACGACATAGCAAGTTATAACCCTGAGGGTTCACGACATAGCTATGATATAGCCTGAGGGTCCACGACATAGCGAGATATAGCCTGAGAGTTCACGACCGTAGTGGATATAAACCTGAGGGTCCACGGCGTAGCGAGACATAGCCTGAGGTTTCACGACATAGCTAGATATAGCCTGAGGGTCCAACGACATAGCTAGTTATAGCCTGAGGCGTCCAACGACATAGCAAGTTATAATGAGGGTCCCAACGACATAGCTAGATTTGCCTGAGGGTCCACGACATAGCAAGTTATAACCTGAGGGTCCACCGGACTTAGCGAGATATAACCTGAGGGTCCATGACATGCAAGATATAACATGAGGGGGAAATATTGTCATGGAATGGGAGGCGAAAATTTCTAAGGGTAATTTATCTTTTTTTTTTTTTTTTTTTTTTTTTTTTTTTTGTGGGGGGGTTGGCGAGGGGCGCACCAAGCGAGATACTCTACACTTACTGACCACACCTCAGTATGACCACACCTCAGGTATGGACCAACCTCACTATGACCCACACCTCACTGTGACCATCACCTCACTTATGACCACACCTCACTCTATGACCACACCTCACTATGACCACACCCTCATTATGACACCTCAATTATGACCACACCTCAATATGACCCACACCTCAATATGACCACACCGCAATATGACCTCACCTCACTTTGACCACAACCTCACTATGACCTCACCTCAGTATGACCATACCTCACTATGACCAACAACTCACTATGACACACCTCAGTATTACACCCCTAGTATGACCACACCCTCAATATGACCACACCTCAATATGACTGCACCTCAGTATGACCACACCTCAATATGACCCACCTACACTATGACCAACTCACTATGAACCACACCTCACTATGACCAACACCTCACTATGACCAACCCTCACTATGACCATCACCTCACTATGGACCACACTCACTATGACCACACCTCACTATGACCAACCTCACTATGACCACACCTCAGTATGACCACACACTCAATATGACCACACATCAGTATGACCCACTCAGTATGACCCACACACCTCAGTATGACCACACCTCAGTATGACCACACCTCAGTATATGACCACCCTCAATATGACCACACCTCAATATTGACCACACCTCAATATGCCACACCACTATGACCACACGTCAATATGACCACACCTCACTATGACCACACCTCACTATGACCACACCTCAGTATGACCACCACCTCATATGGACCACACCTACTATGACCACACCTCACTATGACCACACTCAATAACGAACACACCTCAGTATGACCACACCTCAGTATGGCCAATCACTCAGTATGACCCACACCTCAATATGACAACACCTCAGTTTGACCACACCTCAGTATGACCCACATCAGTATGGCCACACCTCAGTTTGACAACCTCAGTATGACCAACCTCAGTATGACCACACCTCAGTAGACAACACCTCAGTATGACCACACCTCAATATGACCACACCTCACTATGACAACACCTCACTATGACCACCACTCACTATGAACCACTCCTCAATTATGACCACACCTCAATATGACCCACTCAGTTATGACCACAACATCACTATGACCACACCTCAATATGGACACACTCAGTATGGACCACACATCAGTATGACCCACCTCAGTATAACCACACTCAGTATGACCACAAGTCAATACTCTGTCTCCACACCTCAATGTGACCACACCTCAATTTGACCACCCTCAAGTATGACAAACCTCAGTATGTCCGCCACCTCAGTTGACCACACCCTCTGTATGACACACCTCAATATGCCACACCTCAGTATGACAACATCAATATGACCACACCTCATATGACCACACTCAGTATGACCGCACATCAGTATGACCACGCCTCAGTATGAACCACCCTCGTATGACCACACCTCAGTATGACCACAACCTCAGTATGACCAACATCAATATGGACCACACCTCACTATGACCACACCTACTATGACCACACACCTCACTATTTTGGGGGGGGGGGGGATAAACCCCCCTCACTTGACCCACCTCAGTATGACACACCTCTCTCTCTTTTGCTCTCTTCTCTTGCTCTCTCTCTCTCTGCTCTCTCTCTCTCTTGCTGCTTTCTCTCTCTCTTGCTCTCTCTCCTTCGCTCTCTCTCTTGCTCTCTTCCCTCTCTTGCTCTCCCTCTCTCTTGCTCTCTCTCTCTCTTGCTCGCTCTCGTCCCCATTTTCCCTTCTTAACTCTCCCTCTCCTACACTTAAAAAAAAAAAAAAAAAAAAAAAAAAAAAAAATGGTGGGGACTCGCAGGAACCAAGGATCAGATGAGAATGGTTCGGGTAGGTAGGGAGGAGGTTGGAAGGAAGGAGCAGTGGAAGGAAAAAGGATGGAACAAGAGGTGGGAGAGAATATTAGGAGAGTTTCGAAATAATGGAAGAAAAGAAAGAAAGAGCTCTCTGTGAATTGGAAGAGGTTGGAGCAGGAAACAAAGAATTGGGAAGGCACAAGTCGAAACTGCCGTAGGCCAAGATACGGGTCCTAGTAGTTGAGATAAATAGGCTGGAGCGAGTTACAGGGGCAGTGACCAGGAGAAGGACACAGCATATGAAGCTGCTGAGGCTGAACTGGAAGGAAAAGGAAATATGAATTATGCTAGGTCACATCAATCTGCCAGGAGGACCAAGGAGTGAAAGGGAAAGATCAGCTGGATGCAAGATGGAGAGGGTGATAGGTCGAATGCTGAGGCACAACGTAAGGATATCAAGAGCCACTGGAAAATCAGGAGAAACTGACCACATACAGGCAGTGGGAGATCCAGAGTCACAGTGGGTGAGCAAGGGTAGGAAGAAATGGGACAAATTCAGTGTTTTATCCCA
>NC_069498.1:14722935-14781360 GCF_026875155.1 Cherax quadricarinatus
ATCTTGTAAAAAGTACAGCATAGGGCCGTAACGGGCTTAATACTGTAGAGATTGAGGTGAAGGGGGGGCGGAGGGGGGGGGCATAGTGGTCCCATCCACTAGTCAAGTGGGTTTCTTCTTTCCAAAAGGGTTTGGGAAAAGGGAAGAATTCTTTGTAACAAGATCCCATAAACCCGGGCAGTGTCTGACAGTTGTGATGAAGGGTTTTTAAAAAACCGACAATTTGGAAGATTGAGACACTTATGCAGCATATGGGAATCTTTATTCGGGGAAACGTTTCGCCCCCAAAAAGGGCTTTTCCCGGTCCAATACAAAGGGGAAGGCAAAAGGAGAGGAGGAAAAGGAGGTTTAATCATTCCCTAAAACCTGGAGTCAATGTGTTTGGGGTCCATCAATTTTTAAAGTACACATTGGCCCGTAGACGTGGCTTAAAATACGTAGAATGTGAGGTAAAGCAGGCGGGGGCCCGGGGTCATGGGGTGGAAAACCATCCACAAATCGAAGTAGGTCTTGGGCCCAAAGGTTTGAACAAGTGTTGAAGAATTCTTTGTAAAAAGACCCCCTTTGATCTGCAGGGGTCTGACAGTTTTGATAAAAGGTTTAAAACCCGGGACAAGTTGAAGATTGAGACACTTAGGGCAGCAAAGGGGAAAATTTTTAAATCGGGGAAAACTTTTTGGGCCCAAAAATTTGGTTCTTCGCCCCAATACAAAGAGGAAGGCAAAAGGAGAGGAGGGGGAGGAGGTAAAAAATCCCCCCCAACCCGGGAAAGTCGATGTTTTTCGCCCCAACCCAACTTGTAAAAATGAAAAAGCATAGGGCCGTAACGTGGCTTATATACTGTAGAAAATGTGAGGTGAAGGAGGCGGAGGCGGGGTCAAAAGTGGTAACCCCCACTAAAGGTTTTTTCCTTTTAAAAATTTTAAAAATTCTTTTAAAAAAAGCTTGTTCAAGGCAAAATTTGAGAAATTTTGAAAAAAGGACCCTTAGTGAGCCTTTGCCCCTTATAATCTTTATTCAGTAATGCCACCAAGGGCCCCCTTTTTGGGCCCCTTTTCAAAGGGAAAGGGGGGAAAGGGGAAAGGGTTTAGGGGTGGGTTTTTCATCCCTCCCCCGGGGCCTTTTCTTCCTCTTTTTGTAAATGGACGAAGGGCCCGTGGGCGAAAATTTAAAAAATTTACCCGAAAGGTTATTTTAACGGCGGAAACTTTATAAAAGGGAACCCCTCCCTATGGGAAATTTTTAAAAAAAATTCTTCAACACTTGTTCAACCTTTGGGCGAAGAAACCCACTTCGACTAAAATGGGTGGTACCACTAGCCCCGCCCCCGCCTTTCTTTTACCCCACATCTCTACAGGATAAAAAGCCCCGTCAAAGGGCCCTTTTCTTCATTCTACAAGAAGATGGACGAACACATCGACTCCAGGATGAGGGACCTGATTACCATCACTCTCCTCCTCTCCTTATTCCTTCCTCTTTGTAGTGGACTGAAGAAGGCCACTGTGTGGCGAAACGTTCTGAATAAAGATTCCGCATATGCGCATAAGTGCCCATTCTCCACTGTCGTTTTTCAAACCCATGTCACACAACTTCAGACACTGCAGCATCATGGGCTCTTGTACAAAGGAATTCTTCCAACACTTGTTTCAAACAGCTTAGGACGAAGACCTACTTCGACTAGTGGATGGTACCACTATGACCCCGCCTCCGCCTTGCTTCACCTCACATCTCTACAGTTATATAACCACTCCTTACGGCCCTATGCTGTTGCATTCTACAAGATTGATGGACAGAACACATCGACTCCAGGTTGAGGGACTGATTACCTCACTCCCTTCCCCCCCTCCTCTCCTTATGCCTTCCTCTTGTATTGACTGAAGAAGCCACTGGTGGCGAAACGTTTCCTGAATAAAGATTCCCCATATGCTGCATAATGTCTCAATCTTCAACTTGTCGGTTTTTTCAAACCATTCATCACAACTGTCAGACACTGCAGCATCATGGGGATCTTGTTACAAAGAATTCATCAAACACTTGTTAACCTTTGGACAAGACCTACTTCGACTGTGATGTACCACTCTGACCCCCGCCTCCGCCTGCTTTCACCTCACATCTCTACAGTATATAAGCCACGTCCTACGGCCCTATGCTGTACATTCTACAAGATTGATGGACTGAACACATCGACTCCAGTTAGGGACCTGATTACCTCACTCTCCTCCTCTCCTATGCCATTCCTCTTTGTATTGGACCTGAAAAGCCACTGTGTGGCGAAACGTTCCTGAATAAGATTCCCATATGCGCTATAAGTTCCTCAATCTTCAACTGGCGGTTTCTTCAAACCATTCATCACAACTGTCAGACACTGCAGAACATGGGATCTTGTTACAAAGAATTCTTCAACAACATGTTCAAAAACCTTTGAGGACGAAACCTACTTCGACTAGTGGATGTACACTATGACCCCGCCTCCGCCTACTTCACCTCAACATCCTAAGTAATATAAGCCCACGTCTACGGCCCTATGCTGTACATTCTACAAGATTGATGGATCTGAACACATCTACTCCAGTATGAGGGACTGTTACCTCACTCTCCTCCTCTCCTTATGCCATCCTCTTTGTATTGGACTGAAGAAGCCACTGGTGGCGAAACGTTTCCTGAATAAAGATTCCCATATCAGCATAATGTCCTCAATCATCAACTTCGGTTTTCCAAACCATTCACACAACTGTCAGACACTGCAGCATCAAAAAAATGGATCTGGTTACAAAGGAATTCTTCAACACATGTTTCAACCTTTGGACGAAGACCTACTTCGACTAGGTGGATGGTAACCACTATACCCCGCCTCCGCCAACTTCACCTCACTCTCTACAGTATATAAACCTACGTCTACGGCCCTAAGCTGTACATTCTACAAATTGTATGGACTGAACACATCGACTCCATGTTGGAGGACTGATTACCTCACTCTCCTCCTGCCTTATGATGCCTTCCTCTTTTTGTATTGGGACTGAAGAAGCCACTGTGTGGCGAACGTTCCTGAATAAAGATTCCCCATATGCCTGCATAATGTCACAATCTTCAACTTGTCGGTTTTTTCAAACCATTCATCACAACTGGCAGAACACTGCAGCACATGGTTCTTGTTACAAAAGAATTCTCAACACTTGTTCAACCTTTGAGACGAAGACCTACTCGACATTGATGGACCACTATGACCCCGCCTCCGCCTGCTTCACCTCACATCTCTACATTAAAAAGCCACTCTACGGCCCTATTCTGTACAATTCTACAAGATTGATGGACTGAACACATCGCCTCCTGGTTGAGGGCACGATTACCTTCACTCTCCTCCTCTCCTTAGCCTTCCTCTTTGTATTGGACTGAAGAAGCCACTGTGTGGCGAAACGTCTCCTGAATAAAGATTCCCATATGCTGCATAAGTGTCTCGATCTTCAGACCTAGAGACTGTTGACTGGCCTACAGAATTCTCCAATACCAATGGTACTGACGATTGGACAGCGAACATTTCTCTAACAAAATACTTAGACTATACAACAAACATTGTCCTTATAAAAGCGAAATAGATCACGAATAAACGGTTTGGTTGCCCATGGCTAACCAGCAGCATTCTGAAATCCATTGATAAGAAACACCAATATGAAAAACAATATAGACATGGCTTATTACACGAAGACATCCTTAAACAATATTTCAACAGTTTCTCACCAAAACTAATATAGAAAGCCAAACAACTGTACTAACTCCAGCAGATTCCACTGACACAAGGAGAAATAAAAAAGACCTGGAAAACACTTCCCCCAATTCTGGGACCCACAAACTAAAAAAAAAAACAAGATATTGTTTTCTACAAAACCTCATGACACACCACTGCATCCCACGATAGAGCTAACAAGATAAATCGACTTCTCAAACATAGGATCAATCTCGCCATAAAATCCCACGTGCCAATGCCCGCCAGGGACACCTACATGGGAATTTCCTCCAATTACCTTCTATCATTGTAACCAAACTGAGCCCACGGAAGTCGCCGCGATCATAAAGTCACTTAAAAATAACTCGGGGAATCGGTCTCACGTCCCACCATTATTGTACAAGCGAAGCGCCCATGTCCTTTTCGCATGTTATTACAATTACTTTCTTACAGTCACATAGAAATCAGCACTTTCCCGACACTACTCAAGACAGCAGCAAGGGTTACACCAATACATAAAGGTGGTGACCCTACAGACGTAAAACAACTATAGGCCAATAATCAACTTATTACCAATTTTTGCTATCCAAAATCTCGAGAAACTCGTGCACAAGGAACTATTCATTAATAAACGTCACAAACATACTCAACCCCCTGCCAATTTGGATTCAGGAAAAATAAAAGCACTATGATGCAATTATAAAATGCTCGCCTGCTTTACACAGCATGGAAATAAGGAACATCGGCTAGAATTTTTATTGACCTAAGAAAAGCGTTTGACACAGTAGAACATGGCATCCTACTCACACAAACTTGACCACTATGGTATAAGAGGCCATGCGCATGCATAGTACTTTAAAAAATCCTACCTTCTAATAGTAATCAGTATGTTACATTAGAAAGAAACAGCCTCATCAATACGTGCCACTTGATACTGGAGTTCCGCAGGGCAGTGTCCTTGACCCCTGCTCTTCCTCATTTGTCATCAATTATCTTCCAAACATATCCCGAACACCTGAAACCCATTCTCTTTGCTGAAGGACAAACGACTTATGTCATCTCCCACCCCAATCTTGCCACCCTCAACACCATTGTTTTTAATGGCTGCTGCTCAAAATAATCGACTTGGATGACAGCCAATAACTTACACTTAACACGGCAAACCTACTATAATTATGTTTTGGTAGCAGAGCAGGTTTGCGCAACTTAACATTAAGATTCGACAACACTAATTGCCAGACATAATGAGGGCAAATCCTTTGCCTATAACCTCCACAACCACCTAAATTCAGCACCCATTTCCAACACACAAGACAAAAAAACATCCAAAACGGTGGGGATCCTCTCCAAGATACGAAACTACGTGCCGCAAACTGCCCTTCTCACACTATAACCATCACTATATATCCATACCTCACCTATGCGAATCTGTGCTTGGGGTTTTCAACTGCAGCAACACCCCTAAACCCAATAAAACAACCCAACAAAAAGCCGGCAGTCAGAATAATCCACTATAATTCCATCCCTGGCCACCACCTCCCCCCCCCCACACTTCTAGACTCTAAACTTACTCCCTGGTTCAGAACATCACACTTACTACCTGTGCAATCTATATCTACAAGACCTTAAATTCCAATATTAACCTTGACTATAAATGCTTTCTGATAGTTTGTGACAGGATCCACCCACCGGCATAACACCAGACAACAAACATCTCTATATGACCATTCCCCAGTGATCGACTAAACCTTTACAAAAATTCAATGTATTTCAAAGGACCTACTAATCTGGGACTAGCCCTACCTGAAAACTCTAGAACTGCAGACGACATCATCACTTTCAAAACTACAGTATAAGAAAACATCTTTTTCTCCCTGATCCACCCCGACAAACTAACTACATAAAAACCAACCTTCTGTTCACAATTAAACACTCACTCCACCCACTGAACTATAAACCCAGAATACAATCTTAATTTTAAAATAATAAATCGTAAATAGTCATAAGTTTTGCCCTATGATACTCCAATATAGACACTGTATTTGCTAAAACAAAAGCATTCACATGCTAAAACTCACAAATTAATGATGTAGTCAATAGCCCTTAATACCATAATCTGTAAGATTTAATGTTAAGAAGTAATCCAAGTCCTGCTCGAAATGCCTAACCATACTAAGGTGTCCGAGTGGCCCCCTCTGTAATTAGTATTTTATAACATGTAAACCGCACAATGCCCAAAACCTTAAAACCCCCACATTGTAAAACCCTTATTGAATTGAATTGAATTGATTTGACAATGTTAATGAGAAAGAAAGTAATTTAAGAGACAGGACTAGACTAAGGATTCCGATATTTGGAATGATATGTGATGCTTCAAACAGAAGGCGTTCTGTGGAAGGTTGAAAGTAGACAATTTTGGCCAGAGGACCAGTTAATAGAATGCAATAATGTCTAACATAACAGAGAGAGCTATGAAGATACCGACCAACGTGATGTGGAAAATAATAACTTACGTATAAGTCCATGGCATTTTTTAAAGGAAACGTGTTCGCCACTCATGGTAATTTATGTTACACCATGATGACTTTCTAACTCACCTCTTGTTGAAAGCAACCCTTATACATAGTCCAGGCTTTTCACTCTACAGATGCTTTCCTTTCTCATTACATTGTCAAGTGCTCTAAACTCAAAACACTCTTCTTTTGACCTGACCTTCATCACCTCGTTACATTACCTCTTCACCATTCCCATATTTTTCGTAGTCTTTCTTATCTTCTTGCTTAGATGGGTTCCGTCCTTTGTTTACTGTTTGTCCCCAACAGGGATTTTTCCTACTTGTGGGTCAGCAGCCTCCTGTAGTACTCCTGTGTTTTTAATTCACATTGACTATCTCCATTACTAATGCTACCAGTTTCCTCTCGCTAAATACACCACACTGCACACCTCTAGTTCCTCCTTTTCTGCGCTCAATTCCCACCCGTATCCTCATACATAATATTCTGCCCCGCCCTCCTTATCATTTCGCCACAGGCATCAACATCCTATGAGCCCTCCTTTGTCCACTTGGGCTGCTGCCCTTTGTGCCAGGAATCTCTCCCAAATGAAATAGAGCTTTGGGAAGTTGAGCGCTTCATGCCAGGGAGAACACTGGCCCATATAAATACCAGAGATTAACCCTGATTCCTGCTCCAGCACCTCTGGCTATCCTACGAGCTGTGGTGAGTGGCACTTACTTGTAACTAAGACGATCTGTGCTATCACACCAGCTACAGAGCATCGCTGCAATAATTGTAGCTATAGTAAAGGATACAAGTGCACTTTTACATTACATATTATCCGGTCAATTCTAAACCAAAATATATACAATTGTAGCTGAAGAACTCTCACTGCGCCTTTCAAAGGGCTGCCCCCTTAATAGAGCGGCAAATTTACCCATGTGACAAACTCCTGCATTTCTTGGGGAACCAGTGAGAGGTCACCATCTGCCAAGATCGGCATCTGAACATCGTTCCTGGCGAATGTAATTACTCCGGCTGCGGCCCCCCGACGCCGTGGTGGCTGCAGAGAGTCGACTTTTTAAGAGAATAGAGCCTAATACGAGCGAGAAACACGCGGACCTTCGATAAACAAATTCTTATTCTGCGGCACCAATCATCTCTGCTTCTTTCATAGGACTGAACAAGTATCACCTAGACAGAAAGACTCACCTCGCCTTTGTGACCAGGACGCCACTGCCATAGTGCTGTAAACCAGTACTCCCTTGAGAAATTAGACACAAGTGCAACACCTGGGTATCTTTATGTCAAACGTTTGGCCACTCACAGGCTGTTCATCAGTCCTCAGATTCCTATTGAAGAACAACAGGAGTTTTGAGTTATCAGTTTTTATCCTCCGCCTGAAGTGGATGTAATTATTCCAATAATTATATAAGAATCAGTACATGAGCGATAAAGGGGCCCAATATACTGATACATCGACTTCATCAACAACATACTCCTTCTCTAACGGAACTTATTACATGGTTCATATGTCGGACCGAAACGATCGTCCTAAGTTGTGAACTCCTAAGTGCGGTATGTTTACACATATTATCATGAAACTAATAAGCGGATGTAGTTTGTCGTGTAGTGATCCGAGAAATTTTTTTTCCTCCAATTGCAAAAGTCCAGTCTGGTGCATCATTGCAAACAATTAGAATGTTGCGGAGTGTTGGCACAGGTCTGTAACGCAGTTAAATAATTAACGTTACGATTTGAAGCGACTCAGAATTAAAATTTTCAAGTATCAGATTCGAATATCAGAAAGTCTTCAATAAATGGTAATTTTGGAAATAGACAAACAAATCTAATTCAAACCTTTTCCCCAGAAAACCCAAATATCTAAAATACGTATACAAAAAGCTGATAATTTATCATGCTACAATTGTCAATTATCAACATAAAAGAAGTTGAGAAATAGCAGCGACACTCAAGGTTTAACAGGGCCTGTATAGCCCGATGGGGTTAGCGCTTCTTCTTTATTATAAATAATAAAAAGGTTATCACAAAAGCAGCGTCGTTACATTTTCCAAATTCCCTGAAAAAAGCAAACAGACCTAAGAATTCTGAAAAAAATTTAATTTTACTTAACCTTAAGGGTAGCATAAATTATCTTCGCAATGTGTCTGGGCAGATAAATTCACCAGGCACATTGAAGTACATTACTATTAAACAGTTAAATAACAGAATAAATCCCAACACTGAGTTTATGAACAGAAAAGAGCATACAAATAAACCAACTTTATTAATAAAACTGGCACTTAAAACCTTATACAACCTACCATCTTGGTGACGTTTTCTTCGAGGTCAATACATCAGCACTAAGTTTATAAGGCTGACATCTAAATACAATATTCAATTACACAGAAAACACCACCACTTGCACCTACACAACCTGAAGATGAGTTGTGTTTCATCTAGGAGTCAGCCAATAAGCGCTAAACTAATTGAGATTATATAGCAACCCTGATATGAGAGACATTCAGAGTCGATTCACTTGAGAAGAATTGTCCCTTCAAGATCAAGAGCCACTCACCAGCATCAAGGGCAAGCAATACAATAGAAAAAGTAACCATTTCGAGATAATAAGTAGTGAAATGTCACCAACACAATCTGTTAATAATAACAACCTTCTGGGAAGTAGTATATACGAGGCTTGAAATCTTGATGAAAACTCAGATGGCAGATTTCTCCAGTTATCATTATCTGTAAATGTTCTATGTATTATTGTTAACAGGTCACCAACACCAGCAAATATTTCAACACATCTGCCTCTACATACATTACATCAGTAATGAAAGTTTTATGTTCACCCAATAAGTTATCGAGAGAAAAAAAAATGCTTCAGACAGAAAAAAGTTTTGTCGATTATGTTCTGAACAACCACACAAGTCTATCCTTGATCCACACAAAGAAACTAAAAAAAAAAAAACTTCGTCGCGGTTTTCTTTACATTATAATTACTAAAAATTCTCTCTCTACACTCATTAAAAAAACTGTACATTCATAATCAAGATTTTTTTCATAAACTGCTTTAAAAAAATTCCAGTTGTAGTTATACAGTGCCAAACAATAATACAAAAAAATACTTCCCGTCAGAAACATTATTCGACTGGAATTGGAATTAATAAAACTGGTAAATTTGAAATACACAACTCAAAGTCAGCCATCAAACATTCGTAATAAAATCCATCAAGGAGAAAGACTGAAGACGAACAGGAAATGGCAGTTTTCCAGAATATTCAAATTGAACACTTACTAATAACAAAGTTAAGGAGTGACATCATTATATATAAATTGATTCATATAATTTTTTTGCTGATAAGAATCATTTTAGTTATTAAATTATAAATAATCATCACTTTATATACCCTAAAATTAGGAAATCGGAACGTTTGCTAAGCAATAAGAGGGCGAATATGTGTTCAGTGAACCAACACGAAGTGGTTGACAGTTTGAAGCCGATCACAGAGGTAATTCTCCCGTTTGACAGTTAACAATGATTCAGTTTCCTTAACATTAATTTAATATTGACAAATTTCCCCACCCCCCCCTTCCACTCACACACACAACGTTTAAAACGTGAACTTTTCAAGGTTTAATTTTCATCAGGCATTAAGCACTGAAGACGTTCCCACCAGGAAACTGTGAATGATTTTTTCTTACATTACATTGAAAGCAGTGCAACCGTAAACGCTAATCTTAATGAAGAACAATAAGCCACTTGGGTATCATAATCTTTGGATCCTAGATCTTTCGCACCCTTGGGCGCGTCAGGAGCTATGCTAATGTTGTCAAGCAGCAAAATATAAGAGGGAAAATCTCTGTAAGGCAAGACCAGAAGGTTCAAGATAGCTTCTTCCTAGGCCCTCAGAGAATTTCTGTACTATTATTATAACTAAGAAGCGATAAAACCAATAAAGGGTCATACAGCTTCTGCCCTCTTATTTCAGTTGATGCTTTGCTACAATGCAGATATGGTGAGGACGCGACGAGAGTGAAAAAAATCTAGAGCTCAAGACTTCCAATCCAAGTGGCTGAATCTGCATTATATTACATATAAAAAGAATCACTCTACCCCACGGTACCTGAATTTCACTCTCTGCTGGCGTGACTGGAGAGGCAGCTTTTAGATTGTTTGAAGCTATATACCTGGAGTGTGTTTTGAACGGAAAGCCCCGCGACCCAGTCCTCTGACGCAGGCCCTCACCCGGCCTGTGACCAGGCTCGCCCGGCCTGTGACCAGGCCACGCCCGGCCTGTGACCAGGCCCTCGCCCGGCCTGTGGACCAGGCCTCGCCCGGCCTGTGACCAGGCCTCGCCCCGCCTGTGACCAGGCCTCGCCCGCCTGTGACCAGGCCCTCGCCCGGCCTGTGACCAGGCCTCGCCCGGCCTGTGACTAGGCCTCGCCCATGCCTGTGCCCAATATCGACTGACACTGTGACCAGCTGCACTAACCATGAGCAATTCCAAACCTTGAAATTAGAAGCATATCGATGAGGGCTTCTCGCGTTATGAGCGAGAAAATGAAAAAGTTTGAAATTAAAAAAAAAAAAACTGAAACTCACTTTAAAATCCCTTCTGAGGATAGCAAATGATAAAAACTGTAAGTTTTCTTACGACTTTCTACACACTGCAACATACAATATCTACCGTTTGATTTATTCCACATATCAGTAGCATTACATTTCACACTATATCACTCACACTTAACACGTAATGTTACGCACTGTAACACACACATGCGATCACTACCTCACCCAACAATAAACTGTCACAGTCCGCTGACATGTTAGTTGAGGCAAGCGGACTGACCAGCTCTCTCAGAACAACTGGTTCCCAGTCAATGTTTTGTTAATTTCTGTAACGAGGTTGTTAGTGCTCAAGAGATAAATCGGAACTTATCTAAGATAGTTTTATTTATTAACAGTTATTTTTTTTATTTATATTACGAATTTTAATCTAAATAATAAAGCTAGATATCAGAATGTTTTCACAGACCACAGAACTCGCTACATTTTCACGTCCTGACGTCCCCCCGTGACGTCACTACTCACCCTGACGGTCCACTCCATTTAGCCGTGACGTCACTCACCCGAGAACGGTTCCACTCACCCGTGACGTCACTCATCCGTGACGTTCACTCACTCGCCGTGACGTCACTCATCCGTGACGCACTCCACCACACCGTGACGTCACTCAACCCAAGACGTCACTCATACCGTGACGTCACTCATCCTGACGTCAACTCCAAGTGTTGTACCTAACTTCTGATCCAGTGTTTAAGCTCTGGTCATATGTCTATGCAACACAGAGTATATACTTAGAGGGTTGTATTTCTCCCAGTGTAGATACATGTTGAGATATTACTTTAATCCCTATTATAGTGACTGAATTATTTATGACTGTTAGTGGAGAGCTTACCAAGCAGCCTTTATGTCCATATTGTTTCATACTATGGAACAATGCTCTTCTCCAGACTGAGGGACTGACCACCTCAAAACTTTAAGGGTGATGGACTGATTACATCGTCTTCAAGTATCTTCTGCTTCTTAGCAACTTTTTCTTACACAAGCAGTACTGAAAAGCCTACTGTGTAGGCGAAACGTTTCGAAATAAAAGTTACCTAACTGTTTGCATATGTGTCTTACCTAACAACGTCCCAAGTAATAGTTGAAATCTTTTAAACTGCCAAAAACCAACCCAACTCCAGGGCAATATGCTACAAGGGAATATATTTACGAACCAGTGCAGTTTTCTCAGTTTATATATACTAAGAGCAAATTTCAAATACAAACTTTAGATTTTATTTATAATTTTATTATACAGTGTCAACAAATATACATAGAATTAGTCCGTATATAAAAATGATAAATATAAAAAAATAGGCATTATTAGTGACTGTTCCAGTGCACAAAGTAACACTATTTATAATGGTGCTGGTATACACCTGACCACATAACTAACACACTACTGCAAAAAACACAGTGCTTCCATCACTTTTTTTTATAATGTAGAATGAGACAATGCAGCTTACGATGCAGGTGACTCACCTCCCCCCCCCCAACATTTACTTTATTGTTATTAATATACTCAAAAAGTTGCGCTAAACCACAAGGACGAACATTTACTTTAACAGTTTCATGTACTCCATACTTTATTATTTTATTTTAAAACATTGCAATACTTTAATAAATATAAGAAGCCTCATCAAGTTCTCCATATTCCTCCCATCATCGTAGTATATCACCTCCTTTTCTCACCTCGGTCCACTCATTTGTCCACCACTCAACAAAACTATCACCGTCCTCCAGCTCATCTAACAATCTATCATTAAGTTTCCAATAACTCATGTAACGCTTTGGTAAACCTCCCCATCCCACATCCACGACCACTCCTCTATGATCTGAAAACACAACGTTTATAGTTTCTGTATTAGCAACCTGTAACCCGGGAGAAGCATAAATACGATCTAGTCGTGCCGCATATCCTCTCCTCACATAAGTATGCTCCACGTTCCACCTCTCCCCCCCTCACTACATCCACAAAAGCCTGCTCCCCAAAAAAACATCCCGAAGGACCCCCAAAACACACCCTGGCACCCCTCGGCTCCACATCTTTTCTACGTATCACACTATTCCAATCCCCTCCAAATAATGAATAAACCGGGTAACCCCCGCATATGATAAATCAGTGTGTCCCGTACAAAATCCCCCTTTAACACGTCTATTACTGTCCGCCGGCATGTATACACTCACAAAACACACACGTACCCCCCCCATGTCCAATCCACCCTCGCCACCTCCCCATCTCCCCTTTCTTCCAATGTTACAATTGAAAGGACTGGTCTCAGCTATTAAAACAGCAGCACCTCCCTTAAGCTTCCCAGTATACCCAGCATAAACTTTATATCCATCTACAAACAAATCCCTTCCATACCGAAAATTATGCTCTTGTAAAAATATTACTTGTATTCCAAGTCTCTTTAAAAAATCACTAAAGATCTTACGCTTTACAACAGCCCTTAGGCCATTAACATTTAATGTTAGACACTTAAAAATGCTATGGGGGGCTTACCAATCGACCGATATCCTTGCGTTTCCGTACGTTTTTGCGCAACATACTTTTCACAATGTCCTTTCTTTGCCTCACCTTTCCTCTGCCCCCCCCCCCCCGTTACTTTTTTTTGGCACATCCACTGAGAGTTTCTTACCAGCTCGTTGCGCTGGTGTGAGGACATCGTCACAGTCAGAAGCACCTGCCTCTCTCTTGCGTGATGCCTCAACTATGTGCATTCCCTCATCTTCACATTCCACATTGTGGACTTCAGCCACAACCTCACTAATCCTCTGTGATTGCATATTCCCATCACCCACATTACCCACCTCTTGAATTCCACCCTCACCTACAGGTTTCCCATCCGACACCACGCTTAGTGTCCCGTCCTCATTCTGATCATCCAAGAATTCTTGTATAACAGTGTCTATTGCAGCCGTAACTTGACTATCCAATTCCACTCGTCTCACCTCATCCTCCATACGCATATTCTCAATAACCTGAGAGACCTCCGGTAATGTTGCACATTCTACCGGATTGTCCTCCACGATTTCACTCCATGTTCTATGATCTTGAAGATGCTCCCCTGTAGACTGGGTCGTCACCACTCTCTCCTTCCCCACTCCTTTCCCCTCTCCATGTTTCTCAGGTGTCGATCGACGAGGACACATTACAGCCATATGATCAAAAGCTCCACACAGTCTACAGGTTCGTCTCTGCCCCGCAGAGTTCTAAAGTCACTCAGTGTCACATATGATATAGATTTGCGCAAAGACATTTTGAGGGTAAAGGAGCCCTCACGCAGTCCAGCATACATGCCCTCAGACCACCATCCAACTGATGCCTGATGTATAACACCATACTCTTCGAATGTTGCTTTTGTATCTTCTTCATCCGCTTCAAATGGGACATTCCGTAACTTCACCCAAGTATAATACTTGGATACGTCCCTCAGTCGTGCTTCTAAACCAGGATTAACCTTCATGCACACGTCTTGGTATTTTTCCACCATCTTGTCATATGTCGCAGCCGTCACGAATTTCACAAAGAACCTTGTAGCTCCGTTTAAGGCAATGCCATACAGATCGTCGTTGTTGATGCAGTAGGTATCTCGTAGTATGGCAGGCAGCATAACAGAAGCATTGGTATGATAAACCGTTCCTTTCAACACCTCAATACACACAGTGTTGATTCTCCGCCTGATAGCCTGCGCCATCTTGTGAAAATCACTCAGTGCTACCAACAGGTGCTAGCTCAACCGCCAATGTCCGTCCTCCACCAAGGTTGAGTGACGAATGCAGGAGCAAGGCGTAGCACAACCTCACGGCCCGAGAGTGATGAGGTCAAACGGTAGATTTTGAGCTCCATTAACCAACCAACTTAACACATGTTTAAGAAAGGAGGGACTGATCACCTCCTACGATATCTGACGGACTCATGACGTCAGAACTCCTTCTTTTACTGTTTTTATTGTTTTTCTGAATTCGACCGTAGAAGACGGTAGCGGCAGCGGTATAGTGAAGCTATGTTTCGAATTCTGTCAGTCACACACGCGCACACACACGTACATAAAGACACACACAGACAAGCATACATGCACACACACACACACACACACACACACAAACACACACACACAACCATACACACACACACACACACACACACACCACACCTACACACAAAGGTTTGTAACAAGGTTAGTCCCTTAGCTAAGGGGCATGTGCCATGGGGAGAGAATAAGGACACTCAACGTGACAACACTGGAAGACAGGGGGACTATAAGGTATATGATAACCAAGTGTAAAATACTGAGGGGAACTGACAAGGTGAACAGGGCAGAATGTTTCAGAGATGGGAAATAGGATAAAAAAGAGCATAACTGGAAGTTGAAAACTTAGATGGGTAGGAGGGATGTTAGGAACCATTTCTTCAGCCGTTGAGTTGTCAAGAAGTGGAACAACCTGGAGATTGATGTAAGGTTATTGTTACCGGGAAAGAGTGGACTTAGAAGAGGCAAGTATGTTTATTCAGGTATACACAAATACAGTTACATAGATTATCATACATAGCAGCATATGTGTAAAGTACCTAGGATAACCCAAACAAGTCAGAGTGACTTATTTCCATTGGGGACCTTTGGGCGGGGCCAGGAACTGTGAATCGACCCTGGAAACCACATATGAGTAAATACACACACACACACACACACACACACAACACACACACACACACCATACATCACACACAACACACACACACACACACACACACACACACACACACACGCACGCCTGACGAACATAATGAAATTAGAGGAAAGGTTAACTAGAGAGTGATATAACGAAACAAATTACCTGATGAATTGATAGGTTGGAGAAGAACAGAATGTTTGAGAGACGAAAACAGGAATGCGAGGACACATCTGGGAGTTAAAAACCACGAGTCACGATATATATTAAGTATTGTTTCATCACTTTAAGACAGTCACAAGGTGACAACCTGGGGAAGGGAATGGAAGAGGCAGATCCTTACTTAGCTTTAAGAAGTCGACTAACGCTCTCGAAGCCTGGAGAGTGAACCTACTAACGATCAGCGATCAGGAGCCAGGAGCTAAGAACTCGACCCTTGCAACAAAATTAACGTGACTACACAAACAGTACCTGACCAGCAGGGCAGTGGTTCGTACGCTGATGCATGCGACCAGCTGTACAGATTGGATTGATCAGGCCCGAGGGCGTTGACCCCCGCAACACTCTAGGCCAGGAGCACACACACACACACACACACACACACACACACACACACACACACACACACGCACACACACACCTCACACTCAAACAGATGCACAGTAACGAAAGTGAGACGTAGCAGCGAACGCCAAATTTTGATCCGAAGCTGTTTTAAACAACCGACCATCAGGAAGGAAACAACAGGTCAAAGACCAGGTAATCAGACTGAGGAAGGAAGGAAGGAAGGAGGGGAGATTACAAGAACGACCGAGAAGTATGTGAAAAGAGTTTCAATATGAGATTCAAAGAAGTGGTTCAAAAGCAGATAGAAGAGACTCTAGAAAGACGGAGAGGATGGGTAACACATTCAAGTTTTGGACACAAATACATCGACCGAGGAAGCGTGAAAGGCTGCTAAGCGAAGGTAGATACCTCAAAAGGCGATGGGGCAGGTAACATCTCTCCATAGGTCCTGAGAGAGGGAGCAAGGCGCTATGTGAGCAACAACAACAATCTTCAACGCATCTATCGAAACAGGGCGACTGCGGCGTTAGGTATGGAAGGACAGCAATGTAGTCCGACAATTTTTAAGCGAAGAGACATGACAACGAAGCATTAAACTACAGACCCAGTGTCACTGACATATATTGTAGGTAAAGTCAATGGAGACGATTAGCAAAGAAGAGTGGTGGAGCACCAATAAGGAATGAGCTTATTAACGACACCCGCATGGTTTCAGGGACGGGAAATCCTGTGTCACTAACGAACTGGAGTTCTAAAGACAGGGTGACAGTAGTAAGACCAGAGAGAGTGAGAAAGTGAGAGAGCGAGTTTGGTACACTGCATTTTCTTGGACGTAAGAAGGACCTGATACAGTTCCACACGAGAGATTGGTGCAAAAGCTGGAGAACCAGACAAAAGAAACATGAGGCACGCAATGGATCAGGGAATACTCTGTCAGGAAGACAACAGTGATCACGGTACGTGACTAGGGTCAGAGTGGGCTTTCTGTGACGAGCGGGGTTCAACTGGGGGTCAATCCTAGGACTAGTGCTGGTTCTGGTATATGAGAAAGCATGACCTGAAAGAACAGACTCAGAAGGTCCCTGTTCAGATGATGTGAAGTTCATGAGCATTCATCAACGAGGGCCACGGCAAGTACCTAACAAAGGGATCTGACAGGCTGCAGGCCTGGTCCAGAAACTTTTCATGGAGGTTTCAGCCCCACCAAGTGCAAAGTCATGAAGATTGGGGAAGGGCTAAAGAAAGACCGCAGACGGAGAACAGTCTAAGGGTCAGACACTACAAACACTCACTCGAAGAAATGGATCTTGGGGTGAAGGTATAACCACCGGGCACATTCTGCTGAGGTGACATCAACCACATAACTGCTGCAGCAATAGACGGCGCCTAGCAAAACCTAAGACAGCATTAAGACATCTCAATAAGGAAACGTTCAGGACCCTGTACACCGCATGCTGCATCTGCAGCACCAGTTTTGGAACCCACACAAGTCAAGCACGTATAGAAAGAAGAAAATGCAAAGGTTTGCAACAACAAGACTAGTCCCAGAGCTAAGGGTCGTGTCCTACGGGAGAGAGGTAAAGGAAAATCGACCTGATGATAACCGGAGGACAGGAGAGAATAAGGGGGATGTGACAACGACATAAAAAATACTGAGAGGACGGACAAGGTGGACAGAGACAGGATGTTCCAGAGATGGGACACAGCAACAAGGGGTCAGAATTGGAAGGGATGTTAGGAAGTATTTCGTAAGTCACAGAGTTGTCAAGAAGTGATATAGTTTGGAATGTGATTTATGGGGGCAGATCAATACATAGCTTTAAAAAAGAGGTAGATAAAGCTATGAGCAGGAAGAGTGACCCTACTAGCAACCAGTGAAGATGCGGGGCCAGGAGCTGTGACTCTACCCTTGCAACCACAACTAGGTGAATACAACTAGGTGAATACAACTAGGTGAGTACAACTAGTTGAGTACATACACTCACTCACAGAGGCAGAATGGTTCAAAACTCGGTAATAAGAGCAAGAAAGCACAACTGGAAGTTAAAACTCAGTTGAATCAAAGAGGATGTTATGAAGTATTTCTTTAGCTTAGAGTTTGTCAGGAAGTGGAACAATCTACAGAGTGAAGTGGTAGCCACACACGGTCTTTTAAGAGGATACGACAAGGCGCTTGTAATCAGGAAAAGTGAACCTGTAGTTGATCAGGCAAGTGGTTTGCCAGGAGCTGTGACTTCGACCCCGTAACGCATATATAGGTAAGTTAATACATACACTCAGGACACACATCTAGCGGGCAAGGCGGAAGAGAGAAAGACCATTGAAACTGGAAGAGAAACAAAGACATCAGAATACATAAAACTGTGAACAAGAATGGAAGTAGGTGTGAGGAAGGGAAGGTACCTATACAAACAACTCATCAGGTGGGTGAGACAGAAGGACGGGGATGGTACAGATACAACCACAACATGGTGGAGAGTCCAGAAGGAAGGATGGTACCAGATTCAACAGGGAACAGTGGAAGTCAGAAGGAAGGGAAATACCAGATACAACACAACCAGGTGGAGAGTTAAGGAAGAGATGGTACAGATACAACACAACATGGAGAGTCAGAAGGAAGAGATGGTACCATAAGATACAAACACAACAGGTGGAGAGTCAGAAGGAAGAGATGTACCGATACAACACAACAGTGAGAGTCCAGAAGGAAGAGATGTACCAGATACAACACAACAAGTGGGAGTCAGGAAGGAAGAGATGGTACCAGATAGGCAACACAACAAGTGGAGAGACAAAGGAAGAGATGGAACCAGATACAACACAACAGGTGGAGGAGTCAGAAGGAAGAGATTGTTAACCAGATACAACACAACAAGTGGAGAGTCAGAAGGAAAGTGGTACCAGATACAACACAAACAAGTGGAGAGCCAGAAGAAAGATGGTACCAATACAACACACAAGTGAGAGTCAAAGGAAGAGATGGAACCAGATACAACACAACAGGTTGGAAGTCAGAAGGGAGGGAAGATACCAGATAACAACACAACAGGTGGAGAGTCCAGAAGAAGAGATGGAACATATACAACACAACAGGGGAAGTCAGAAGGAAGAGATGGTACCAGATACAACACAACAGGTAGAAGTCAGAAGGAAGAGATGGTACCAGATACAACACAACCGTGAAGTCAGAAGGAAGAGATGGTACCAGCTACAACACAACAGGTTGGAGAGTCAGAAGGAAGAGATGGTACCAGATACAACACAACAGTGTGGAGAATCAGAGATGGGATGGGTACCAGATAAAACAGAACAGGTGGACAAGCCAGAAGAAAGGGAATGGTACCAGATACAGTGAGGGAAAACATTAAGTCAGGGCCGGACGAATAAGCCAAAACTGCAAGAAAGAGGACTACGCAGGCGCGAATAACTTCCCGAATGGGGGTTTCATATGGGACAGAGAACTGGCAGGGGAGTCAGTAAACGAGATGACAGAATATGTGACAAAATATGGCAGGAAGCTGAGGAGGAGGTTTGTACCCAAGGGTAACAGAAATAATGAAAAGGCCTGATGAGCCATGGTTCACCCAAAGGTTGCAGGAGGCAGATACCAGTGAGCTATGGAATCAAAGAAGTATGAAGGCAAAGGACCCAGTAGAATAAGGAGAGTAGCAGTCGTAGACTCAAAATGAATATGCACAGTGAGAAGGGAGGCCCAAAGACAGTAACAGAATGATATAGCAGCGAAAGCCAAATCTGACCATAAGCTGTTGTATATAGCCACATCAGGAAGACACAACAAGCAAGGACCAGTAGTCAGGCTGAGGAAGGAGGATGGGAGATCACAAAAATGACCGGCGAAGTAATGAGGAGCTCATAACATGAAGATCAATTAAGTTGTTCACCAGAGGAGAGAGATGGGCCTCCAAAAGGCAGAGAGGTGTGGTACACCCCACCAGTGTTTGGATACAATACATACAACCGCGGAAAAGAGTGATGAGGTTGCTAAGCGAGCTAGATACCTCAAAGGCGATGGGGCCGGATAACATCTCTCCATGGGTTGTGAGAGAGGGAGCAGAGGCACTTTGTGTACCATTAAAAACTATCATCAACACATCTATCGAAACAGGGCGGCTCCCGGAGGTATGAAAGACAGCATATGTAGTCCCAGTTTTTAAGAAAGGAGACAGACACGAAGCATTAAACTATTGACGCGTATAGTATGCAAGGTCATGAAAAAATTAACAAGAGTGGTGGAGCACCTAGAAAGGAATAGGATTATCAATGACTGCCAGCACGGTTTCAGGGGCGGGAAATCCTGTCACAAACGTTCCTGGAGGTCTATGACAGGTGACAGCAGTAAGACAAGAGAAACAGAGGGGTGGGTAGACTGCATTTTCTTGGACTGTAAGAAAGCGTTTGACACAGTTCCACACAAAAGATTAGTGCAAAAGCTGGAGGACCTGCAGGGATAACAGGGGACTCATTGCAGTGATCAGGGAATAACCTGTCAGGAAACAACCGCGAGTCATGGTACGTGGCGAGGTGCCAGATGGGCGCCTGTACGAGCAAGGGTGCCACAGAGATCAGTTCCTAGACGGTGCTGCCCGGGCATTTGTGAACATGACGTGAAGAATAGACTCAGAGGTGTCCCTGTTTTGCAGGCGATGTGAAGTTGATTGATAAGAGTTTAATCGGAAGAGGATCAGGCAGAAGTACAAAGGAGTCTTGACAGGCTGCGGCCTGGTCCAGCAAACAGGCTCCTGAGTCAACCTCCACTACCAAGTGCAAAGTCATGAGGATTGGGGAAGGGCAAAGAAAACCACAGACCGGAGTACAGGCATAGGGGTCAGAGCCTACAAACCTTACTCAAGGAAAAGGAATTTTTGGGAGTGAGTATAACACCGGTATGTGGAGCATGTTTATCCTGAGGCACCGTCAACCAAATTACTTGATGCAGCATATGGTCGCCTGGCAAACCTGAGAACAGCATTCCGACCATTTAACTAAGGATCATTCAGGAACCCTGTACACTGTGTACTTAGTCCCATAGTGGAGTATCAGCGCGAGTTTGGAACCCCTCACCTAGCCAAACATGTAAGGATACTAGAGAAGTGCTAAGGTTTTACAACATGACTAGTCCCGGAGCAAGGGTTATGTCCCTACCGGGGAGAGGTTAAATGATATGATAACGACCATATTAAAAATACTGAGAGGAATCACAAGGTAGACAGACAGGATTTCACCAGTGATGGGACACAGCAATAAAGCGGTCACCTGTTGGACAGTTGAAGACTCAATGCACCACATGGATGTTAGGAAGTAATTCTTCAGTCAAGATAGTCAAGAAGTGGAAGTCTGGGAAGTGATGTAGTGAGGCAGAATCCAATACATAGCTTTAAGCGGAGGTATGATAAAGCTCAGGAGTGGCAAGAGCGACCCGAATTCGCGCCCCAGTGAAGATGCGGGGCCAGGAGCTATGACTCGACCCTCTGCAACTACAACTAGTGAGTACAAAACACAACACATCACACCACACACACACACACACACACACACACACACACACACCTGACAAATTGTTAACTAAACAACACACCACACATATTTAATGACATACACAATCGTGTTATTATTATTATTATTATTATTATTATTATTATTATTATTCCATAATAAGCATCACGCTCTTTTCTTACTCTAAGATTATTTAAATAACACATTCACCACGCATACCACACATATCTTTAAATCCATTGACATGAACATACATAGATTATTTACTTCATACTAGCTTACTGTACCTACTTCCTTAAAAGCTCGTCAGTTTTAAAGAAAAGTTTGAATTGCTTCTTTCCTGTGTAGGTCGTAGTTTGTTGTGAGAGAGAAATTGGAAAAAAAGTGGAAACAGAAGCAATAACTGCATCATACATGTTATTATTGGAACTAAAGAATTATTCTAACAATCCTAACACTTGTTAAACATTTTATTTGAATCAATCTGGCAATAGTTTGGCGAACTTTTTGACGCTTTCTCTGGAACTTAGTATATGTAAGTCTCCATCCAGGGACACCTACTTCAGATTTATCAACGCTGAAGTACCTACCTCGTTCATGCCGAGGGACTGGTAACTAATACCATTTCTTCACGTCTTCTACCGTGTCCACTATTATTCTTTGTATGGATTAATGAAACCAGTTAGTGATAATGTCCATTATGAAGCAACCGAAATAATTCCCATGTGTCTTAAAATGTAACTATAAATATGGGTATATTAACATAATAAAATCATAAGCAATTTCAACAAAACTCAGATTTCTTCCTCTACGAACTCTGGGTGCAAAATACACAAAGCCTCAAAAACATGACAAAATTTTTAAAAAAAGTTTACCAGTAACATGATGTGAAGATATAATAGTGCACATAACATCAGATATTGTTTGGCGTTCTGTAAATTTATAATTTTAAAATCATGGTTACCCTTAAAAATTAAAACATTTAGAAAAACAATGCATTATTTTGTTTCAAACAAAGTAAATTTATGGAATGAGGCTAGACTACTTAATTTATTAAGGGAATATTTATATCTATATTCTCAGTATTAGACATAAAACACCAACAGATCTGTAACAATTAGCTCTAATGGGAGCATTTTTGTTAAGCAATCTTGTTCAAAATATTCCTGTATAAATTTACTAAGGACAGGTGGGAAGAGGAATTTCCCATTGCCTAAGCCAAGCCGATTTCCAATAATGAATCTTTTCTGTCGGGTAGAAAATCGCAGTCACCCTACTGACTGGTCTTTTCTGCTAAAGTGTTTATTCTACTTTCTAGCCTTCACAACCGTCCCTTGGTTGAGAAGCATCCCTATATACACAGTTTTTCATTTATGAATCTTATGCTGGTTTTGTTCACTGTAGATGTCTTTCCTTTCTCTGAGCTTACATCTGTCAAATGCTGCCAAACTTCAAGAACACTCCGTGACTTGACATTTCCTTTCTCTTCTCCCTGCCTTTTCTCTTTTGTATTTTTTTATATTCCTCTTTTTTAATTTTTCTGCCAGTGTGGCTCTGTTCTCTTTCCAGTTTCCCCCACAATCCAGTCGTTTTTTTGGTCCTACCCTAGTGGGTCCCTAAGGTCTCCTGCAGTGCTCCTAGTGGGTACTAAGCTCTCCTGCAGAGCTCCTTTTTATTGTCCCTTAGACTGAACTCCCTCTACTTGTACTACGACTATCACTTCCTTTACTATTATTTTTGCTTATATTTTCTACTATTACTACTACTATTGTCTCCCTTCACATCCCCTTTCTCTGTGGCACAAATTACTCCCACTGCTACTACTAGACAACCATCTTACACTTCCACTATTTCTCTTCTTCCCTCTCTTTCTCCCGTCGCTGTCCTCCTCACCTATATATTAACTCACTCACTCTCATAAGTTTTTTTCTCTCCTGCTAATGGTGCGTTATCTGTGATGAGTTTGATGTTTTTATGCCCATGTGTCTGCAGTGTCTGCAGTGTCCTACATGTCTACAGTGTCTACAGGTGTCTGCAGTGTATACATGTCGCAGTGTCTACAGTGTCTACAGTGTCTACAGTGTCTGCATGTCTGCCGTGTCCTACATGTCTACAGTGCCTACATCTATAATAAGTGATGAGAATAGTGAAGTTCAGAAAATAAACTTGTTCGATGAAAGAACATTCTTGGTCAAGAAATTCACTTAACTACAGACTAGAAAGGGCACAATCAAGAAGCTTTATGATTACGTAACGTTAGTTTTGGTGTTTAGTGGTGAGAGTACAGAAGTTGAGAAGATCCTGCTGTTTATAGTGCCGGGTTCGGTAGACTTAAAACGAAGCTTTTACGGGATATGGCTATATCTATCTCTTGCCAGGAAATTTCTTCAACGTTGTTCCTAAACATCAGCAAACCTATTGGCCCTATCTGGTAGGGTCTTTCTCAAATCCAACTTTTCAGTAATCAACTCTCTCCACCTGACCCTTCACGTCACTAATGTTCCCTTACATACTCACATAGTCTGCTCAGGTAAAGCTGTTTTGTGACTTGATAAAGTCCACTTGTGTGGGTGTTACACTTAACTTAAAGTCAGTAAATATTTTATTACCTTCATGTGGGATTCAGGCGAACAATTTAGACAGAGTTGGGATGGAAATGAACTTCAACAAACTCAGTTTAATGAAGTAATTTCAATAGATATTATAGGAAATGTCCAGGCATGTAACTTTATACATTTCTGTTATATTGATAAGAATATAACAACATGTAATCTTTTACCGATTTTCCCGTAGAGTCCTTAAAGCTTTATTTCACAAAAAGACTTTATATCAGACTAATTACATCACAATACAATCTTCTTCTCTATAATTAACTAGTTTTATAACTAGAGGAATCAGATAGAGTACAATATTCCCAGAATATACTCTGGTGAGGAAGAGCAATTAACAACTGTCCTAATAGACCAGTGAACGAGTTTGACTATCGCTGGTAAATTCACCATCTGCTCCAAGACGAACACCTAGCTTGGACTTTGGTAGGTCACGTGACACTGACCCAGCAAACACCTAACCATCATAATACAGTGGGGGGGGTGGTAACAACAGCAATAAAACTATGTTTAGCCATACTTTTTGGATGATTGGATTATTTTATATTAATTTACCCTCCTTTACAATATAAACAGACACAGTAATAAAATCTACACAATACAGCCGATATAAATACATATTGGCACATAGATAAAAATTGTACAAACAAGTAAATAATTATATAAGGACGTTTCATTTTCCGATTAGCTAATAAGGAAATAAACGAGGTGAATAGACGGCCGCAACAGTGAGCGAAACGTTGTCAATAAAAATCGCATTATAATTGCATGCGAGTATCTTTCAGTGTGTCAGTAGGTTGTATAGCATTTATCTCCATGTTATGTTAATATCTTAATAACATTATTTATTTATTAATCTGTACACGGATACAGTAGAAGTACAAAGCCCCTTGTATGCAGAGCATTATAGGCAGGCTAAACTTACTTAAGATTAACTAAGCCATGAATATTCTGTGGTAAAAACATTATTGGTAAACAATTACACTTTTAGCACAAATGAGTATACCAAAGACAGGTCATATGTCCATTTACTGCGTTGTGAGCATTCAGTAGAATGGAGTATTTCTGTTAGTAATGTAATTTAAAAAATAAAGTTGACTGGGCACAGTTAGACATTTATGAGATACAATAATGAGAAACATTTTATAGATACAATTTTATGAGATTACAATTATTCAGTATTTATTTAGTTGTATGCTAAGGATTTTTGAGAAGAGACTTGAATTTATAAACAGTGTTTCTTTATATTCACAGATAATGAATTCCAGATTTTAGGCCAAAGTTATGTGCATTGAGTTTTTTGCATAACGCGAAATGGACACGAGGAACATCAAAGAGTGATCTTGCCTTGTGTTATGGTCACTGTTCTGTTGAGAAGTGGTAAGGAGACGGTTGAGGGGGAGGGGTATATATCATAGTTAATTGTTCTATGAATGTATAGATCAGCAATAAGTATGATGTTTTGTAAGGTGAGTAGGTTTAGGAGTTTTGAATATTGGCGGAGTGTGCTACCTGTAGTGGGAAGTTGTTATCATTCTAACAGCAAGCCTTTTGTTGGGTAATTAGTGGTCTGAGATGGTTATTGTTGTGGCAAGACAGGTATACAATACCAACAAGATGAAATTAAGACACTTGTGCAACAACTGGTTAGCTTATTGTAAACGTTTCGCCATCCAGTTGGCCTTTAAATCAATACAAATTCATGGACATAATTAGGAAAACAAAGAACTATATACTGGATGCGAAACGTTTACAATAAAGATAACCAGATGTTGCACAATGTCCTTACTTTCATCCTATCGTATTGTATACCTGACTTGGCACAACTTGTCAGGCACTGCAACATCATGGAAATCTTGATTCAGAGGACGTCTACAGACCTTCTACACGACTTCTACAACAGCTCCATCAATTTGGGAAGGACCTACTTCCACTGGGAATCCGCTACCAGTGACTATGCCCTCGTCTGCTACAACGTCTCTCTTCACTGACTCCTATATAATCGCCAGTCCCTTACCTGTGCTTCAGAATCTCTACAACCACGGTTTGTAAACACCACACCTCCCAAGGCTGAGGGACTGATTACCTCATCTTTTGCATATTAGTTCTTCTGTTTTTCTAATAGTCCTAGAATTTGTATTGATAAAGCAACTGGATGGCGAAACGTTTACAATATAGATAACCAGAGAATGTTGCACAAGTGGTTTATTGTGTTGAGCCCCATGCCACAAATTCCATAGGTGAGATAAAGGTAAAATAATTGAGTGATATAGGTGCCAGGATGGCTGACTGTGAACATAGTACCGTAGCTTCGATATATGCCTACGGTCCTGGAAATTTTTTGGAAATTTGTTGTACATTTGTTTTGAAATTTGAGTCAATATTTATCATGTGGATTTCTATAAATTTTCCCTCTGTGAATTTTGTGATAGGTGATCCTTTTATCCATTATGTTAAGAGGGACGTCTTGTAGCTCTGTTACCAAACTGGAATGAAGTAGGTTTTGGAGATAACAGGGAGGGCACTGCATGGATCAGGAATACCTGTCAGGAAGACAACAGTGAGTCACGGTACGTGACTAGGTGTCAGAGTGGGCTTCTGTGACAGCGGGTTCGAACGGGGGTCATCTAAGAATAGTCTGGTTCTGGTATAAGCGAAAGGCATGACGGAAAGAATAGACTCAGAAGTGTCCCCTGTTTGCAGATGATGTGAAGTTCATGAGAATGCAATCAGACGAGGGCCAGGTAGAACTACAAATGGACTCGGACAGGCTGCAGGCCTGGTCAAAACTGGCTCCGGGAGTTCAGCCCCAACCAAGTGCGAAGTGCATTAAGATTGGGGAAGCAAAAAAGACACGCAGACGGAGAACATTAGGGGCCAAACACTACAAACCTCAATTTGGAAATGGACTTGGGAGAGTATAACCGGCACATCCCTGAGGTGCACATCAATCAAATAACTGCTTAACAAATCGCGGCCCTAGCAAACCTAAGAATAGCATTCTAACGACATATAAAATACTGAGAGGAATCGACAAGGTGGACAGAGACAGGATGTTCCAGAGATGGGACACAGCAACAAGGGGTCAGGATTGGAAGGGATGTTAGGAAGTATTTCTTAAGTCACAGAGTTGTCAAGAAGTGAAATAGTCTGGGATGTGATGTACTGGAGGCAGGATCAATACATAGCTTTAAAAAAAAGAGGTATGATAAAGCTCATGGAGCAGGAAGAGTGACCTACTAGCAACCAGTGAAGATGCGGGGCCAGGAGCTGTGACTACCCTTGCAACGACAACTAGGTGAATACAACTAGGTGATACTACTACTAGTTGAGTACATACACTCACACTCACAGAGGCAGAATGGTTCAGAAATCGGAAATAAGAGTAAGAAAGCACAACTGGAAGTTGAAAACTCAGTTGAATCAAAAAGATGTTATGAAGTATTTTTTTAGCTTTAGAGTTGTCAGGAAGTGGAACAATCTACAGAGTGAAAGTGGTTGAGGCGGACACACATATCATTTAAGAGATACGACAAGGCTCTTGTAATCAGGAGAAAGTGAACCTAGTAGTGACCAGTAAAGTGGCTGGGCCAGGAGCTGTGAATCGACCCTTATAACCATATATAGGTGAATATACATACACTCAGACACACACCTTCGCAGGAAAGGCGGAAGAGAGAAAGACCATTGAAATGAAGGAACAAAAAATTTTCGAAAAATTAAACTGTGATCAAGAAGGGAAAGGGTAGGTGTGAGGAAGGGATGGTACCTGATAAAACGCAACAGGTGGTAAACCAGAAGGAGGGGTTTGGTACCGATAAAACCCACAACGGGTGGAGAGTCAAAAAGGGAAAGGGATGGAACCAGATACAACACAACGGGTGGGAGTCGGGAAGGGAAAGGGGAAAGGGATACCAGATACAACACAAAAAGGTGGAGGGGTCAGAAGGAAGAGATGGTCCCCAGTTTACCCCCAAAACCCAGTGGAGAGTCAAAAAGGAAAAGAGATGGTACCAGATAAAACACAAGGTGGAGAGTCAGAAGGAAGGAGGGTACCAATACAACACAACGGGTTTGGAAAGAGTCAGAAGGAAAAATTGGTACCAAAATACAAAACAAAAAGGGAGGGGGTCAAAAGGGAAAGAGATGGTACCAGATAAAAACCAACAAGTGGAGAGTCAAAAGGGAAGAGATGGTCCAAGATAAAAACAAAAACCAGGTGGAGAGTCAAAAAGGGGAAGAGATGGTACCAGATACAACACCCCCAAGTGGGGGTCAAAAGGGAAAGAGAGGGTCCCAGATAAAAAAACAAAAAATGGAGAGTCAAAGGAAGAAGGGAACCAGATACAACAAAACCCCAAGTGGAGAGTCAGAAGGAAGAGATGGTACCAATACAACCCAACGGGTGGAAGTCAAAAAGGAAGGGAAGATACCAGATACAACACAAAGGTGGAGGTCAAAAGGGAAAGAGAGGGAACCGGATACAACACAACAGGGGGAAGTCAGAAGGAAGAAAAGGGTTACCAGATACAAAAACAAAGGTGGGAGTCAGGGGAAAGAGAGGGTCCCAGATACAAAAAAACCAGGTGGAGATCAAAAGGGAAAGGGAGAGGTACCACTACAACCAACAGGTGGAGAGTCAAGGAAGAGATGGACCAGATACAACAAAAACAGGGGGAAAGAGTCAAAAGATGGGATGAAACCAGTAAAACAAAAAGGGTTTGGACAGTCAGAAAAAAAAGGGATGGAAAGATTTTCCCAGGTGGGGGGGGAAAAACATTAGGCCCGGACAAATTAAAGGGAAAAAACTGCAAAAAAAGAGGACTACCCCAGGCGCGAATAATTCCCAAGGGGGGTTCAATGGGACAGAGAACGGGAAGGGGGATCATAAACGAAAATGACAGAATATGTGACAACAATATCCCAGGAAGCTGAGGAGAGGTTTGTCCCCAAAAGGGGTAACGAAAAAAATAAAAAAGGCCGGGATGAGCCCATGGTTCCCCCAAAGGGTGCAGGGAGGCCAAAACCAAGTGAGCTTAGGGAAAAACAAAGAAGTATGAAGGAAAAGGGCCCCAGTATTTTTAAAAAAAGGAGAGCAGTCGTGGGACTCAGAAATGAATAGCACAGGTGAGAAGGGGGGCCCCAAAGACAGTACGAGAATGATATAGCAGCGAAAGTCCAAATCTGACCAAAAGCTGTTGTATAGCCCATCAGGAAGACACAACGGGAAAAGGGGCCCGGGTACCAGGTGAGGAAGGGGGGAGGGGAAAGTTCACAAAAATGACCGCGAAGAATGTGGGAGCTAAACATGAGTTTCCAATTAAGTGTTCAAGAGGAGAGAGTTGGGGCCCTCCAAAAAAGGCAGAGAGGTGTGGTACACCACCAGTTTTGGGAAATCAAAAAATTTTAAAACCCGGGGAAAGAAGTGATGAGGTTGCTAAAGGAGTAGATATAAAAGGCGTTTGGGGGGGATAAAATCTCCAGGGGTTTGTGAGAGGGGGGAGCAGAGGCATTTTGTGTCCCTTTAAAAAAAACTATAATAACACATCTATCAAAAACGGGGGGGGGGGTTTTTTTTTTCCCCCGGAGGTAAAAGACGGGCAAATGTAGTCCCATTTTTTTAAGGGAAAGGAGACGGGAACGAAGCTTTAAAACATTGACGGGGGTAAATTATGCAAGGTAAGAAAAAAAAACAAAAAGTGGGGGAGCACCTGAAAGGAAAATAAAATTATAAATGATTTGCCAGCAGGGGTTTTCAGGGGGGGAAACCCTGTCACAAACTTTCTGGATTTTCTATGACAGGGTGACAGCAGTAAGACAAGAAAAACGGGGGGGGTTTGGGGGAAACCGGGCATTTTTTTGGACTGTAAAAAAAAGCGTTTGACACAGTTCCACACAAAAAGATTAGTGAAAAAAGCGGGGAGGACCTGGCAGGGATCCGGGGGAATCATTCAGGGGGATCGGGAATTTACCTGTGGGAAGACAACGGAGTCATGGAAACGGGGCGAGGTGCCAGAGGGGGGCGCCTGTAAGGGAGCAGGGTGCCCAAGAAAATCAGCCCGGGCCCCGGTGCTGCTCCGGGCATTGGGGAACTTGAGGGAAAGGGAATAGCCCTCAGGGGTGCCCCTGTTTGCGGGGCGATGTGAATTTGGGATGAGAAGAGTTTAATCGGAAGAGGTTTCAGGCCAGAAGTACAAGGGAGTCTGAAAAGGCTGCAGGCCTGGTCCAGCAAAGGCTCCTGGATTTCAACCCCCCCAAGGGAAAATTTCATGGGTTTGGGGGAAGGGCAAAGAAAACCACAGAGGGTCCCAGCAAAAGGGGGTTTAGACCCTAAAAAAACCTTACTCAAGGAAAAGGTTTTTGGGAAAGGGATTTTTATAACCCCGGGTATGTGAGCAGTTTTATCCTGAGGCACACGTCAACCAAATTACTGATGCAAGGGGGCTTTGGGGGCCCCCGGGAAAAACCTGAGAACACCCATTTGACATTTAATAAGGATCATTCGGGAAACCCCTGTACCCCTGTGTACGTTGGGCCCCTTTGGGGAGTATGCAGCGCGAGTTTGGAACCCCTCACCTAGCCAAAATTGAAAGGGAAAAAACTAGAGAAAGTCTAAGGTTTAAACATGACAAGCCCCGGGAGCTAAGGGTATGTCCAAACGGGGGGGGGGGTTTAAAATGATATGATAACGAATAAAAAAATTACTGAGGGAATCGACAAGGTAGCAGACGGGATTTTCCCTGATGGGACACAGAAATAAGGGGGTCACGGTTGGCAGTTGAAGACTCAGAGGGAACCACGGGAAAGGGTTAGGAAGTATTTCTTCAGTCAAAGAGAAAGTAAAGAAGTGGAAGTTTTGGGGAAGTGATGTTTGGAGGCAGAATAAATTTTTTTAGTTTTAAGAGGAGGAAATGTTTAAAGGGCTCATGGAGTGGCAAGAGCGACCGAATAGGGGGGCCTTTAAGATGGGGGGCCAGGACTATAAATCGACCCGCAACAAACAACTAGGGGGAAGTACACAACACACAACACCACACCCACACACACACACACACACACCCCCACACACACCTAAACAAATTTTTAAAACAAACAAAACACTCACACATTTTAAAAGGGACATACAAAATTTCGGTTATTATTATTATTTTATTATTATTATTTTTCCCCAAAATTTAAGCATCACGCTCTTTTTTAACTCAAAGATTTTTTAAAATACACATTAAACACGCTTACACACATATCTTTAAATCCATTGACATGAACATACTAGATTTTTTTACTTTCATATAGCTTACTGTACTACTTCCTTAAAAGTCGTCAGTTTTAAAAAAGAAAAAAATTTAAATTTGTTCTTTCCTTTTAGGTCGTGTTTGTTGTGAAGAAAAATGGAAAAAAAGTGGAAACAGAAGCAAGAACTGCACCCATAATGTTTTTTTGGGGAAACTAAGAATTATTTTTACAACCTTTAACACTTTGGTTAACTTTTTTTTTTGAAAAATTCTGGCAATATTTGGGGGAAACCCTTTTGACGTTTTCCCTCTGGTTATATGAAAAGTCTCCACCCTGGGACACCTACTTCAGATTTATAAACCCGCTGAAGTACCTACCTCTTTATCATTTGCCGGGGGACTGGTAACCTTATACCATTTCTTCACGTTTCTACCGTGCCACTAATTATTCTTTGTATTGGGGTTTAAAAAAACCAGTGGAAAAAAGTTTCCCTTAAAGAAGCAACCCCAAATTTTTCCCCATGTGTCTTAAAAATGTAATTTTTATAGTGGGTGTTTTAAAATAAAAAATCATTAAAACCCCAATTTTTACAAAAAACCTCCAAAATTTTTTCCTCTTAAAGAACTCTGGGTTGCAAATACACAAAGCTCTCAAAAACATTGACAAAAATTTTAAAAACGTTTAAAATTATCAGTTTTGAAGAATAATAGTGCCATAACAACAGATATTTGTTTTGGGGTTCTGTAAATTTAAATTTTTAAATTTTAGGTTAACCCCTTTAAAAAATTAAAAACATTTAGAAAAAAAAATGCATTTTTTTGTTCAAACAAAGGTTAAAAATTTTTGGAATGAGCTAGACACTTTAAATTTTTTAAGGGAAAAGAAATTTTATCTTTATTCTCGGGATTTGACATAAAAAAACCCAAAATACTGAAAAATTAAACTCTAATGGGAAAGGGATTTTGTTAAGCAAACTTGTTTCAAAATTTTTCCCCTTTTACAAATTACAAATGGGGTTTGGGGGAATTTCCCATTGCCATACCAAGCCGATTTCCCCAAAAATGATCTTTTGTCGGGTTAGAAATCGCCGTCACCCTACTGACTGGTCTTCTGAAAAGTTTTTAAATTTTACTTCTGCCTTTACAAAACCCTCTTGTTGAAGCATCCCTATATACACAGTTTTTCATTTTTTGAAAACTTTAAAAGCTGGGTTTTTTCTCTGAGATGTCTTCCCCTTTTTCCTTACATTGTTAAATGCTCCAAACCTTTAGAAACCCCTCGTGACTTGGGCATGAAACCCTTTCCCCCCTCTCCCTGCCCTTTTTCTTTTTTTTTTTTTTATATTTCCCCTTTTTTTAAATTTTTCTGCCCGTGTCTCTGTCCTTAATTTCCCAAATATCCCGCGTTTTGGTCCCAAACCCCCAGTGGGTCCTAAGGCTCTTCGGCCCCAAATGGGGGCCTAAGCTTCCTGCAGTGCTCCTTTTTTTTTGTCCTTTGAGAACTCACTTCTACTTGTACTACGACTATCACTCCTTTTCTATTATTTTTGCTTAATTTTTACCATTACTACTACTATTGTTTCCCCCCACCCCCTTTCTTTTTGTGGCACAAAATTTTCTCCCACTTTACTACTACAACCATCAAATTAAAACCTTCCCCCTATTTCTCTTTCTTCCTCTTTTTTCTCCCCGCTGTCCTCCTCCCTAAAATATTAAAAATCAATCCCCTCTCATAAGTTTTTCTCCGATGGCGGGGGTTTCTGGGGTATGAGTTGATTTTTTTTGCCCCGTGTCTGAGTGTCTGCAGTGTCTACAGGGGGTCTACAGTGTCTTAAAAGTGTCCCGCAGTGTATAAAAGTGTCGCAGTGTCCTACAGTTTTCACAGTGTTACAAAGGGGCTGCAGTGTCTGGGAGTGTCTACAGTGTTACAGTTTCCTAAATTTTATAATGAAGTTTTATGCAAAAATAGTGAAGTTTAGAAAAAAAATTTTTCGATGAAAGAACATTCTTTGTCAAGAAATTCACTACTACAGACTAGAAGGGGACGAATCAAAAAGCTTATATTACGTACCCTTTTTGTTTTGGGGTTTGGTGAGAGTAGAAGTTTAGAAAAATCCCCTGGTTGGGGGGTTTTTCGGTAGGAATTTTAAAACGAATTTTACCGAAAGTTTGCATATCTCTTTTCCAGGGAAAATTTTTCAACGTTGTCCCCCAAACAGCAGAAAAAACCCTTTTTGGCCAAAGTGGGTAAAGGGCTTTCTAAAAACCAACTTTTCAGTAATCAAATCTCTTTTTTTCCCCGACCCCTTTAGGGCACTATGTTTCCCCATACATTCTCCCCATAGTCTGCTCAGGTTTAAAACTGTTTGTGACCCTTTTAAAGTCCACTTTGTGGGTGTTACACTTAAGCTTAAAAGTCATTTAAAAATTTTTAAATTTCCCTTCATGTGGGTTTTAGGCGTTTAAAAATTTAGAAAGAGTTTTGGGTGGGAAATGAAATTCAACAATCTCAGTTTAAAGAAATAATTTAAAAAGATATTATAAATTTCAGGCATGGGAACTTTTACATTTTTTGTTTAAAATTTATAAGAAGTTTTAAACATGTAATCTTTTAAACCCTATTTTTCCCCTAAGAAAGTCTTTAAAACTTTATTTTTCAAAAAAACCTTTTTATCAGACTAATTACACACAAATACAATTTCTTTTCTATTTAAAAAAAATAAATTTTTTAACTAGGGGGAATCAGATAGAGGAAAAAGTATTCCCCGAATTTTACTCTGGTGAGGAAGACAATTAACAAAATGTTTAATAAGACCGTGAACGAGTGTTGACTAGTCGGTGGTAAAATTTACTCTGCTCCAAGACGAACACCTAGCTTTGGGCGTTGGGTAGGTCACGGACAAAATGACCCAGCAAACACCCAAACCCCAAAAATTTCAGTGGGGGGGGGGGGTAACAACAGAAAAAAACTAGTTTGCCTTTCTTTTGGTTTTATTGGATTATTTTATATTTAAAAAACCCCCCTTTACATAAACAACAAAAATAATAAAAAATACACATATACAGCCAGATATAAATTTCATATTGGGCACATAGAAAAAATTTTACAAACAAGTAATAATTTTAAAAAGGGCCCTTCATTTTCCCATTTAGCTAATAAAGGGGAAAAAAAAAGAGGGTGTATTGGACGGCGCCCAAAATGAGCAAACGTTGTCCAAAAAAAATCGCATTTAATTGCATGCGAGTATACTTTTTCCCTTTTGGGCAGTATTGTAAAGCATTTATTCCATGTTTAAGGGTTTAATTTGCTTTAAAAACCCTTTATTTTTTTTTTAATCTGAACCGATACAGTGAAATTTCAAAGCCCCTTGAAAGCAAGCATTATGGGCAGGCTTAAAAATTAACTTAAGATTAAACTAAGCAATGATTATTCTGTGGAAAAACATTTAAATTTTAAAAGATAACAATTTAGCAAAAAATGAATTACAAAACAGGGCATATGGTCATTTATGCGTTGCTGAGATTCAGTTGAATGGAGTTTTTCGTTAGGTTTAAAATTTTTAAAAAAAATTTAAAAAAAAAAGTTTTTCTGGGGGCCCGGTTTGACATTTTTGGGGTTTAAAAATAGAAAAAATTTATGAGATACAATTTAAAGAGATCCCAAATTTTTCAGTATTTATTTTAGTTGTAGGGGATAAATGTTTTTGAGAAGGACTTGAATTTATAAACAGTGTTTTTTTATATTCCCAGAAAAAATGAATTCCAGATTTTTGGGGGAAAATTTTTGTGCATTGGTTTTTTTTCCTAAAGCGAAATGGGCACGAGGAACATCAAAGAGTGATCTTGGGCCCTTTTGTTTTGGTCCGTTTCTGTTTTTGGGGGGGTAAGGGGGAAAGTTTTTTAGGGGAGGGTTTATATCAAGTTTAATGTTTATGAATGTAGTAGATGCGCCCAAAAATTTTGAATGTTTTGGGATTGGGGGTAGTTTTGGGGTTTTGAAATTGGGGGAGTGTGCTACCTGTTTGTGGGAATTGTTTTCATTCTAAATGCGCCTTTTGTTGGGGGAAATTTGTGTCTTTAGAAAGGGTTTTTTGTTTGCAAGACAGGTATTTCATACCCAAAAAGAATGAAAGTTAAAACACTTTTTCAACATCTGGTTTTGCTTTATTGTAAAAAGTTTTTGCCATTCCCCGGGCTTTATCAATACAAATTCCCTTTGGGCATAATTAGAAAACAGGGAAAAACTTATACGGGGGCGGAAAAAGTTTACCAAAAAAGATAACCCGATGTTGCACAAGGTCTTAACTTTCATCTTGTCGGTATTGTATACCTGTCTTGCACAAACTTGTCAGGCACTGCAACATCATGGTATCTTGATTCAGAGGACGTCTACATGACCTTCTTCACGACTTCTACAACTAGCCCATAAATTTGGGAAGGACCTACTTCCACTGGGGAATCCCGCCTACCAGTGACTATGCCCTCGTCTGCTACACGTCTCTCTTCACTGACGCCTATATAAGCGCCAGTCTCCTTACCTGTGCTTCAGAATCTCTACAACCACGGTGTTGTAAACACCACCTCCAAGGCTGAGGGACTGATTACCTAAATCTTTTGCATATAGTTCTTCTGTTTTCTAATTATGTCCAAGAATTTGTATTGATAAAGCCACTGGATGGCGAAACGTTTACAATAAAGATAACCAGATGTTGCACAAGTGGTTTATTGTTGTTGAGCCCCATGCACAAATTCCATAGGTGAGATAAAGGTAAATAAGTGAGTGATATAGGGCCAGGATGGCTGACTGTGGAACATAGTACCGTATCTTCGATAGTATGCCTACGGTCTTGGAAATTTTTTTGGAAATTTGTTGTACATGTGTTTGAAATTTGAGTCTATTATCAATGTGGATTTCTAAAAATTTTCCCTCTGTGAATTTTGTGATAGGTGATCCGTTTATCATTATGTTAAGAGGGACGTCTGTAGCTCTGTTACCAAACTGAATGAAGTAGGTTTTGTCAATGTTTAGAGTAAGTTTGTTAGTCCTCATCCAGGTAGATATTTTCTGTAATTCGGTATTTACAGTATTGGCTAGCGTGACTGGGCTCGGGTGAGAGAAGATGTATGTAGTGTCATCTGCAGATAGTGTGGGTTTGAGGAGTTGCGATACATTTGGTAGGTCATTTATGTATTTGAGAAAGAGAAGAGGGCCTAGGACACTTCCTTGTGGGACACCAACTGTAATTGGTTGTGCTGAAGAGTTTGCCCCGTTTGTGTACACATATTGGCTTCTGTTGCTGAGGTATGACTTTAGGTAGTTGAGGGAGTGCCCTCTTATACCATAGTGCGACAATTTTATATGGAGCAAGTCATGGTCAACTGTATCAAAAGCTTTACGTAAGTCAATGAAGATCCCCAGTGGGACTTCTTTTTTCTCTATTGCAGTGTAATAGTGTTCTAGCATGTGTATAATAGCATCATTAGTATTTTTATTAGGCCTGAACCCAAATTGACAGGGGTTGAGTATGTTGTGGGAGATGAGGTAGGAATAGATTCGTTTATGAATTAATTTTTCGAAGATTTTAGAGAGAGGGTGTAGGTTGGATATTGGCCTATAGTTATTCAAGTCTGTTTGGTCTCCTCCTTTATGGATCGGGGTGACCCTTGCTATTTTGAGAACTGTAGGGAAGGCAGAGGATTCTATGGATTTGTTAAAGAGTGTTGCAATGATTGGCGATAGTACTTGTGACGCTTTTTTGTATATGAAGGGTGGTTAAGTATTTAAATCTCCTGACTTGTTTTTTAGTGTGTTGATAATAAGGGAGACTTCAGTTGGGTTAGTCGGAGCTAGGAACAGTGTGTTCGGGTAGTTGCCAGTGAGGTAGTCATTGGGTGGGGTATCTGAGCTTGGGATTTTATTGGCAAGGTTTTTTCCTATAGTGCAGAAGAAATTATTGAGTCTGTTTGCTGTTTCAGTTGATGGGAGTTTGGGTTCATCTGGTTTTGCTAATTCAATTTCGCTATTTCGTGATATCTTTTTTGTTCCTAGAATTTCTGATAGGGTTTTCCAGGTCTTTTTTATATCACCTCGTAAGTCGGAAAATCTGTTTTCATAATACAATTTTTTAGCCCTTCTTATCAGGCTGGTTAGGATTGACGAGTAACGTTTTGTTTGATCTCTGGTTATGTGACCCATTCTGTACTGTTTTTCGTATAGGTGCTTTGTATTTATGGATTTGAGGATGATGGGTGTTAGCCAGGGACTGTTCAGTCTCTTAGCTGTCATCTGTTTAGTTTTTGTGGGGCAGTGCTTGTTATAGAGGTATTGGGTCTTTTTTAGAAAATTATTAATACATTCGTCAATATCTGTATAGATTTCTAGCTCAGTGTGCCAGTCAATGTTTGTCACTGCTGCTGTGAAGTTATTAATGGCTGCCTCATTGTGAAGTCTGAAAGTGACTTTAGTAGTGTCTTGGGGTAATTTGCCAAGATTTGTGATGAGGAAGGTAGGGTAGTGATCTGTGGTATTATCTGTGATTATGCCTGATTTTAAAGAGGATATGGTGTTGGTCCAGATGTGGTCAAGTAGGGAAACACTAGTCTCTGTAACTCTTGTAGGTTTTGTTACTGTTGGTAGCAACATACAGTTACTCATTGTGTTTGTGAATTCAGTAACGTGTGGGTCCTGGTCTTGCAGGAGATTTATATTGAAGTCACCTGAGAGTAGTAAGTGATCTTTGTTCATGCGTGCGTCAGTTATCATACTTCCTAGGTTTTCACTAAAAACGGCTGTGGTACTCTGTAGATGTTTATCACTGTGAGAGGTTTTTGTAGGTATTTGGATTTGAATTTAGCTATTATATATTCCTTATGTTCATCCCTTATGCAAGTATTAGTGATACATTCTAGTTGGTCTGAGTAGTATATAGCTGTGCCACCCCCTTGTTAATCTGGCCTACAGTTGTGTATGGCTGTGTAACCAGGTATGGCATAGACATCTGTAGTATCAGGCTTTAGCCAGGTTTCGGTGAGAGTAATGATGGACATACTGGCATGCAGGGAATTTAGTAATGCTATGAGGTCATCGTAATGCTTGCTTAAAGATCTGATATTGTAGTTAAAAACAGTTATGTTGTTGGCTCTGAGAAGTGCCTTTGATTGTTCTGCTGTGTAGTAATTACAGTTACTGTTTGATTCATTTAATTCATTCAATAAGAGGTTGGTATCAGGATCAATGCTTGTTATCATAAGATTTATAGTGAATCTATAGTTAGAATTAAGTATAAGACAAAGTAAATATTCTAAAGCCATAAAATAGCACCTGAGTTATTTTAACAAATGTAAAAATATGAGCTAAGGTAGTTCTTTAAAGCTAAAATAAAGGAGACAATATAAAAGGGACTAAAAAAATTTGTGGTGAACAAATAAAGTGGTAATCAAATAAATGAGCTAGGGAATATAATGGCAATTTTTTTTTTTTTTTTTTTTGTGTCCCATGCAGCATTCTCAGACTTCTACTCTTATACGCTACTACTATAGCCTTCAGCAGAAGGCATTAATTAACAATATTAAATAACTACTAAGAACGCATGAACTCAGCACTCCCATGCACATCCCAATTACACACAATCGTTCTCTCTTGCACGTATCACTCACCCACGCACATGCACACCAAACCAACATCTTTCGTTTGGCAAGCCCGTTTGGCACCCCCCCCCCCTTTTTTTATCGAATGCTTTACACAACAATCTAAACCCACTTCCCCCCCCTCACAACTCTAGCAACTCCCCAACAGTTATGGACCTGTAACCCTCAGTGAAAGCTCCCTCCCATCTCCTCCCATAAATTTCCCGATTCCTATTCATTGTCCTACAAAAAAACCTTGCTAAAACTCGTTTCCTCGTCTCCCATTATCCACCCCTCTCATTCCCCACGATATGTACACGAAAATCCACCATGATATAAGCTACTCCCCGTGCCACATTCTCCCCCACCCCCCCTATATCAAGACTCAGCGCTCTCAACACTGACACCCCAGTTCCTCCTATCCTCCTGACCACTTTCCCCAGCCATTCCCTCACACTCCCCAAATAATCGCAAAAGTATACCACGTGATAGGCTGTTTCCAACTCCCCACATAACCCACACCAACCCTCCTCTACCACACGTCTGTTTCTGAGGACTGATCCAGTAGGCAGAATCCCGTGTAAAAAATTAAACATGATCTCTCGCACCCTGGGCCCTAGCGTTAGTTTACCGAACAGACTCCATATAGCGCCCCATGCATACATCGGGAACAGCCCCTCAACTGGGGCCGTCTCCTCTATTCTCAATATTCGATATAAATCCCTCACCTTTAATTTGTCTGGCTCGCGCGCCCACAAAAGTGCCCTCAACAAAATCTCACACTCCCTCCATTCCCCACCCACATACATTCCCCTCAAAATATCATGTAACCTTTGCATGCATGTCCCCCTCTGTCCCCCTAATCTTTTCCACTCCCACCTGACGAAAACGCATTTCACCCTCCTTCCCAGGTCCAACAAACCTAAACCTCCCTTCCTCACCGGCAAAGTCACCACCTCCCTCTTCATCCATTCACATCCTGAGCCCCATAAGAACCTAAAAACACTTCTAAGGATACGAGTAATCTCAGCCCTCAGCAATGGAAAAACTGCTGATACATACCATACCTTACTGTACAGCAATACGTTAATAACAATCGCCCGTTGCAACAATGTCAAGTGATAAGGCCGTAACATCCCCAACCGATGTTCCACGCGTCCCACCATTCTCAACGAATTCGCCTCCCTAGCCTCCTGTATGGTCGCTTTAATACGAAATTTCACATATTAATAACTGCCCTTCCTGCCTTCTCACCACATCACAGTCCCAATCAACTCTGTCTCTCCACTCCCCTAGCCCCATGATCTTTGTTTTCTCAACGTTTACCGTCATGCCTGTCGCCCCTCCAAACATGCCAACCACCCCTCCCAACTCTCTCAATCTTGTTCCCTTCTGGACTAGGAGTGTCGTGTCATCCACGTAACCTACCACATGATGCCTAATCAAGCCCTCCCTCGACCCCTCCCCACCACACACTCTGTCAAACCAACCATAAAAGGGATCTGCACACATGCAAATAATAACTGATAGCGGGCAACCCTGCCTCAAGCCCCTATCCATGTTCACCACACCTCCCACACGTCCATTGATCTGAATTCTCGCTTTTGCCCCTTTATACAACGTTTCAACCCACCCCACAATCTCATCCCCAAAACCTTGTTTGCTAAGGATCTGTCTTAAACCCTCCCTTTCCACCTGATCATAAGCACCCTGCCAATCAATCGCCACCATACCCCCTCCTTCCTGCGTCCCCTCAAAACTCTCAACAAACCCCTTTAGAATTCCGTGCCCCATGACCATCGACCGTCCTGGCAACCCTAGTTGACCTTTTGAAACTACACGTCCCACTACACATTTTAACCTATTCCCCAAAATCTTCGCGAACAATTTATAGTCCGCACACATGAGAGTAATCGCCCTGTAATCCTTAAGTGTACTCTGCCCCTTACCCTTGGGCACAAGCACTACGACCCCTGTACTTTGCTTCTCGCCCAATTCTCCCCCGTCTTTCATTCTATTGAACAGCGTTACTAAAAAACCCCTTAACAGATCCCAATGTTTTAAGTAAAATTCATTTGGGTAGTCCATCAATACCTGGTGCTTTGCCTCTGCACATGTCTACAAGCGCTCTCCCATATCTCCCCCTCTTCAATCTCACCACCCAAAGCTTCCCTGTCCTTTCTCCCCAGAGTTACGGGCTCTACAGCAAACACCCCATCAAGATCCTCCCTATTAACTCCTTTACTTTTCCAATAATGCCCATACCACGCATCCGCGAACATACTCATCACCTCCGTTGTTTTTAACACCTGCCCCTCCCTAAACCCTTTCACCTCAGTGTGCACTTCCAAATCTGCTATTGTGGTCGCTGTCCTCCTCTGCTGTTGTCTCCTCAACACACATGCCGATGGCTTGTCCCCCCAAAGCACTTCCTCCACACCCGCCTGCACCCGCACCGCATGAAATCTCTCCTCCTGCACCTCTCTTATCCTGCTCTTCGGATCATCTATTGCCTCTGTTTGGAATACCCCTCCCACTACTCCTTGCTCATGATAGTATCCTATTCTACTTTCCAAATAATTTGTTAATCCATACTTCAGTCGATTTATACGCTTCCCCTCACCCACGTAAAACCTACGAATCCTCTCCTTGGCCACACTGTCCCACCAACGTACAACATTATCAACCCTTTTTGCCTCCTCACTTAGCTTCCTCCACAGCGAAGCAAACCCCTCTTCCACTTCCTCATCCTCAAGGAGTCGCGTGTTTAATTTCCAGTAGCTTTCAAACCGTTTCACTAACGAGTCCCATGCTTCCCCCACCACCACTGCCCTGTGATCTGAATAAATTGCTTCTACAGTGTTAAAAGACTCCACTGAAACCCCTTGCGTTATATAGATCCTATCCAGTCTAGCTGCGTATTCCCTCCTTACATACGTATGTTGCACTTCACCTATTCCACCCCAAAATGCATCTCGTACCCCAATATCTCTACACAGGTCTCGCAACATGTTTGAAAAATATCCCGCCCTCGCTGGCATCACATCAAATCTCCGTATTATACAATTCCAATCTCCCCCAATCAATGCAACCCTGGGCAGCGCTCTCAAGAAATACACCAGATCATCCCTTACAAATGCCGATTTTACCCTCGCATCGTTCTCCGCCGGAGCATACACTCCAACAAAGGACACTCGTTCACGCATCCACCACCCGTCCACTCTCATTATTCTTCCCTCACCCCCCCCCCTCAAACCTTTGCAAAACAAACGGGCTTGCCTCACGAATTAAAACACCTACTCCATCTTTTAAACGTGTCGTTGGAGTTACAAAAGCCCTATATCCATCCACCTCCAGCAATTTTCCTGTTTTCAAGTTATGCTCTTGTATAAAGGCAACATCTACCTATAACGATACAGCAGTCCTCGCAACCATACACACCACTCTTACATAAACCATTAACATTAATTGTCACAGACCTTAGGCCTGCTTACGTTTTCCACCCACTTTTCCCCACCACATTTTTCCGCTGTCCAGTAGCCTCATACACACCGTCCTTGGCACTCACCCCATCCCCTCCACTCCTAACCCCTTGCTGGCGTTTCTTTTTCTCTGTGCCTCTACACACACCTTCAATCCCCGCCTTTTTCCCTGGTCTTTGTGCTGGAGTGAGGACGTCATCCGAGTCAGACGTGACAGCTGCCCGCTTCCTCGACACTTCCTCTTCCGCCATGCTTGTCTCCTGACCTTCCTCATTGTGCACCTCCACCTCTATCACCTCATTCCCCTTCTCACTACTTGGCCAAGCCGACATTACATTCCTTTCTTCAGACCCGCATGCTTCCCCTTGTCCCTGTACCTGGTCTCCCGTCGTTACCTCTGTCAAGGCTTCCTCCGATTTAGGGAACATCTCCTGCAAAACTGTCTCAAGCACTACGTCAATTTCTACGTCATTCGGTACGTCCTTGTCCACCTCGTGCATCACATCCTCTGCAGACGCACTCAATTGCTGCACTGCACCCTCATGCTCCACCTCACGTTGCATTTCCTCCACTTCCTCACTCCACAACCGACCACGCCTACGTCCATCCTGGCGGTTCTGATCTGTCACTGTAGGTCCTCGCCTCGTAATGTCACTCCTTGGTATTCCCTGGCCAGTCCTCCGCCGCACACATTCAGCCGCTGTGATCATAACCATCACACAGTCTACAAGTTCTACGTTGGCCACCGTAAGTCACGAGTATTTGTGTCCTAAATTCCTCTAAGAACACATACGAAGGTATAGGTTGCCTCAGAGTCATCTTTAGGCTAAAACTACCTTCTGGATAACCCACATAAGCCCCTGCCGTCCACTTGCCTTGTTGAGCTACATGTACAGTTCCAAACTTCCCGAACACACTACGTAGGTCAGCTTCATTTGCCTCGAAAGGCACATTACGTAACTTTACATACGTAAATTGACTCGAAACATCGACCATCTTTACCAGGATGCCCTCGTTAACCTCAATAGCAACATCCTGATATTGAGCAAGTAGATCCTCATACACGTGTGATGACAGCAGTTTCACGAACATTCGGTAGTTTCCATTTAAGGCTACACCGTAAAGGTCGCAATCCTCAATCCCATATGTCTCTCGAATAATCAGAGGCAACAACGTCAACGCCGAATCCTGATTAATTGTACCTCTCAGTAATTCTATGCCGACAGTGTTAATTCTGCGTCGCACCCCAACCACCATTGTGACAGCCTGGCGAGCACTTGCGCCTGTCAGAGAGGAGTAGCAAACGTCCACCCTCACCGGCAGCTGGGCGGGGAAAATGCAGGGAATATAATGGCAAATTAGTGAACTTATTACACTTTGCAACTGAGAATAGCACCTTGATTATTTTAACAATTGTAAATATATGAACTAAGGTTGTTATGTAAAGCTATATTAAAGCTAAAATAAAGGAGAAAAGATATAGGGACTAAATTAAATAATGGTAAACAAAGTTAAATTGGCAGATAGAAACTAAAATATGATATTAATATGGGAGTAAGATCTGAATTGATATATATATATAATATATAATATATATATATATATATTATATATTATATATATATATATATAATATATAATAATGTTTGAGCAATTTATTGTATTCTAAAAATTAAAAACTAATATGAGGTAGATGGTAGTAGCAGCAAAATATAGTTTTGGGCCTTGAACAATAATGTAATTGAAATATACACTAACTGCACACACAATATAGTCACTAAGATATGAAAATAATCTGAGAGTATGAATTGCCTTATAGCATAAAGTCTGAGCAATTAATATCACTATAGGAATAATTTTTGAGGTAGTTGATACTAGCTAGTGAGGGATGGTTCAAGGTATTGCACAGTAGTGTAGTAGGAACATACACTAGGTTATTTATAGTTTGGGAGAAAAGGGAAAATTAGGTATGATTATAAGAGAATTTTAACAGTGCTTAAGTAGGAAAGAAAAAGGTAATACAGATATTATTAAAGAGTAAGTATCCTATTAACGAAAAATAAATTGTGAATTGGGAATCTGGGAAGATAACACAAATTGGGTCACATAAAGAACTGTGTGGGACACCTGGGATAGTGAGGTAGTAAATACTATCAAGGAGGTGATAGTACAGGGATTAGTTCAATAATGACATAGTAACATACACTAACGTAGTAAGGATTTGGTCACTAATATCAGACTCTGTAATGTGTTTGCATCATGAAGTTTGCTAGTTCATTTTCATTTGTAATGTAGTACACAGCCTATATTTGTTTTTCTTACTAGAAATTGTCCACGTACAAAGCACTAGTGAATTTTATCATTATTCTCACGTTTTAGCTTTCTCACTATGTACTGGAAGTTCTGTCGGTTTTTTTTTTTTGTGAGACACTCGTTTATGTATATATCTATTTTTGCTTTAACAGATGAAATTATTAGATCTTTTTTCCTGTCTTGTGTGTGAAATCCGAGCATAACACTTTTTCTACTTTGGTTCCCTAGTAACCGCGATTCTTTTATTTCCAACACTGGCACATTAACATGTAGGTGGTCACGTATGATCTGGAGAGTTGTATCTATGCAGTTGGAATGGTTTAATTCGCTGGGATAGAGTGGAGTGTTAATTACTACTGCATCAGATAACTTGTCTTGCTCTGCCTTATCATCTTGGTTAGCAAAATAATTGCTCAATTGGGTATCTATGTTTATTTTTCCAGTCCTTGAAGGCATATCAATCTTCGTGTTTAGGGTAGTTATTGATCTGTGTGGCTGGCTATGACTGATATGGAGGGTCTTGCCAAAATCAGTCATGCCAGTTGATGTTAGCTGTTGTTCAAGGTTGTGATCTTGTTCTCAAGGTGAAGTAACTAGATTCATGGTTTGTTATTGTTGCCGGAGAGACATATTTTCAGCACACGAAGATTCAAATTATCCGCCGTTAGGGTAGTGATGTAGTGCTTTAGAGTGTCAGGATCATTAGTCATATCTGAGAGCATATCAGCTGGGTTAAAATCCTATGAAGGTAGTAGAGGCAGAGAGGGAGTCAGTCACAGTTGGTTGTTGTTGTTGTGGAGTCGCCTGGGTTGGTGGGTGAGGGTGAGTTGGCCATGTTTGTTGTTGTTGATGCGTCGCTCTGGGTTGTAAGGGAGGTGGATGATGCACCGGCGTCCTGCTGGGTCGTCTTATGGAATAGTAGATTTCTAGGCGCTACCTTGCTGTTCTTAGTGCTGTTTCTTCTAGTAGTTGGTCTCGTAGTAGTACAGGAGTTGCTGTGGTTACATGAAGAAACTAGGATAGTTAAGAGCTTGGAGTAGGTAGTCGTCTGGCAGCGGGGTTGTGCTTGGAGTTTGAGGGGCAGTCTTCGCTTCACTCGGTAATTTTTCCGTTTGTAGGTATCACTGTTGATTATCTTGGGTCATGCTGGGTTCTAAGTACGTTAGTGCAGTTATGATTCCAATTAGGCCATCATTGAAGCGTTGGTGGGCTCTGCAGGTGAGAAAAATAACAGAGCTTGCTGCCTCTGCTGCCGCTGCTGCTGCCGCAGAATATGGTGTAACATATTACATAATAAAATGTATGACAAAACAAAATATTGCAAAACAATGCAACCCTCCCTCCCAAGATAAAAAAAAAAAGTATAAAAGAAGGTAGGAAGGTTGGTGGTCAAGTTGGATCATCGGGAGGTAAAGTGTTGTATTTTATCCTCATTCAGACTGATGCTATTTGGGTGTAATTACTCATACACAATCCACTCACAATATTTTCGATATATGTTGTTACTACGCTGAGATACAAGGCCACACTGTGGCATATAAAAATTAAGAGTTTGATACTATTGTCAACCTCAAAGTTAGTTCTGGGTTACCAGACCCAGCCATCTGGAGGTCAGTGGTGTCTTTACGGTCCACTCACCAGTTACTCTATCAGGATTTCCTGAAGAGAATCCTCTAAGTGCTTTTACTTTAAATAAAATTTTGATCTTCCTTTCTAAACGGCGTCAATACGAATGGAAAAGCTCTTACGGACAGATTTTACCCATTTTTATTATCCATTAATTTTAGACTTTTGGCAGGCAAATTTTGCTCTATAGTAAAATTTAAAACACTTGGAATCGTTTGGATCATTCCATAACTAAAAAAATCACTTTTTTTATTTACACAACGTTTCACTGAGTCTTGATAACGATGATTTTTGTCATTGATCTTAACGACGAGTGATATACTAAATTTAGTAACTTTGTGTTTTGTCATGGTCTCAGATAACGTGTGTAATGTCACTGAATCTTAGATAACTATGATGTCATTGATTTAAATAACGATGAGTGATGTCACTGTGTTTTAGATAACGTGAGTGAGTCACTGATCTTTATAGTGTTTCCCTAAATCTTATACGTGATGTGTGGTCTTTGATAACGAGTGAAATGTCATTTATGTTTGAACAGAGGAAGTCTGACGTATGAGCTAGCTTACCTTGATGAATCCTGAAAATATAAGTTTTTTATTAATAATTATCTCTTTTTTCTACAAGTACAGATGCTGACTTTTCTACATACTGAAACAAAACACATACTTATACAACACCCAGGTCCCTACTTAATCAAGTGAACAGGAACACAGGGTGGAAAACGTTTCTCATGGACCATCCCGCTTATAAATTTTATTTTTAAAATTATTATTAGTATAGCAGTTTTCACGTGGAGGCCATTTTTTTGATGTTTTCCCCAGTTTTTTGTGTCCATCTGATTTTGCATCTAAGTATTCCCCAGGTCCATGGTCCGGACCCAATCTGTGTCCCCTCAGATTTTCCCCCTTCCCACTTTCCTATGCTACACTCAGTAATCTTACCTTTCCCCAGGTTTGTGTGCGGGAGTCTTTTTTGCCCCTCAGATTTTCCCCCCTCCCCACTCCCTCCCCTATATTACCACCTTCTCCAGGTTCATGTGTCCGGGATTTCCATCGGTCCCCTCAGATTTCCCTCCCTTTCCACTTCCTGCCCCATATATCCACCTTCCCCAGGTTCTGTGTCCAGGAGTCCATCTTGTCCCCTCAGATATTTTTCCCCCTTTCCACTTCCTGTCCTATACTACCTCCTTTCCCCTTTTCATGTGTCCGGGAGTCCATTTGTCCCCTCGATATTTCCCTTCCCCACTCCCCTGTTCTATAATATATCCACTATCCCAGGTTCAGTGTCCAGAGTCCTTTGTGCCCCCAGATATTCTCCTTCTCCCCTTCCTTTTCCTTACTATCCTACCCCCCCAGGTTCATGTTCCAGGAGTCCATCGTGTCCCCTCAGATATTCTCCCTTCCCCCTTTCCCTTTTCCATACTATCCTATTTCCCTCGGGTTCAGGGCCCGAGTCCATCTGTGTCCTCTCAGAATTTCCCTTTCCCACTTCTGTCCTATACTCCCCTACCTTTCCAGGTTAAAGTGTTCAGGAGCCCCTTCTTGCCCCCTCAGATATTCTCCCTTCCCCATTCCCACCCTACACATCCTACCTTCCCCGGGTTTCATGAGCCGGGAATTTCTACCCGTGGGCCCCCGGATGTCTTTTCTTCCTCAAAGCTCGGGAAAACCCTTTTCGTATTTTTGATGCCTAACCCAGCCCTCCCCCATGATCGGGTCCGTGGCCCCAAGTGTTCATCCATACACCCTTCGCCCTTCCCTGAGGGCAGCAGTTTTAAAAACCGCCTTTAAACAAAGTCCTATATGATATTACACCAAGTGTATTAATATCGTATACAGAGGAAAAAATGTTATTAAGAGGGACACACAAAAAATCTGCGCTCTGTAAAATCCTCCTGGGGCAGACTCGAACCGACTACCTGAGACAAAGAGATCTCTACACAGTTCGCCACCAAGACGGGCCCTATGAAAATTGGAACATATATTTATATTTAATATTGTACCATGTCAGTTTTACATTTTCAAATTTTTTTTTCGAATAATTTTATTTTTTTAACGTTTTTATTGCTTTAAAATTTGTGCGGGGTGTGAACCTTCGTGTTCCCTGCACGATAACTGTAATTAATTGTTATTAGTTATCGTTTTTTTTCTTTTTGTTTATCTTTTTTGGCATGGAAAAACTATGGGTTTTCCCAAACACCACTCTTCTATTCACAAAATTTTTTTGGGTTTTCCATACAAACTCCACACACATACCAGAAGCACGAATAAAGCACCACCACACAACACAACTCGGGATCAACTACACGTATATTTTTTAAAAAAATGCATAATTTTCCTTTTCCTTTTGGTATTACTAGTATATAAACAAATACATACGCACCTACACCCACACTTCTTTTCCCTACGCTACACACACAACAACACACACACACAACAACACACCACACAAAACACACACAAAGGGGCATGGTACGGACGAGGGGTTTAAGTGGGGGGCTTGTGCAAACGGGGTTCCCAGGGGCCATCCTAGGCCCGTGCGTTTTTTGGGTTTTGGAGACATAACGGGAAAGGGAAAAACTCAGAATGTCCTTTTTTGCAGATGATGTGAATTAATGAAAGAATTAAATCGGATGAGGATCAGGGAGGACTACAAAGAACTGGACAGGTACAAGCCTGGTCCAGCAAAATGGCTCCTTGAGTTTAACCTGCCAAAAGCAAAGTCCCTGAAGATTGGGGGGAAGGGGAAAAAGACCGCAGAACAATATATTTAGGGGCCAAAGCTGCAAAAACCCACTCAAGGAAAAATATTGGGGGTGATATAACATCGAGCATATCTCCTGAGGCCACATAAATCAGATAACTGCTGCCAGCATACGGGGCCCTGGCAAACCCACGGATGCGTTCCGATACCTCAGTAAGGATTCGTTCAAGACACTGTTACCATTTACGTCAGGCCCCATACTGGAGTATCCCAGCACCAGTTTGGAATCACACCTAGTCAAGCACGTCAAGAAATTAGAGAAAGTGCAAAGGTTTTGCAACAAGACTAGTCCCAGAGCTACGGGGATTGTCCTACGAAGAAAGGTTGAGGGAAATCGGCCTGACAACACTGGAGGCCAGGAGGGTCAGGGGAGACATGATAACGACATATAAAATACTGCGCGGAATAGACAAGGTGGACAAAGACAGGATGTTCCAGAGATGGGGACACAGACACAAGAGGTCACAATTGGAAGTTGAAGACTCAGATGAATCAAAGGGATGTTAGGAAGTATTTCTTCAGTCATAGAGTAGTCAAGTCGTGGAATAGTCTAGAAAGTGAAGTAGTGGAGGCGGAAACCATACATAGTTTTAAGGCGAGGTATGATAAAGCTCATGGAGCAGGGAGAGAGAGGATCTAGTAGCAATCATGAAGAGGCGGGCCAGGAGCTATGACTCGACCCCTGCAACCACAAATAGGTGAGTACAAATAGGTGAGTACACACACACACACAAACACACACACACACATGTAAGTCACGTGTACAAACACGGACACTACCTTCAGGAACAAGTGACGGGTACACTGGAAAGATTGGTGTCAGGACGTAGTTCCTGCTTGATTATATTATATTTCATCGTCATTATTAAAATTTAAGTATTCCTTGTTACTATTATTTGGTCCAAAACTTACTGAAAAGTATTCCTAGAGTCAGTGTCGTGTGTGCGGTTATTTATTTATGTATTAATGTATAGTTTTTAAATCTATACATGTATTTATTGAATATTGAATCTCTATACATATGAACTATTCCTATAACATGGCTTCATCAACCAAGAACAACATTCATGTTCACTATGATGAATGAACACTTACAAGAACAACATTCATGTTCACTATGATGAATGAACACTTACAAGAACAACATTCATGTTCACTATGATGAATGTTCACATACAAGAACAACATTCATGTTCACTATGATGAATGATCACATACAAGAACAACATTCATGTTCACTATGATGAATGAACACATACAAGAACAACATTCATGTTCACTGTGATGAATGATCACATACAAGAACAACATTCATGTTCACTATGATGAATGATCACATACAAGAACAACATTCATGTTCACTATGATGAATGATCACATACAAGAACAACATTCATGTTCACTATGATGAATGAACACATACAAGAACAACATTCATGTTCACTGTGATGAATGATCACATACAAGAACAACATTCATGTTCACTATGATGAATGTTCACATACAAGAACAACATTCATGTTCACTATGATGAATGAACACATACAAGAACAACATTCATGTTCACTATGATGAATGAAACACATCCCAAGAACAACTTTCATGTTCACTATGATGAATGAACACATACAAGAACAACATTCATGTTCACTATGATGAATGAACACATACAAGAACAACATTCATGTTCACTATGATGAATGAACACATACAAGAACAACATTCATGTTCACTATGATGAATGAACACTTACAAGAACAACATTCATGTTCACTATGATGAATGAACACTTACAAGAACAACATTCATGTTCACTATGATGAATGAACACAACCAAGAACAATACTGATATTCATCTTTACATTAACAGTCAGTGTTGTACATGAACAACACCGACATGAACAACACCGACATGAACAACACCGACATGAACAACACCGACATGAACAACACCGACATGAACAACACCCCATGAACAAAACACTGACATAAACCCAACACCTACATGAACAACACTAAACATTTGAACAACACCGACATGAACAACACCGACATGAACAACACCGACATGAACAACACCGACATGAACAACACCGACATGAACAACACCAACATGAACAACACCAACATGAACAACACTGACATGAACAACACTGACATGAACAACACTGACATGAAGAACACTGACATGAACAACACTGACATGAACAACACCGACATGAAACAACACCCACATGAACAACACCCACATGAACAACACTGACATGAAGAACACCGACATGAGAACACCGACAATGAACAACACCGACATGAACAAAACTGACATGAACAACACCGACATGAACAACACCGACATGAACAACACTGACATGAACAACACTGACATGAACAACACCGACATGAACAACACCGACATGAACAACACCGAAAATGAACAACCCGACATGAACAAAACCCCCCCAATGAACAACACTGACATGAACAACACCGACATGAACAACACTGACATGAACAACACCGACATGAACAACACTGACATGAACAACACCGACATGAACAACACTGACATGAACAACACCGACATGAAGAACACCGACATGAACAACACTGACATAAACAACACCGACATGAAGAACACCGACATGAAGAACACTGACATGAACAACTCCGACATGAACAACACTGACATGAACAACACTGGTACATGAACAACACTGACATGAACAACACTGGTACATGAACAACTCTGACATGAACAACACTGGTACATGAACAACACTGACATGAACAACACTGGTACATGAACAACACTGACATGAACAACACTGGTACATGAACAACACTGGTACATGAACAACACTGGTACATGAACAACACTGGTACATGAACAACACTGGTACATGAACAACACTGACATGAACAACACTGGTACATGAACAACACTGGTACATGAACAACACTGGTACATGAACAACACTGGTACATGAACAACACCCACATGAACAACACTGGTACATGAACAACACCAACATGAACAACACTGGTACATGAACAACACTGGAACATAAAATATAATTCTGCTGAGTCAAGACAAACAAGTACTCAGACAATATGGTAAAGTTGTCATCTAATTACTTAATAAAATTATTTTTTCAGTGGTTGATTCATAGCTCCTGGACCAGCTTCCCAACTTTATTTTACCGATTTTGTTGATTTCTATACTACTGGGACTGATCATATCCATTCTTGAAGCTGTGTATATTGTTTACCTCCACCCTCACCAACACTTGACCTAGTACAGTCCACTTACCACACTAAGACTGGAAAAGTAATTATATATTCTGGTACACAGGTGATATCACAATATGCAAAACAACCACTGTTATGAAAGATAAAGGAGACTCGTCAATGTTTACATTGATACTACTTTACCTGGTTACCAGTAATGACATTGAGGTAGAATACCAGCCTCTGTCTTTCTTCAATGTTATACTTATTTAACACTTATATAACCAGTGTTTTCTTTATTATCAGCTCTGCTGCTGACCTGGTCAACCAGGGTAGACGCTTGTTAATTGGAGCAAGATCTACGTCTACAGGACGTAGTGGCACATTACGACTCCTCACCTCTAAAATCTGAATTGTGGTGATACAACCAAGTAGTGACAGGATTTTCAGAACATGGGACGAACACCGCCACCCAGGATAACCAACACCATTTCTTCTAAAACATCATCAGAAGACCATCCTGGGCATAAGATTCTCATGTCCCAACATCCTACTGGAACCACAGCGGCCAATATTTATTTTATTTATTTTTAATTAAAATCCTTTGAAAAATATCATAATTATTATCCATCAAGTTATTTATTTGTTATTTTTCCAATATTTTGTTCAGGAGGAAGGCGTTCCCCTGACACTGGTAGCACAGAAGACCAGTACAGAAACACAGAAGAACGAATGCAGTTCAGTAACAGAGAAGACCAGTATAGTAATACAGAAGAATGGGTACAGTACAGTAACAGAGACGACCTGTACAGTACAGAGAAAACTAGTACAGAAAATTGAAACAAAAGAAAGGTAGAGTACAGTACAGTAATACAGTACAGTAGCAAAGTAAAAATGTACAGCAACAGAGAAGAACAATAAGGTTATGCAGTAGAGGGCATCTTTCTGGATACACACATGATTATAATTAAATCAGTCTTACATTCACTGCCTCTATATTAAACTGAAGAAGGCCTACTGTGTAGGGCGAAAACGTTTTTGATTGAAGACACCTAACTGTTGGGTCTCACTCCAGCAACACCCACGGTATTGTCCCGGTCCGGGCCTTTGCAAGATGACCTACGTTATGTTAGAGTACCAGACATCTGTATCCAGGAGACCTGCCATCTTCACCTCGCTCTACGACTCTCCAACATGTGTACCCAGGAGACCTGTCATCTTCACCTCGCTCTAACGACTCCAACAAGTGTACCCAGGAGACCTGTCATCTTCACCTCGCTCTACGACTCTCCAACATGTGTACCCAGGAGACCTGCCATCTTCACCTCGCTCTACGACTCTCCAACAAGTGTACCCAGGAGACCTGTCATCTTCACCTCGCTCTACGACTCTCCAACATGTGTACCCAGGAGACCTGCCATCTTCACCTCGCTCTACGACTCTCCAACATGTGTACCCAGGAGACCTGCCATCTTCACCTCGCTCTACGACTCTCCAACATGTGTACCCAGGAGACCTGCCATCTTCACCTCGCTCTACGACTCTCCAACATGTGTACCAGGAGACCTGCCATCTTCACCCGCTCTACGACTCTCCAACATATATTACTGCCAGTTCTAGTTGTTACAGTGTTATCTCTGTTGAGTTAATCAACAATATGAACAATATTTTTATTAATGTTATTTTTAATAATCTTAACTCCGGTGAATGAACAAAATAAGAACACTACCTATGAGAGTGGTAAACGCTTTTGAATCCAAATTAGCAAATCTTGAATTATAATAATAATAATAATAATAATAATAATAATAATAATAATAATAATAATAATAATTTGCGACCACTGTCAGCCTCAGAGTTATCTCTGAGTTATCAGACCTTGCCAGGTGGAGGCCAGTGGTTCGTCTTTAAGGTCCGCCCCCCCCTTGCCTTCCCCAGGTTCATGTGTCCAGGAATCCATCCGTGGGCCCCCGGATGTCTACCCTTCCTCACTTCCCTGAGGTCAGCCTCGCCTCTCATCTCTGCCTTCCAGCCTCAGCCTTCCCAAGGTTCATGTATCCAAGAATTCATCCATCCGCCGCCGGATGTTTTCCCTTCCCCACTTACCTAAGGTCAGCCTCAACAACAACCTTCCCCAAGTTCATGTATCCAGGAATCCATCTGTTCGTTCCCGGATGTCTTCCCTTCTCCACTTACCTAAGGTCAGCGAGTTAGGTCAGTGCCTTCCCCGGATCAGTGTCTCCAGGAGTCCACTTGGTGTCACCTCAGGTGGAATCCCTTCCCCACTTCCCCAAAGTCAGCGGTATTCTTGCCTTCCCCAGGTTCATGTATCCAGGAATCGATTCGTCTACCGCCAGATGTCTTCCCTTCCGCACTTCCCCAAGGTCAACCTCAACTGCATGTATTCATGCTTTCCCCCAGGTTCAAGTATCCAGGAATCCATCAGTTCGCTCCCGGATGTCTTCCCTTCCCCACTTACCTAAGGTCAGCGAGTTAGGTCAGTGCCTTCCCCGGATCAGCGTCTCCAGGAGTTCACTTGTGTCACCTCAGACGGAATCCCTTCCCCACTTCCCCAGAGTCAGCGGTTGCCACCCACAGTAACTTTACTGGGTGGAAACTTGGTATTGTCTAGCTTGTCTACGGTAGAGACTGTCTAGGTGGGTGGAATTACTGGAGGGGACACACAGAAAACTGCGTCCAGTAATTACATCCACCAAGACAGCCTGGAACCGTAGGTCAGCTGGACGAGACGAAGCTCGCACACAGCTCCGCCACCTCGGAGAGGCTAATTAATTACAATTTTGGAATTCCTTTTATGTTACACTATGAATTTATACTGAGAACAAAATTTTTAACTTATTTAGCAGTTTTAAATGTATTTGTGAGCGCCATTCTTTATGAAATATGTAAATATATAAAGATGGACACTTTTAAGACACTGGTGGACTGTGTGTCATGCGTAACATGTTATTGTATATAAAAGAATGCAATGACTACGTGTTATTGTATATGGGTGTCATATGTACCTGTTCTTGTGCGTTGACGAATGTCATGTGTACATGTTATTAAATATAAATGAATGCAATGACTATGTGTTATTGTATATTGGTGTTATATGTACCTATTCTTGTGTGTTCACGAATGTCATGTACTCACCTATTTGTACTCACCTATTTGTGGTTGCAGGGGTCGAGTCTTAGCTCCTGGCCCCGCCTCTTCACCGGTTGCTACTGGGCCCTCTCTCTCCCCGCTCCATGAGCTTTATCAAACCTCGTCTTAAAACTGTGTATGGTTCCTGCCTCCACTACGTCATTTTCTAGGCTATTCCACTGCCTGACAACTCTATGACTGAAGAAATACTTCCTAATATCTCTCTGACTCATTTGTGTCTTCAACTTCCAATTGTGGCCTCTTGTTTCTGTGTCCCCTCCCTGGAACATCCTGTCTTTGTCCACCTTGTCTATTCCACGCAGTATTTTATATATCGTTATCATGTCTCCCCTGACCATCCTGTCCTCCAGTGTGGTCAGGCCGATTTCCCTTAATCTTTCTTCATAGGACATTCCCCTTAGCTCTGGAACTAACCTTGTCGCAAACCTTTGTACTTTCTCTAGTTTCTTGACGTGCTTTATCAAGTGCGGGTTCCAAACAGGTGCTGCATACTCCAGTATGGGCCTGACATACACGGTGTACAGTGTCTTGAATGATTCCTTACTAAGGTATCGGAATGCTGTTCATGTGTACATGTTATTATACATGAATGAGTATCAAATGCAAATCTCTAAATCTCCTCTATGAAAACTATAACAAATTAATAATAATATCTGTTTCTGGTGTTTCGTAAATGAATTTGAAGGTCGGATATTTACATACATGCGCGCACGCGTGTATATATATATAATATATATATATATATATATATATAATATATATATATATATATATATATATATATATATATTTTATCACACTGGCCGATTCCCACCAAGGCAGGGTGGCCCGAAAAAGAAAAACTTTCACCATCATTCACTCCATCACTGTCTTGCCAGAAGGGTGCTTTACACTACAGTTTTTAAACTGCAACATTAACACCCCTCCTTCAGAGTGCAGGCACTGTAACTTCCCATCTCCAGGACTCAAGTCGGCCTGCCGGTTTCCCTGAACCCCTTCATAAATGTTACTTTGCTCACACTCCAACAGCACGTCAAGTATTAAAAACCATTTGTCTCCATTCACTCCTATCAAACACGCTCACGCATGCCTGCTGGAAGTCCAAGCCCCTCGCACACAAAACCTCCTTTACCCCTCCCTCCAACCTTTCCTAGGCCGACCCCTACCCGTCTTCCTTCCACTACAGACTGATACACTCTTGAAGTCACTCTGTTTCGCTCCATTCTCTCTACATGTCCGAACCACCTCAACAACCCTTCTTCAGCTCTCTGGACAACAGTTTTGGTAATCCCGCACCTCCTCCTAACTTCCAAACTACGAATTCTCTGCATTATATTCACACCACACATTGCCCTCAGACATGACATCTCCACTGCCTCCAGCCTTCTCCTCGCTGCAACATTCATCACCCATGCTTCACACCCACATAAGAGCGTTGGTAAAACTATACTCTCATACATTCCCCTCTTTGCCTCCAAGGACAAAGTTCTTTGTCTCCACAGACTCCTAAGTGCACCACTCACCCTTTTCCCCTCATCAATTCTATGATTCACCTCATCTTTCATAGACCCATCCGCTGACACGTCCACTCCCAAATATCTGAATACATTCACCTCCTCCATACTCTCTCCCTCCAATCTGATATCCAATCTTTCATCACCTAATCTTTTTGTTATCCTCATAACCTTACTCTTTCCTGTATTCACTTTTAATTTTCTTCTTTTGCACACCCTACCAAATTCATCCACCAATTTCTGCAACTTCTCTTCAGAATCTCCCAAGAGCACAGTGTCATCAGCAAAGAGCAACTGTGACAACTCCCAGGTTAGGTTAGGTAAGGTTCGTCTGGAAACAGGACAAATGTTTCCTGACGCGGGTCTTAGTCAGATGATGACCCGCCTTTGGAGCTTTTGGTCATCTGACCGAGGCCTTCCGCTGGCTTACCGGTCCACCCCTTTAAAAATTATGGTCATTTATAACCATTGTTACTATGTGACAACTCCCACTTTATGTGTGATTCTTTATCTTGTAACTCCACACCTCTTGTCAAGACCCTCACATTTACTTCTCTTGCAACCCCATCTATAAATGTTGTTGTTGTCCCTTGTGTTTCAGATTGTGATCCCATCCTAGTTGACAGTAATCAGTGCATTGTAAGAAGTTATTTCTCGAGTAGCTTTCACATGTTGTTAACGTTTGTAAGTGAAGCTTATAGTTCATACCTCGTGTCACTGTGTGCGACTCAGATTGAATATCAGCATTGTTGACCGTGTTCATTTATTTTCTCCTGTGTTTGCAGTTTGAGATAGTAGATTCGTTCTCCCTTGCTCATAATGCGTGTTATAGCATTATTTTTTTTCAACCGGGGAGGGTCATCCACTCCACCGAGTTTGTGCATTCCTCCAGTAAGAAAGAACCGATCTCTTGTGTTCTGGTGATTCGATTCCTGCGTCAGGAAGATCTTATTCTTACTGTGAAGCCACCAGCACCCATTAGTGACTTTGTAATGAGCCAAGAATTACTGTATCGAACAGCCGAGTTGGGTACTCCAAGTAGAAGAGTTTACCAGTTAGTAATTCCACAGTCACTAGTGAACGTAGCTCTACAGCTAGTTCATGATGCACCAGGTGTTGCACACCCTGGTATGGATCGTTCTGTGAAACAAGCCAGAATGAAATACTTTTGGCCACGTATGGCAACTGACATTTCCGAGTATGTTAAGAAATGTAGTGTCTGTATCAACATAAGGAAATGTCAATGGTCTATCAATCCAGTGTACCCCCTAA
>NC_069498.1:14781860-14824360 GCF_026875155.1 Cherax quadricarinatus
GGGGAAGGGAAGTGAAATGGTGAAAGTTTTTTTTTGGGGCCACCCGCCTTGGGTGGGAATGGGCCAGGTGAAAAATATATAAATATATATTAAAAATATATATTATATATTTTTTAAAAAAATTATAAAATATATTAAAAAAATAAAAATATATACACGCGTGCGCGCATGTATGTAAATATCCGCCCTTCAAATTCATTTACGAAACACCAGAAACAGATATTATTTTAATTTGTTATAGTTTTCATAGAGGAATTTAGAGATTTGCATTTGATACTCATTCATGTATAATAACATGTACACATGAACAGCATTCCGATACCTTAGTAAGGAATCATTCAAGACACTGTACACCGTGTATGTCAGGCCCATACTGGAGTATGCAGCACCTGTTTGGAACCCGCACTTGATAAAGCACGTCAAGAACTAGAGAAAGTACAAAGGTTTGCGACAAGGTTAGTTCCAGAGCTAAGGGGAATGTCCATGAAGAAAGATTAAGGGAAATCGGCCTGACCACACTGGAGGACAGGATGGTCAGGGAGACATGATAACGATATATAAAATACTGCGTGGAATAGACAAGGTGGACAAAGACAGGATGTTCCAGGGAGGGACACAGAAACAAGAGGCCACAATTGGAAGTTGAAGACACAAATGAGTCAGAGAGATATTAGGAAGTATTCTATCAGTCATAGAGTTTGTCAGGCAGTGAATAGCCTAGAAAATGACGTAGTGGAGCAGGAACCATACACAGTTTTAAGACGAGGTTTGATAAAGCTCATGGAGCGGGAGAGAGAGGGCCCAGTAGCAACCGGTGAAGAGGCGGGGCCAGGAGCTAAGACTCGACCCCTGCAACCACAAATAGGTGAGTACAAATAGGTGAGTACATGACATTCGTGAACACACAAGAATAGGTACATATAACACCAATATACAATAACACATAGTCATTGCATTCATTTATATTTAATAACATGTACACATGACATTCGTCAACGCACAAGAACAGGTACATATGACACCCATATACAATAACACGTAGTCATTGCATTCTTTTATATACAATAACATGTTACGCATGACACACAGTCCACCAGTGTCTTAAAAGTGTCCATCTTTATATATTTACATATTTCATAAAGAATGGCGCTCACAAATACATTTAAACTGCTAAATAAGTTAAAAAATTTTGTTCTCAGTATAAATTCATAGTGTAACATAAAAGGAATTCCAAAATTGTAATTAATTAGCCTCTCCGAGGTGGCGGAGCTGTGTGCGAGCTTCGTCTCGTCCAGCTGACCTACGGTTCCAGGCTGTCTTGGTGGATGTAATTACTGGACGCAGTTTTCTGTGTGTCCCCTCCAGTAATTCCACCCACCTAGACAGTCTCTACCGTAGACAAGCTAGACAATACCAAGTTTCCACCCAGTAAAGTTACTGTGGGTGGCAACCGCTGACTCTGGGGAAGTGGGGAAGGGATTCCGTCTGAGGTGACACAAGTGAACTCCTGGAGACGCTGATCCGGGGAAGGCACTGACCTAACTCGCTGACCTTAGGTAAGTGGGGAAGGGAAGACATCCGGGAGCGAACAGATGGATTCCTGGATACTTGAACCTGGGGAAAGCATGAATACATGCAGTTGAGGTTGACCTTGGGGAAGTGCGGAAGGGAAGACATCTGGCGGTAGACGAATCGATTCCTGGATACACGAACCTGGGGAAGGCAAGAATACCGCTGACTTTGGGGAAGTGGGGAAGGGATTCCACCTGAGGTGACACCAAGTGGACTCCTGGAGACACTGATCCGGGGAAGGCACTGACCTAACTCGCTGACCTTAGGTAAGTGGAGAAGGGAAGACATCCGGGAACGAACAGATGGATTCCTGGATACATGAACTTGGGGAAGGTTGTTGTTGAGGCTGACCTTAGGTAAGTGGGGAAGGGAAAACATCCGGCGGCGGATGGATGAATTCTTGGATACATGAACCTTGGGAAGGCTGAGGCTGGAAGGCAGAGATGAGAGGCGAGGCTGACCTCAGGGAAGTGAGGAAGGGTAGACATCCGGGGCCCACGGATGGATTCCTGGACACATGAACCTGGGAAGGCAGGGGGGGGCGGACCTTAAAGACGAACCACTGGCCTCCACCTGGCAAGGTCTGATAACTCAGAGATAACTCTGAGGCTGACAGTGGTCGCAAATTATTATTATTATTATTATTATTATTATTATTATTATTATTATTATTATTATTATTATTATTATAATTCAAGATTTGCTAATTTGGATTCAAAAGCGTTTACCACTCTCATAGGTAGTGTTCTTATTTTGTTCATTCACCGGAGTTAAGATTATTAAAAATAACATTAATAAAAATATTGTTCATATTGTTGATTAACTCAACAGAGATAACACTGTAACAACTAGAACTGGCAGTAATATATGTTGGAGAGTCGTAGAGCGAGGTGAAGATGGCAGGTCTCCTGGGTACACATGTTGGAGAGTCGTAGAGCGAGGTGAAGATGGCAGGTCTCCTGGGTACACATGTTGGAGAGTCGTGGAGCGAGGTGAAGATGGCAGGTCTCCTGGGTACACATGTTGGAGAGTCGTAGAGCGAGGTGAAGATGGCAGGTCTCCTGGGTACACATGTTGGAGAGTCGTAGAGCGAGGTGAAGATGACAGGTCTCCTGGGTACACTTGTTGGAGAGTCGTAGAGCGAGGTGAAGATGACAGGTCTCCTGGGTACACATGTTGGAGAGTCGTAGAGCGAGGTGAAGATGGCAGGTCTCCTGGATACAGATGTCTGGTACTCTAACATAACGTAGGTCATCTTGCAAAGGCCCGGACCGGGACAATACCGTGGGTGTTGCTGGAGTGAGACCCAACAGTTAGGTGTCTTCAATCAAAAACGTTTCGCCTACACAGTAGGCTTCTTCAGTTTAATATAGAGGCAGTGAATGTAAGACTGATGTAATTATAATCATGTGTGATCCCAGAAAGATGCCCCCGTACTGCATAAACCTTATTGTTCTTCTCTGTTGCTGTACATTTTTACTTTGCTACTGTACTGTATTACTGTACTGTACTCTACCTTTCTTTTGTTTCAATTTTCTGTACTAGTTTTCTCTGTACTGTACAGGTCGTCTCTGTTACTGTACTGTACCCATTCTTCTGTATTACTATACTGGTCTTCTCTGTTACTGAACTGCATTCGTTCTTCTGTGTTTCTGTACTGGTCTTCTGTGCTACCAGTGTCAGGGGAACGCCTTCCTCCTGAACAAAATATTGGAAAAATAACAAATAAATAACTTGATGGATAATAATTATGATATTTTTCAAAGGATTTTAATTAAAAATAAATAAAATAAATATTGGCCGCTGTGGTTCCAGTAGGATGTTGGGACATGAGAATCTTATGCCCAGGATGGTCTTCTGATGATGTTTTAGAAGAAATGGTGTTGGTTATCCTGGGTGGCGGTGTTCGTCCCATGTTCTGAAAATCCTGTCACTACTTGGTTGTATCACCACAATTCAGATTTTAGAGGTGAGGAGTCGTATGTGCCACTACGTCCTGTAGACGTAGATCTTGCTCCAATTAACAAGCGTCACCCTGGTTGACCAGGTCAGCAGCAGAGCTGAATAATAAAGAAAACACTGGTTATATAAGTGTTAAATAAGTATAACATTGAAGAAAACAGAGGCTGTATTCTACCTCAATGTCATTACTGGTAACCAGGTAAAGTAGTATCAATGTAATATTGACGAGTCTCCTTTATCTTTCATAACAGTGGTTGTTTGCATATTGTGATATCACCTTGTACCAGAATATATGAATTACTTTTCCAGTCTTAGTGTGGTAAGTGGACTGTACTAGTCAAGTGTTGGTGAGGGTGGAGGTAAACATATACACGCTTCAGAATGGATATGATCAGTCCCAGTAGTTAGAAATCAACAAAATCGGTAAAATAAAGTTGGGAAGCTGGTCCAGGAGCTATGAATCAACCACTGAAAAAATAATTTTATTAAGTAATTAGATGACAACTTTACCATATTGTCTGAGTACTTGTTTGTCTTGACTCAGCAGAATTATATTTTATGTTCCAGTGTTGTTCATGTACCAGTGTTGTTCATGTTGGTGTTGTTCATGTACCAGTGTTGTTCATGTTGGTGTTGTTCATGTACCAGTGTTGTTCATGTACCAGTGTTGTTCATGTACCAGTGTTGTTCATGTCAGTGTTGTTCATGTCAGTGTTGTTCATGTACCAGTGTTGTTCATGTACCAGTGTTGTTCATGTACCAGTGTTGTTCATGTACCAGTGTTGTTCATGTACCAGTGTTGTTCATGTCAGTGTTGTTCATGTACCAGTGTTGTTCATGTCAGTGTTGTTCATGTACCAGTGTTGTTCATGTCAGAGTTGTTCATGTACCAGTGTTGTTCATGTCAGTGTTGTTCATGTACCAGTGTTGTTCATGTCAGTGTTGTCATGTCGGAGTTGTTCATGTCGTGTTCTTCATGTCGGTGTTCTTCATGTCGGTGTTTGTTTATGTCAGTGTTGTTCATGTCGGTGTTCTTCATGTCGGTGTTGTTCATGTCAGTGTTGTTCATGTGGGTGTTGTTCATGTCAGTTTTGTTCATGTCGGTGTTGTTCATGTCAGTGTTGTTCATGTCAGTGTTGTTCATGTCAGTGTTGTTCATGTCGGTTTTGTTCATGTCGGTGTTGTTCATGTCGGTGTTGTTCATGTCGGTGTTGTTCATGTCGGTGTTGTTCATGTCAGTGTTGTTCATGTCAGTGTTCTTCATGTCGGTGTTGTTCATGTGGGTGTTGTTCATGTCAGTTTTGTTCATGTCGGTGTTGTTCATGTCGGTGTTCTTCATGTCGGTGTTCTTCATGTCAGTGTTGTTCATGTGGGTGTTGTTCATGTGGGTGTTGTTCATGTCGGTGTTGTTCATGTCAGTGTTGTTCATGTCAGTGTTCTTCATGTCAGTGTTGTTCATGTCAGTGTTGTTCATTGTCAGTGTTGTTCATGTGGGTGTTGTTCATGTGGGTGTTGTTCATGTGGTGTTGTTCATGTTGGTGTTGTTCATGTCGGTGTTGTTCATGTCGGTGTTGTTCATGTCGGTGTTGTTCATGTCAGTGTTGTTCATGTCAGTGTTGTTCATGTCAGTGTTGTTCATGTGGGTGTTGTTCATGTGGGTGTTGTTCATGTCGGTGTTGTTCATGTCGGTGTTGTTCATGTCGGTGTTGTTCATGTCGGTGTTGTTCATGTACAACACTGACTGTTAATGTAAAGATGAATATCAGTATTGTTCTTGGTTGTGTTCATTCATCATAGTGAACATGAATGTTGTTCTTGTATGTGTTCATTCATCATAGTGAACATGAATGTTGTTCTTGTAAGTATTCATTCATCATAGTGAACATGAATGTTGTTCTTGTATGTGTTCATTCATCATAGTGAACATGAATGTTGTTCTTGTATGTGTTCATTCATCATAGTGAACATGAATGTTGTTCTTGTATGTGTTCATTCATCATAGTGAACATGAATGTTGTTCTTGTATGTGTTCATTCATCATAGTGAACATGAATGTTGTTCTTGTATGTGTTCATTCATCATAGTGAACATGAATGTTGTTCTTGTATGTGAACATTCATCATAGTGAACATGAATGTTGTTCTTGTATGTGATCATTCATCACAGTGAACATGAATGTTGTTCTTGTATGTGTTCATTCATCATAGTGAACATGAATGTTTTTCTTGTATGTGATTCATTCATCATAGTGAACATGAATGTTGTTCTTGTATGTGATCATTCATCATAGTGAACATGAATGTTGTTCTTGTATGTGATCATTCATCACAGTGAACATGAATGTTGTTCTTGTATTGTTCATTCATCATAGTGAACATGAATGTTGTTCTTGTATGTGTTCATTCATCATAGTGAACATGAATGTTGTTCTTGTATGTGAACATTCATCATAGTGAACATGAATGTTGTTCTTGTAAGTGTTCATTCATCATAGTGAACATGAATGTTGTTCTTGTAAGTGTTCATTCATCATAGTGAACATGAATGTTGTTCTTGGTGATGATAGCCATGATTATAGGATATTCATATGTATAGAGATGCTCAAATATTCATAAATACATGTATAGATTTAAAAACTATACATTAATACATAAATAAATAACCCGCACACACGACACTGACTCGTAGGAATACTTTTCAGTAAGTTTTGGACCATTAACTAGTAACAAGGAAACTTAACAGTTTAATAATGACGATGATAATATAATCAGCAGGAACTACGTCCTGACACCAATCTTTCCAGGTGGTGACCCGTCACTGTCTCCTGAAGGTGTGTCCGTGTTTGTACACGTGACTTACATGTGTGTGTGTGTGTTTGTGTGTGTGTGTGTACTCACCTATTTGTACTCACCTATTTGTGGTTGCAGGGGTCGAGTCATAGCTCCTGGCCCCGCCTCTTCACTGATTGCTACTAGATCCTCTCTCTCCCTGCTCCATGAGCTTTATCATACCTCGCCTTAAAACTATGTATGGTTTCCGCCTCCACTACTTCACTTTCTAGACTATTCCACGACTTGACTACTCTATGACTGAAGAAAATACTTCCTAACTCCCTTTGATTCATCTGAGTCTTCAACTTCCAATTGTGACCTCTTGTGTCTGTGTCCCATCTCTGGAACATCCTGTCTTGTCCACCTTGTCTATCGCGCCAGTATTTTTTTATGTCGTTATCATGTCTCCCCTGACCCTCCTGGCCTCCAGTGTTGTCGGGCCCGATTTCCCTCAACCTTTCTTCGTAGGACAATCCCCGTACTCTGGGACTAGTCTTGTTGCAAACCTTTGCACTTTCTCTAATTTCTTGACGTGCTTGACTAGGTGTGGATTCCAAACTGGTGCTGCAACTCCCAGTATGGGGCCTACGTAAAATGGTATACAGTGCCCTTGAACGAATCCTTACTGAGGTATGGGAACGCTATCCGTAGGTTTGCCAGGCCCGTATGCTGCAGCAGTTATCTGATTTATGTGCGCCTCAGAGATATGCTCGATGTTATACTCACCCCCAGATATTTTTCCTTGAGTGAGGTTTGCAGTCTTTGGGCCCCATCTAAACTATATTGTGTCTGCGGTCTTCTTTGCCCTTCCCCAATCTTCATGACTTTGCATTTGGCAGGGTTAAACTCAAGGAGCCAGTTGCTGGACCAGGCTTGTAGCCTGTCCAGGTCTCTTTGTAGTCCTGCCTGATCCTCATCCGATTTAATTCTTCTCATTAACTTCACATCATCTGCAAACAAGGACACTTCTGAGTCTATCCCTTCCGTTATGTCGTTCACATATACCAAGAACAGCACAGGTCCTAGGACTGGCCCCTGTGGAACCCCGCTTGTCACAAGCGCCCACTCTGACACCTCGTCACGTACCATGACTCGTTGTGTGTGTGTGTGTGTGTGTGTGGTGTGTGTGTGTGTGTGTGTGTGTGTGTGTGTAGCGTAGAGGAAGAAGTGTGAGGTGTAGGTGCGTATGTATTTGTTTATATACTAGTAATACCGAAAGGAGAGGATAATATGCATTGTTGAATAAATATACGTGTATGTTAGATACCGATGATTGTGCTTGTGTGTGTGTGTTGCTTTATTCGTGCTTCTGTATGTATGATGTGTGTGAGATTTGTATGTGAAAATCCAGAATTTAGTGAATAGAAGAGTGTGTGCTTGAGAACCATAGTGTACCATGCCAAAAAAGATCAACAACAAGAAAAAAACGATAACTAATAACAATTAATTACAGTTATCGTGCAGGGAACACGAAGGTTCACACACCGACACTAATTTACGCACATAAAAACGTTAACAAATACAATTATTCGAATAAATAATTGAATAATGTAATAACTGACATAGGTACAATATTAAATATAAATATATGTTCCAAATTTTCACTAGTGGCCAGTTCTTGGTGGACGAACTGTGATAGAGATCTCTCTTGTCTCAGGTAGTCGACGTTCGAGTCTGTCCAGGAGGATGTTATTACAGAGCGCAGATTATCTGTGTGTCCTCCTCTATAATAACATCTTCCTCTGTATACTGATATTAATACACTTGTGTAGTAATATCATATATGGACAGTGCTTCAAGGCTGGTTAAAACTGCTGACCTCAGGGAAGTGGCGAAGGGTGTATGGATGAACACTTGGAGCCACGGACCTGATCATGGGGGAGGGACTGGGTTAGGCATCAAAAATACGAAAAGAGTTTCCAGAGCTTCAGAGGAAGATAAGACATCCGGGGGCCCACGGATAGATTCCTGGACTCATGAACCTGGGGAAGGTAGGATAGTGTAGGATAGGAAGTGGGGAAGGGAGAATATCTGAGGGGACATAGAAGGACTCCTGAACACATGAACCTGGAGAAGGTAGGAGAGTATAGGACAGGAAGTGGGAAAGGGAGAATATCTGAGAGGACACAGATGGACTCCTGGACACATGAACCTGAGGAAGGTAGGATAGTATAGGAAAGGGAATGGGGAAGGGAGAATATCTGAGGGGACACAGATGGACTCCTGGACACATGAACCTGGGGAAGGTAGGATAGTATAGGACAGGAAGTGGAGAAGGGAGAATATCTGAGGGGACACAGATGGACTCCTGGACACATGAACCTTGGGATAGTAGGATAATATTATAGAACAGGGAGTGGGGAAGGGAGAATATCTGAGGGGACACAGATGGACTCCTGGACACATGAACCTGGGGAAGGTAGGATAGTATAGGACAGGAAGTGGGGAAGGGAGAATATCTGAGGGGACACAGATGGACTCCTGGACACATGAACCTGGGGAAGGTAGGATAGTATAGGACAGGAAGTGGAGAAGGGAGAATATCTGAGGGGACACAGATGGACTCCTGGACACATGAACCTGGAGAAGGTAGGATAATATAGGGCAGGGAGTGGGGTAGGGAGAATATCTGAGGGGACACAGATGGACTCCTGCACACATGAACCTGGGGAAGGTAAGATTACTGAGTGTAGCATAGGAAGTGTGGAAGGGAGAATATCTGAGGGGACACAGATTGACTCCTGGACACATGGACCTGGGGAATACTTAGATGCAACATCAGATGGACACATAAACCTGGGGAAAACATCAAAAACTGGCCTCCACGTGACAAACTGCTACTACTAATAATAATTATAATAATAATAATTATATAATGCGGAGATGGATCCATGAGAACGTTTCCTTACACCTGCTGTTCCTGTTCACTTAGCATTAAGTAGGTACCTGGGTGTTGTATATAGTATGTGTTTGTATTCAGTATGTCAGTAATGTCAGCTAGGTCTGTACTTGTAGAAAAATGAGATAATTATTATATAATAACTTATATTTACAGAGATTCATCAAGGTAAGCTAGCTCATACGTCAGACTTCACTCTGTTCAAACATAAGTGACATTACACATCGTTATCAAAGACTCACACATCACGATATAAGATTCAGTGACATCACTATATAAGACTCAGTGACATCACTCATCGTTATCTAAGACACAGTGACATCACTCATCGTTATTTAAGACTCAATGACATCATAGTTATCTAAGATTCAGTGACATTACACATCGTTATCTGAGACTCAGTGACAACACACAACGTTATCTAAGACTCAGTGATATCACTCGTCGTTAAGACTCAATGACAACACTCATCGTTATCTAAGACTCAGTGACATCGTTGTGTAAATATATCAGAAGAGTGATTCTTTAGTTATGGAACTGATCCAAACGATTCCAAGTGTTTTAACTATTTTACTATAGAGACAAGTTTGCCTGCACACAGTCTAAACTTAATGGATAATAATTAATGGGTAATATCCTGTCCGTAAGATGCATTAACCATTACGTATTGACGCCGTTCAGAAGAGGAAGACTCAATTATATTTAAAGTAAAAGCACTTAGAGGATTCTCTTCAGGAAATCCTGATAGAGTAACGTGAGTGGACCGTAAAGACACCACTGACCTCCAGATGGCTGGGTCTGGTAACCCAGAACTAACTTTGAGGTTGACAATAGTATCAAACTCTTAATTTTTATATGCCACAGTGTGGCCTTGTATCTCAGCGTAGTAACAACATATATCGAAAATATTGTGAGTGGATTGTGTATGAGTAATTACACCCAAATAGCATCAGTCTGAATGAGGAAAAATACAACACTTTTAAACCCCCCGATTGATCCAACTTGACCACCAACCTTCTACCTTCTTTTATACTTTTTTTTTTATCTTTGGGGGGGAGGGTTGCATTGTTTTGCAATATTTTGTTTTGTCATACAATTTATTATGTAAATGTTACACCATATTCTGCGGCAGCACAGCGGCAGCAGAGGCAGCAAGCTCTGTTATTTTTCTTTACCTGCAGAGCCCACCAACGCTTTAATGATGGCCTAATTGGAATCATAACTGCACTAACGTACTTAGAACCCAGCATGACCCAAGATAATCAACAGTGATACCTACAAACGGAAAAATTACCGAGTGAAGCAAAGACTGCCCCTCAAACTCCAAGCACAACCCCGCTGCCAGACGACTACCTACTCCAAGCTCTTAACTATCCTAGTTTCTTCATGTAACCACAGCAACTCCTGTACTACTACGAGACCAACTACTAGAAGAAACAGCACTAAGAACAGCAAGGTAGCGCCTAGAAATCTACTATTCCATAAGACGACCCAGCAGGACGCCGGTGCATCATCCACCTCCCTTACAACCCAGAGCGACGCATCAACAACAACAAACATGGCCAACTCACCCTCACCCACCAACCCAGGCGACTCCACAACAACAACACCAACTGTGACTGACTCCCTCTCTGCCTCTACTACCTTCATAGGATTTAACCCAGCTGATATGCTCTCAGATATGACTAATGATCCTGACACTCTAAAGCACTACATCACTACCCTAACGGCGGATAATTTGAATCTTCGTGCTGAAAATATGTCTCTCCGTGCAACAATAACAAACCATGAATCTAAGTTACTTCACCTTGAGAACAAGATCAACAACCTTGAACAACAGCTAACATCAACTGGCATGACTGATTTTGGCAAGACCCTCCAATCAGTCATAGCCAGCCACACAGATCAAATAACTACCCTAAACACGAAGATTGATAATGCCTTCAAGGACTGGAAAAATAAACATAGATACCCAATTGAGCAATTATTTTGCTAACCAAGATGATAAGGCAGAGCAAGACAAGTTATCTGATGCAGTAGTAATTAACACTCCACTCTATCCCAGCGAATTAAACCATTCCAACTGCATAGATACAACTCTCCAGATCATACGTGACCACCTACATGTTAATGTGCCAGTGTTGGAAATAAAAGAATCGCGGTTACTAGGGAACCAAAGTAGAAAAAGTGTTATGCTCGGATTTCACACACAAGACAGGAAAAAAGATCTAATAATTTCATCTGTTAAAGCAAAAATAGATATATACATAAACGAGTGTCTCACAAAAAAAAAAAAACCGACAGAACTTCCAGTACATAGTGAGAAAGCTAAAACGTGAGAATAATGATAAAATTCACTAGTGCTTTGTACGTGGACAATTTCTAGTAAGAAAAACAAATATAGGCTGTGTACTACATTACAAATGAAAATGAACTAGCAAACTTCATGATGCAAACACATTACAGAGTCTGATATTAGTGACCAAATCCTTACTACGTTAGTGTATGTTACTATGTCATTATTGAACTAATCCCTGTACTATCACCTCCTTGATAGTATTTACTACCTCACTATCCCAGGTGTCCCACACAGTTCTTTATGTGACCCAATTTGTGTTATCTTCCCAGATCCCAATTCACAATTATTTTTCGTTAATAGGATACTTACTCTTTAATAATATCTGTATTACCTTTTTCTTTCCTACTTAAGCACTGTTAAAATTCTCTTATAATCATACCTAATTTTCCCTTTTCTCCCAAACTATAAATAACCTAGTGTATGTTCCTACTACACTACTGTGCAATACCTTGAACCATCCCTCACTAGCTAGTATCAACTACCTCAAAAATTATTCCTATAGTGATATTAATTGCTCAGACTTTATTGCTATAAGGCAATTCATACTCTCAGATTATTTTCATATCTTAGTGACTATATTGTGTGTGCAGTTAGTGTATATTTCAATTACATTATTGTTCAAGGCCCAAAACTATATTTTGCTGCTACTACCATCTACCTCATATTTGTTTTTAATTTTAGAATACAATAATTGCTCAAACTATATTATATATATATATCTATATATATATATATATATATATATCTATATAAATATATATATATAAATATATATATATATATATATCAATTCAGATCTTACTCCCATATTAATATCATATTTTAGTTTCTATCTGCCAATTTAACTTTGTTTACCATTATTTAATTTAGTCCCTATATCTTTTCTCCTTTATTTTAGCTTTAATATAGCTTTACATAACAACCTTAGTTCATATATTCACAATTGTTAAAATAATCAAGGTGCTATTCTCAGGTGCTAAAGTGTAATAAGTTCACTAATTTGCCATTATATTCCCTGCATTCCTCGCCCAGCTGCCGGTGAGGGTGGACGTTTGCTACTCCTCTCTGACAGGCGCAAGTGCTCGCCAGGCTGTCACAATGGTGGTTGGGGTGCGACGCAGAATTAACACTGTCGGCATAGAATTACTGAGAGGTACAATTAATCAGGATTCGGCGTTGACGTTGTTGCCTCTGATTATTCGAGAGACATATGGGATTGAGGATTGCGACCTTTACGGTGTAGCCTTAAATGGAAACTACCGAATGTTCGTGAAACTGCTGTCATCACACGTGTATGAGGATCTACTTGCTCAATATCAGGATGTTGCTATTGAGGTTAACGAGGGCATCCTGGTAAAGATGGTCGATGTTTCGAGTCAATTTACGTATGTAAAGTTACGTAATGTGCCTTTCGAGGCAAATGAAGCTGACCTACGTAGTGTGTTCGGGAAGTTTGGAACTGTACATGTAGCTCAACAAGGCAAGTGGACGGCAGGGGCTTATGTGGGTTATCCAGAAGGTAGTTTTAGCCTAAAGATGACTCTGAGGCAACCTATACCTTCGTATGTGTTCTTAGAGGAATTTAGGACACAAATACTCGTGACTTACGGTGGCCAACGTAGAACTTGTAGACTGTGTGATGGTTATGATCACAGCGGCTGAATGTGTGCGGCGGAGGACTGGCCAGGGAATACCAAGGAGTGACATTACGAGGCGAGGACCTACAGTGACAGATCAGAACCGCCAGGATGGACGTAGGCGTGGTCGGTTGTGGAGTGAGGAAGTGGGGGAAATGCAACGTGAGGTGGAGCATGAGGGTGCAGTGCAGCAATTGAGTGCGTCTGCAGAGGATGTGATGCACGAGGTGGACAAGGACGTACCGAATGACGTAGAAATTGACGTAGTGCTTGAGACAGTTTTGCAGGAGATTTTTCCCTAAATCGGAGGAAGCCTTGACAGAGGTAACGACGGAGACCAGGTACAGGGACAAGGGGAAGCATGCGGGTCTGAAGAAAGGAATGTAATGTCGGCTTGGCCAAGTAGTGAGAAGGGGAATGAGGTGATAGAGGTGGAGGTGCACAATGAGGAAGGTCAGAGACAAGCATGGCGGAAGAGGAAGTGTCGAGGAAGCGGGCAGCTGTCACGTCTGACTCGGATGACGTCCTCACTCCAGCACAAAGACCAGGGAAAAAGGCGGGGATTGAAGGTGTGTGTAGAGGCACAGAGAAAAAGAAACGCCAGCAAGGGGTTAGGAGTGGAGGGGATGGGGTGAGTGCCAAGGACGGTGTGTATGAGGCTACTGGACAGCGGAAAAATGTGGTGGGGAAAAGTGGGTGGAAAACGTAAGCAGGCCTAAGGTCTGTGACAATTAATGTTAATGGTTTATGTAAGAGTGGTGTGTATGGTTGCGAGGACTGCTGTATCGTTATAAGGTAGATGTTGCCTTTATACAAGAGCATAACTTGAAAACAGGAAAATTGCTGGAGGTGGATGGATATAGGGCTTTTGTAACTCCAACGACACGTTTAAAAGATGGAGTAGGTGTTTTAATTCGTGAGGCAAGCCCGTTTGTTTTGCAAAGGTTTGAGGGGGGGGGTGAGGGAAGAATAATGAGAGTGGACGGGTGGTGGATGCGTGAACGAGTGTCCTTTGTTGGAGTGTATGCTCCGGCGGAGAACGATGCGAGGGTAAAATCGGCATTTGTAAGGGATGATCTGGTGTATTTCTTGAGAGCGCTGCCCAGGGTTGCATTGATTGGGGAGATTGGAATTGTATAATACGGAGATTTGATGTGATGCCAGCGAGGGCGGGATATTTTTCAAACATGTTGCGAGACCTGTGTAGAGATATTGGGGTACGAGATGCATTTTGGGGTGGAATAGGTGAAGTGCAACAAACGTATGTAAGGAGGGAATACGCAGCTAGACTGGATAGGATCTATATAACGCAAGGGGTTTCAGTGGAGTCTTTTAACACTGTAGAAGCAATTTTATCAGATCACAGGGCAGTGGTGGTGGGGAAGCATGGGACTCGTTAGTGAAACGGTTTGAAAGCTACTGGAAATTAAACACGCGACTCCTTGAGGATGAGGAAGTGGAAGAGGGGTTTGCTTCGCTGTGGAGGAAGCTAAGTGAGGAGGCAAAAAGGGTTGATAATGTTGTACGTTGGTGGGACAGTGTGGCCAAGGAGAGGATTCGTAGGTTTTACGTGGGTGAGGGGAAGCGTATAAATCGACTGAAGTATGGATTAACAAATTATTGGAAAGTGAATAGGATACTATCATGAGCAAGGAGTAGTGGGAGGGGTATTCCAAACAGAGGCAATAGATGATCCGAAGAGCAGGATAAGAGAGGTGCAGGAGGAGAGATTTCATGCGGTGCGGGTGCAGGCGGGTGTGGAGGAAGTGCTTTGGGGGGACAAGCCATCGGCATGTGTGTTGAGGAGACAACAGCAGAGGAGGACAGCGACCACAATAGCAGATTTGGAAGTGCACACTGAGGTGAAAGGGTTTAGGGAGGGGCAGGTGTTAAAAACAACGGAGGTGATGAGTATGTTCGCGGATGCGTGGTATGGGCATTATTGGAAAAGTAAAGGAGTTAATAGGGAGGATCTTGATGGGGTGTTTGCTGTAGAGCCCGTAACTCTGGGGAGAAAGGACAGGGAAGCTTTGGGTGGTGAGATTGAAGAGGGGGAGATATGGAGAGCGCTTGTAGACATGTGCAGAGGCAAAGCACCAGGTATTGATGGACTACCAAGTGAATTTTACTTAAAAACATTGGATCTGTTAAGGGGTTTTTTAGTAACGCTGTTCAATAGAATGAAAGACGGGGGAGAATTGGGCGAGAAGCAAAGTACAGGGGTCGTAGTGCTTGTGCCCAAGGGTAAGGGGCAGAGTACACTTAAGGATTACAGGGCGATTAAATCTCATGTGTGCGGGACTATAAATTGTTCGCGAAGATTTTGGGGAATAGGTTAAAATGTGTAGTGGGACGTGTAGTTTCAAAAGGTCAACTAGGGTTTGCCAGGACGGTCGATGGTCATGGGGCACGGAATTCTAAAGGGGTTTGTTGAGAGTTTTGAGGGGACGCAGGAAGGAGGGGGTATGGTGGCGATTGATTGGCAGGGTGCTTATGATCAGGTGGAAAGGGAGGGTTTAAGACAGATCCTTAGCAAACAAGGTTTTGGGGATGAGATTGTGGGGTGGTGTTGAAACGTTGTATAAAGGGGCAAAAGCGAGAATTCAGATCAATGGACGTGTGGGAGGTGTGGTGAACATGGATAGGGGCTTGAGGCAGGGTTGCCCGCTATCAGTTATTATTTGCATGTGTGTGGTGGGGAGGGGTCGAGGGAGGGCTTGATTAGGCATCATGTGGTAGGTTACGTGGATGACACGACACTCCTAGTCCAGAAGGGAACAAGATTGAGAGAGTTGGGAGGGGTGGTTGGCATGTTTGGAGGGGCGACAGGCATGACGGTAAACGTTGAGAAAACAAAGATCATGGGGCTAGGGGAGTGGAGAGACAGAGTTGATTGGGACTGTGATGTGGTGAGAAGGCAGGAAGGGCAGTTATTAATATGTGAAATTTCGTATAAAGCGACCATACAGGAGGCTAGGGAGGCGAATTCGTTGAGAATGGTGGGACGCGTGGAACATCGGTTGGGGATGTTACGGCCTTATCACTTGACATTGTTGCAACGGGCGATTGTTATTAACGTATTGCTGTACAGTAAGGTATGGTATGTATCAGCAGTTTTTCCATTGCTGAGGGCTGAGATTACTCGTATCCTTAGAAGTGTTTTTAGGTTCTTATGGGGCTCAGGATGTGAATGGATGAAGAGGGAGGTGGTGACTTTGCCGGTGAGGAAGGGAGGTTTAGGTTTGTTGGACCTGGGAAGGAGGGTGAAATGCGTTTTCGTCAGGTGGGAGTGGAAAAGATTAGGGGGACAGAGGGGACATGCATGCAAAGGTTACATGATATTTTGAGGGAATGTATGTGGGTGGGGAATGGAGGGAGTGTGAGATTTTGTTTAGGGCACTTTTGTGGGCGCGCGAGCCAGGCAAATTAAAGGTGAGGGATTTATATCGAATATTGAGAATAGAGGAGACGGCCCCAGTTGAGGGGCTGTTCCCGATGTATGCATGGGGCGCTATATGGAGTCTGTTCGGTAAACTAACGCTAGGGCCCAGGGTGCGAGAGATCATGTTTAATTTTTTACACGGGATTCTGCCTACTGGATCAGTCCTCAGAAACAGACGTGTGGTAGAGGAGGGTTGGTGTGGGTTATGTTGGGAGTTGAAACAGCCTATCACGTGGTATACTTTTGCGATTATTTGGGGAGTGTGAGGGAATGGCTGGGGAAAGTGGTCAGAGGATAGGAGGAACTGGGGTGTCATGTTGAGAGCGCTGAGTCTTGATATAGGGGGGTGGGGGAGAATGTGGCACGGGGAGTAGCTTATATCAAGGTGGATTTCGTGTACATATCGTGGGGAATGAGAGGGTTGGATAATGGGGAGACGAGGAAACGAGTTTTAGCAAGGTTTTTTTGTAGGACAATGAATAGGAATCGGGAAATTTATGGAGGAGATGGAGGGAGCTTTCACTGAGGGTTACAGGTCCATAACTGTTGGGAGTTGCTAGAGTTGTGAGGGGGGGGGAAGTGGGTTATAGATTGTTGTGTAAAGCATTCGATAAAAAAAGGGGGGGGGGTGCCAAACGGGCTTGCCAAACGAAAGATGTTGGTTTGGTGTGCATGTGCGTGGTGAGTGATACGTGCAAGAGAGAACGATTGTGTGTAATTGGGATGTGCATGGGAGTGCTGAGTTTCATGCGTTCTTAGTAGTTATTTAATATTGTTTAATTAATGCCTTCTGCTGAAGGCTATAGTAGTACGTATAAGAGTAGAAGTCTGAGAATGCTGCATGGGACACAAAAAAAAAAAAAAAAAAAAATTGCCATTATATTCCCTAGCTCATTTATTTGATTACCACTTTATTTTGTTCACCACAAATTTTTTTAGTCCCTTTTATATTGTCTCCTTTATTTTAGCTTTAAAGAACTACCTTAGCTCATATTTTTACATTTGTTAAAATAACCCAGGTGCTATTTTATGGCTTTAGAATATTTACTTTGTCTTATACTTAATTCTAACTATAGATTCACTATAAATCTTATGATAACAAGCATTGATCCTGATACCAACCTCTTATTGAATGAATTAAATGAATCAAACAGTAACTGTAATTACTACACAGCAGAACAATCAAAGGCACTTCTCAGAGCCAACAACATAACTGTTTTTAACTACAATATCAGATCTTTAAGCAAGCATTACGATGACCTCATAGCATTACTAAATTCCCTGCATGCCAGTATGTCCATCATTACTCTCACCGAAACCTGGCTAAAGCCTGATACTACAGATGTCTATGCCATACCTGGTTACACAGCCATACACAACTGTAGGCCAGATTAACAAGGGGTGGCACAGCTATATACTACTCAGACCAACTAGAATGTATCACTAATACTTGCATAAGGGATGAACATAAGGAATATATAATAGCTAAATTCAAATCCAAATACCTACAAAAACCTCTCACAGTGATAAACATCTACAGAGTACCACAGCCGTTTTAGTGAAAACCTAGGAAGTATGATAACTGACGCACGCATGAACAAAGATCACTTACTACTCTCAGGTGACTTCAATATAAATCTCCTGCAAGACCAGGACCCACACGTTACTGAATTCACAAACACAATGAGTAACTGTATGTTGCTACCAACAGTAACAAAACCTACAAGAGTTACAGAGACTAGTGTTTCCCTACTTGACCACATCTGGACCAACACCATATCCTCTTTAAAATCAGGCATAATCACAGATAATACCACAGATCACTACCCTACCTTCCTCATCACAAACCTTGGCAAATTACCCCAAGACACTACTAAAGTCACTTTCAGACTTCACAATGAGGCAGCCATTAATAACTTCACAGCAGCAGTGACAAACATTGACTGGCACACTGAGCTAAAAATCTATACAGATATTGACGAATGTATTAATAATTTTCTAAAAAAGACCCAATACCTCTATAACAAGCACTGCCCCACAAAAACTAAACAGATGACAGCTAAGAGACTGAACAGTCCCTGGCTAACACCCATCATCCTCAAATCCATAAATACAAAGCACCTATACGAAAAACAGTACAGAATGGGTCACATAACCAGAGATCAAACAAAACGTTACTCGTCAATCCTAACCAGCCTGATAAGAAGGGCTAAAAAATTGTATTATGAAAACAGATTTTCCGACTTACGAGATGATATAAAAAAGACCTGGAAAACCCTATCAGAAATTCTAGGAACAAAAAAGATATCACGAAATAGCGAAATTGAATTAGCAAAACCAGATGAACCCCAACTCCCATCAACTGAAACAGCAAACAGACTCAATAATTTCTTCTGCACTATAGGAAAAAACCTTGCCAATAAAATCCCAAGCTCAGATACCCCACCCAATGACTACCTCACTGGCAACTACCCGAACACACTGTTCCTAGCTCCGACTAACCCAACTGAAGTCTCCCTTATTATCAACACACTAAAAAACAAGTCAGGAGATTTAAATACTTAACCACCCTTCATATACAAAAAAGCGTCACAAGTACTATCGCCAATCATTGCAACACTCTTTAACAAATCCATAGAATCCTCTGCCTTCCCTACAGTTCTCAAAATAGCAAGGGTCACCCCGATCCATAAAGGAGGAGACCAAACAGACTTGAATAACTATAGGCCAATATCCAACCTACACCCTCTCTCTAGAATCTTCGAAAAATTAATTCATAAACGAATCTATTCCTACCTCATCTCCCACAACATACTCAACCCCTGTCAATTTGGATTCAGGCCTAATAAAAATACTAATGATGCTATTATACACATGCTAGAACACATATACACTGCAATAGAGAAAAAAGAAGTCCCACTGGGGATCTTCATTGACTTACGTAAAGCTTTTGATACAGTTGACCATGACTTGCTCCATATAAAATTGTCGCACTATGGTATAAGAGGGCACTCCCTCAACTACCTAAAGTCATACCTCAGCAACAGAAGCCAATATGTGTACACAAACGGGCAAACTCTTCAGCACAACCAATTACATTTGGGGTGTCCCACAAGGAAGTGTCCTAGGCCCTCTTCTCTTTCTCAAATACATAAATGACCTACCAAATGTATCGCAACTCCTCAAACCCACACTATCTGCAGATGACACTACAACATCTTCTCTCACCCGAGCCCAGTCACGCTAGCCAATACTGTAAATACCGAATTACAGAAAATATCTACCTGGATAGGACTAACAAACTTACTCTAAACATTGACAAAACCTACTTCATTCAGTTTGGTAACAGAGCTACAGACGTCCCTCTTAACATAATGATAAACGGATCACCTATCACAAAATTCACAGAGGGAAAATTTTTAGAAAACCCCACTTTGATAATAGACTCAAATTTCAAACACATGTACAACAAATTTCCAAAAAAATTTCCAAGACCGTAGGCATACTATCGAAGATACGGTACTATGTTCCACAGTCAGCCATCCTGGCCCTATATCACTCACTTATTTACCTTTATCTCACCTATGGAATTTGTGCATGGGGCTCAACAACAATAAACCACTTGTGCAACATCTGGTTATCTTTATTGTAAACGTTTCGCCATCCAGTGGCTTTATCAATACAAATTCTTGGACATAATTAGAAAACAGAAGAACTATATACTGGATGGCGAAACGTTTACAATAAAGATAACCAGATGTTGCACAAGTGTCTTAACTTTCATCTTGTCGGTATTGTATACCTGTCTTGCACAACTTGTCAGGCACTGCAACATCATGGTATCTTGATTCAGAGGACGTCTACATGACCTTCTTCACGACTTCTACAACTAGCCCATCAATTTGGGAAGGACCTACTTCCACTGGGGAATCCCGCCTACCAGTGACTATGCCCTCGTCTGCTACACGTCTCTCTTCACTGACGCCTATATAAGCGCCAGTCTCCTTACCTGTGCTTCAGAATCTCTACAACCACGGTGTTGTAAACACCACCTCCAAGGCTGAGGGACTGATTACCTCATCTTTTGCATATAGTTCTTCTGTTTTCTAATTATGTCCAAGAATTTGTATTGATAAAGCCACTGGATGGCGAAACGTTTACAATAAAGCTAACCAGATGTTGCACAAGTGTCTTAACTTTCATCTTGTTGGTATTGTATACCTGTCTTGCACAACAATAAACCATCTCAGACCACTAATTACCCAACAAAAGGCTGCAGTTAGAATGATAACAACTTCCCACTACAGGTAGCACACTCCGCCAATATTCAAAACTCTAAACCTACTCACCATACAAAACATTCATACTTATTGCTGCATCTACTACATTCATAGAACACTTAACTCTGATATAAACCCTCCCCTCAAACGTCTCCTTACCACTCTCAACAGAACACGTGACCATAACACAAGGCACAGATCACTCTTTGATGTTCCTCGTGTCCATTTCGCGTTATGCAAAAACTCAATGCACATAAATGGCCCTAAAATCTGGAATTCATTATCTGTGAATATAAAAGAAACACTGTTTATAAATTCAAGTCTCTTCTCAAAAATCACTTAGTCACCTACAACTAAATAAATAGAATAATGTATCTCTAAATGGTTGGGGGGGGGGGGGGGGGGATACAATTCTAGTAAGAAAAAACAAATAAAGGCCGTGTGTACTACATTACAAACGAAAAGAACCTAGCAAACTTCATGATGCAAACATTACAGAGTCCTGATATTAGTGCCAAATCCTTACTACTTATGTGATGTTAACTACGTCATTATTGAACTAAGTCCCAGTACAATCACCCTTTCCTAGAATAGTATTTACTACCTCATTATCACAGTTGTCCCACACAGTTCTTTGTGTGACCCATCTTGTGTTATCTTCCCAAGATAATCCCCATTCACAATTCTATTTATCTCGTTAATGAGATACTTACTCTCTTTCAATAATATCTGTATTAACCTTTTCTTTCCTACTCAAGAACTGAAATGTTAAAATTTATCTTAAAGTACACATACCAAATTTTCCCCTTTTCTCCCACTCAAACTACAAATAACAAACTAGTGTATGTTCCTACTACACTTACTGTGCAATAACCTTGACCTTCCCTCACTAGCAGTATCAACTACCATAAATAATATTCCTATAGTGAATATTAATTGCTCAAACTAAATGCTATAAGACACAATTCCTACTCTCAGATTATTTTCATATCTTATTGACTATATTGCGTGTGCAATTAGTGTATATTTCAAAATTACATTATTGTTTAAGGCCAAAACTTACTTTTGCTAGCTACAACTACCAATCTACCCTCATGAATTAACTGGATTTTACTATGTTTAGAAGTACAATAAAATGCCTAAACCTTAATATATATAAAAATATATATATAGTATATATATATATATCTATATATATATATAATAAATATATATATATATAAATATATATATATATTTTTTTTTTTTTTTTTTCACAAGTCGGCCGCTCCCACCGAGGCGAGGGTGACCCAAAAAAAGAAAGAAAATCCCCAAAAAATAATACTTTCATCATCATTCAACACTTTCACCACATCTCAACATAAATCCCTGTTTTTAGCAAGAGGTGCTCAGATACAACAGTCTATAAGTAACAAACATACACAATAAAGATACACAACATATCCCTCCAAACGCCAATACCCAAACCCCTCCTTTAAAGTGCAGGCATTGATCCTTCCCATTTCCCCAGGACTCAAGTCCGACTATATGAAAATAACCGGTTCCCTGAATCCCTTCACAAATAAATTACCCTGCTCAACAACTCCAACAGATCGTCAGGATTTTCCCAATACCATTCGTCTCTCATCACTCCTATCTAACACGCTCACGCACGCTTGCTGAAGTCCAGCCCTCGCCCACAAAACCTCCTCTACCCCCTCTTCTTCCCACCCTTTCAGGACGACCCCTTCCCCGCCTTCACTTCCCCCCAATAAGATTTATATGCTTTCCATGTCATTCTGACTTTGATCCATTTATCTCTCTTAAATGACCAAACCAATCCTCAACAACCCTCTTCTTCTGGCCCTCTGACTAATACTTTTTATTAAACTCCACACACCCCTAAATTTTCCACTCCGATATTTTCTGCTAATATTTTACACCACACATTGCCCTTATACAGGACATCTCCACTGCCTGCCTGTTTATTAATAAATGATCACATAGAATAAAAAATATATATGGGGGTGGTAGGAAAGAAAATATCAAACAGCTCTGGGGGAGAACCATGAGTTATCTCTAAGTACGTTTATTGTCTTCTCTGAGGATGAGGTTCCTCCCCCATTCCAGCGATAGAGGTGGTACTTCCTTATATATATATATATATATATATATATATAAAAATATGATATTAGATATCTATATATATATATATATAAAACTATATACATATCAATTCAGATCTTACTCCCAAATTAATATCATATTTTAGTTACTATCTTGCCAATTTTAATTTTGTTTACCATTATTTACATTTAATCCCTATATCTTTCTTCCTTTAATTTTAGCTTACATATAACATTACATAACAACCTTAGTTCATGAATCACAATTGTTAAAATAATCAAGGTGCTAAAGTTGTAATACGTTCACCTAATTTTGATATTATAATCCCAATCTCATTTATTTGATTACCACTTTATTGGTTCACCACAAATGTTTTTTTTTTACTCCCTTTTATATTGTCTCCTTTATTTTAGCTTCAAAGAACACCGTTAGCTTAATTTTAACATTGTTAAAATAACTCAGTGCTATATTAATCTATAGAATATTTACTTTGTCTTATAACTTAATTCTACTAACTATAGATTCAACTATTGAAAAAAATCTATGATTTACAATCATTGATCCCCCTGGATACCAACCTCGTTATTGAATGACTGTAACTAATCAACAGAACTGTAATTACTACACAGCAGAACAATCAAAGGCACTTTTCAGCAACCAAAACATTACTGTCTTTAACTACAATATCAGATCGTTAATCAGTAAACATACGATGACCTCATAAGCAATTACTAAATTCCTTGCATCCATAATATCCATCATTACTCTCACCTCGAAACCTGGCTAAAGCCTGATACTACAGATGTCTATGCCATACCTGGTTTACACACCATACCAACTGTAGTGCCAATCAACAAGAGGGGTGGCACAGCTATATACTACTCAAGACCAACAGAAAGTATCACTAAAACTTGCACAATGATGAACATAGGGAATATATAATAGCAAAATTACAAATCCAAATACCTACAAAAAATCTCTCGCAGAGATAAACATCTTCAGAAGTACACAGCCTTTTAGTGACAACCTAGGAGTATTATAACTGATGCACGCCTGAACAAAGATCACTTACTAACTCTCAGGTAGACGTCAATATAAACTCCTGCAAGACCAGGACCCACACTTTACCAGAATCACACAAACACTAAGAGTAACTTGCAGTTGCTTCACCAACAGAAACACAACCTACAAGAGTTACAGAGCGACTAGTTTTTTCCCACTTGCCACAGAGTCCTGACCAACAACCATATCCCCTTTAAAATCAAAGGCATATTCCAGATTAAACCAACAGATCACTACCCTAACCTACCACATCAAAATCCTTGGCAATATTACTCAAAGACAAACTATCTAAAGATCACTTTCAGACTTCACAAATAGAGGCAGCCAAAAATAACTTCAACAAGTACGCATGACAAACATTGACTGGCACACTGAGCTAAAAAATTCATATACAGATAATGACGAATGTATTAATTATTTTCTAAAATAGACCCAATACCCTCTATACTACAAGCACGGCCCCACATAAACTAAACAGAATGACGCTAAGAGACTGAACAGTCCCTGCTAACACCCAGTATCCTCAAATCCATAAATACAAAGCACCATATAGAAAAGCGCAGTACAGATTGGGGTCACATTAACCAGATACAAACAAAACGGATGCTCGCAATCACAACCAGACCAGATAAAGAAGGGCTAAAAAATTGACATTATGAAAACCTATTTTCCGACTTTTACAGAGGTGTATATAAAAAAGACCTGGAAAACTCCTATCAGAAATTCTAGGTAACAAAAAAGATATCAACGAAAATAGCGAAATTGAAATTAGCAAAAACCAGAATGAACCCAACTCCCCCCAACTGAAACAGCAAACAGACTCAATAATTTCTCTGCACTATAGGGAAAAAACACCTTGCCAATAAAATCCCAAGCACAGATACCCCACCCAATAACTAACCACACTGCCAACATTTTTTTTTTTTAATTTATTTAAAAAAAATACAATACATAAATTAGATAAAAGAAACACATTAACAGTTCTTACACAGAATAATAAATTTTCATTAACAAAGACACACAGACATTTAACTTGAGCTAAAACAAACTTCCCTCAAATATCACCATGCATGATATCCCAATGCACCTATGTAAAGCAAGAACACCACTAACATTACAAAATGCATTATTATTATTTATTAAAACAAAGACGAGCACCAAGCCTACAATATGCATTTTATAATACCCTTTGTTATTTATATATTAATAATCCCTTATACGTTTAATAGATTATTTAACAGGTATTATATTGAAAGTAAAGCAAATACAAGATGAATTATAAACACAGAACCGATTAATTCACAAGAATCCAACAAATGACAACTCAACCTCAGGTCGTACCTAAATAACATGCAAAAGAGTAGAATATACATAGAACAATGTAACACTGCAGTCAAACACAAAACTGTGTATTACAACACTCCCCATACTTTTTTTTTTTTTTTTTTTTTTTTTTAGAAACCTTACAAAAGTACAAAGGATGACATAATAAAGTACAGGAATACTAAACCATTATTTTGTTCTACTAGTACCAAGTTTATTCCTATGCGGGAACAAGTATTAAACATCTTGTTATAGCAAACATAAACTCTAAGTACAAACCTCACTAAAAAGTTTAAACAGTCCTTAATAGTTGCCCGCCAGCCTTGTACCCTAAGAACACACACCCAAAAGAAACTTACATAGTTTAGAACAATATAAAATGAAATACCAATCTGACATTCCTATTACAACAAACAGCATCATAACAAAGTACAACATCACAAGATAAGCCAAAACCTTACCATAACCTCTACAAAAAAAAACAAAACCCAAACATACCCGCCATGACAGGAACAGATTTAGTGGTTAAGTATGGTACATTAGATCCTAACCACTATGACGCCCGGAAGACAACATATGATTCCTTACACAATAACCCAAGAGAAACAGTAGTTTAACATTATTAATATGTTAACCCTCTAAACAAAATAATTTGATAACAGAAAACAGAACAACATGCATGTAAAGATACAATAATAAAAGAATCCAAAACACGTATTAAATAACCAACCGCTCGGCCATTAAAGGTTTTTATAACCTAACCCTATACATAAATAATACCTCCCACATTGTATAATAAACCGAAAAGATAAGAATCTTGTTCCACCAAGACTGGTTGTTTAACCCCATAGAAAAACATGGATATAGACACCAAAACTATACATACCCATAATTTTTTTCACATAGAACCTATATCAGACAAAAACAGTTAAACATACAGACAGAGAAGTAATTAAGGATAAGGCTTCATGTAATGTGCCAGTCCCAAAGAACTGACACGTATCTACAGAAAAATTTTTGTGTTGAATCCAACGTGCCAATCAAATTACTAAAAACGAGATCCTAAGGGCTCAGGTATCCTGCTTTCAAGAAAGGTTTAAACCCAGTGAACATAACCATCAGGCCTTAGAAAAGTAACGGCTTGGAAACCACACTTATATCTCCACTATGACAAACATTCTCGACGAAAACATGGCTTTACATCCAAACGCTAATTCATCACTCTAAACCTTCCTCTTACACAACAATCATTCAGTTCCAAGAAAAACCAAAAAACAACCCCCCCCCCCTTACTCTCTACTCATTCCCCCCCATAAGGATGACCACATCCTTTCTCCATCCTCAGGACCCCCGCCTAAGGGATCCCACAGTGAGGTTCCTATAACCTTCCGGAAACATTTTTCCCAAGACGGCCCCAATAAACCAACTTATATCCTATACACTTCGTCCTAAAGAATCTGGCCGCCAACGCTTTTAATCCTCATACTCCCACTCCCTTAATATCCCCTCATTCCCTCATTGAAATGACCACAGATAATCCACTATGATTATACATTATAGCCCTTCCCACATCCCTAGCAGTCCCCTTTAACATCTAGTAGTAAGCCCTTAAAAGCGCATAAACACCCCCCCCCCCCCACACAGTCTGACAACCCCACCCATCCATGATCACACCCCCTCCAAGGAGTACAAACAGAAGACCCACATGACACGCCGTATTTCAACATCAACACAAAAAAAAACTGACAAAAATCCCTCTACCACAAACCCATAACACCGATACCAACCTCCCTTGGAACCAGTAATCCCACATGATAACCGCTATATAAAATTCTCTTAATACCTAGCCGGTATCCGAAGCTATACGTAAAAACTTTCCAATCACCCCCCAAACATACATTGGAATACACGGCCTACCCCTTTTTTTTGCATACTTCCTTGACTTTCACTACCCTCACCAACGCCGTTTCACTTGATTAATCCACCTGTTGCACTGTCATAAAAATCTCAACATAGTCTTCACAAACCCTTCAATTCCCTTCCACTCCACCATTAACGTGCCTCCTCCATAACTCTTCCTATTATAGCGCCCCATCAACACCCCCTTTCCCTCATATACCATTCCACTTGATATATTAAGCCATTACTTCTCAGGTCCTAAGGCAACAAACCTAAAAACAAAACTCCCCTCTTCTGAACAACCGTCATAACTACCCTCCCTTACGTACCCAGTCCCTCGAACCAAATCCCCCACACAAAACTTCAGCACGCTCCTTCCTGCATTTCCACAATATCTCGTACCTCTAAGGGAAAAACCTCTGCCACCCCCCATACCTTGCCATAGACAAGTGAATTTACCACCCTACCCCATGATGTAAAGCTAAGTCCCTCTGCACTTAAACCTCCTAACCTACTTAAAAAACCTTACCCCGTGACAGACTCCCGAATTTACCCTTCTGCATGCCTGCACATCCGCCAATACCATATCACCACATACCTTGATTCTGTCAACCACTGTCCATCCCTAACCCCATCCCCAAGCCCCCCCCTAATCCAATTTACCGACCTCTAGTAACCTTGATTTCACCGTATAACTCTCATTCCGGTATTCGTTCCAAACATCTGAATCACTCTACCCACCGCTCCTTAAATCCTCCTTTACCCAATAGCAAAAACAGTAGTATCATCCACATACCCAAACGATGCCCCCCTTTTGCACCCCCCTTCCATCTCCTGGATTGTTCATTACCCGTCTCAACAACCATAAAAAAGATTCTGCACACACGCAAAGAGCCAGCTGTGACATCGGACAGCCCTGCCTCAAATCTCTCTATCTCTCCTTCCCTTGGTACACTTTCACCCAACTCTCCCATTGAAACTGTACTCCCTCACCTCGCCCCATCATACAGGGTGTTTCACCCACCTCACTACCCCCCTCCGCCGCGAAACCCCACCTTGTATACTCTAAAGCAAACCCCTAAGAAATCTCTGTCCACGCAATCATAAGCAGTCACCACATCAAACAAGTAATCCCCCTCCCGTACAACTCTCTAGAAAATCCAATCAAACCATGTCAATCCCTCATCCATCTATCCCGGAATTCCCAACTGTCCCCCTAAGTAACCACTAAAAACCCCAACACTTTCCTCATTCTGTTGCCACAAAACCATAGCAAAAATCTTGTAATCCGAGCACATTAACGGAATCGTATAACGTAAATCATTCAAACTCGGCATTCCTTCTTCTGGGCACTAAAACCGTACACCCGTTCTGTTGTGAATTCCCCCATCCTCCCACTACTAACATACAATTCAAAACCCCCAACAGAACAAACTACTCTCCCCCCCAATGGATACCTATAAAAATCGTTTGGTAATCCGTCTATGCCTGGGTTTTACCCGGCACATCTCCCAAAAACTGCCTCCTCCACCTCCTCAAACAATTAAACTATCCCTCGATTCTGTCACTGTCCTTGCTCACTTAAATACCCTATTAACCCTATCATCCTCAAACGTCCCTCCTCCCCAACACTCCCCCGCCACCCTCCTCCACTTCCCCCTAAACCAAAAATCTGCATACAAACTAAATTTTCCGTGGTGGATAGGCCTTGACCCTCCTCAAAAACCCACCCCCCCTGTTACCCTCTGCCTCAATATACGCCAAAGTGGTCTTCGCCTGCCGTTCCTTAACACCTCCTTAATACAAAACCCGATGGCCTATCTCCCCCTTAAGAACTCCTCCAACCCCGGTCACCCTAACTCGAATTGCCTCAAATTTTTCATTGTGAATTCCGCCAACCTATTTCGCAAAACGTTTCCATGTCCTGACTTCCGCCCCACCCGTTCCTCCTGCATAACAGTCCATTTAAACTGACCCTCAAGATAATTTTGTAGCCATAGCACCACCTAGCCCATCTCCTTAAACGACTTTAAAAAATTTCGCAATTTCCAACTTTAGCCCTCATTTCCCACCAATCCAGCAAATCCATTTCCATATTCCTAGTCTCCCAAAAGGATTTCCAACCCAATCTTCAAACCCCGTAGGGTCACCCTCGTCCCTAAGTAGCCTCACATTTAAATTTATCCAGATCCTGCATAAACTCATCACTAGCCATCTACCCTCAAATCTGCTATCACAGCACGTGACACCAGAAAAAAACCCACTTCGATAGTCCTCACCCTCCCCCACCTATGCCCGGCCTAACATAAATCCTATCTAACCGTGTCCTCAATATCCCCTACGAATAAAAGTGTGCTCCCACTCCATCCCCTACTTCCCATCACATCTACCACACCAACATCTCGCAAAACATCCCGCAGAACCCCAAAACACAACCGCCCCCCTCTAAACCACAACACCCTACCTAATGACCAATTCCTAATGACACAATTCCTTCCGGCACTCCCCTCATACGGGCCGTCCCTCCACATTCCCATGCTCGTCGAGAGTACAGTCCCATAACCACTGAACACAATCTTGTAGGCTTTGTAGGCTGTTGCCCTCATAAGGTACATTCCTTACCTTCACCCAAGTAAAAATACTTAGAACAACAATCATGCAAAGCATACAGTTCCACTGCCGTGTTGCCGATACACATCCGCCTTTCCTTGAAATTCGTCGGACGAATGGTAGAATAGCAGTCAGCCCTCTGAAACTTCACGAAGACCCTTGACATACCATTCAGTGCCACACCATAACAAGCTCTTCATTGGGGATGCCATAACAGTCCCTGATAATGTTTGGCAGGAGAACGTTCATCGTGGCGTTGCTTAAAGATCCTCTAACCAGCTCAATGCAGACAGTATTTATGCGCCGGTACAGTCGGTCCGCCATCTTGGTGCTAATGCTATGTTTTCCTCACCAGGTGGCGTGCAAGAGAACCTGTAGAAGCGTCCTCTCTCCCCGCAGGTCGAGAGACGAATGTCAACTACCCGAACACACTGTTCCTAGCTCCGACTAACCCTACTGACGTCTCCCTTATTATCAACACACTAAAAAACAAGTCAAGAGATTTAAATACTTAACCACCCTTTACATACAAAAAAGCGTCACAAGTACTATCGCCAATCATTGCAACACTCTTTAACAAATCCGTAGAATCCTCTGCCTTCCCTACAGTTCTCAAAATAGCAAGGGTCACCCCGATCCATAAAGGAGGAGACCAAACAGACTTGAATAACTATAGGCCAATATCCAAACCTACACCTCTCTCTATAATCTTCGAAAAATTAAATTCATAAGCGAATCATTCCAACCTCATCTCCCAACAACAAACTCCAACCCCTGTCAATTTGGGTTCAGGCCAAATAAAAATACTAATCATGCAATTATACACATGCTAGAACACAAATACCTGCAATAGAGAAAAAAGAAGTCCCACTTGGGATCCTTCATTGACTTACGTACAGTTAGTTTTGATACAGTTGACCATGACTTTGCTCCATATAAAAATTGTCCGCACTGTAGGTATAAGATGGCACTCCCTCACCTACCAAAAGTCTTACCTCAGCAAACAGAAGCCAATACGTGTAACACAAACGGGTGCAAATTCTTCCATCACAGCCAATTATAGTTGGTGCCCACAGGGAAGTGTCCTGGCCCTCTTCTCTTCTCAAATACATAAATGTGACCTAACAAATGCATTGCAACTACTCAAACCCACACTATTTGCAGATGACACTTCATAACATCTTCTCTCACCCGAGCCCAGTCAACGCTAGCCCAATAATACTGAAATACCCAAAACCCGAAAAATTGCACAGAAAATATCTACCTGGATGAGTACTACAAACTTACTCTAAACAATTGACAAACCAACTTCATTGCAGAATTGTAAGAGAGCTACAGACGTCCCTTCTTAACATAATGATAAAAGGATCACCTATCACAAAATTCACAGAGGGAAATTCTTAGAAATCCACCTTGATAATAGACTCAAATTTCAAACACATATACAGACAAATTTTTCCAAAAAAAAAGAATCCAAGACCGTAAGGCATACTATCGAAGATACGGTACTATGTTCCACAGTCAGCCTTCCTGCCCTATACACCACTATTTACCCCCCCCCATCTCACCTTTAAATTTGTGCATGGGCTCAACAACAATAGACCATCATCAGACCATTAATTACCCAACAAAAGGCTGCAGTCAGGATGATAACAAATTCCCACTACAGGTAGCACACTCCGCCAATACTCACCATACAAAACATCCATACTTATTGCTGCATCTAATACATTCATAGAACACTTAACTCTGATGTAAACCCTCCCTCAAACGCTCCTTACCAACCTCAACAGAACACGAGACCATAACACAAGGCACAGGTCAATCTTTGATGTTCCTCGTGTCCATCTCACGCTATGCAAAAACTCAATGCACATAAAAGGCCCTAAAAAAATCTGGAATTCATTATCTTGAATATAAAAGAAACACTGTTTATAAATATCAAGTCCTCTTCTTAAAAATCACTTACTCACCACAACTAAATATATACTGAATAATTGTAATCTCATAAATGTATCTCATAAATGTTTCTCAATAATGTATCTCAAAAATGTCTAACACCGGTGACCCAATCAAACTCTATTTTTTGTAATTACATTACCTAGCAGAATACTCCATTCTACTGAATGCTCAGCAACACAGTAAATGACCATATTGACCTTTGTAATACTCATTTGTGCTAAATTTTAACTGTTTTACAACAAGTTTTTTACCACAGAATATAACATTGCTAAGTTATTCTTAAAGTTAATTTTAAGCCTGCCCATAATGCCACTGCAAACAAGGGGCTTTGGCATTTGTCACTGTAATAACTGTATTCCTTGTACTTCACTGTATCATGTCAGATTAATAATAAATAAATAAATAATGTTATTAGCTATATAACATAACATGGAGATAAATGCTATACAATACCGACACGCCGATGGAAAATTTATACTCACATGCGTATATCAATTTTTTATGACAACGTTTCGCCCACTGTTGCGCCGTCTATACACCTTCGTTCATTCCTTTATTAAGCTAAATTGGAAATGAACTTCCTTTAGATTATTATTACTTGTTTTGTACAATTATTTCTGTATGTGACCAATATGTATTTATATCTCGCTTATATTGTGTAGTTTTATTATGTCCCCTGTTTTATGTAAAGGACGTAAATTAATATAAAATAATCAATCATCCAAAGTATGCTAAACACAGTATTTTTAACTGTTGTTACCCCCCACTGAAATATGTGGTTAGTGTTTGGCCGGGTGATGTCCACTGACCTACCCAACGTCCAAGCTAGGTGTTCGTCCTTGGAGCAGAGTGAATTTACCACCGACTATCAACACTTTCGTTCACTGGTCTTATTAACAGTTGTTAATTGCTCTTTCCTCACCATAGTATATTCTGGGCAATATCTTGTACTCTATCTTATTCCTCTAGTTAATTAAAACTAGTTAATTATAGAGAAGAAGGTTGTATTATGTGTAATTAGTCTGATATAAAGTCTCTATTGTTGAAACAAAGCTTTAAGACATCAATAACGGAAAATACGGTAAAAGATTCCCTGTTGTATATACTTACTTATCAGTATACACAGAAAATGTATAAAGTTATATGCCTGACATTTTATAATATCTATGAAATTACTTCATAAACTGGATTGTATCTTTAGTTTATTTCCATCCCCAAACTCTGTCTAAATTGTTATGTCTGAATCCCACATGAAGGTAATATTTAACTGACTTTTAAGCTTAAGTGTAAACACCCACACAGTAGACTTTAATTAGACACAAACAGCATTACCTGGCAGACTATGTGAGTATGTATAGGGAGCATGAGACGTGAAGGTCAGTGGAGAAGAGATAGATTGCTGAAAAGTTGGGATTTGAGAAAGACCTATACCCGGCATAGCCAATAGTTTGTTGCTGTATAAGACACGTGTAAGAAATTTCCTGGCAAGAGATAAAGGCTATGGTCGTAAAAAGGTTCGTTTTAAAGTCTACACGTACAACCGACCCAACCAGCGGATCTACTCAACTTCTACCTCACCACAACAAACCAAAACTATACGAGACGTAATCCTAAGCTTCTTGATTCGTGCCCTTCTATCTGTAGTAGTGAAATTCTTTGAGGAAGTAATGTCTTTTCCTCGAACACGTATTTTCTAAACTTTTCATTCACTGTTCTCTTCACTTCATTATAGACTGTAGACACTGTAGACACAGTAGACAACTGTAGACACTGTAGACCCTGTAGACGTGTAGACACTGCACTGTAGACACTGCAGCACTGTAAGACACTGTAGACACTTGCAGAACAACGCAGACACTGTAAGACCACTGCACTGTAGAACAACTGTAGACACTGCAGACTCTGCAGGACACTGCATGACACTGCCCAGATACTGTAGACACTGCAGACACTGCAGACACTGGGCATAAAACATCAACTAATACACAGATAAACCCTCAAATACAGAAGAAAAACTTATGAAGAGAGGTGATATAATAAAAGGTGAGAGAACAGCGACGGGCAAAGAGAGGAGGAAAGAGAAATAGTGGAAGTTGTAATGGATGGTTGTAGTAGAAGAAGTGGGAGTAAGTTGAGCAAAGAGAAAGGGGAGTGAAGGGAGACATAAGAAGTAGTAATAGTAGACAATAGCAGCAAAAATAATAGTAAAGGAGTGATATCGTAGTACAAGTAGAAGTGATTCAGACTAAGGACAAGAAAAAGGAGCACTGAAGGAGAGCTTAGGACCCCACTAGAGCACTGCAGGAGAAGCTTAGGACTCACTAGGATCACTGCAGGAGAGCTTAGGACTCACTAATCACTAGGACACTGCAGGAGAGCTTAGGACCCACTAGGAGCACTGCAGGAGACTTAGGACCCACTAGGAGAACTGCGAGAGCTTTGTAGGAAACCCACTAGGAGCACTGCAGGAGAGCTTAGGACCCACTAGGGCAACTGCAGGATGAGCTTATGCGACCCACTAGGGTAGGGACCCAAAAACCGGATAGTGGGAAAACTGACGGACAGAGCACATTGGCAGAAAAATTAAAAAAAGGGAATAAGGAAAAAGATAAAAAGAGAAAAGGCAGGGAAAGAAGAAAGGATCATGTCAAGTCACGAGTGTTCTGAAGTTTGGAGCATTTGACAATGTAAGGAGAAAGAAGACAACTACAGAGACAAACCAGCATTAAGAATCATAAAAGAAAACTGTGGAAAAAAAGGGATCTTCAACAAACGACGGATGTGAAGGCTAGAAGTAAGAATAAACACTTTGGCAGAAGGTCAGTCAGTAAGGTGACTGCGATTTCTAACCCGACAGAACAGATCATATGAATCGCTTGGTATGGCAATGAGAATTCTCTCTCACCTGTAACTTAGTATTTTGTACAAGGAATATTTTGAAACAAGATGCTTAACAAAAGCCTCCCATTAGAGCTAAATGTTACAGATATGTATTGTGTTTTATGTCCTAATGCTGAATCAGAATGTAGTATAAATCATTTCCCCTTAATAAATTAAGTATCTAAGTCATTCCAGAAATTTTAACTTTACGTTTGAACAAAATAATGCATTTTTTTTCTAAATGTTATAATTATTAAGGGTAACCCTGATTTAAAATTTTAAATTTACAGAACGCCAACATATTAATCCTGGTTATGGGCACTATTATTCTTAAACATCTATACTGTTAAACGTTTTAAATACTTGTCAATGTTTTTTGAGAGCTTTGTGTTTTGCAACCCAGAGTTCGTAGAGGAAGAAATCTTGAGGATTTGTGAAATTGCTTAATGAAATTATTATATTAATACAATCCCACTTAACTAATTACATTCAGAGACACAATGGAATATTTCGGTTGCATCATAATGGACAATTAATCACTAACTACAGGTTTCATTAATCCAATACAAAGAATACTTAGTGGACACGGTAGAAACGTGAAGAATGGTATAAGGTTACCAGTCCCTCGCACTGAGACGAGGTAGGTACTTCACTTTGAAAAATTCTGAAGTAGGTGTCCGAGATTGGAGACTTATAGTAGTCCAGAAGAAAGCGTCAAAAAGTTCCGCCAACTATTGCCAGATTGTCCAAAAAAAAGTTAGCCAAGTGTTAGGATTGTAGAATAATTCTTAGTTCCAATAATAAACATGTATGAGCCAAGTTCTTGCTTCTTTCCCATCCACTTTTTTTCCATTTCCTCACTCACAGGGCAAACTGCGACTACACAGGAAGAAGCAATTCAAACTTTTTCTTTAAAACTGACAGTTTTAAGGAAGTAAGTACAGTAAGCTATAGTAAGAAAGTAAATAATCAATGTAGTTCATGTCGAATGGATTAAAGATATGTGTGTATGCGTGTAATGTTTTTTAAATAATCATAGAGCAAGAAAAGAGCGTGATGCTTAAATAGGAATAAACGAGTGATGTGAAACAGATTGTGTATGTCATTAAAAATGTGTAGGAGTGAGGTGTTAGTAAACAATTTGCCAGCGTGTGTGTGTGGTGTACTCCACCTAGTTGTAGTATGCAGGGATCGAGGTCATAGCTCCTGGCCCCGCATCTTCACTGCCTCTATTTTCGGTCTCTCTTGTCACTCCATGAGCTTTATCATACCTCCTCCTTAAAGCTATGTATTGATCCTGCCTCCACTACATCCACTTCCCAGACTATTTATTCCTCTTCCTGACTACTCTTTCCTAAGAATACTTTCCTAACACCCTGTGGTTCACTGAGTCTTCAACTCCAACTGTGACCCATTGTTGCGGGTCCCATCACTGGTACATCCTGTCTCTGTCTACCTTGGTTGCTGTGTCATCACTGGTAACATCCTGTCTCCTGTCTACCTTGTTGCTGTTCCCATCACTGGACATCTTGTCTCCTGTCTTACCTTGTCGATTCCCTCACTCATATATTATATGTCGTTTAATCATACACTTAACCTCTCCCCGTAGGACATACCCCTTAGCTCCTGGACTAGTCTTGTTGTAAACCTTACACTTATCTCTAGTTTCCTTACATGTTTGGCTAGGTGAGGGGTTCCAAACTCGCGCTGCATCCTCCACTATGGGCCTAACGTAACACAGTGTACAGGGTTTCCTGAAAAAGACTCCTTGTTAAATTCGGAATGCTGTTCTCCAGTTTGGCCAGGCGCCCCTATGCTGCATCAGTAATTTGGTTATGTGTGCCTCATGATAACACTGCGCACTCCTCCGGTGTTATACTCCAAAAATCCTTTTCCTTGAGTAAGGTTTGTAGGCTCTGGCCCCCTATGCTGTACTCCGTCTGTGGTCTTCTTTGCCCTTCCCAATCCTCATGACTTTGCACTTGGTGGGGTTGAAACTCCAGAGCCTGTTGCTAGGACCAGGCCGCAGCCTGTCTAGACATCCTTTTAGTTCTGCTGATCCTCATTTCCGATTAAACTCTTCTCATCAACTTCACATCGCCTGCAAACAGGGACACTTCTGAGTCTATTCCTTCCGTCATGTCGTTTCACAAATGCCCGGAGCAGCACCGGTCCCCCTAGAAACTGATCTCTGTGGCACTCTGTGGCCCCTGCTCGGCACAGGCGCCCATTCTGGCACCTCGCCACGTACCATGACTCGCTGTTGTACTTCCTGACAGTATTCCCTGAACCACTGCAATGATTCCCTGTATCCCTGCCAGGTCGGCTCCACTTTTGCACTAATCTTTTGTGTGGACTGTGTCCAAACGCTTTCTTACAGTCCAAGAAATGCAATCTAACCCACCCCCTGTCTCTCTCTTGTCTTAACTGCTGTCACCCTGTCAAAAACCTCTCCAAAGTTGTGACGGATTTCCCGCCCCTGAAACCGTTCTGTGGGCAGTCAATGATAATCCATTCCTTTCTAGGTGCTCCACCACCTTGTTAATTTTTTTCATGACCTTGCATACTATACGCCGTCAATAGTTTAAAGCTTCGTGACAGTCTCCTTTCTTAGAAATTGGGATTCTCTCTGTCTTCCATACCGCCGGGAGCCGCCCTGTTTCGATCGATGTGTTGATGATAGTTATTAATGTCCACAAAGTGGCCTCTGCTCCCTCTCCACCTCAAACCCATGGAGAGGATGTATCCGCCCCCTCGCTTTGAGTATCTAGCTCGCTTAGCAACCTCAACACTATCATCGTTCCACGTTGTATGTATGTGTCCACACTGGAGTGTACCCCACCTCTGCCTTTCTGGAGGCCCATCTGTCTCCGCTGTGAACACATAATTGAATCTCATGTAGAATGGTTGGGGGGGGGGGGGGGGGGATACAATTCTAGTAAGAAAAAACAAATAAAGGCCGTGTGTACTACATTACAAACGAAAAGAACCTAGCAAACTTCATGATGCAAACATTACAGAGTCCTGATATTAGTGCCAAATCCTTACTACTTATGTGATGTTAACTACGTCATTATTGAACTAAGTCCCAGTACAATCACCCTTTCCTAGAATAGTATTTACTACCTCATTATCACAGTTGTCCCACACAGTTCTTTGTGTGACCCATCTTGTGTTATCTTCCCAAGATAATCCCCATTCACAATTCTATTTATCTCGTTAATGAGATACTTACTCTCTTTCAATAATATCTGTATTAACCTTTTCTTTCCTACTCAAGAACTGAAATGTTAAAATTTATCTTAAAGTACACATACCAAATTTTCCCCTTTTCTCCCACTCAAACTACAAATAACAAACTAGTGTATGTTCCTACTACACTTACTGTGCAATAACCTTGACCTTCCCTCACTAGCAGTATCAACTACCATAAATAATATTCCTATAGTGAATATTAATTGCTCAAACTAAATGCTATAAGACACAATTCCTACTCTCAGATTATTTTCATATCTTATTGACTATATTGCGTGTGCAATTAGTGTATATTTCAAAATTACATTATTGTTTAAGGCCAAAACTTACTTTTGCTAGCTACAACTACCAATCTACCCTCATGAATTAACTGGATTTTACTATGTTTAGAAGTACAATAAAATGCCTAAACCTTAATATATATAAAAATATATATATAGTATATATATATATATCTATATATATATATAATAAATATATATATATATAAATATATATATATATTTTTTTTTTTTTTTTTTCACAAGTCGGCCGCTCCCACCGAGGCGAGGGTGACCCAAAAAAAGAAAGAAAATCCCCAAAAAATAATACTTTCATCATCATTCAACACTTTCACCACATCTCAACATAAATCCCTGTTTTTAGCAAGAGGTGCTCAGATACAACAGTCTATAAGTAACAAACATACACAATAAAGATACACAACATATCCCTCCAAACGCCAATACCCAAACCCCTCCTTTAAAGTGCAGGCATTGATCCTTCCCATTTCCCCAGGACTCAAGTCCGACTATATGAAAATAACCGGTTCCCTGAATCCCTTCACAAATAAATTACCCTGCTCAACAACTCCAACAGATCGTCAGGATTTTCCCAATACCATTCGTCTCTCATCACTCCTATCTAACACGCTCACGCACGCTTGTCCTCATGTTCAAATTTTTTCTGTTACCCTTGGGTACAAACCTCTCCCAGCTTCTTTCATATTGTTGTCACATATTTCTGTCCCTCTCGTTTACTGACTCCCCTGCCAGTTCTCTGTCCCACTGAACCCCCATTCGGGAAGTTCTTCGCGCCTGCGCAGTCCCTTTCTTGCAGTTTGGCTGCATTCGTTCGGCCCTTAATGTTTTCCCCTCCACCTGTAACTCTGGTACCATCCCTTTCTTCTGACTGTCCACCTGTTCTGTTTTATCTGGTACCATCCCATCTTCTGACTCTCCACCTGTTGTGTTGTATCTGGTACCATCTCTTCCTCTGACACTCCACCTGTTGTGTTGTATCTAGTACCATCTCTTCCTTCTGACTCTCCACTTGTTGTGTTGTATCTGGTATCTTCCCTTCCTTCTGACTCTCCACCTGTTGTGTAGCATCTGGTACCATCCCTTCCTTCTGACTCTCCACTTGTTGTGTTGTATCTGGTACCATCCCTTCCTTCTGACTCTCCACCTGTTGTGTTGTATCTGGTACCATCTCTTCCTTTTGACTCTCCACCCGTTGTGTTGTATCTGGTACCATCCCTTCCTTCTAACTCCCCCCACCCGTTGTGTTGTATCGGAAACCATCCCTTCCTTCTAGTCCCCACCTGTTGTTGTATCGTACCATCCTCCTTAAGACACTCCACCTTGTGTTGTAACTAGTACCATCCTCCTTTTGACTCTCCACTTGTTGTGTTGTATCTGGTATCTTTCCCTTCCATCTGACTCTCCACCTGTTGCTTGTTTTCTGGTACCATCCCTTCCTTCTAACCCCACCCGTTGTGTTGTATCGGTACCAAACTCTCCTTTATGACACTCCACCTGTTGTGTTGTAACTATACCATCTCTTCCTTCTGACTCTCCACTTTTGTGTTGCATCTGGTATCATCCCTTTTCCCTTTGGGCTTCTCCACTGTTGTGTAGCCCTCTGGGAAACCATCCCTTCCTTCTGACTCTCCACCTGGTGGGGTTGTATCTGGTACCATCCCTTCCTTCTGACTCTCCACCTGTTTGTGTTGTATCTGGTACCATCCCTTCCTTCTGACTCTCCACCCGTTGTGTTGTATCTGGTACCAAACCCATCCTTCTGACCTCCACCCGTTGTGTGTAAACTGGCACCATCCCTTCCTTCTGACTCTCCACCCGTTGTGTTGTATCTGGTACCATCCCTTCCTTCTGACTCTCCACCCTGTGTTGTATCTGGTACCACCCTTCCTTCTGACTCCCACCTGTTTGTTGTATCGTACCATCCCTTCCTTCTAACTCCCACCGTTGTGTTGTACTGGTACCAAACCCCTTCCTTCTGACCTCCCACCTGTTGTGTTGTACTGGTACCATCCCTTCCTTCTAACTCTCCACCTGTTGTGTTGTATCTGGTACCATCCCTTGCCTTCAACTCTCCACCTGTTTTTGTGTTGTATCTGTACCATCCCTTTCCTCTGACTCTCCACCCTGTTGGTGTTGTAATCCTGGTACCATCCCTTCCTTCTGACTCTCATCCGACCTGTTTGTGTTGTATCTGGCACCATCCCTTCCTCAAACTCTCCACCTGTGTGTTGTATCTGTACAATCCCTTCCTTCTGACTCTCCACCTGTTGTGTAGTATCTGGCACCCCATCCCTTCCTCTAACTCTCCACCTGTTGTGTTTACTGGTACCATCCCTTCCTTCTGACTCTCCACCTGTTGTGTTTGGATCAGTTATACCATTCCCATCCTTCTAACTCTCCCACCTGTTGTGTTATAATCTGGTACCAGAACCCTTCCTCTGACTCTCCACCTGATGCGGTGTATCAGGTACCATCCCTTCCTAAACACCTACTAACTTCCATTCAAGATCCCAGTCTATTATTCGATGTCTTTGTTCTCCTCAGTTTCAAATTGCCTTTTCTCTCTTCCCCTTGCCCGCGTAGGTGTGGCTGAGTGTTTGTATACTCACCTATATATGGTTACAGGGTCGATTCACAGCCTCCTGGCCCAGCCACTTGTGCTATCACTACTAGGTTCACTTTCTCCTGATTAACAAGCGCCGTGTCGTATCTCTTAAAGATATGTGTGGTCGAGCCTCTACACTTCACTTTGTAGAATGTTCCCACTTCCTGACAACTCTAAAGCAAAGAAATACTCATAACATCTCTTTTGATCAACTGAGTTTCAACTTCTTAGTTTGCTTTCTTGCTCTTTACCGAGTTCTGAACCATTCTGCCACTGTGAGTGAGTGTATTTACTCAACTATTTACTCACCTAGTTGTATTCACCTAGTTGGTGTTGCAAGGGTAGGCGTCACAGCTCCTGGCCCCGCATCTTCACTGGTTCTAGTAGGTCTCTCTTCCTGCTCCATATCTTTATCATACCTCTTTTTTAAGCTCTGGTATTGATCCTGCCTCCAGTACACACATTCCAAAACTATTTCACTTCTTGACAACGCTGTGACTTACGAAATACTTCCTAACATCCCCTTCCAATTACTGACCCCTTGTTGCTGTGTCCCATCTCTGTAACATCCTGTCTCTGTCCACCTTCTCGATTCATCTCAGTATTTATATTCGTTGTCACATCGCCCCTAATCTTTCCTGTCCTCCGTGTCGTCAGGTCGATTTCCCTTAACCTCATCTTCGTAGGACACGCCCCTTAGCACTGGACCTATCTTGTTGCAACCTTTGCACTTTCTATCTTACTATACGTCTTAACTAGGTGTGGGTTCCAACTTGTGCAGCATGCGTGTACAGGGTCCTTAACGTTTCCTTATTTGAGGATGTCTTAATGCTGTTCTTTAGGTTTCTAGGCGCCCCTTATGGCTGCAGCAGTAATTGGTTGATGTGCACCTCAGGAGATTGCCCGTGTTTATACTCACCCCAAATATCCATTTCCTCGAGTGAGGTTTGTAGTGTTGACCCTTAAACTGTCTCCGTCTGTGTCTTCTTTGCCCTTCCCAATATCTGACTTTTCACTTGGTGGGGCTGACTCCATGAGCCAGCTTCTGGGACCAGGCCCTGCAGCCTGTCCAGATCCCCCTTGTAGTTCAGCGTGGTCCCGCGTCTGATTGAATGCTCATGAACTTCACATCATCTGCAAACAGGGACACTTCTGAGTCTATTCTTTCCGTCATGCCTTTCGCATATACCAGAACCAGCACTAGTCCTAGGATTGACCCCCAGTTGAACCCCGCTCGTCACAGAAGCCCACTCTGACACCGAGTCATGTACCGTGACTCACTGTTGTCTTCCTGACAGGTATTCCCTGATCCATTGCAGTGCCCTCCCTGTTATCTTTGTCTGGTCCTCCAGCTTTTGCACCAATCTTTCGTGTGGAACTGTATCAAGCGCCTTCTTACAGTCCAAGAAAACGCAATGTACCCAACTCGCTCTCTCACTCTCTCTGGTCTTACTACTGTCACCCTGTCTTAGAACTCCAATACGTTAGTGACACAGGATTTCCCGTCCCTGAAA
>NC_069498.1:14826013-14846189 GCF_026875155.1 Cherax quadricarinatus
CTTCTACTTTGAAAAAACTTCTCAATGCAATTTTTTTTCTCCCTTACTTCTGCTGAACACTCTAACACTACATTTTTATACCTACCCCATACCTCTTCGACCCCATTGCCTATGCTCTCATTAGCCCATCTATCCTCCAATAGCTGTTAAAACTTACCCTAACGGGCCTCCCCCTTTTAGTTTATAAACCTTCACCCTCTTCCCTGATGCTTCTATTCTCCTTGTATCCCCCTACCTTTTACTCTCAGTGTAGCTACAACTAAAAAGTGATCTGATATATCTGTGGCCCCTCTATAAACATGTACATCATGAAGTCTACTCAACTCTTTTATCTACCAATACATAATCCAACAAACAACTGTCGTTTCGCCCTACATCATATCTTGTATATTTATTTATCCTCTTTTTCTTAAAATATGTATTATCTATAACAAAACCCCCTTTCTATACAAAGTTCAATAAAAGGGCTCCCATTATCATTTACACCTGGCACCCCCAAACTTACCTACCACACCCTCTCTAAAAGTTTCTCCTACTTTAGCATTCGGGTTTCCCCTCCCAAACAATTACTCTCTCACTTGGTTCAAAGGCTCCTATACATTCACTTAACATCTCCCAAAATCTCTCTCTCTCCTTGCATTCCTCTCTTCCCAGGTGCATACACCTTATTATGCCCCATTTCTCGCGCATCCAACCTTTACTTTAACCCACATAATTCTTGAATTTACAAAATTCATTTTCTCTTTTCTCCTTCCATAACTGATCATTTAACATTACTGCTACCCCTTCCTTTGCTCTCTCTCAGATACTCCAGATTTAATCCCATTTATTTCCCCCCACTGAAACTCTCCTACCCCCTTCAGCTTTGTTTCGCTTAGGGCCAGGACATCCAACTTCTTTTCATTCATAACATCAGCAATCATCTGTTTCTTGTCATCCGCACTACATCCATGCACATTTAAGCATCCCAGTTTTATAAAGTTTTTCTTCTTCTCTTTTTTAGTAAGTGCCTACAGGAGAAGGGGTTACTAGCCCATTGCTCCCGGCATTTTAGTCCCAGAAATTCAATTCACCTCTGTGTATCCGTAATACTAATAAGATACCATTAACACAAAGTAATTCTAATAATTATAATACTAGCGTGTGTTAACAAGTCATTCTCTCACACAGTTATGTACTACCTTTTACTACATGTGTACCCAATACTTGCTTCTCAGATTGTACTGTCTTTGTGTCCTAAAACATTATCTCTCGAAACTGTTGTCAGGGCTGTAGTCCCATTAGCCACGACTTAATCCTCCTGCCTATTCCTTGCTCCTACAAATTTTATCTTCCTACTACTGCTAGGTGTTGTGTGTATGATAATCGCTCCGGAGCAGGTTTGTGATAGCCACTACCAGTGATCGTAGGGCCGGCTCTACCACTCAAAACTTCCCGCCAACCACAAACAGGTGATTTGGGACTTACCCTCAGAGGGACGTCCATCCCGATGCCTGAAAGACGATGCTCCCCTGTACGATGCTCGCTGTACGATGACTCATGCACCTCGCCCTTCCACCGCTGACTTCAGCTATTTTTTTCTCGTTGCCCTTTCGAGTCCTCTTTTACACACTTATCACTTGTATACTGCTACTTTTATAATTTACACTTCACTTTTGGTAAGTACACTTCTTATTTGTGATGACACCCAACCTGTTATGGCAGCACTACTTCCTCAGGCCTACTGCTGCCACCACCTCTGCTTATATATATTTTAATATATATAATATATATTTTATATTAAAATTATATATATATATATATTTTAAAAATATAATCCCCTTTCTGGCTAGCTTGTTCACGCTGTGTGCTACATCACAGTTTGTCGTTAGCCAAACCTCTCTTAATTTTTGTTAGGGAAGACACATATGCAACAGTTAGGTATCTTTTTTCGAAACGTTTCGCCTACAACAGTCGAGTACAGAAAGGTTGATAGAAGCAGAAGATACTTGAAGACGAAAGTAATCATTACTTAAGAAATCGAATGACACGATTGCAAATAAAACATAAACCCCCGGGCCGGGATTGAACCCGCGGTCATAGAGTCTCAAAACCCAGCCCTCGCGCTAGCCACTAGAAACCCGCCAGCCACAAAAAGATTCATCCAACTAGGTAAAATTTCTACACCATAGGAAAGTTAGCACAGGCACCTCTGTGACCACAAATGCAATTTTTACAGACGAATCTCCAGCAAGCGTTTGGGCCCTGGCGAACTCAGCTCAAGTCCCTTCACTGCCGGTCAACATGACTTAAGAAATCGTAATGACACATTGCAAATAAACCTATGTTTATTTGCAATCGTGCATTTCGATTTCTTAAGCATGTTTCGCAGTGAAGGGACTTGACTAGAGTTTCGCCACGGCCACGCTTAGCTGAGATTCGTCTGTAAAAACTTGCATTTGTGTCACAGAGGTGCCTGTGCTAACTTTCCTATGGTGTAAAAAAAATATACCTAGTTTGGATAAACTTATTGTGGGCTGGCTGGTCTAGTGGCTAGCGCGACGGGGTGGGGTTTTGAGACTCTATGACCGCGGGTTCATCCGCCGGGTATGTTATTTTCAATCGTGTCATACATTTCTTAATCATTTAGGGGGTAGGTTGGGGTTGGGGGGGGTTTGGGTTTTTTTGTCTGAAACAATATAATTTTGAAGTGACAGAAAGGGGCCCTTTTAAATATAGTCCCAAAGGGGGTGAGACTTTAGGTTCTTTGGGGGGGGCAGGCCCCCCTAAAACCCCCACCCGGTTCTCACTAGTGATGGACTGATTACACGTCTTCAAGATCTTCTGTTCTATAAACCTTTCTGAAACTCGACTAAAAAACCTACTGTGAAAGGCGAAATTTTCGAAAAAAAGTTTACCAAAATGTTGCAAAATTTGTCCTTACCTAACAATCGGTCGGTTTTCATCCCTTTTTAAAAAGGGTTCATTCTGTCAGACACTGAAAACACAAGGGTATTTTGGGGACAGACCACTTAAACAACCTCTACTATGAGAACGGCTGGGTTTTGAGAAGGACCTGCCCTCCAAAAAAACCCTTTAAGGGTCTCACCTCCGGGGCACTATAAAAAAGGGCCCCCCATTCTGTCACTTAAACTTCAATTTTGTTTCAGACAACGGAAAAATGCTTTTCCCAGACTGAGGGACTGACCACCTCAAAACTTTAAGGTGATGGACTGATTACATCGTCCTTAAAGAAACTTCTGCTTCTATCAACCTTTCGGGTACTCACGGGAAAAAGCCACTGTGTAGGCAAAACCTTTTTCGAAAATAAAGATACCTAACTTTCCCATATGTGTCTTCCCTAACAATTTTCCCGGTTTTTTCATACCATTTAATGTTCATTTCCTTAATTCATTTAATTTTTTTCTTTAGTCCCCCGCTTTGTACTTTGTATATGTGAAAACCCCATTTGGGGGCAAAAAGTGCCAACTGGGGCCTAAACGACGGAAATTTTGGGAAATTTTTTGGTTGTAAAATTTTTCCAGCTTTTTTTCCCCCCTTTTTACTTTATTTTTTTTTTGCTAAATACTTTGGGTTATCATTTTGTGGGGGGGGTTCACTGTGTGTGTGTGTGTGTGTGTGTGTGTGTGTGGTGTGGCGTGTGCGTGTGTGTGTGTGTGTGTGTTTGTGTGTGCGTGTATGTGTGTGTGTGTATGTGTGTGTATGTGTGTGTATGTGAGTGTATGTGTGCGTGTGTGTGTACTCACCTAGTTGTACTCACCTAGTTGAGGTTGCAGGGGTCGATTCCAAGCTCCTGGCCCCGCCTATTCACTGGTCGCTACTAGGTCACTCTCCCTGAACCATGAGCTTTATCGTACCTCTGCTTAAAGCTATGTATGGATCCTGCCTCCACCACTACGTTTCTCAAACTATTCCACTTCCTGACTACTGTGTGGCTGAAGAAATACTTCCTAACATCCCTTTGATTCATCTGTGTCTTCAGCTTCCAACTGTGTCCCCGTGTTGCTGTGTCCAGTCTCTGGAACATCCTGTCTTTGTCCACCTTGTCAATTCCTCTCAGTATTTTGTAAGTCGTTATCATGTCCCCCCTATCTCTCCTGTCCTCCTGTGTCGTCAGGTTGATTTCCCTTAACCTCTCCTCATAGGACATACCTCTTAACTCTGGGACTAGTCCTGTTGCAAACCTTTGCACTTTCTTTAGTTTCTTTACATGTAAAGTAAAAGGACACAAGTGCATGCTTGGCTAGGTGTGGGTTCCAAACTGGTGCCGCATACTTCAATATGGGCCTAACGTACACGGTGTACAGGGTCCTGAACGATTCCTTATTAAGATGTCGGAATGCTGTTCTGAGGTTTGCCAGGCGCCCATATGCTGCAGCAGTTATTTGGTTGATGTGCGCTTCAGGAGATGTGCCTGGTGTTATACTCACCCCAAGATCTTTTTCCTTGAGTGAGGTTTGTAGTCTCTGGCCCCCTAGACTGTACTCCGTCTGCGGTCTTCTTTGCCCTTCCCCAATCTTCATGACTTTGCACTTGGTGGGATTGAACTCCAGGAGACAATTGCTGGACCAGGTCTGTAACCTGTCCAGATCGCTTTGTAGTTCTGCCTGGTCTTCGATCGAATGAATTCTTCTCATCATCTTCACGTCATCTGCAAGCAGTGACACCTCGGAGTTTATTCCTTCTGTCATATCGTTCACAAATACCGTGTGTGTGTGTATGTGTGTGTGTATGTGTGTGTGTGTGTGGTTTGTGTATGTGTGTGTGTGTGTGTGTGTGTGTGTGTGTGTGTGTGTGTGTGTGTGTGTGTGTGTGTGTGTGTGTGTGTACTCACCTATTTGTACTAACCTATTTGTGGCTGTGGGGGTCGAATCTTAGCTCCTGGCCCAGCCTCTTCACCGGTTGCTACTGGGCTCTCTCTCTCCCCGCTCCATGAGCTTTATCAAACCTCGTCTTAAAACTATGTATGGTTTCTGTCTCCACTACGTCACTTTCTAGGCTATTCCACTGCCTGACAACTCTATGACTGAAGAAATACTTCCTAATATCTCTCTGACTCATCTGTGTCTGTAACTTCCAATTGTGACCTCTTGTTTCTGTGTCCCCTCCCTGGAACATCCTGTCTTTGTACACCTTGTCTATTCCGCGCAGTATTTTATAAGTCGTTATCATGTCTCCCTTAACCCTCCTTTCTTCATAAGACATTCCCCTTAGCTCTGGAACTAACCTTGTCGCAAACCTTTGCACTTTCTCTAGTTTCTTGACGTGCGTTATCAAGTGCGGGTTCCAAACAGGTGCTGCATACTCCAGTATGGGCCTGACGTACACGGTGTACAGTGTCTTGAACGATTCCTTATTAAGGATTTGGAACGCTGTTCTCAGGTTTGCCAGGCGCCCGTATGCTGCAGCAGTTACCTGGTTGATGTGTGCTTCCGGAGACATGCTCGGAGTTATAATCACTCCAAGATCTTTCTCCTTGAGCGAGGTTTGCAGTCTTTTGCAACCTAGCCTATACTCTGTCTGCGGTCTTCTGTGCCCTTCCCCTATCTTCATGACTTTGCATTTGGCGGGATGAAATTCGAGAAGCTAGTTGCTGGACCATTGGTGTCCAGTCTGTCAAGAGTCTCTTTGTAGTCCTGCCCGGGTCCTATCTGATTTTAATTCTCCTCATTAACTTCACCATCGTCTGCGAACAGGGGACACTTCTGTGTCTAACCCTTCCATATGTCGTTCAATATACAATTAAATGCACTTGTTCTAAGGACCGACCCCTGTGGGAACCTGTCGTCACAGGTGCCACTGTGTACATATTTACGTACCTGATTCGTTTGTTGCCTCCTTGTCAGGTATTCTCTGAGATCCATTGCAGTGCCCCTTCCAGTTATTATGAGCTGATCCTCTAGATTCTGCATTATTCTCTTATGAGGAACTGGTGGCAAGGCCCTTCTTGAAGTCCAAGAAAGATGCAATCAAACCACCCCTCTCTCTCGTGTCTTACTTCTGTTACTTTATCATAAAACTCCAGAAGGTTTGTGGGACACAGGTTTTCTTCCATGAATCTATGCTGGTTTGCGTTTATACTCTTGTTCCGTTCCAGGTGCTCTGCCACTGTTCCTCCGATAATCTTTCCCAGAACTTTGCATACTATACACGTTAGTACCAGGTCTATAGTTTAGTGCTTTTTCTGTCTTCCTTTTTTAAAAACGGGAAACTACATTCTGCCGTTCTTCCATTCCTCAGGTAGTTGCCCAGTTTCACAGGGATCGTGTTGAAGATTGTGTAAGTTGCACACACAACATATCCGTTCCCTCTCTAGGACCATGGGAAGATTGTCCGGGCCCCATTGCCTTTGAGGTATCGATGTCCTTTTAGCAGTTTGCGTCACCTTCCTCTATCTGTATGCATGTTCATCCAAACACTTGTTGGTATATTCCTTGCTGGTGTCCCCATCTGGTCTTCCCCCGAGAGGCTTCCTGTCTCCACTGTAAATACTTCCTTAAATCTCTTGTTGAGCTCCTCAACTACCTCTGATCGTTTCTTGTCGAGTTCTCACCTTCTTTCTTAGCCTTTTCACCTGGTCTTTGACTGTTGTCTTCCTCCTATGTGCTATACAGCTAGTTTTGGGTCAGACTTGTCTTCGACGCCTAGGTCGTTTTCGTACTGTCGCTGGGCCTCCCTCCTTATCTGTGCGAACTCATTTCTAGTCTTTACTAGTCGCCTTATTTTTCCTGGAGTCCTTGCCTCCTGACCTTTGCCATTCTTGGGGGCACTTAGTTTTGCTCCCTACACCTTCGGGTTGTAAACCAAGGACTACTTTGGTCTTCTATTATTTTATTCCCTTTGGGAACAAACGTTTTCCTCGGCCTCCTTGCACTTGGTTGCTTACATATTCCATCATCTCGTTTACTGATTTTCCTACCAGTTCTCTGCCACTGATCCTTCTGCAGGGAAGTTCCTCATACTATGTAGTTCTTACCTTTTGTTGTATGGCTTTTCCCATTCAATTCCTGTTTCCTTCTCCACTTTGTAGACCTCTTCTATATAATCAAAACTCAGAACCACGTGATCGCTAGCTCCAAGGGGCCTCTCGTAAGTAATGTCCTCAATGTCTGAACTGCTCAGGGTGAACACAAGATCCAGTCTTGCTGTCTCATCTCTTCTCTCTCTGGTAGATGTCCCTGACATGTCTTGATGCATGAGGTTTTCATAAATACCACATCCATCATCTTGGCTCTCCATGTTTCGGGACCCCCATGTGGCTCCAGGTTTTCCCAGTCGATCTCCCTCTACATCGAACCTAGAGGTGGATGGGCTACAACATCAGAAAACCTCACCGGGTTCCGCCACTGCCAACCAAGAAACAGGAAAACTGTAGCTTCAGTTGGGCACAGGACCTCAACGGAAACTGACAAGTTGAAAATTAAAAAAAATGTTGCTGGCGCTGACAAATTGCGATTTTTTTTGGTACGGTCAGAATTTGGCGTAAACTTTCTTAATGTGGTGGAAACGGAAAGATAGCCGTAATAATGTTCAGCCGTCAAATTATGCAGCAATTGCGTGTTGCTTATCATCGTCACAGAGAACAGAATGCCTAAGGAATGTTTCATACACCTTTTAGTACTCTCGCAACTCGCGCTGCATCCACTAAAGAACTCAGGCTGGTTTAGGGTTAAAGAGGGTGTATCTAATAAAATGGCCACTGAGTCCAATACTGGATTCGACCAAAAGAATTTTCCCCTTTACATTTTAAACAAAATCAGAACACGAAGCATGCGATAACTCTCGCGCGCACATCGCGCGGATTGCTGTAGCCGGCCTGTGGCTCCGTTGACTTCACAATTGGTCTGTCAGCTTTTTCATCATGGACACACAAGAGATATTAAGTCTTTAGTCTTTCGATACGAGCGAAATTGTATGAGATGGTTAAAAGTGATTAGTGTCATGTTTCCAGTTGATGACAAAACCAATTTAATGGTGCATCCAATTTAATGGTACATCATATTTGCTGATGTAGCCTATTTAATAGTAGCGATTCCTGGTTCAGCCTTTCTGCCTGAACAGCTTCTTTTCGTAAAATCTATTTTATGGTCTCGCCTATTTGACGGTACAGCCTGTTTGACGGTACAGCCTGTTTGACGGTACAGCCTGTTTGACGGTACAGCCTGTTTGACGGTACAGCCTGTTTGACGGTACAGCCTGTTTGACGGTACAGCCTGTTTGACGGTACAGCCTGTTTGATGGTACAGCCTGTTTGATGGTACAGCCTGTTTGATGGTACAGCCTGTTTGATGGTACAGCCTGTTTGATGGTACAGCCTGTTTGATGGTACAGCCTGTTTGATGGTACAGCCTGTTTGATGGTACAGCCTGTTTGATGGTACAGCCTGTTTGATGGTATAGCCTGTTTGATGGTATAGCCTGACTCAAGAAATCGTAATGACACGATTGCAAACAAACCATACCCCGGCCGGGATTGAACCCGCGGTCATAGAGTCTCAAAACTCCAGTCCGTCGCGTTAGCCACTAGACCACTAGTGCACTTGTGGTCACAGTGGTGCCTGTGCTAACCTTCCTATGGTGTAGAAATACACCTAGTTGGATGAATCTTATTGTGGCTAGCTGGTCTAGTGGCTAACGCGACGGGCTGGAGTTTTGAGACTCTATGACCGCGGGTTCAATCCCGGCCGGGGGTATGGTTTATGGTATAGCCTGTTTGATGGTACAGCCTGTTTGATGGTACAGCCTGTTTGATGGTACAGCCTGTTTGATGGTACAGCCTGTTTGATGGTACAGCCTGTTTGATGGTATAGCCTGTTTGATGGTATAGCCTGTTTGATGGTACAGCCTGTTTGATGGTACAGCCTGTTTGATGATATAGACTGTTTGTTTGTACAGCCTGTTTGATGATACAGCCTGTTTGATGGTACAGCCTGTTTTGATGGTTCAGCCTGTTTGATGGTATAGCTGTTTGATATAGGTTACAGCTGTTTGATGGTACAGCCTGTTTGATGGTATAGACTGTTTGTTTGTACAGCCTGTTTGATGATACAGCCTGTTTGATGGTACAGCCTGTTTGATGGTACAGCCTGTTTGATGGTACAGCCTGTTTGATGGTACAGCCTGTTTGATGGTACAGCCTGTTTGTTGGTACAGCCTGTTTGATGATACAGCTGTTTGATGGTACTTTTTCCTCCGTTTGATGGTACAGCCTGTTTGATGGTACAGCCTATTTGATGGTACAGCCTGTTTGATGATACAGCCTGTTTGATGATACAGCCTGTTTGATGGTACATCCTGTTTGATGGTACAGCTTGTTTGATGGTACAGCCCTATTTGACGATGGTACAGCCTGTTGAGATACAGCCTGTTTGATGATACAGCCTGTTTGATGGTACATCCTGTTTGATGGTACAGCTTGTTTGATGGTACAGCCTATTTGATGGTACAGCCTGTTTGATGATACAGCCTGTTTGATGATACAGCCTGTTTGATGATACAGCCTGTTTGATGGTACAGCCTGTTTGATGGTACAGCCTGTTTGATGGTACAGCCTGTTTGATGGTTTCCAGCCTGTTTGAATGGTTTCAGCCTGTTTGATGGTACAGCCTGTTGATGGGTACAGCCTGTTGATGGTACAGCCTGTTTGATGGTAAGCTGTTTGATGATTACAGCATATTTGATGGATACAGCGCTGTTTGATGGCCCATACAGCCTGTTTGTGATACCAGCCTGTTTGATATTATAGGACCTGTTTGGATGCTTCAGCCGTTTGGTGTGTTACAGACTGTTTGATGGTACAGCCTGTTTGTGGTTACAGCCTGGTTGATGGTACAGCCTGTTTGAGGTACAGCCTGTTTGGGGTACAGCCTGGTTTGATGTTACAGCCTCTTGATGGTACAGGCTGTTGATGGTACAGCCTGCATTATGTCCTGTGCAAAACAACTGATATTGAGCGTTTGATACATCAAGATCACTAAGGATTCATATGAAATTCAAAACTTGACTTTAACTTTTTTAAACAAATAACCCGCACATAGGAGAGAGGAGCTTGCGACGACGTTTCGGTCCGAACTTGGACCACGCGCGCTCCAAGTCATACTGTGACCGAAACGTCGTCGTAAGCTCCTCTTTTCTATGTACGGGTTATTTGTGTATCGTTCCAGTCACGGTGTTGTGCTTATTTTTGGTTAAACGAATACATTTTTGTAGTTTTCTCAAATCTGTTCTCAAAATCATTATAAAGTGTTTTTAAGTTTACTTCGTATTGTTTCAATTTACTGTCTTTAATTCCAACATCAACATCAGAAAAAGTAGTTATTCTTAATTGAACGTTGGGAAACTGATCAAATTTCTTGGTTGAAAAAAATAATTTATTTTTATTCCTGAAAACGGAAAAAACTAATTGGCCAGTTTCTTTGATATTCTGGTTTGTTTCTTTGAGGTGACTTACATCTGTAAAGAGCATCGCATCCTGTACCCATTCTTGGTCTTCTACACTCTCACCAGGTTCAAGCTACACTCTCACCAGGTCCAAGCTACACTCTCACCAGGTCCAAGCTACACTCTCACCAGGTCCAAGCTACACTCTCACCAGGTCCAAGCTACACTTCACAAGGTCCAAGCTACACTTCTCACAGGTCCAAGATACACTCTCCACCAGGTCCAAGTACACTCTCAACAGGTCCAAGCTACACCTCTTCACCAGGTCAACGCTACACTCTTCTCACCAGGTCCAAAGCTACACTCTCACCAGGTCCAAGCTTACACTCTCACCAGGTCCAAATTACATCCACCAGGTCCAAATTACAATCCCACCAGGTCCAAGCTACACTCTCACCAGGCCTAAGCTACACTCTCACCATGTCCAAGCTACACTCTCACCAGGTCCAAGCTACACTCTCACCAGGTCCAAGCTACACTCTCACCAGGTCCAAGCTACACTATCACCAGGTCCAAGCTACTCTATCACCAGGTCCAAGCTACACTCCCACCAGGTCCAAGCTACACTCCCACCAGGTCCAAGCTACACTATCACCAGGTCCAAGCTACATTCTCACCAGGTCCAAGCTACACTCTCACCAGGTCCAAACTACACTCTCACCAGGTCACAGCCGTTTTAGTCAAAACCTAGGAAGTATGATAACTGATGCACGCATGAACAAAGATCACTTACTACTCTCAGGTGACTTCAATATAAATCTCCTGCAAGACCAGGACCCACACGTTACTGAATTCACAAACACTATGAGTAACTGCATGTTGCTACCAGCAGTAACAAAACCTACAAGAATTACCCTACCTTCCTCATCACAAATCTTGGCAAATTACCCCAAGATACTACTAAAGTCACTTTCAGACTTCACAATGAGACAGCCATTAATAACTTCACAGCAGCAGTGACAAACATTGACTGGCACACTGAGCTAGAAATCTATACAGATATTGACGAATGTATTAATAATTTTCTAAAAAAGACCCAATACCTCTATAACAAGCACTGCCCCACAAAAACTAAACAGATGACAGCTAAGAGACTGAACAGTCCCTGGCTAACACCCATCATCCTCAAATCCATAAATACAAAGCACCTATACGAAAAACTGTACAGAATGGGTCACATAACCAGAGGACCAAAACAAAACCTTACTCGTAATCCTACCAGCCTGTTAAGAAGGGCTAAAAAAAATTGTTTATGAAAACAGATTTTCAGACTTACGAGGTGATATAAAAGTAGACCTAGAAAACCCCTATCAGAAATTCTAGGAACAAAAATGATATCACGAAATTGCGAAATTGAATTAGCCCATCTAAACCAGATGAATCCCAAATTCCCATCAATCTGAAACAGCAAACAGACTCAATAATTTCTTCTGCACTTAGAAAAAACGTGCCAATAAAATTCCCAAGCTAGAAACCCCACCCAATGACTACCTCACTAGGCAACTACCGAACACACAGTTCCTAAGCTCCGACTAACCCAACTGATGTCTCCCTTATTATCAAAATAAAAAACAAGTCAGGAGATTTAAATACTTACCCACCCTCTATTTTACAAAATAAAGCGTCACAAGTTACTATCGCCAAATCATTGCAACACTCTTTAAACAAATCATAGAATCCTCTGCCTTCCTACAGCAGTTCAAAAGAGAAGGGTCACCCCGATCCATAAAGGGGAGACCAGACTTCAATAACTATAGGCCAATATCCAACCTACTACCTCTCTCTAAAATCTTTCGAAAAATTAATCATAAACGAATCTATTCCTACATCATCTCCACAACATACTCAACCCTGTCAATTTGGTGTTCAGGCTATAAAAAATATAATGATGCTATATACACATATACACTGCAATAGAGAAACAAGAAGTTCACTGGGGGACTTCATTGACTTACGTAAAGGATTTTGATACAGTTGACCATGACTTGCTCCATATAAATTGTCGCAGTATGGTATAAGAGGGCATACCTCCCTCAATACCTAAAGTCTTACCTCAGCAAACAGAAGCCAATATGTGTACACAAAGGGTGGCAAACTCTTCAACACAGCCATTTAAGTTGGGTCCCACAGGAAGTGTCCTAGGCCCTCTTCTCTTTCTCAAATCATAAATGACCTACCCAAATGCATCGCCAATACTTCAAACCCACCACTATTTGCAGATGAACTCTACATACATCTTCTCTCACCGAGCCCAGCGTCACGTAGCCAATACTGTAAATACTGAATATTACAGGAAAATATCTACCTGGTAGAGTACTATCAAACTTACTATAAACATTGACAAAACCTACTTAATTCGTTTGGTAACAGAGCTACAGACGTCCCTCTCTTAACATAATGTTAACGGAATCACCTATCACAAAAATTCACAGAGGTGAAAATTCTTAGAAATCCACCTTGATAAATAGAATTAAATTTCAAACACATATACAAACAAAAATTTCCCCCCCCAAAAAATAAACTCCCTAGTCCCGTAGGCATAATATCGAAGATACGGTGCTTGTTCCACTGTGCAGCCTCTGGCCCTATATCACTCACTATTTACCTATTCACTTGGAATTTGTGCATGGGGTCGCTCAACTACTATTAAACTTTCTCAGACCATTAATTACCCAACAAAAGGCTGCGTCAGAATTTGATAATTTCTCACTACAAGGCTGCAGACTCCGCCAATATTCAAAATCTAAACCTCTCTCAATACAAAAACATCCTTACTTATTGCTGCATCTATACATTCATAGAACACTTAACTCTGATATAAACCTTCCCCTCAAACGTCTCTTACCAACCTCAACAGAACACTGACACTCGCTCTACACAAGGCACAGGTCACTCTTTGATGTTCCTCGAGTCCATCTCACACTATGCAAAAACTCAATGCACATAAAAGGCCTAAAATCTGGGAATTCATTATCTGTGAATATTAAAAGAAACACTGTTTTAAATTCAAGTATCTTTCAAAAAATCACTTACTCACCTACACTAAATAAATACCTTAATAATTTGTATCTCATGAATTGATCTCTTAAATGTTTCTCATTATTGTTCTCCATAAATGTCTAACCTGTGGACCCAATTCAAACTGTATTGTTTAATTACTTACCTAGCAGAAACTCCATTCTACTGAAATGCTCAGCAACACAGTAAATTTGACCCCATATGACCCTTTGTAATACTCTTTTGTGCTAAATGTTATCTGTTACAAAAATGTTTTACCACTGAATACTCTATTGCTTAGTTAATTTTAAGTTAATTTTTAAGCCTGCCCATTAATGCTCACGTGCATACAAGGGGCTTTGGGCATGTTGCACTGTAATACTGTATTCCTTTGTACTTCACTGTATCATGTCTGATTATAATAAAGTTTAAAATAAAATGTTAATAAGCTCTACATTAACATAACAGGAGTAATAAATGCTATACAATACCGACACGATGGAAAATGTATACTTGGCACGCAATATAATGCGATTTTTATTGACACGGTTTCGCCCACTGTTGCGCCGTCTATACACCCTCGTTTCATTTCCTTTATTAGCTAATTGAATGAAACGTCCTTATATTATTATTACTTGCTTGTACAATTTATTTCTGTTATATGGACCACTATGTATTTATATCTGGCTGTATATGTGTAGTTTTATTATGTCTGTTTTATGTAAAGGAGGTAATTAATTATAGAATATCAATCATCAAAAGTATGGCTGAACAGAGGTTTTTTTACTGTTTGTTTACCCCCCTCCACTGTATATGTGGTTAGTGTTTGCGGGTGAGTGTACGTGACCTACACAACGTCCAAGCTAGGTGTTCGTCTTGGAGCAGATTGAATTTTCCCCAGGCCGACTAGTCAACACTCGTTCACTGGTCTTATTAAGACAGCTGTTAATTGCTCTTCCTCACCATAGTATATTCTGGGCCCTCTCGCTCCCATCGCCCCCTCACCTATCACTTACCCCCCCCCCTTCCCTATCTAATTAACAAAAAACTCGCTAATTAAACGATACAGAAATTGTATTTATGTGCTAACTTAGCTCCCCTGATATTAAGTCTTTTTGTGAAACAAAGCGTTAGACATCATACCGGGAAAATACAGTAAAAGGATTTCCCTGTTGTAATATTATTATCAGTTAAACAGAAAATGTTTAAAAAGTTACATCTACCTGACATTTTATATTATCTATGAAATTACTTCATTAAAACTGAGATTGTACATTGAAGGTTCATTTCCATCCAAACTTTCTGTCTAAATTGTTAGATGAATCCCACATGAAGGTAATAAAAATATTTACTGACTTTTAAGCTTTAAGGTGCTTGTAAAACACTCACACAGTGGACTTTATCAAGTCACAAACAACTTACCTGAGCAGACTATGTGAGTATGTATAGGAGAAACATAATGACTGTGAAGAGTTCAGGTGGAGACTATGTGGTATGTATAGGGAACATAGTGGACGTGAAGGGTCAGGGGGGAAGAGAGTTGAGTGCTGGAATAAGTTGGATTTGAGAAAGACCTACCAGTAGGCCAATAGGGTTTGTTGATGTTTTTAGGACAAACGGTGGTAAGAAATTTCCTGGCAAGAGATATAGCTATGTCGTTGTTATCTAAGCTTCGTTTTAAGTCTACCGAACACCGACCAAACAGAGGATCTTCTCAACTTCTACTCTCACCACAACACCAAAATTAACTTGGACGATAATCATAAGCTTCTGATTCGTGCCCTTCTAGTCTGTTAGTAGTAATATCTTGAGGATACGATTGTTCTTTCATCGAACATGTATTTTATGAACTTCACTATCTCATCACTTTCATTATAGCTGTACGGCACTGTAGAACTGTAGACACTGTAGGACACTGCAGTGTAGCACTGTAGACAGTGTTGACACTGTAGACAGTGTAGACACTAGTAGACAGTGTAGCACTGTAGACAGTGTAGACAAACTGCAGCAGTGCAGACACTGCAGACACTGCAGACAGAGTGGACAGTGTGAACGTGTAGGGACACTGGTTAGACAGTGTAGGACACTGTAGACCCTGCAGACACTGCAGAACTGGCATAAAACTCACTCATAACAGATAACCCGCACCATTGCAGAGGGGAAATACTTATGAGACTCGATGAGTATTAATATATATGGTGAGGAGGACAGCGACGGGAGACGAAAGAGAGGAGGAAAGAGAAAATAGTGTGTAAGGTTGTAAATGATGGTTTGTGTAGTAAGTAGAAGTGGAGTAGTAATTTGTGCCACAGGGATTGTGAAAGGAGAGAATAACAATGTAGTGTAATAGGTAGAAAATAGAAGCAAAAATAATAGTAAAGGAAAGTGATAGTTCGTAGTACAAGTTGAAGTGAGTTCAGTCTAAGGACAAGAAATAGGAGTACTGCAGGAGAGCTTAGGACCCACTGGCGCACTGCAGGAGATCTTGACCCACTAGCCCCGGGGTAGGACCAAAAACGTGGATAGTGGGAAACTGAGGACAGAGCACACTGGCAGAAAGAAAAATTAAAAAAAAGGGGAATATGAAAAAAAATAAAGAGGAAGAGAAAAAGGCAGGGAGAGAAGACAGGATCATGTCAAGTCACGAGGTGTTCTGAAGTTTGGAAACATTTGACAATTGTTGTAAGGAGAAGGAAGATCATCTACAGAGACAAAAACCAGCATTAAGATTCATAAATGGAAAACTGGTATATAGGGATGCTTCAAACAAGGACGGTTCTGAAGGACTAGAAGTAGAATAAACACTTTCGGCAGAAGGTCAGTCAGTAGGGTGAACTTGCGATTTCTAACCGACAAGAAAAGATTATTGGCTTCGGCTTGGTATGGCAATGGATATCCTCCTCTCACCTGTCCTTATTAATTTGTACAAGGAATATTTGTGAAACAAGATTGCTTTAACAAATGCCTCCCATTGAGCTAATTGTTACAGATATGTTGGTTGCTTTTATGTCTAATGCTGAGATATAGATATAAATCATCCCTTAATAAATTAAGTAGTCTAAACTCATTCCATAAATTTTACCTTTACGTTTGAACAATATAATGCATTGTTTTTTCTAAATGTTTTAATTAATTAAGGGTAACCATCATTAACATTTTAAATTTACAGAACGCCAAACAAAATATCTGTTGTTATGGCACTATTATTTTCACATCATGATACTGTTTTAAACGTTTTTAAATTCTTGAGTCAAGTTTTTGAGCTCGCACTCTCCCGCCCCCTCGCTCTCTTCTTGCAACCCAGAGTTGTAGATGTGAAAAAAATCTGAGGATTTGTTTAAAATGCTAATGATTTATTATATTAATACTTCCACTATATATCAATTACATTCTTAAGACTCACTGTGGAATATTTCGGTTGCTTCATAATGGACATTATCACTAACTACAGATTACATTATCCAATATAAAGATACTTAGTGGACACGGTAGAAGACGTGAAGAAAATGGTTATAAGGTTACCAGCTCCCTCGGGCACTGATACGAGGTAGTACTTCAGGCGTTGATAAATCTGAAGTAGGATTTGTCCGAGGATGCGAGATACTCCATATATATAGTCCAGAGAAAGCGTCAAAAGTTCCGCAAACTATTGTAGATTGTCAAAAAAGTTAGCCCAGTGTTAGGAGTGTAGAATAATTCTTTAGTTCAATAATAACATGTATGATGCAGTTCTTGCTTCTGTTTCCACTTTTTTCCAAAGTTCTTCACAACAAACTTGCGACCTTACCCAGGAAAGAAGCAATTCAACTTTTCTTTAAAAACTGACGTGCTTTTAAGGAAGTAAGTACAGTAAGCTAGTATGAATGTAAAATAAAATCTGTGTATGTTAATGTTCAATGGATTTAAAGGATATGTAGTGTATGCAGTGTGAATGTGTATTTTAATTATCTTAGAGTAAAGAAAAGAGTCGTGACTGTTATGGATTAATGGAGTGAGTGTGAGACACGAGTGTGTATGTATTAAATATGTGTGAGTGTCGCGCGCTCGCGCTAGTTAAACAATTTGTCCTAGGGTTGTGTGTGTGTGTGTGTGTCGCTGTGTGTGTGTGTGTTGTTGTGTTGTGTGTGTGTGTGAGTGTGAGTGTGTGTGTGTGTGTGTGTGGTGTACTCACCTAGTTGTAGTTGGCAGGGGTAGAGTCATAGCATCCTGGCCCCCGCATCTTCACTGGCCGCTATTCGGTCTCTCTTGCCACTCCATGATGACCTTTATCATACCTCCTTTAAAGCTAAGTATTTATCCTTCCTCCACTACATCACTTCCCAGATCTTCCACATCCTGACTACTCTTTGGACTGAAGATAGTACTTCCTAACGTCCAAGTGGTTCATTGAGTCTTCAAACTGGCAACTGTGACCCCTTGTTGCTGTGTCCCATCACTGGAACATCCTGTCTCTGTCTACCTTGTCGATTCTCTCAGTAATGTTATGCCGCCGTTTCATTTCATTTAACCTATCCCGTAGGACATACTCCTTAGCTCCGGGACTAGTCTTGTTGTAAACTTAAGCACGTTCTCTAGTTTCCTTACATGTTTGGCGGTAGGTGAGGGGTTCCAACTCGCGCTGCATTAACTCCACTATGGGCATTATCCTACACAGTGAAAGGGTTCCTGAATGACTCCTTTGTTAAATGTCGGAATGCTGTTCTCAGGTTTGCCAGGCGCCCATATGCTGCATCAGTAATTTGGTTGATGTGTGCCTCAGGATAACACTGCGCACATACCCGGTGTTATACTCACTCCAAAATCCTTTTCCTTGAGTAAGGTTTGTAGGCTCTGGCCCCCCTATGCTGTACCCCGTCTGTGGTCTAGATAGATGCCCTTCCCCAATCCTCATGACTTTGCACTTGGTGGGGTTGAACTCCAGGAGCCTGTTGCTGGACCAGGCCTGCAGCCTGTCTAGACTCCTTTGTAGTTCTGCCTGATCCTCTTCCGATTAAACTCTTCTCATCAACTTCACATCGCCTTCAAACAGGGACACCTCTGAGTCTATTCCGTCATGTCGTTCACAAATGCCCGGAGCAGCACCGTTCCTAGGACTGATCTATGTGGCACCCTGCTCGTTACAGGCGCCCACTCTGGCACCTCGCCACGTACCATGACTCGCTGTTGTCTTCCTGACAGGTATTCCCTGATCTACTGCAATGATTCCCCTGTTATCCCTGCCAGGTCCTCCAGCTTTTGCACTAATCTTTTGTGTGGAACTGTGTCAAACGCTTTCTTACAGTCCAAGAAAATGCAGTCTACCCACCCCTCTGTCTCTCTCTTGTCTTACTGCTGTCACCCTGTCATAGAACTCCAGAAAGTGTGTGACAGGATTTCCCGCCCCTGAAACCGTGCTGGCAGTCATTGATAATCCAATTCCTTTCTAGGTGCTCCACCACTCTTGCTAATTTTTTTCATGACCTTGCGTACTATACGCGTCAGTAGTTTAAGGCTTCGTGTCTGTCTCCTTTCTTAAAAATTGGGACTACGTATACTGTCTTCCATACCTCCGGGAGCCGCCCTGTTTCGATAGATGTGTTAATGATAGTTATTAATGGTACACAAAGTTCCTCTGCTCCCTCTCTCAGAACCCATGGAGAGATGTTATCCGGCCCCATCGCCTTTGAGGTATCTAGCTCGCTTAGCAACCTCATCAATTCTTCCTCGGTTGTATGTATTGTGTCCAACACTGGTGGTGTACCCCACCTCTCTGCCTTTCTAGAGGCCCTTCTCTCTCCTCTGTGAACACTTAATTGAATCTCATGTTGAGCTCCTCACATACTTCGCGGTCATTTTTGGGATCTCCCATCCCTCCTTCCTCCGCCTGACTACCTGGTCCTTGACTGTTGTTTCCTCCTGATGTGGCTATACAACAGCTTTTGGTCAGATTTGGCTTTCGCTGCTATGTCATTCTCGTATTGTCTTTGGGCCTCCCTTCTCACCTGTGCATATTAATTTCTGGGTCTACGACTGCTCTCCTTATTCTACTGGGTCCTTTGCCTTCTATACTTCTTTGATTCCATAGCTCACTTGGTTCTGGCCTCCCTGCACCTTTGGGTGAACCATGGGCTCATCCTGGCCTTTTCATTATTTCTGTTACCCTTGGGTACAAACCTCTCCTCAGCTTCCTTGCATATTGTTGTCACATATTCTGTCATCTCGTTTACTGACTCCCCTGCCAGTTCTCTGTCCCACTGAACCCCCATTCGGGAAGTTCTTCGCGCCTGCGTAGTCCGCTTTCTTGCAGTTTGGCTTCATTCGTCCGGCCCTTAAACTTCCACCACACCATCAATATACACAGCTTGTTGCAGGTAGTCTCGTATCATCTGATTCTCATCCCTGGTAACACTGGATTGCCAAGAAAAGTAGAAAATATGAGTTATTATTTAAATTTAAATGTGATAAGTGAAGAAGATGAGGTGTGGATTGTTTGTGGGATAGAAATCATCAACAGTAGAGGAGAAAATCTTGCTTATTGTAGGAACCTGCTTAGTTCTGGTTGAGGTAACGCTCACTGCTGCTTTTATTATTTATCTAATATATTTATGGAAAACAAAATAATACCTGCAGTGTTAGTATACATTACATTTGTGAACCACTGTGAGGAATGAAACTTTTATATTAAATCTCAATAAATTTCAATGAATAAGGAATTATGCAGGAGATAGTTTTTAGAACGCGTGAAGGAGTGGTAAAAACGA
>NC_069498.1:14846689-14880893 GCF_026875155.1 Cherax quadricarinatus
AAAACTCGAACTGTTTTTCCCCTGCCCTTAAAGAACTGAAGAATTTTTTTTCCAAAAAAAATTTTTTTTGAATTTAACCCCCTTAGACTGAGCACTGTAGACACTGTAGACACTGTAGACACTGTAGACACTGTAGACACTGTAGACAGTGTAGACACTGTAGACACTGTAGACACTGCAGACACTGTAGACACTGCAGACACTGCAGACACTGTAGACACTGTAGACACTGCAGACACTGTAGACACTGTAGACACTGTAGACACTGTAGACACTGTAGACACTGTAGACACTGTAGACACTGCAGACACTGTAGACACTGTAGACACTGTAGACACTGTAGACACTGTAGACACTGCAGACACTGTAGACACTGTAGACACTGTAGACACTGTAGACACTGTAGACACTGTAGACACTGCAGACACTGTAGACACTGTAGACACTGTAGACACTGTAGACACTGTAGACAGTGTAGACAGTGTAGACACTGTAGACACTGCAGACACTGGGCATATAACATCAACTCATACACAGATAACCCGCACATAGCAGAGAGAAAAACTTATGAGAGTGAGTGAGTATAATATATATGTGAGGAGAACAGCGACGGGAGAAAGAGAGGAGGAAAGAGAAATAGTGGAAGGTGTAATGATGGTTGTAGTAGTAAAAGTGGGAGTAATTTGTGCCACAAGGGAGTGAAGGGAGAAAACAGTAGTAGTAATAGTAGAAAATAGAAGCAAAAATAATAGTAAAGGAGTGATAGTCGTAGTTCAAGTAGAAGTGAGTTCAGTCTAAGGACAAGATAAAGGAGCACTGCAGGAGAGCTTAGGACCCACTAGGAGCACTGCAGAAGAGCTTAGGACCCACTAGGAGCACTGCAGGAGATCTTAGGACCCACTAGGAGCACTGCAGGAGAGCCTAGGACCCACTAGGAGCACTGCAGGAGATCTTAGGACCCACTAGGGGTAGGACCAAAAACGCTGGATAGTGGGAAACTGAAGGACAGAGCACACTGGCAGAAAAATTAAAAAAAGGGGAATATAAAAAAAAATAAAAAAGAAAAGGCAGGGAGAGAAGAAAGGATCATGTCAAGTCACGAGTGTTCTGAAGTTTGGAACATTTGACAATGTAAGGAGAAAGGAAGACATCTACAGAGACAAAACCAGCATTAAGATTCATAAATGGAAAACTGTGTATATAGGGATGCTTCAACAAGACGGTTGTGAAGGCTAGAAGTAGAATAAACACTTTGGCAGAAGGTCAGTCAGTAGGGTGACTGCGATTTCTAACCCGACAGAAAAGATCATTATTGGAATCGGCTTGGTATGGCAATGGGAAATCCTCTCTCACCTGTCCTTAGTAATTTGTACAAGGAATATTTTGAAACAAGATTGCTTAACAAAATGCCTCCCATTAGAGCTAATTGTTACAGATATGTTGGTGTTTTATGTCTAATGCCTGAGAATATAGATATAAATCATTCCCTTAATAAATTAAGTAGTCTAACTCATTCCATAAATTTTACCTTTACGTTTGAACAAAATAATGCATTGTTTTTTCTAAATGTTTTAATTATTAAGGGTAACCATCATTTAAAATTTTAAATTTACAGAACGCCAACAAATATCTGTTGTTATGTGCACTATTATTCTTCACATCATGATACTGTTAAACGTTTTAAATTCTTGTCAATGTTTTTGAGAGCTTTGTGTATTTGCAACCCAGAGTTCGTAGAGGAAGAAATCTTGAGGATTTGTGAAATTGCTAATGATTTATTATGTTAATACTATCCACTATATATAATTACATTCTTAAGACACATGTGGAATATTTCGGTTGCTTCATAATGGACATTATCACTAACTACAGGTTTCATTAATCCAATATAAAGAATACTTAGTGCACACGGTAGAAGACGTGAAGAAATGGTATAAGGTTACCAGTCCCTCAGCACTGATACGAGGTAGGTACTTCAGCGTTGATAAATCTGAAGTAGGTGTCCGAGGATGGAGACTTATATATAGTCCAGAGAAAGCGTCAAAAGTTCCGCCAACTATTGCCAGATTGTCAAAAAAAATGTTAGCCAAGTGTTAGGATTGTAGAATAATTCGTAGTTCCAATAATAACATGTATGATGCAGTTCTTGCTTCTGTTTCCACTTTTTTTCCAATTTCTCTCTCACAACAAACTGCGACCTACACAGGAAAGAAGCAATTCAAACTTTTCTTTAAAACTGACGAGCTTTTAAGGAAGTAAGTACAGTAAGCTAGTATGAAAGTAAATAATCTATGTATGTTCATGTCAATGGATTTAAAGATATGTGTGTATGCGTGTGAATGTGTATTTAAATAATCTTAGAGTAAGAAAAGAGCGTGATGCTTATTATGGAATAAACGAGTGAGTGTGAAACACGATTGTGTATGTCATTAAATATGTGTGAGTGTGTGTTAGTTAGTTAACAATTTGTCCTAGTGTGTGTGTGTGTGTGTGTGTGTGTGTGTGTGTGTGTGTGTATGTGTGTGTACTCACCTAGTTGTAGTTGCAGGGGTCGAGTCATAGCTCCTGGCCCCGCATCTTCACTGGCCGCTATTCGGTCTCTCTTGCCACTCCATGAACTTTATCATACCTCCTCTTAAAGCTATGTATTGATCCTTCCTCCACTACATCACTTCCCAGACTTCCACTTCCTGACTACTCTTTGACTGAAGAAGTACTTCCTAACGTCCCTGTGGTTCATCTGAGTCTTCAACTGCCAACTGTGACCCCTTGTTGCTGTGTCCCATCACTGGAACATCCTGTCTCTGTCTACCTTGTCGATTCCTCTCAGTATTTTATATGCCGTTATCATATCATTTAACCTCTCCCCGTAGGACATACTCCTTAGCTCCGGGACTAGTCTTGTTGTAAACCTTAGCACTTTCTCTAGTTTCCTTACATGTTTGGTTAGGTGAGGGGTTCCAAACTCGCGCTGCATACTCCACTATGGGCTTAACCTACACAGTGTACAGGGTTCCTGAATGACTCCTTAGTTAAATGTCGGAATGCTGTTCTCAGGTTTGCCAGGCGCCCATATGCTGCATCAGTAATTTGGTTGATGTGTGCCTCAGGATAACACTGCGCACATACCCGGTGTTATACTCACTCCAAAATCCTTTTCCTTGAGTAAGGTTTGTAGGCTCTGGCCCCCCTATGCTGTACCCCGTCTGTGGTCTTCTTTGCCCTTCCCCAATCCTCATGACTTTGCACTTGGTGGGGTTGAACTCCAGGAGCCTGTTGCTGGACCAGGCCTGCAGCCTGTCTAGACTCCTTTGTAGTTCTGCCTGATCCTCTTCCGATTAAACTCTTCTCATCAACTTCACATCGCCTTCAAACAGGGACACCTCTGAGTCTATTCCGTCATGTCGTTCACAAATGCCCGGAGCAGCACCGTTCCTAGGACTGATCTATGTGGCACCCTGCTCGTTACAGGCGCCCACTCTGGCACCTCGCCACGTACCATGACTCGCTGTTGTCTTCCTGCCAGGTCCTCCAGCTTTTGCACTAATCTTTTGTGTGGAACTGTGTCAACCGCTTTCTTACAGTCCAAGAAAATGCAGTCTACCCACCCCTCTGTCTCTCTCTTGTCTTACTGCTGTCACCCTGTCATAGAACTCCAGAAAGTTTGTGACAGGATTTCCCGCCCCTGAAACCGTGCTGGCAGTCATTGATAATCCAATTCCTTTCTAGGTGCTCCACCACTCTTGTTAATTTTTTTCATGACCTTGCGTACTACGCGTCAGTAGTTTAAGGCTTCGTGTCTGTCTCCTTTCTTAAAAATTGGGACTACGTATACTGTCTTCCATACCTCCGGGAGCCGCCCTGTTTCGATAGATGTGTTAATGATAGTTATTAATGGTACACAAAGTTCCTCTGCTCCCTCTCTCAGAACCCATGGAGAGATGTTATCCGGCCCCATCGCCTTTGAGGTATCTAGCTCGCTTAGCAACCTCATCACTTCTTCCTCGGTTTTATGTATTGTGTCCAACACTGGTGGTGTACCCCACCTCTCTGCCTTTCTAGAGGCCCTTCTCTCTCCTCTGTGAACACTTAATTGAATCTCATGTTGAGCTCCTCACATACTTCGCGGTCATTTTTGGGATCTCCCATCCCTCCTTCCTCAGCCTGACTACCTGGTCCTTGACTGTTGTTTCCTCCTGATATGGCTATACAACAGCTTTTGGTCAGATTTGACTTTCGCTGCTATGTCATTCTCGTATTGTCTTTGGGCCTCCCTTCTCACCTGTGCATATTCATTTCTGGGTCTACGACTGCTCTCCTTATTCTACTGGGTCCTTTGCCTTCTATACTTCTTTGATTCCATAGCTCACTTGGTTCTGGCCTCCCTGCACCTTTGGGTGAATCATGGGCTCATCCTGGCCTTTTCATTATTTCTGTTACCCTTGGGTACAAACCTCTCCTCAGCTTCCTTGCATATTGTTGTCACATATTCTGTCATCTCGTTTACTGACTCCCCTGTCAGTTCTCTGTCCCACTGAACCCCCATTCGGGAAGTTCTTCGCGCCTGCGTAGTCCCCTTTCTTGCAGTTTGGCTTCATTCGTCCGGCCCTTAATGTTTTCCCCTCCACATGTAACTCTGGTACCATCCCTTTCTTCTGACTGTCCACCTGTTCTGTTTTATCTGGTACTATCCCATCTTCTGACTCTCCACCTGTTGTGTTGTATCTGGTACCATCTCTTCCTTCTGACTCTCCAACTGTTGTGTTGTATCTGGTACCATCTCTTCCTTCTGACTCTCCAACTGTTGTGTTGTATCTGGTACCATCTCTTCCTTCTGACTCTCCAACTGTTGTGTTGTATCTGGTACCATCTCTTCCTTCTGACTCTCCAACTGTTTGTGTTGTATCTGGTACCATCTCTTCCTTCTGACTCTCCAACTGTTGTGTTGTAATCTGGTAAACCCTCTCTTCCTTCTGACTCTCCAACTGTTGTGTTGTATCTGGTACCATCTCTTCCTTCTGACTCTCCACTGTTGTGTTGTATCTGGTACCATCTCTTCCTTCTGACTCTCCAACTGTTGTGTTTGTATCTGGTACCATCTCTTCCTTCTGATTCTCCCTCGTTTGTGTGTATCTGGTACCATCCCCTTTCCCTTTTAACTCTCCACCTGTTGTGTTGTATCTGGTACCATCTCTTCTTCTGATTCTCCACTCGTTGTGTTGTATCTGGTACCAGCTCTTCCTTCTGATTCTCTCACTCGTTGTGTTGTATCTGGTACCATCTCTTCCTTCTGACTCTCCAACTGTTGTGTTGATCTGGTACCATCCCTTCCTTCTGACTCTCCAACTGCTGTGTTGTATCTGGTACCATCTCTTCCTTCTGACTCTCCAACTGTTGTGTTGTATCTGGTACCATCTCTTCCTTCTGACTCTCCACCTGTTGTGTTGTATCTGGTACCATCCCTTCCTTCTGACTCTCCAACTGTTGTGTTGTATCTGGTACCATCCCTTCCTTCTGACTCTCCAACTGCTGTGTTGTATCTGGTACCATCTCTTCCTTCTGATTCTCCACTCGTTGTGTTGTATCTGGTACCATCTCTTCCTTCTGACTCTCCAACTGCTGTGTTGTATCTGGTACCATCTCTTCCTTCTAACTCTCCACCTGTTGTGTTGTATCTGGTACCATCCCTTCCTTCTGACTCTCCACCTGTTGTGTTGTATCTGGTACCATCCCTTCCTTCTGACTCTCCACCTGTTGTGTTGTATCTGGTACCATCCCTTCCTTCTGACTCTCCACCTGTTGTGTTGTGTCTGGTACCATCCCTTCCTTCTGACTCTCCACCTGTTGTGTTGTATCTGGTACCATCCCTTCCTTCTGACTCTCCACCTGTTTTGTCGTATGTGGTACCAACCCTTCCTTCTGACTCTCCACCCGTTATGTTGTATGTGGTACCATTCCTTCCTTCTGACTCTCCACCCGTTATGTTGTATGTGGTACCATTCCTTCCTTCTGACTCTCCACCCGTTGTGTTGTATCTGGTACCATCCCTTCCTTCTGACTCTCCACCTGTTGTGTTGTATCAGGTACCATCCCGTCCTTCTGACTCTCCACCTGATGCGTTGTATCAGGTACCATCCCTTCCTCACACCTACTTCCATTCATGATCACAGTTCTATTATTCTGATGTCTTTGTTCTCGTCAGTTTCAATTGCCTTTCTCTCTTCCGCCTTGCCCGCGTAGGTGTGTGTCTGAGTGTATGTATGCTCACCTATATATGGTTACAGGGGTCGATTCACAGCTCCTGGCCCAGCCACTTTGCTGATCACTACTAGGTTCACTTTCTCCTGATTACAAGCGCCTTGTCGTATCTCTTAAAGATATGTGTGGATCGAGCCTCTACCACTTCACTCTGTAGATTGTTCCCCTTCCTGACAACTCTAAAGCTAAAGAAATACTTCATAACATCTCTTTGATTCAACTGAGTTTTCATCTTCCAGTTGTGCTTCCTTGCTCTTATTACCGAGTTCTGAACCATTCTGCCTCTGTGAGTGAGTGTATGTACTCAACTAGTTGTACTCACCTAGTTGTATTCACCTAGTTGTGGTTGCAAGGGTAGAGTCACAGCTCCTGGCCCGCATCTTCACTGGTTGCTAGTAGGTCACTCTTCCTGCTCCATGAGCTTTATCATACCTCTTTTTAAAGCTATGTATTGATCCTGCCTCCAGTACATCACATCCCAAACTATTTCACTTCTTGACAACTCTGTGACTTACGAAATACTTCCTAACATTCCTTCCAATTCTAACCCGTTGTTGCTGTGTCCCATCTCTGGAACATCCTGTCTCTGTCCACCTTGTCGATTCCTCTCAGTATTTTATATGTCGTTGTCACATTCCCCTTATCTCTCCTGTCCTCCGGTGTCGTCAGGTCGATTTCCCTTATCCTCTCTCCTCGTAGGACACGCCCTCTTAGCTCTCGGACTAGTCTTGTTGCAAACCTTTGCACTTTCTATCTTTCTATACGTGCTTGACTAGGTGTGGGTTCAAAATGGTGCAGCATGCGGTGTACAGGGTCCTGAACGTTTCCTTATTGAGATGTCTTAATGCTTTTCTTAGGTTTGCTAGGCGCCCGTATGCTGCAGCAGTTATTTGGTTGATGTGCACCTCAGGAGATGTGCCCGGTGTTATACTCACCCCAAGATCCATTTCCTCGAGTGAGGTTTTAGTGTCTGACCCCTTAGACTGTTCTCCGTCTGCGGTCTTCTTTGCCCTTCCCCAATCTTCATGACTTTGCACTTGGTGGGGCTGAACTCAATGAGCCAGTTTCTGGACAGGCCTGCAGCCTGTCCAGATCCCTTTGTAGTTCTGCGTGGCCTTCGTCTGATTGAATGTTCATGAACTTCACATCATCTGCAAACAGGGACACTTCTGAGTCTATTCTTTCCGTCATGCCTTTCGCATATACCAGAACCAGCACTAGTCTAGGATTGACCCCCCAATTGAAACCCCGCTCGTCACAGAAGCCCACTCGACACCTAGTCACGTACCGTGGGCTCACTGTTGTCTTCCTGACAGGTATTCCCTGATGCATTGCAGTGCCCTTTCTGTTATCTTTGTCTGGTCCTCCAGCTTTTGCACCAATCTTTCGTGTGGAACTGTATCAAGCGCCTTCTTACAGTCCAAGAAAACGTAATGTACCCAACTCGCTCTCTCACTCTGGTCTTACTACTGTCACCTGTCTTAGAACTCCAGTACGTTTAGTGACAGGATTTCCGTCCCTGAAACCATGCTGGATGTCGTTAATAAGCTCATTCCTTTATAGGTGCTCCACCACTTCTCTTGCTAATCGTCTCCATGACTTTACATACTATACAGTCAATGACACTGGTCTGTAGTTTAATGCTTCGTGTCTGTCTCTTCGCTTAAAAATTGGGGACTACATTTGCTGTCTTCCATACCTAAGGCAGTATGGTATGGTATGTTGAAGATTGTTGTTAGTGGCACACATAAGCCTCTGCTCCCTCTCTCAGGACCTATGGAGAGATGTTACCCGGCCCATCACCTTTGAGGTATCTAGCTCGCTTAGCAGCCTCTTCACGTCTTCCTCGGTCGCGTGTATTGTGTCCAAAACTTGATTGTGTACCCATCTCTCCGTCTTTCTTGAGTCTCTTCTATCTGCTTTGTGGAACACTTCTTTGAATCTCATATTGAACTTTTCACATACTTCTCTGTCGTTTCTTGTGATCTCCCTTCCTTCCTTCCTTCCTTTCTCAGTCTGATTACCTGGTCTTTGACTGTTGTTTCCTCCTGATGTGGTTGTAAAACAGCTTCGGATCAAATTTGGCTTTCGCTGCTACGTCATTTTCGTATTGTGCATATGTGTGTGTGTGTGTTGTGTGGTCTTTTGTGTGTGTGTGTGTGCGTGCGTTGTGTGTGTGTGCGTGCTCCTGCCTAGAGTGTTGCGGGGATCAACGCCCTCGGGCCTGATCATCCAATCTGTTACAGCTGGTCGCATGCAATCCAGCGTACGAACCACTGCCCAGCTGGTCAGGTACTGTTTGTGTAGTCACGTTAATTTTGTTGCAAGGGTCGAGTCTTAGCTCCTGGCTCCTGATCGCTGATCGTTAGTAGGTTCACTCTCCTGGCTTCGAGAGCGTTATCGTACTTCTTAAAGCTATGTAAGGATCCTGCCTCTACCACTTCCTTCCCCAGGTTGTCACACTTGTGACTGTTCTTAAAGTGAAACAATACTTAATAATATATCTGTGACTCGTGTGTTTTCAACTCCCAGATGTGTCCTCGCATTCCTGTTTTCCGTCTCTCAAACATTCTGTTCTTCTCCACCCTATCAATTCCACTCAGTAATTTGTTCGTTATATCACTCTCTAGTTCACCTTTCCTCTAATTTCATTATGTCGTCAGACGTGTAGTGTGTGTGTGTGTGTGTGTGTGTGTGTGTGTATGTGTGTGTTGTGTTTACTCACTCATAAGTGGTTTCCAGGGTTGATTCACAGTTCCTGGCCCCGCCCAAAGGTCCCCAATGGAAATAAGTCACTCTGACTTGTTTGTGTTATCTTAGGTACTTTACACATATGCTGCTATGTATGATAATCTATGTAACTGTATTTGTGTATACCTGAATAAACTTACTTGCCTCTTCTTAGTCCACTCTTTCCCGGCAACAATAACCTTACATCACTCTCCAGGTTGTTCCACTTCTTGACGACTCAACGGCTGAAGAAATGCTTCCTAACATCCCTCTGACCCATCTAAGTTTTCAACTTCCAGTTATGTTTTTTTTAATCCTATTTCCCATCTCTGAAACATTCTGTCCCTGTTCACCTTGTCAGTTCCCCTCAGTATTTTACACTTGGTTATCATATACCTTATAGTCCCCCTGTCTTCCAGTGTTGTCACGTTGAGTGTCCTTATTCTCTTCCCATGGCACATACCCCTTAGCTCATGGACTAATCTTGTTACAAACCTCTGAGTGTAGGTGTGTGTGTGTGTGTGTGTGTGTGTGTGTGTGTTTGTGTGTGTTTGTGTGTGTGTGTGTGTGTGTGTGTGTGTGTGTGTGTGTGTGTGTGTGTGTGTGTGTGTGTGTGTTGTGTGCGCGCGTGCGTGTGTGCGTGCACTTGTGTGACTGACAGAATTCGAAACATAGCTTCACTATACCGCTGCCGCTACCGTCTTCTACGGTCGAATTCAGAAAAACAATAAAAACAGTAAAAGAAGGAGTTCTGACGTTATGAGTACGTCAGATATCGTAGGAGGTGATCAGTCCCTCCTTTCTAAAACATGTGTTAAGTTGATTGGTTAATTGGGCTCAAAATCTACCGACCAAAATACTTTAATTCCTAAAGTTTTGACTTCATCGCTCTCGGGCCGTGAGGTTGTGCTACGCCTTGATCCTGCATTCGTCACTCAACCTTGGTGGAGGACGGACATTGGCGGTTGAGCTAGCACCTCTTGGTAGCACTGAGTGATTTTCACAAGATGGCGCAGGCTATCAGGCGGAGAACCAACACTGTGTGTATTGAGATGTTGAAAGGAAACGGTTTATCATACCAATGCTTTCTGTTAATGCTGCCTGCCATACTACGAGATACCTACTGCATCAACAACGACGATCTGTATGGTATTGCCTTAATTAAACGGAGCTACAAGGATCTTTGTGAAATTCGTGACGGCTGCGACATATGACAAGATGGTGGAAAAATAACAAGACGTGTGCATGAAGGTTAATCCTGGTTTAGAAGTACGACTGAGGGACGTATCCAAGTATTATACTTGGGTAAAGTTACGGAATGTCCCATTTGAAGCGGATGAAGAAGATATAAAAGCAACATTCGAAGAGTATGGTGTTATACATCAGGCATCAGTTGGAAGGTGGTCTGAGGGTATGTATGCTGGACTGCGTGAGGGCTCCTTTACCCTCAAAATGTCTTTGCGCAAATCTATACCATCATATGTGACACTGAGTGACTTTAGAACTCAGGTATATGTAACATATGCGGGGCAGAGACGAACCTGTAGACTGTGTGGAGCTTTTGATCATATATATGGCTGTAATGTGTCCTCGTCGATCGGCACCTGAGAAACATGGAGAGGAGAAAGGAGTGGGGAAGGACAGAGTGGTGACGACCCAGTCTACAGGGGAGCATCTTCAAGATCATAGAACATGGAGTGAAATCGTGGACGACAATCCGGTAGAATGTGCAGGACAATCCGATAGAATGTGCAACATTACCGGAGGTCTCTCAGGTTATTGAGAATATGCGTATGGAGGATGAGGTGAGACGAGTGGAATTGGGTAGTCAAGTTACGGCTGCAATAAGTAGTATATATTGGTCGATCTAGGAACACTGCGGATAATGACCATGGAAAATGCGATAATGATGGGGTCTGCATGACAGGGTAATTGTTTAATATGATTAATCATGGCCCAAGGGGATAGAGAGACTTATTCCTATGCATTAATAAGTAGGTACATAAAGTAGAACAAAGGATTCGGTGTGCAGGTGGCAGATTCCGGGATAATGAGTGTGGAAAAGAATGTGATAATGGTGGTCTGCATAAGCACAGGTGCTGTCAGGGGTACAAGTTTAATATGTTTAGTCCATCCCCCCAAGGGATAGAGAGATTTATTTCTGTGTAATTACTAAGTATAGGAAGGTAGGTAATGATCACTTCTGACACCCCAAACTCAATCACTCTGATAGATGGGAGAGGCAGTACAAAAAAGGATTCAGGTGTGCAGGTGGGCAGATTCCCAGGATAATGAGTGTGGAAAAAGAATGTGATAATGGGTTGGTCTTCATAAGCACAGGTGCTGTCAGGGGTACAAGATTTAATATGTTTAAACATCCCCCAAGGGGATAGAGAGAGAGAGAGGCTTATTTCTGTGTAATTACTAATTATAAGAAGGTAGGGTAATGATCACTTTTGACTCCCCAAACTCAATCACTCTGATAGATGGGAGAGGCAGTACAAAGGATTCAGGTGACTGGGTACAAGCTTACCATCTCCGAGGGAGTCCCCCCCCCCCCTTCCCGGGGCTGCGACTCACTGACGCGACTGTTGCTACTTCACAACAACACTGCTGGGTTTAAAGAACGCGGTAATGGATGGGTAGCTGGTCGCCCGAGGGAGTGTTGCTCGCCCGTCCGTACCTCAGCAAAAAAAAAGGTTCTTCCGGGTGCTACGGTAGTGTTTATTCTTGCCAGCTGCTAGATCTTTCCAGGTGGGGGAGGCTTAAAGCAGTGAGAAAAGGTCATCTAGGGAAGACCTTTGTGCTGATAGAGGTCTTATAGGAACTTTGTCATATACATTTTCCTCTCAGATGGGGAGAGGCTTAAGTGGTGCGATATTGTTTATATATATATGTTTAGACTAGAGAAGATAGTAATATATAGTTATATGTAAATAAAAATCAGAGTTTGTCAATATTTTTATTAATTCACATACAAAAGGGCAAAAAAGCTGTGCAAAGTTTTTTAGCGCGAGCAAAGGGGGCGAAACTGTGCGAGTTTTACTGGTTAGACTGAATGACTGCGCTCCTCCTGTTCACTTTCTGTAAGATTGATAACCTCCCGCTCGAAAATGATTTCCTTTTCAGGTACATCAACATCTGCCTTTACTCCACCTGCCGTCTTTACTCCAGCTGTCGGCTTTACTGCGTCTCCAGCATTTACTCTCACGTCGGAGGTTTTCCCTTCCTTCTCCGACTGACCGTCAGGGTGCGCTTCAAGGTCGCCAGTTTGTTCAGCACCTGCCGCGGCAGTGACCTCAACAGAGTCATCAGATTGAGCAGTATCGAGCGTAGAGAGGTCCACAACGAGGTCATCAGACTGACATGAGGGAAGGCTCTGCGTTTCATCGTTGTCGAGATCTGGTTCTTTCTTCATAGGCTCCTCTATATCAGATGAACTGATCCCATCTTCCACAGGCTGTAAGTCATAAAGAGAACATATTTATCACTTTCAAATAAAGGAGTGGGACTCGTCTCTAATCTACCAAAGGAGGGAACATAGAAAGACATACCCTTTCCTGAGGAAGTCTTTGTTTGCGTTTCCTGCTATCATCACAATGACACCGCTTTAGGAGTTTGAAGCCGGTGTGTTCCTTCCCTTCCAATCTACCAGCCGATAAAATCAAAACTTTACAAATTCTGACTGGCCCAGTGAAAACTGTGAAGAAAAAAAAGGAGACTCAACTTTAAAATTATTATAAGTCTCTTGCGCTCGTTTTGTTTCGTTAATATTCAAAGAGAAGTATCCAATCTACCAGCCGATAAAATCAAAAACTTTACAAATTCTGACTGGTCCAGTGAAAACTGTTGAAAAAAGAGACTCAACTTTAAAAATTATTATAAGTCTCTTGCAGTCGTTTGTTTCGTTAATATTCAAAGAGAAGTTTTTAGCAAAATAAAATGTCTCGCTTACCAGAATCGAGAATGTCTGCTTCCTTCACCATGATGAGAGTAAAAAGGCTATGGAGAGGTCAGCCTCTATCTTTTTGCGGGGAAGACAGCTTCAGCGGGCTCTTATATACAGCTCAGAGAGGGCCTTACCAGCCAGGAGGGGTATTTGGGGGATACTCTCGTCAGAGGTGACCTTCCCCACAGAGGGAAGCACAAAGATAACCTTGACTTAGGCAAAATGTTTTTTCACAAGGAGGTAACATTTTAAAATTCTCTCTAGCATATGCTATCACTAATCTGTCATTGATAAAAAGCGATTTTTCCGAGAAATTTTTTTTAAAAAAATATAAAGCTCTTTCTAATCCCACAAGGCTTGCTTTATGAATAAACATCATAACATATAGACCGCAAGTGAGTGAAAAATCACTTTGTGTTCTGCCAGATAAACGATATAAATATTTAATTTTATTTAGTTTTAAAAAATTTTTTAAATTTATGCCATAATTCTCTGGTTTTTTCCCGTAACTGTCAAAGAAGAAGGATAGACTATTTTTCTTGTCCAAGAGAAGAGAAAAAAAATGACCCATTACTTTTGAACTGTACGAAGGAAGAATATTACTTACAAGCACTATGGGCCTGTCTGAGGGATAGTCATCTAATCTTATTTGCTGTAGAGCGTCTATAGTGAAACAGCCAATATATGTGACTTTATTTCCTAGGGCGGGAATTAAACTATTATTTATTTCTGCGCAATTCATTTTTTATTTATGCTCGCACATCACAATGAACAGATCTATTCTGGTCGATGGATAAAACACCAGTGGTCTGAGCAAATAATAAAACTACCTTATTATGAGGGGCGGGCTTAGAGAACTGTAATTCAATTCTCAAGTTACCAGATTTTTCAATCGGGAGAGCGTCTTCCACTTGGCTGTCTGTTAAATTGAAAATATTGATGGTTCGCCCGGAGGCGAATGATTCATAGAGAATTAAATTTTCTTCCTCAATGCCCAGAGAGTTAATTGCCTCATAATATAATTTACTATAATGATGGGGGAAATCACTGCTTATGCGATAAACTGTAATATATTATACATACAGATAAACTGGCTAGATCCCCATGCTCAAAATATAGTCCATTCTCCTTATGTTTTCCTGCATAGGCTGTCATGGGCAAAATTACCATGAAAATTTTGGCGGGAATTACATGACCCCATGGCTGATCTATTAGGAGGCTCGTTTGATTGTGACCTAGCACATAATTTTTACTTAGAGTGCGATTAAAAGTATATATTATCGGCTTTGCGTCTAAGGCTAGAGACTTGTTCAAGGCCATATAAGCTGATGTATATGGGTATACTCTATTAAGCCATAATTTAGCGTAATTAATATGGAGCTGGTATGTGCTGGCTTCATCGTCTGTTTTCAGAGTCCACGCTTGAGGGGATAATTCCAGCCTAATTTTTAAATCGATATTGTCAAGCAGATATTGGTCCAGAGTGGATATGTCCAGAGCCAAGGGAAAAACACAGAGTTTGCCTGTTCTTTATACATTCTTTGTCAGTATCGTGGTTCTTTGCCGATGTGCGGGCGAAATAGGCTGTATCGAACAATTAGTTTATACCTTCTCCTCCTTTAAAGTCGGGCAAGAGATACCCCAGTCGGGCGATACTCGGCAACTGGCTTCGTTTTACTGAGCTGCAGAGTTTAATGAATGACCAGTAATTAAAACTAGAATTTGATTCCGTTATTTGCTCGCCCAGGAAACACTGGACACTTTTAAATAACGTGTTGGAAAATCCATTGATGAGTGCAATGTGCTTGTTTCCCTAGTGGACTTTGCCCATCGGCCTCTGTTAGAGTCACTCTAAATTCTATAACTATTTTGCCTAAATCTAGAAATGCTCCGGGAACTCCAGGAATTCTAAATTCTAGAAAATTATCTTTTAGTTTTTGAGAGAGAGGAAGGTTTACTGGTAGAGTATCAAAACTCTGTGTGCGAGCTATGGAACTCTCAACTTGTCTCAGTCTATGCGTGTGCGGGAATTGATTAATGACGCTGGAAGAATAATCATTTAACGGGACTTTGAGTCCACTGTTTTCAGCCCCGACACCCGCCATGGCTAATAAGCGACTGTTTATACGAGAGAGAATACATCCGTTTTATAAGCAACTCGGCTTCGTCGGCGTTTATTTATCTTGCATTTATTATTTACCCGTCGCTTAGTCACCCTGCTCACTCTGCCGCCCGTAATAACCTTCTTTGCAACACCTTTTAAAGCATCTATCCCGTGAGATTTAAGAGCAGCTTTCATGTCTGTTTTTCCAGACTGATAATCATCGAGCATTTTAGTTCCAAATTCTACTGCACTTGGCGCAGCCACTCTGAAAAGAAAAGGTAAAGCTCTTTTAGCTAGGCCCGCTAAAGCCGAAAAAAATCCCCCACCTCGGACTCTGTATGGCGCGTGAAAAGTTTGTATATCTCCCAGGCCACCCCCCACCTGGGAGGGTTTTAGGGAGAATAAACTCCGAAATTCCTGCTCAGAGGGCACTTGAAAGGGTACACGCATGTTTGGCGGTTAGAGAAACAATAACCATTTTTACGCTGAGTTGGTTCTATTTATTTATCGGTCTTACATGTAACACTACGGTAGTGGAATGACCGCTTTCAAAAGACAGATTACGACCAAACTGATCTGTCATTTTGATAGCTATTTTATCTAATTTAGTTACGCATAGAGGTTTGTACATCATAGGATGAGCACCTTTTGAATAACTCTCCTGAAAGGCGAAAGCATCCAGAATATTGACTAACTGACTACCGTATATTTGCGGTTCCACAATATCACTATATATTAAAACATAATCAACTCCGCAGTGGGATCAGGCTTGAATGGGCAATCTGCTTGGGGAAGGAGATCCCCTCGGGCGCGTCACTACGAAAATAAATAATATTTTTCAGCGCTGCTAAGCCCAAGCACCCGAGCTATTCTCGGTTTAAATTGAGCTTTAAATGAAGTGGCAGCATTGTTTTTTTCCCGTAAAGGTTCGCGATCTCGTCGAAACTAAAACCCTCCCAATTCCGACATCATAATTGAGTATTTTCCCTTTCGGGAAATGTGCCGAATAATTATCTCTAAAGGCTTTTTTTAATCTGCTGTTAGCTGTCTGATTAATTTCTTCAATAATATGGCTGGCATCTGTCTATAACACATCATTTTTGGTAGAAAGTGATTGGACTATTTCTTCTGTACTTTTTCCCTTTGTTTCAGTAATGTGATTTTGTATAATGTCAATACCGCATTCGGCATCGTCTCTTGTTAGAACATTGAATTTTTTGGGATACAAAACATTAAGCAATGCTATTTCGTAGTTCAAGGATGGATTTAAAGGCGTTGCAGTAATTATATTTTGAAAGGCCGAAGCTGTATTGTCGAAAATGTCAATATTTTCTAAACTGCTCAAATAGATATATTTCCCCGGACCCCCTCTGTCCATGTTGAGGGACAGAGACAGTATGAGGCAAATACAAAATATAGACCATTATATATATTTTTTAAAGGCTTAAAAAAACTTTAGTTTGAAGAGTTTACATTTTTATTTTTTTATTAGTTACAGCATTTAGGAATAAAATATCCACATCATCGTGCTGTCGTTTGCGTTTTCCGCGTGAAGTGACCTCGACTCCATCAGGCATGTCCATTTCACGCATGCCACTGTCTCGTTTAGTTCCAATCCCACCGGCTGGTCCGACGTCTGCACCGCCGCCGCCGCTGCTGCAGCTGCTGCTGTTGCCGCTGCCGCCACCGGCACTGCTGCCACCGCTGATGCTGCCAGTGCCTTGCTTCTCCACAGACAGCTGTAGTATTTCCCGTTCTAGAGCTTCGGGGGAGGCGCCGCGTTCAATTTCCACCTCATCTAGGATGATTTTAGGTACTGCCAAGTATGGGCTCACTGACGGTACGAGCAAGCATGTCTGAATTTCCCGTTTCAGTAATATGTCTTGAAATATGTTAATGAGAGGGAGATATTCAGTGTGCCATTCATCGGCCTGTTTTCTGCTCATGCAATGTACTGGGGTTAAAATTACCCGTTTGATGTTGCCATTGGCTATCACTGCCCGACCCAGGGACACCAACATAATTTAAACCAAATTCGTCGATTCTGTTGCGTGTCCTTGCTCAAACCGCGTACATAATGCGTGTCGAGACTACGCTCTAATTGCTGTTGCGCAATTTCATTCTTTTCAAGACAAGGACCCGCTGAGAACTGACATATTAGTGCTGCAAGGTGGGGTCTTAAAAATCCTCTGGCCTGTCGTCAAGGGTGTTGGTGCATGTGGGGGTGATTTTAGGACAATTTCCCCGGGTGGTGCCCCGATCTGCAGCTATGGCGCGGTTCACAGGATTAGCGATTTTTCGCTCAATTTTGGAAAAAGGATATTTTTCCCAGAGTGAAAGAGCCGGCTCGTAGGGGCGAGCAGAAGTAGCGTTGTGGGGATACACGATACAATCCCCATATTCCAGGAATTCTTCACCCGTTATTCCCCGACAATTACTGGAAATTTATATTCCATTCTCATCAACAGTTGGGTTCCTTAGAGTCCTCGCTGAGGGAGTGAGACGGATAATGTTTATCGGCACGTCGGCGGCAGGGTTTAAATACCGCGCTGCTGTAGCCTCCCACTCCTGCGGGTGGGTTTGGTAGGGGTTTGGGGGACCTCTCTAGGTCGACATTCGCCTAAGGTGCTTATACAAGCTTTGGGCCCTTCAAAAGCTTCTATCATATCCCGGAAATCATGCGTAGCATATTCTAAGCGTCTGATTTCAGCCGTCAGTTCTCTTTCTGATTAAAATTGTCATATAATTTTTCAATTTCATCAAAGTCTTAGTAAATCTGGTCATGGGGCAATTGACTTTGAAGATTCGTAGGTTTGCCATAAACTTTGTATCACACGAGCTTTGTAACACACTTGCTGATAAATCTTTCGTCTTGACGTTAATTGATGTAATAATATCGACAAACTGGGGTCCTTTTCTCCTTCTTCATTCACGGGAGATTAATTCTCTCGGGATAATCAACTGATGGCTGGTCCATTTTTTTTTTTTTTTATGAATAGCACTTCGAGAAGGAACTTCTTGTCTCTATCCTGACCCGGTATTTACTAAAGCAGGCAAAGCTCTTCTCTCGACTTTATGAAAGCTTAAATTTCAATAGGCTAGCCAGAGCGGCTTTTTTTCCGCGGTCTTTTTAACATAAAAACCGCCTAATAATTGTTTTCTCGCCTTGTGATTTTTTATAAATCTTGGCTCTAATCTAATAAGGCTCACTAATTCCCCTACAACGGGCAAAAGTTTTTTATCGATGTACGCTCGACTGCTTGTCAAAGATTTAATGATTTGTAAGATGTTTAAATTATGGTATGGAGGGAATAAAATACCTCTCTTATCCCACCGAATGAAAGAATTATTATTCTTGAATAGATTTAGCATAGATTTCGCGTATGGCAATTCTTCTCTCGTGAAATACAGATCAATTATTTCATTTAAATTTGGGGAAGAGTCCTCAGGCGGGAGAGAAAGACTGTTGTTTTTTCTTGATATTAAAGATAAAAGTATTTCCGGCGGGAGTTTATTATTATTGGCTATTATTTTCTGTTTCGGATTTTTTTTTTTTACTCTTAGACTCCTCGCGGCAACTACCGCGGGCGCGCCCGCCACCGCAGCCGCCGCAGCCGCCGCCACTGCCGCCACCGCCGCGGGCGGCATTACAGCGAGCGAGCTTATTTTTTTTTTTTTTTTTATGGGGGACTCGCCAGTCTCAACAAAGAGCTCGGGTGGGTGCCCGCTCGTGGGAGGTGGTAGCTCGAAGCGGTAATTAACCCTTATGAGGGCGAGTTGTTACGCTGGGCAGGAGCTGACCTTCTCATCCTTGCTTTGGGCTGGTTTCACTTTCACTCTCGAGAGGCTGGAAGATTCCTTCCTACGCGCCATAGTGGTGGTTGCAGTGCTTCTGCGAAGGCGGGGAAAAGGAGATTCGCGCTTAGGAGTGGGTAAGATATTTGTTCCATTTTTAAAAATATATTTTTCGGCGGTTAGCCGAGGGATGAGACAAAATTCCTTTACCACCATTTCGATTATTTTTTACTTTATAAAACTACTAATCAGCGAGATGACCAGAGGTAAGAGTGTAGTTAAGATGGCTCCTCCACGCTTCGAAAGAAGAATATTTTTTTTTTTATAAAGTGGAGTTCGTTTACGGGCAACGGTGAGAATGTCTCCTCTAAACTTCTTTAATTTGCTCAAAATAGTCGGTTCTACTGTTAGATTTTCTTAAGAAAATTAGTAAATATCTCAGATATGCAATTTAATTTCTTTTTTTTTTAATTCCTTAATAATACGATTGCGAGCTTTAGCTGGAAGTTTGTTTAATAAAATTAATAAGTCTCTGTGTTGCACTGCTAGGGGCTTACCCCTGTCTGACATTTTGCATGTCCTTCTCGTGCACCCAGCTATCTGCACTTCGGGGATAACCCACCCAGCTCACCAGATATTCTCTACTGCCGTCAGTTTTTCTTCTCCGTCTCAATATTTTAATGGGAAAAAATTCAGGTAGAGATGTTTCTATTAATTCCTGAGCGTAAAATTGCCCGAGTATTTTTTCCCCGCTCAGGTCGATAAGAGAATATGTGGGGATTACTTGCGAATTATCAACCGATTGGATTTTAAAAATTTCTTCGGTGTTTTGAGGCCATAACTCTTGTGAATATCCCCCGGTGCCTAGTTATCCGCACATGCGCTCCAGGAGTCAGTCGTGGACTAGTACGAGGCTGATGAGGACGGGCATTAAATACATTAGCCCAAACTGCCGACGAATGTCTCGAGGAAGACTCAGAGAATGCACTTGTTGTGGAGTTTGACCTTTCTTGAGAGAGGAGGAGGAGTTGAGTTGTAAGTTTCTACTATGGGCTGGTAATACCTCTATATATTTTAAAGAATTTGTTAAAGTCATATAGCGGTAGATTCTATGCTTAAGCGTGCGAATAGCTCGTTCCGCTATTGCAGCCTTAGTGTCCGAGAAGGTACTGTATAATTTATATTTTTTTTTTTTAGGTATTCAGAAGAGGACGGTTATAAAACTCGGCCCCTCTGTCCAGTGTTAATCTCGAAATTCCACGAAGGTGGGGCTTTCTATAATATTTCGTAAGGCTGACAAGACGCTTTTTGAGTTTTTTCTGACTAGTCCTACCGCCTTCATTAACCTTGAAAAGACATCTATGCATAACAAAATATATTTAATGCCACCATTGTGGGAATGTAATAAAGTCATGTCCGCCAAGTCGCAGGTGAGTATAAATGCAGAGGGCAGCGGCTATGATTTCCGTTCTGGAAATCGCAGAGGGCTGCAATTTATGCACAGTATAGGCCCTCTGAGAAGAGAGATAATCTACTACGTCTTTATAGTAATAGAGGCGTTTTCTCCCTAGCTGCTCTAAAAAGTTTGTTAACATTCCAGTAAAGCCCCCGGGGCTATTGGACGTCTCATATACTTTTTCTAGAATTTTCTTTTTATGTGAATTTAAGGCCATTTTTGTTTTTACAGCGGTATACAGTTTCACAGTTGCCCTCTCCGTAATGAAGCTTCGTAATTGAATTTCCTCTGGAGCGGTATAAAACAACCAGAAGATAGCGTATTTATCCGCAGTGACGTGACGATATATCTCAACAAATTTCGGGGCTAGATTTTTTCCATAAATTTGTCGCCCGAGACATTCCAACTGAGACAGATCTCGTTGTCTTAATAAAATATATTGACTACAATTAAGCGTGATCGTGCGAGCGTATTTTCCTTGTGGAAATAAATTTTGAGATATGAGAATTACGGATATTTGCTCGTGTCTTCCTCTAGTAAAAATATTGGCTATAACATCACTCTTAACTGCTTCATTAAAAAGGTCATCAATTATATACAGAGAGCTATTGTCTGTCTCAGGGGATTTTGGTAATCCGCCGGGTTAATGAGGACCTTTCACTAAAATGATTTTCTCACTAAGAGAGGTGATTTGTTTCAAAGGGTGAGTTTTTTATCATCCAGACTGGAAATGATTATTCTCGCGAAAGAACCGGCATATTTTTTACATAAACGCTCCACTAGACTGCTCTTGCCTGCCCCGCTAAAACCAGCAACAAGTATTCTTGCAGGCTCTCTGAAAATATTCAACTCTTCCTCTGTAAAGGTAGAGACCTTGTCCATCTTCCCATCTCAAATGACCTTTTTGTGGAAGAATCATCTTATATATAAACATTTCTTTTTAGTTCAAAGCAGAGGGGAGGGAGGGGGGAGTTTATCCCGGAGATGAAGATAACAATGGCGGCATGGCCTTTCTCCCGCCAGAAGACCATAGAAAAAAAGCCCGACCGACAGTGAAGGTCGTCTGGATATTACGCAGTTTCACTACCTTCCCTACGCCAGGTGGTGGTGGGTCGAATGGAGGTCACAGACAAAGAGAAGCAGGCCCCGCCACTTTCTGCCGGCTGATGCCTATTTATTTTTATTTTGGGGAAAAATATATTATTATTATTATTTTTAAGAATATTTAGTTTTGGCGATGGTCAGTATCTATAAATTAATTAATTAATCTTTCCCTCGCCTCGGCTTTATACAAATGGGAAATTCACATGACTATGGCAATTTACGTAATCCTCCCTACTTTGCCCGGTCCTAAATTCTTATTTTTTTCGTTCGGGAAAAGAGTTCTTCCAGATTTATCCCTCTTACTTTATTGACAATAAGAAATCTTTTCTAGATTATATTTATAATATATAGACTTGCAGGGATTTTTGTTTAAAAGATTCTCGTGAAAATAGAGAGAGACTGATGTGAAAAACTGTACCTCTACTTTGGGGAAAATTAAGCATCTTATGAGCACGCTATCCTAAAAGCGTGCTATAAATACGCTCACCTTTTCGTCTAGGGCGAAAGGTGCTCTCCCGCTCACTCAAGAAGTTACCAGCTTAGATTAGAGCAGGTAAAAACTTCTCTATCTATGGGAGATTAAAATATTATCTATAATTTAAATAATTTATGGAATATGAGAGTGAGAGTGTGTATTTACAGATATGAACTCATCACCCAGCTCGCAGATGCCACCTATGCGGGCGATTATACCCTCAGGATGCAGCTCACCACACTTTCTCCTGTAGTTTCTGCGGGCTATCAGTGTGTGTAGCGAATGTCACAGCTCATCGCAGGAGATGCGTGACAGGTGAGATACCCAGGTTATTGCTCTGAATTGATGTTTTCTTAAAACTGCTATTTTCAGATAATGAAATAAGTCTTTGAGCTAATAATAATTTTTCCAACGTTGGGGCGGGGCAATACTCCAAGCAGATGATCCGGGGGGCGGGCCAGGAAGAAAGAGGTCAGCGCTCTTTTCTTAATAATTATTTTTATTAACAGTCAAACATTTTTAAGATATGTTTTATAAAGTATCTCACTAACAAGAATAAAAATCATTTTGAGAACCGCATATATTCCATAGATTGCTTAGCTTCTCCCAGTTTTATACTTTAACAGTAACATTTTTTTAAAAGATTGCTAGAGTTATAATTAGTCTAGTATGGCTCTAAAACAAAATAATAATAAATAACTTTCTCTAATTATATTATGCAGATCAGTCTGTGTCCTCCGATGAATCTTCGACCGTAACACACCCACAAGAGCAAGTTGAGCCGATTGCCGGTCCCAGTGGATGGAGACCAGCCGCCACAAGTGACAGCTCCTCTTCCAAGGATCATTACTACTCTTTCTTGGGTTCCCCCTCTTCTGCTAATCGAAGGTTCACTTCAGGTAAAAAAAATTTTTGTTCAGATGAGGAAGAGAGTGAAATGGGAGACGATTCCATTTCAGAGGAACCACACATTACGAGTCGGTCGGAATGTTTTCAAGGTCACTTCTGTCGAATAAAATATTCAATTCCTGCCTCTCATAAACACGACCCCATATTATTTCTTCAGTCCTTCGCAACAACATTTATGAGGCACATATTACAGTTTTTCACTGTTCTATCAGGACGAGCACTTTAGGAAAATGCTCTTAGGATTTATGCCGAACTGAGCCTTATTTTGCGCAGACAGTCGCTACTGGGAGAGGATGACAGTCGTGAGCATTATATAACTTTTCCCGCGCAACTAGTTACACGAGATGATATATCTCGGCTCTTACGGTCATGGAGGGAGTACCTTAGCATGCGATTAGAAACTGAAATTTCATCGGGCGAGGGATCAGGCTTCATACTAGATTATATAAAGGGTTTTCATATTGTAATATGCAAGAATGGAGTGCGTGGATACCTAGGAGACTATATAGAATATCCCACATCTTTACGAGGGAAAAATCAGATATTTAACCCGAGAGAGAGTAAAAAATAGCTGTTTTATTCAATGTCTGGCGGCCTTTTTCTGTCGTAGACTTGGCTGGGGCTGGTATAAAATCAGACGATATTTATCTAGATGTGATAGCCTTCAGAAATTTGTCAATTACTCGCGAGTGACTCTCCCTGTCCAGTGGAGTGACATCCACAAACTCGAGTCTGACAACAAAATATCAATATTTATTTATTGCTTAACTTCTCATGAAGGGACCTATCATGCTACTTTATGTCGTAGGGGTAGTAATAAATATTCACTGTAGTGGCCCTGTTATTGTTGGGAAGACTCATGTAGCTTTAATCAAACACTTCCAGAAATATATGAGATTTTTCTCCAGAAAACATTCACGCAATAAGCACTTTTGCTTGAATGTTTTAAGTGAATATAGTGACATTTGCAACTAAAAACTCACTTCAATTCATGCGACAACCAACAAAAGTTGATTTTTCCCCCAGCTGGAAGCGTTTGTAAATTCAAAAATACTCACAAGGGCTACTTGCCTCTCATACTGCCTTTGTGGATTTAGAAGCTTATCTCGATAATCGTAAGCCAGAGGGGGTAATAACAGCTAGACACGTAGCAATAGCTTATGGCTATATAGTGTATAGACAGAAATAACACTATAATAGATAGATATGTCCATCGGGGGTACAGTGTATTGATCATATGTATGATAGACTTTCGTCTTTAGGGATTGGATAAAGATGAACACTCCCTGTTATCCGCTTCATATGACCAGGAGCACATATACATTTTGCCATACAGAAGAAGTGCAACTTCTGTCATCAGGACTTTACTCTTACCAAACCAAAGGTGAGGCATCATGACCATCTAATGCCTAAGGCTAATTATTTAGGAGCACTCTGCAATAATTGCAATTAAGGCAGAAAAATTCAGGTAAATATTTGCCTGTTATTATTCATAACCTATCATATGATATGGCTTTGATAATTAAAGAACTAAGTGTTAAAGCCCCAATCAATGTTTTAATGAAACAGGGATATAAATTTCTAAAAGTAGAAATAGGAGCACTACGTTTCCTGGATAGTCTAGCCTTCTTGTCCGCTGGTTTGGCTAGTTTGGCTCAGGCGCACATAGCTTCAAAATCACCTTGAAATTCACAGAGGCGATGATAGTCATCTACCCCCCGAAAGTTGGGGATGCTTATTAACCGGCAAACAAGTGTTTCCTTATGAATATTGCAGCTCCCCAGAAAGGCTCGAAGAGAAGACTTTACCCCCAAAAAGAGCTTTCTACAGTTCTCTGTCTAAGAAGCATATTAGCCAAGAAGAATTCGATCATGCTCATCTGGTTTGGGAGAAAACAGCTTGTCAAACTCTAGGAGACTATCTCCTAGTATATCTCAGCTGTGATTAGGACTTCTGGCTGACATATTCACCTTGCATAGGAGATTATTATACAACATCTATAATCTAGATGTTGTTCACTATGTTTCTCTCCCCGGCTTTGCCTATGATGCCTTCTTAAAAACCAGTGGAGTGGAATTAGAATTAATTACTGATCAGGAGCTTTATAACATCATACAGTCTAATATAAGAGGCGGCTTCACTACTGCTGTTAGGACGTTTGCTCAGGCCAATAACCAGTTCATTAATCCCAATTTTGATGAGAAAAACTTAGTAAGTAAATTTTTGCTATACTGGGATTTTAATTCTCTTTATGGTTCTTGCATGACTGAGGCGCTGCCCTACGCAAACATTCGAAAACTCTCACCGCAGAAATGGCGAGTTTTCTCGCAAATGGCAGTCTTCTCCAGAAGATCCTCAAGACTCTATAAAAGGTTACTGGCTTCTTATAGACACTCTAGGAATAGCCCCAGAATTAGCTCGCTACACGGATGACTTACCACTATGTCTCTATCACAAACAGATAACATTAGATGATCTATCTGAGTACAGCAAACAGCTATTGGCTATCAGTAATCAAAAACTACCCCGTAAAAATACTAAATTAGTGGGGACCATCTCCCCAAACGAAACTACCTAATATCATTGCCTTTATTGCAGTTGTTCTTGGAGATAGGTCTACAAATTGAGAAAATTCATAGCATATATGAATTCTCACAAGGAAAATATCTGGCGGGCTTTGTGTTGAAACGAACGTGAGGCAACGCAATAGTAGCACTAGTAAAGACTGTCAGCGATTATTTAAATTGTTGACCAATTCTGTATTCGGCAAGACATTGTTTAATCCATCAAAATATGCCAACAAAACGAAGCTCATAACATCAGCGGGAGCATTTTTGCGAGCGGTGAGTAAGCCACTATTTAAGAAAGCCATAAAGCTTTCAGAAAACAAAGTATTGGTTACGACGGGACGCCAGCCATAAAACTCACTTACCCTAATTACATAGGTTACCAGATACTAGAACTTGCCAAATTTAAGCTGTACCATTTTTGGTATAAGATTCTTAAGAAACATACCAAGACAAAATAAAACTAATCTATTCAGATACCGATAGTGTCATCGCCTGTTTAGAGGGCATCAAAAACCTTACTGATGAAATCGTAAGGAACCATTGAGGAATGGATAGACACATCTAATTTCCCACAGATCATCCTCTCTACAATGACTCAAGGAAGGATCTCTAGGCTTACTTAAAAGTGAGGTGGGGGACCGCCTTATTTCAGAAATAGTCTGCATTAAACCCAAAATGTATAGCATCCTGCTAGCAGATAATAACAACACTATCGCTGCAAAAGGAGTTCCTCAGTCTGAACAACAATTATTAACTCATAATAACTTTAGAAGTGTGCTGGAAGACGGTTCTAAACATACCTTCCAATATAGTCAAATTAGAAATTTAAAAGGTCAGATGACCACTATCACCACTAGGAAACGAGGTCTTAGCTCATTTGATGATAAGCGCTTTTACTTAGATGCCTATCACTCTGTATCCTATGGTCATCCAGATGCCAGAGAAACAAAGTTTAAATTATTTAAAGATAAAACAGATGACAAAGTGGAGGAAGACGAAGAAGCTAATAGCAGTACTGAAGAAGGGAGTACAGAAGAAGAAGAGGAACTAGAGATGAGAGACAGTTGCAATCTTTGGCGGGGAAGAGAAAAAACCGTAAGAGATTTTTTCCCAGGGTCAGCATCGACGCGAGAGAGGTAGATCTTCCGCCACTGCTCGTAGTTTCATGCTCTTAGAAGCTAGCTGTTCTGAGGGAGAGGAGGAATAAAACAATGTAATGTTAACTAATAAATATATTTGCTAAGAGAGACTTTTTTGTTTTCACCCTTTGAAAAATTAGGTTATTATCCTTTTTCACACAGATGCCCCCGATGTAGCCGGAGAGCGGGCGCAGGGCTGATAATCACACCCGATGACCTCCAAAGAAGCAGGCCCGCCGCAACACTCCATCAGAGAGCCCCAGTCACCTGAATCCTTTGTACTGCCTCTCTCTCCCATCTATCAGTGTAATAGAGTTTGGGGAGTCAGAAGTGATCATTACTCTACTTCTGTTCCTACTTAGTAATAAGACTCTCTATCCCCTTGGGGGATGATTAAACATATTAAACTCCTACCCTGTCAGCCCTAAGGTCATACAGACCCCCCATTATCTCATTATTTTTCCATGGTCATTATCCCGGAATCCGGTTCCCTCGGCGACCGGCTGCCACATCCATTACCGCGTTCTTTAAACCCAGCAGTGTTGTTGTGAAGTAGCACAGTCGCGTCAGTGAGTCGCAGGCCCGGGAAAGGGGGGGGGGACTCCCTCGGAGATGGTAAGCTTGTACCCAGTCACCTGAATCCTTTGTACTGTCTCTCCCATCTATCAGAGTGATTGAGTTTGGGGAGTCAAAAGTGATCATTACCCTACCTTCTTATAATTAGTAATTACACAGAAATAAGCCTCTCTCTCTCTCTATCCCCTTGGGGGATGTTTAAACATATTAAATCTTGTACCCCTGACAGCACCTGAGCTTATGAAGACCAACCCATTATCACATTCTTTTTCCACACTCATTATCCTGGGAATCTGCCCACCTGCACACCTGAATCCTTTTTGTACTGCCTCTCCCATCTATCAGAGTGATTGAGTTTGGGTGTCAGAAGTGATCATTACCTACCTTCCTATACTTAGTAATTACACAGAAATAAATCTCTCTATCCCCTGGGGGATGATTAAACATATTAAACTTGTACCCCCTGACAGCACCTGTGCTTATGCAGACCACCCATTATCACATTCTTTTCCACACTCATTATCCCGGAATCTGCCACCTGCACACCCGATCCTTGTTCTACTTTATGTACCTACTTATTAATGCATAGGAATAAGTCTCTCTATCCCCTTGGGCCATGATTATCATATTAAACAATTACCCTGTCATGCAAACCCCATCATTATCGCATTTTCCATGGTCATTATCCGGCAGTGTTCCTAGATCGACCAAATATACTACTGCAATAGACACTGTTATACAAGAATTCTTGGATGATCAGAATGAGGACGGGACACTAAGCGTGGTGTCGGATGGAAACTGTAGGTGAGGGGGGAATTAAAGAGGGGGTAATGGGGGTGATGGATACGAAATCACAGGATTAGTGGGTTGTGGCGAAATCCAAAATGTGGAATTTGAAGATGGGGGAATGCACAAGTTGAGGCATCACGCAAGGGAGGGTGTTCTGACATTTGATGATGCCCTCACCCCAGCGCAACTTTTGGTAAAAAACTTCAGTGGGGTCCAAAAAAAAAAAGGGGGGGGGGGAGGGCAGAGAAAGGTGAGGAAAAGAAATGACATGTGAAAAAGTATGTGCGAAAAAAAGTAAGGAAAAAGCAAGGATTCGGTCATTGGAAATAGCATTTTTAAGTTTTTAAACTTAAAATGTTAAGGGCCTAAGGGGATTAAAGCGTGATCTTTGTGTTTTTTTAAAGAGACTTGGGAAAACAAATAATATTTTTACAAGAGCTAATTTTTTGGGTTTGGGAAGGGTTTTTTGGTAGTGGATATAAAAATTTATGCTGGGGGTATGGGAAACTTTTAAAGGGGGGTGATGCTGTTTTAATAGCTGAGATGTCCCTTTTCCAATTTTACATTGGGAAAAGGGGGGGAAAGGGAAGTACGGGGTGGAGGGACTGGGGTGGGGTGTGGTTTTGTTTTGTGATGTTTACAGCCGGGGACAGTAATAAGTGTTAAAAAAGGGGTTTTGTATGGGACACACTGATTTTTCATATCGGGGGTTACCCGTTTATTCATTTTTGGAGGGGATTGGAAAAGTGTTATCGTAGAAAAGATGTGGGGCCCAGGGATGCGGGTGTTTTGGGGGTCCTAGGGATGTTTTTGGGGGGGCAAGGGGTTACGGATGTAGTGAGGAGGGAGAGGTGAATGGGAGCATACTTATGTAGGGGGGGGAGCGGCAGCTAGATCGTATTTATGCTCCTCCCGGGTTACAGGTTTTAAAACAGAAACTAAAATGTTGTTTTCAGTCTAGTGGAGTGGTCGTGGATGTGGGGGTGGGGGGGGTTTACCAAAGCGTTACATGAGTTTTGGAAAAATTTAAAGTGAGATTGTTAATGAGCGGAGGACGTGTTAGTTTTGTTGGTGGTGGAAAATGATGGGCCAAGGGGGGAAAAGGGGGTGATATACCGATGGGGGGGAAAATGGGGGAATTGATGAGGCTTCTTTATTTATTAAAGTATTGCAAAGTTTTAAATAAAAAAAAAAAATATGGGTACATAAAAAATGTTAAAATAAATGTTGTCCCTTTTGGTTTTGCGCAACTTTTTTAGTTATTAATAAATAAAAATAAATGTGGGGGGGGGGGGTCACCCCGCATCGTAATGCATTGTGTCATTTACATTATAAAAAAAAGTGATGGAAGCACTGGTTTTTTTGCATAGTGTGTTTTGTTATGTGGGCGGTGTATACAGCACCCTTATATGTTCTTTGGCATGGAACAGTCATGATGATGCCCATTTTTTATAATTTATCATTTTTATATACTGACTATAATGATTTTGTATCACTGTTTTTAAAAAGGTATAATCTTGGTAAAAAATACCCGGGAAAATTGGTTTAAAAGGGCACGTAAGCAAACACAGACATAATTATTAAAAACGTTTCGGTCCTGGGCGTTGATACTTTAACATACATGAGGTAAGAAAGACATTAATATTTATATATATAGGCGGAGAGTGAGGTGTAGCACGTGACGTGGATATGTCAAAGAACGTAAGGAATGGATGGAAACACTGTTTGAAGCCTACGGCCATGCGAGGCAGGTCCTTATCAAAACAACTCTATAGTGTCGGTGACGGGATCGCGTTCAAAACAACCATCTATAGTGTCGGTGACGTAATCGCCGTCACCGACACTATAGAACGCAAACATGATAACTACATAATATTTCAAAAACATATGGCATACGTGATTACTTAAGCAGCAAACCCAACTACACAGAGTCACATGATTTCATCGTCTACCGTCACTCATAAGTAGAGATTGTTTTGATAATGGACCTGACCTGCATGGGCCAGTAGAGCCTTCGGACAGTTTCCTCTTTCTTATGTTCTTATTGCAATTCCTAGTCACGTGCGTCACATCTCACTCTCCGCATACATATATATATTAATATATATATATATATATATATATATATATATATATATATATATAATATATATATTATTATATATAATATGTCTTTCTACCTCTGTATGTTAGAAGTGATCAAGGTCCCAGGACCGAAACGTTTTCTAATAAATGTCATAGTGTTTGCTTACGTGTCTTTCTAAACCAACTGTTTTTAAATAAAATATAAAAAAAAAATCCTAAAGTTTTATTTGAAATATGCTCTTAGTATATATAAACTGAGAAAAATGCACTGTTTCGTGAATATATTCCCTTGTAGCCTATAGCCTGAGTTGGTTGGTTGAAGTTTAAAACCTTTCAACTATACTAGGCTCATAAAGGCTGCTTGGTAAGCTCTCCACTAACACTCATAAATAATTCAGTCACTATAATAGGGATTAAAGTAATATCTCAACATGTATCTACTCTGGGAGAAATACAACCCTCTAAGTATATACTCTGTGTTGCATAGACATATGACCAGAGCTTAAACACTGGATCAGAAGTTAGGTACAACACTTGGCGTTGGCGTCACGGGTGAGTGACGTCACGATGAGTGACGTCACGGATGAGTGACGTCACGGATGAGTGACGTCACGGGTGAGTGACGTCACGGGAGACGTCAGACGTGAAACTGGTAGCGAGTACTTTGGTCAGTGAAACATTTCTGATATCTAGCTATAGTTATTTAGATTAAAATTCGTAATATAAATAAAAAATAACTTAATAAATAAATTATCTTCAGATAAGTTCCAGATATATCTCTTGAGCACTAACAGCCTCGTTAAAGAAATATAACAAAACACTTGACAGGTGAACCAGTGGTTCTGAGAGAGCTGGTTCAGTCGCTCTGTCTCACTACAGTCAGGCTGTGATCAGTTTAGTGTTGGGTGAGGTAGTGACCGCATGTGTGTGTTACAGTGCGCAATATTACGTGTTAAGTGTGAGTGATATAGTGTGAAATGTAATGCACAACGTGTTACTGATATGTGGATAAAATCAAACGGTAGATATTGTGTTGCAGTGTGTAGAATGTCGTAAGAAAACCTAACAGTTTTTATCATTAGCTATCCTCAGAAGGGATTTTTAAGTGAGTTTCAGTTTTTTTTTAATTTCAACTTTTTCTTTCTCGCTCATAACGCGAGAAGCCTCATCCGATATGCTTCTAATTTTCAAGGTTTGGCATAGCTCAAGGTCTGGTGAGGCCTGGTCACAGGTCAGTCGATACCTGGTCACAGGCCGGGCGAGGCCTGGCACGACGCCGGCGGAGGCCTGGTCACAGGCCGGGCGAGGCCTGGTCACAGGCCGGGCGAGGCCTGGTCACAGGCCGGGCGAGGCCTGGTCACAGGCCGGGCGAGGCCTGGTCACAGGCCGGGCGAGGCCTGTCAAAAGGCCGGGCGAGGCCTGGTCACAGCGGGCGAGGCAGTGGCACAGCCGGGCGAGGCCTGGTCACACAGGCCGGCAGGGCCTGCACAGGCCGGGCGAGGCCTGGTCAGAGACCGGGTCGCGGGGGCGTTATCCCCACAAACACTCTCCAGGTATATAGCTTCAAACAATCATAAAAGCTGCCTCTCAAGTCACCGCCAGCAGAGAGTGAAATTCAGGTAAGTGGGTGTAGAGTTGATCATTTTATATGTAATATAATGCTGATGAAGCCACTTGGACATGGAAGTCTTGAGCTCTAAATTTTTTTCACTCTCGTGCGTCCTCACGAATAATGCATTGTAGCAAGACATCAACAGATAAGAGGGCGGCCATGTATGACCTTTATAGGTTTAGCGCTTAGTTATAATAATAGTAACATAGGAGAAATTCTCTGAGGCTAGGAAGAAGCTATCATTGAAACCTTCTGTCTTGCTTCAGAGAATTTCCCCTCTTATATGTTGCTGTCTTGCAACATTTCATAGCTCCTGACGACGCACGAGGGTGCGAAAGATCTAGAACCAAAGATTATGATCCCAAAGTGGCTTGTTCTTCATTGTTAAGATAGCGTTTACGGTTGCACTGCATTCAATGTAAGGTAAGAAAAAATCATTCACAGTTTCCTCGTGGGAACGTCTTCAGTGCTTAATGCCTGATGCAAATAAACCTTGAAAGTTCACGTTAAACGTGTGTGTGTGAGTGGAAGGGAGGGGGGGAATTTGTCAATATTAAAATAATGGTTAAGGAAACTGAATCATTGTTAACTGCCATAACGGGAGATTTACTCTTGTGATCGGCTTCAAACTGTCACCACTCGTGTGGTTCACTGAACACAATGTTCGCCTCTCTTGTTGCTTAGCAAACGTTCCGATTTCCTAATTTTATTGAATAAAAAGTGAAGTTTATTTATATTTAATAACTAAAATGATTCTTCTTATCAGCCAAAAAAATTATAATGAAATCATTCTATATAATGATGACAATCCTTAACTTTGTTATTAATAAGTGTTAATTTGAAATATTCCTGAAACTGCCATTTCTGATCGTCTTCAGTCTTTCTCCCTTGATGGATTTTATTAACACAATGTTTGATGCTGACTTTGAGTTCGTGATCATTTCAATTTACCAGTTTTATTAATTCCTAATTCCAGTGTAATAAGAATTGTTTCTGACGGGAAGTATTTTTTGTATTATTGATTTGGCACTGTATAACTACCAACTGGAATTTTTTTAAAGCAGTTTTATGAAAAAATTCTTGAATTATGAAAGTACAGTTTTTTAAATGAGTGTAGAGAATTTTTATTAATTATAAATGTAAAGAAAACCCGCGAAGAAGTTTTTTTTTTTTATGTTTCTTTGTGTGTATCAGGATAGACTTGTTTGTTTTCAGAACATAATCGACAAAACTTTTTTCTGTCTGAAGCATTTTTTTTCTCTCGATAACTTATTGGGCGAGCATTAAACTTTTATTACTGATGTAATGTATATAGAGGAAGATGTGTTGAATATTTGCTGGTGTTGGTGACCTGTCAACAATAATTACATAGACATTTACAGATATTTGTATTGCTTGCCCTTGATGCTGGTGAGTGGCTCTTGATCTTGAAGGGACAATTCTTCTCAAGTGAATCGACTCTGAATGTGTCTCATTTCACAGTTGCTATATAATCTCAATTAGTTTAGCGCTATTGGCTGACTCCTAGATGAAACACAACTTATCTTCAGGTTGTGTAGGTGCAAGTGATGGTGTTTCCTGTGTAACTGAATATTGTATTTAGATGTCAGCCTTATAAACTTAGTGCTGATGTATTGACCTCGAAGAAAACGTCACCAAGATGGTAGGTTGTATAAGGTTTTAAGTGCCAGTTTTATTAATAAAGTTGGTTTATTTGAATGCCTTTTCTGTTCATAACTCAGTGTTGGGATTTATTCTGTTATTACAGTTTAAATAGTAATGTACTTCAAGGTGCCTGTGATTTATCTGCCCAGACACCATTGCGAAAATTAAGTTCCCTAAGGTTAAGTAAAATTAAATTATTTTCAGAATTACTTAGGTCTGTTTGCTTTTTTTCGGGAATTTGGAAAATGTAAACGACGCTGCTTTGTGATAACCTTTGATTATTTAATAAAAAAGAAGCGCTAAGCCACAAGGGCTATACAGCCTGATAACCTTTGACTGTCGCTGCTATTATCTTCAACTCTTTTATGCTGGTAACTTGACAATGTAGCATGTAAATTATTCAGCTTTGTGTTTACGTATTTTAAGATATTTGTGTCTGAAGGTTTGAATTAGATTTGGTTTGTCTATTTCCTAAATTACCTATTTATTGAAGACATTATGATATTAGAATCTGATTACTTGAAAATATTAATTCTGAGTCGCTTCAAATCTTAACGTTAATATTTAACTGCGTTACAGACTGTGCAACACTCCGCAACATTCTTATTGTTTGCAATGATGCACCAGACTGGACTTTTAGCATTGGAGGAAAAATTTCTGGATCACTACACGACCAAATACATCCAGCTTATTATGTATTCATGTTAATATGTTGTAAACATACCTCACTTAGGAGAATCACAACTTAGGACGACGTTTCGGTCCGATTAGGACCTTTAATAAGTTACGTAGAGAAGTGAGAATGTTGTTGATGATGAAGTCGATGTAATCAGTATATAAGCCCCTTTATCGCATATATACTGTATTCTTATCAAATTAATGAACTGATTATATCCCTTAGGCGGAGGAAACTGATAACCTCAAACTCCCGTTGTTCTTCAATAGGAATCTGAGGATGTGAAGCCCGTGAGTGGCAAAAAAGTTTATG